>OX456525.1:26337565-26969959 GCA_949748255.1 Eustalomyia histrio
GTGCTGCCCAGAATCACCCTAAAGGTTCAAGCTATTGATGAAGCCAAGAACCTTGCCGGGTGAAGTGTTCCAAATGTCGGAAGGCGACAAGAAACGGTCACCCAAAAACTTGATCCTCCTGACACAAAGCCCAGGACAATCGCAGAGGACATGCTCTGACGTCTCCGATTCCAACCCGCAAAACCTGCACAGCTCAGTGTCCGATTGACCCTTCTTGTGCCTATGGACCTAAGGTCGCAATGTCCAGTAAAGTATCCAGTTAGGGTCCTTAGGTCCCTTCGACCAAGGGCCAGTTGTCGCCCAGATCCACTACTGGGCATATATATAAATCTCTTAGCCTGTCGTTGGCCACGAGATGTTTGCCAATAATCGTAAAATCTCGACTCTCTCCACAACCTGAGCCTCTCCTAATATAGCCCATGGGCACCCCGCAGAAAGGTTCAAGGCCTATGAAGGGCCGACGGGCACCTCGGTTGGCCAGACAGTCCGCCCTTTCATTGCTCTCATGTCCCTCATGGCCCGGAATCCATCCCAGGGTAAGGGAGTTGCTCCTACCGAGTCGTTTAAAGTGCCGTAATACATTCCATGACAAGTTTAGATGACACCTCATGGGACATAAGAGCCCTGAGTGCCGCCTGACTGTCAGAGAGAATATAGATACGAGATCTGACCACACGCCTCCGTAGGCATTCCCTCCACACACACACATATGGCGTAGATTTCCGCCTGAAAAATGGAGGGATATTTGCCCATAGAAGGGCGCGCTGGCGTATCCTTATTCAACTGTTTCGAGCCATCTGTGAACCATAACTGGGACCCAACTTCAGGTTCCCAAGTCCGGTTGGTCTACATGCTCCTATCAAAAGACATAGCTTCAAAATACCTGACCAAAATCTGTTCCGGCAACATCTTATCCGTGACCTTTCTGATTGGGTCGTCCATAAAACCTTGGCGATCCTCATGTGACCCCTTAGGTCGCCGCTTCTCATGCTACCGAATTCCCTAAGTCTAGTCGAGCCCATGACGGCCGCCTCCATTACAGAGATATGCAACGGAGGAATTCCCAGCATGGCCCCGATGGCATCCGTAGGACACGTCCCCGCTGGCGCCCGTTAAACCAATGCACGCCAGACGGTAGATCTTCTTAAGAGCATTCATCGTTTTCGACTGCTCGACCTTAGGCCACCATGCGATGGCCGCATAGGTGGTCATAGGTTTGACAATAGTAATGAATGACCAATACACCATCCGCGGACTCAGACCCCATGTCCTCCCAAAGAGCCTTTGGCAGGCATAAAGGGCTCTGGTGGCCTTTTTGGACAGCGAGTCAATACGATCATTCGAGGTTAGATATTTGTCAAGAGTAACCCCCAAATACCTAACCTTATCAGAGTAATCTATCACCATGCCCCCCACAACGGGCCTTGATAGATTAACCTTCCTTCTGTTTGTAAATGGTACCAGTATCGTCTTCGACGGGTTGATGGATAAGCCCCTTCCATGGCACCATGAATTAGTATAGTTAAGAGCCTCTTGCATGCGCTCTGAGATCGTCTGTCATCCCATCCAACGACGGATATGACAAGATCATCTGCGTAGCCGTAGGTCTTGAAGCCCTGGTCGTTTAGACCCTCGAGCAACTCATCTATGACCAGTGTCCATAATAATGGCGATAGAACACCTCCCTGAGGACACCCTCTGGTCGCATTCACAGTCCTGAGTTCAGACCCTATACCAGCGGTGATTACCCTGGACCTTAGCATCTCTAGAGTCCAATCCACTAAGATTGGAGAGATACCCTTACGCAGCATGGCCCCTTAAATCGCACCGCAGGACGTGTTGTCAAAGGCGCCCTGTATATCTTTAAAGGCACAAAGGGCAATGTGCTTTGCCCCTAGTGCCCTCTCAACCATATCGACAACGTGATGAACAGCTGCTTCGGTAGACTTTCCCCGCTGATACGCGAACTTAAGACCGTGTATCGGTCTCCGTGCGAGGTAAGTTTCCTAATAAAGCGATCCAAGACTTTCTCCATAGTCTTAAGGATTTAGGCAACTGTTCGGATTTTCTCCCTGCCTTTGGTATGGAGACCACTTTCACCTCTCTCCACGGTGATGGTACATGACCAAATAACAGACTGGATCTAAAATATCCTAACCAGCCTTGGGATAATTGCGTACAACCCCTGCAGGTTTCGACGGGAGATTCAGTGTAGGAACCATCTGGTCTCCTCAAAGTACAGATACCATTCGTATGATCCCGTGATAGGGCCTTTTGAAGTCGCACAGCTTCTGGAAGATTCGAGATCCTCTCACAATAACTGCGCCACGTGCACATTTTGGATCTGCGTATTTCCCTGGAGTGCAGCCTTATAGGTGACCCAGTCACCGGTACGCTTGGCATTATTAAAGAGCTTTCTGGCTTTACTTCTGAGCTCCTCCAAACCATTGTTACACCATGGAATATGCCTCTTCGTCCTCCTGGTCTTTAGTGGGCAGCTCGCAGGTAATATTATATACAATTTTCCGTAGAACGTGCTTAATTATTTTGATGTAGTTATTTCATTACATTCCTTTTGATTGAATTAGAAACTTACTGTCTGCAAAAAAAAAAAAAAATTTAAAAAAATCTTTTCAGAAAATGTGACGGGTGTGACATCTTTATGTGACGGATGTGACATAGTATGAAAACTTGAAAAATTTAGAGAAATAAAACTTTTTTTGACTTCAATTACAAAAGCAGTTTAAAGATAAAAGATGCTAACAAATTGTTAGCGAAATATCGAAAATAAAATAAGAAATTTTATAAAAAAGGATCTTTAGCTTAAAAAAATTGAATATTAATATTAAAATAAGACCAAATAAATTTATATTATTTTCACATAAGAAAAAAATAACACATATTTATTATTATAAAATCATTCACTATCTGTACTACCATATATAGCACAATACTGCAGGCGAGTATGTTTCAAAGTAATTTTTTAAAATTCGGATAAATATGTAGTGCAAACATACACAGAGACTGCATCTGCTCTTTTAAAGTTATGAATTTTTTGAATATTGGTAATTGATTTGACGCCGTCCCACCTTTTGTTTAAAAAAGAACATCCCAAATTGATAAAATTTTGTTTGTAATTTTTTTCATATGTCCATAATTAGCATTCACTTGTAGACAACAATTATCAGATTTTTATTAAAAACTAGTAAATTCAGTTTTTTCTGTGTAGGGCCGTTTTACGTGGAATTACCCTTTAGTTTTTTTTACAGTCATTGTTACAAATCTTTAAGTCTTTTGCTTAAGAACATTAAAAATATTTAATAAATAATAGTTTACTGTTAGAAAAAACTCAACATGTAATCCACATAAATAACATTTATGTAGGAAATAATTTTTTTTCTTTTAAAATTATCAATTGTTAGAAGATACAGGAATTGTTGTCCCAAATAAGATATATTGTGGATGTAATACTTTTATTATTTAAATTGTTTTTTTATGGTTGACAAATTTATAGCATCACAAATATTTTAAACCAATAAAATCCAAAATATTCCAAAGACTTGCATAAAATGAAGTATTTTAAAGAATTGCTCAAAAATTATAAATTTCGACTAGTTTAACATAACAAATGAGTAAATTATGGAGACATAGAATAATATCTAATACAACCACCATAGCATACCAACCCTCATTAACAAAGGAAACTTAATATATTGTAGCAGATACTTTTTGGACAGTAATTGTATTTAGTTTTGTGGACTTTGTACCTACGGCATTTATTGTTAGTGTAATTCCTTTTTGAAATTGTAGATTATGAATAGTGTATATTTTATAATTATGTATATCCTGTTTTCAAGAGAATGCGTGTTGATGCTTGCATAAACGATTTCATAAAAATTTACTTTTTAAATATAATTTTTGTGTAAAACACAAAATTTTCATTTCGTTATTATTTCGAGTATGGAAAATGCTTGCAGCTGTATGCAATTTTCAAGAAAATACATATATATTTAGACAATTTTCATTTTGTATGTTTGAATGTATGATAAGAAAATGTCATTTATTTCTATGATTAGTTTGTTGGTATGTGTCACAGTAAGTTTGTTTGTGAGTGGGTATTGTATTTAATCTGACTGTTTGTATAGCGTTTACATATTATACATACATGAGACAGCAACGTGTATTGTTGAAATTGCGTAATTTGCGATAAAAATGTAGAAAATTACAAAATTTCTAATGTGCAGTATGTAAAGAACTTCTTTGTTGTCATAGGAATTTGTTAGTTTTCTATTTTTTCACTATTACGATGCGGCCTTATAATACAAAATTACACACACACACAGAAATAATCAGCAAATATCACACGAAAATTTTAATATATGTAAATGTATAAAAGGAACTTTTTACACAAGTGACTTATAAATACACACAGAAAAATTATTTGGACTTATTTTTTTTTTGCCAAACGAATTTTGAGTGTTGATTCGATTGCTGTAACCAAGTTTTTATTAGAACCATAAAATAATTTTGTTGCACATATTAACATTTATAATTTTCTCCGAATATTATTTATGATCCGATATAATTTATTTAAATCGTTACCAATATATTTAAAATATGTTTTTTTATTTTTGATAATTAAAAATATACAAAAAGTTATACATTTAAATATTGATTTTTGCAATTTCCCATAATAACTCAAAAGGGATATTTTTAAGAAAGAGTTTTATTTTCCTTTTTTCACACAAACACTTTCGTTTATATATTGAAGAATAACATGAAAAAATAATCTATATGGAAATGCTTTTAAATTCAAGTATTTATCTACGGAAAAATTATTTGAAAAAATTTCACCAAGGTGTTTTTCTTCGGAAAAAATCTTTCCTGCAGAAAACCTGCTCCGAATATTATTAGATTCTTAATAACAAATGACGCAGAGAATATACATGGTTGCAACATGACCACTGCTCCTATATTATGGTTGCTGCATTCGAGTATGGTTGTCATAATAAAGTTATTTGTTTGTAAATAGATCCTTACCATCAATATGGTCGCTAATAACATTCTTATAGCAAATATTTTATTACTTCATTTTATAACATTATTGGCTGTAAACTGTACTGTGGTGACAAAAAAAATAATTATGGGATTTTAAAATGTTGGAAATAATTAATAAAAAATTATAAATCAAATAAATAATGACTTTAACTTATACCGTCATAATACTGTTTTGTTCTCATAAAGAAAATTGTATCAGTTTAGTCCTCCACGTAAAAATGATAATATATAATAATTTTCAACTGGGGAATTTATTTGCGAAAATGCCTTAAACATATAAGATTATAATTTACACTAATGAATTCATTGGCCAAAAAATTTATTGTCAAAAAGATTCTATAAAAGATTTTATATTTTTTAATTCTTTTCAATAAAATCAATAACACTGTCCAACAGCATTTTTGGAACAGAATAGCGACTGAAAGGGTATGTTGAGTAGATCATTTTTTTAGAACAAACTTATGGTCCAGCACGTCTGAGTATTTTTTTACAGTGGGTCAAAGTTTTCATTTTTCGGTTGAAGCGAGCATTATACTATATGAAAAAAATGCTCAGTTAATGTCTGAGAGAATTCTTATGGTCAGAGTTGTATTGTGGAATTGTATGAGGATTATTTTTGTGGAAGATCTTAACCCTCTAACTGGTCTCTTTATGGGTCAATTTGACCCTTTTTTCGAGAAAATCAAAAAATATCCTTTAAAAAGGACATTTAAGGATTAAAATATTCTACGAAAATGTTTGCCGGAAAATTTCGGTGGGGGTCACCAAAGACAACATTGTTGTAAATAAAGCTCTTTACGATTAATTGGCAAAATTATACACCAACATATACAAAATAGGTAAAAACGTCAAGTTCGGCCGGGCCAAACACTGTTCCATTCAAAAAGTCTTAATTTGTTGGACAGTGTAATCATTTTTTTAAGTATGTTTATTAATTAATTTCTTGTAAAATAACGACTTTATTATGGAAAAAGTTCTCAAAATATTAATAAAATATTTTTTTTATTAGAAAAAGTCTATAGAAACCAAGAGTTGTTTTCTACAAAGAGCTTTATTATAAATTTTTCTGATAAAAACATTTTAGGTTATCTGATTCAGCAAACTGTGTCTTAGATAAAAATTCATATATTCTTAAAATAAACTTAGGTTTTACAAAATTTCTGGATTCTGAGTATTACTTAGATTCTTAGATTCTTTTTGAAATAAAAATATTCTTAGACTTTTTCTAAATGAGAAATTCCAAAACTCTAATAAACATCTTAAAAATGTCCTTAGAAACTATGAATTAAAAAAAAAAAAAATCATAAATTTCCTTAATATCAAATTTTTCTTTAGGAAAAACCTTTCTTAAAAATCTTTTCATAGTTTCGAATTATAATATAACTGTGAGGACTATATTATTGTCAAATTGTGGTTATTTAATTATTATAATATGATTTACTATTCGTTAGTAACATTAAATTATGATCTCTAGCCTGATAAAATTTAAAAATATATTTGAAAACTTTATTATAGTACGAGTATTGTTGGCACAATCATAATCCCAAAAATTAATGATGCCCTTCGAATATGCCTCAACCATGATTTTTCTCTGCGTGATTTTACCCTTGATTATTTGAAAAGTTGGTGTTATAAGTAAAAATGTTTCCATACAAGTCGAATTTTTCAAAACTTAAATAAAGAAAAACTGAATATATGCTTGTAAATCTATTACAATTTTAGTGAAATATAAATCTTAAATTACTGTTAATGCGAAAAGAAATTGCTGGAAAAAGTCTACACTTAAAATAGTTTGGAAGTTAAAATATCAGAAGATACCATTTAAAAAAAATGATATCTCACTTAAAAACCGGTCTACTTGATTTTTTGATTTAAATCAAATAGATTTTGTAATATATTTTTAAATGGTGTTTAAAAAACTGCAACATCAGTAGAAAGAAATGATTAATCAGTTAAATATATATGTAAATATAAATAATTATTAATTTATTTGAAATTGTTTTTTACTATATTTATCTTCCTTTATTCGATCTTCAATATTATACTATATTATTCCTTAAAATCGAGTTCAAGATCCTTTTTATAAAAAATAATAATAATGATTATTTATTATTTCTTTCTTTCCAATATTTCGTCACCACATTGGGTGACTTCTTCAGGGAAATTATGTGATTTTTTCAAAAAATTTATATCTGTAATAACTGTAATGTAAAAAGCCAAATGTTTTCGTTTTCTGGTTAACTGAAGTTTAAACTTTTTTATTAAAATAAATACAAGCAGTAAACTACATAATATTCTGAGTGTATTCTCTAAACAATCAGAAGAACGACATGTGTGGATTTTCCATGAAAAAAATCAGTATTGTTTAAAGGTAGAACTAAATGCAAGGAATCCTTCCAAAATCAATGTAGACATTTCGCCAACAAGAATTACAATAAACGCCTTTAAATCTAACGGTTTTCCTATAAATACAGTTACAAATCTGTAAGTGAATTAACATTTTATATCTAAACCCCGTGGGAAAACGACCTATCACGGGACGGGTCACTTTAACATTGGCTTGTCCTAGAATGGGGTGTCAATTGCCCTCTGTGACATGTCACAGGACTGGTCTAAAAGAACATCTAATGACTTTTAAGCCGGTCACGCGGTAGATTCTTTAGGAACTGGTCCTCTTTTCAGCTATCTCGTGATATGTATTTTCGGAACCGGTCCAGTTTTCAACTATCACAGGACAGGTCCCAATTCTAAACTCACCCCTTTTTTTAAAGAAAAATGTTATGTCGTGTTTTCACGAAAAGAAAATGATTCAGAATCTGATGATTTTAAAGTTAGCTTCAAGCGCCCCGGTGGGCTAGTTGGTAGCGTGCTAGCTTAACAGTGCGGGGGTCGTGGGTTCGATTTCCGCCAGAAACTCTGGTTTGTTTTTGTTACAACGAGCCGATTGCTTTTGTTGCTAGTGATCGGTTAGGGATTTAGGATATAATAAATAATGATTTATCTAGAAGTTTGTTATTCAGATAGTAGCTTTAATTAACCACATAAGGCCCTAATGGCTCGGTTATGTAAATGAAGATTTAAAAAAATTTATTATTTAAGATACTATTCAGAATCTTACAGTTTGTTGATTATTTTAGGGGATTCCAAAAAATATTACTCTGGCATAATCATCATAGATTTTTCCCGGCGAAAATTAAAAAATGTTTAGATTACTATTACAAATTGTAATAACTGTTACGGACAAAAATAAGCCACAAATTTCGTTCTGTGGTTAAATTTTTATTAAATTTCAAACAAGTGAAAAATATAAATGAAACTGAAAAAAAATCGGTAAATGATAGTAAATCATTTCGAATAAATTTATGTTAGTATAGATATTATTTGAAAAATAAATGTATGTTCCTTTATTTTTAAATCGAACGGAAAACTTTTTTATTAAACTACAAACAGTAAACTACAAAATATTCTGAGTGTATAAACTACTATTAAGCATACGCATCGACTGAGGCTGGAGAAGTAGGAAAGCTTTGTCGTCTTTCATTTTTAAGCTCTTTAATGAGGCATTTATTAAAAATTGTGTTTCATCAAAATATTGAAATAGAAATTCATAAACTTCAAACAACCAGAATATATTAGTTTAACTGGTGATAATTTGTATGTTTAAAGTTTATTTTTAATTGATATCCCTTAAAATGTTAAGTCCAGACAACATAATACTCTTTATGTAGTGTAAACCTTTTTAGTTATAAGTTGTTATTATGCGTATTTATGTACATATGTATTGCTTTTCTCAATTCTAAGCCGAGAATCCTTGAATCATTTTTATCGTACTACGTGCTTGAACTGCATTTGATTTTGAATTTCATTTAAAATTAAAGTTTTGCAATAGCACAAGTATGTATGTCTATATAGCAGCTGCTCTAATAGTTGTTTAAATGTAGAAGTAGTAGTAGTAGTAATGTTAATGTGTGTGTATATGCATATCTAATAGTTTTGCACACACACTTTCACATTTACATATACACACTTATATTGCCCTCAATGCATTTATCGCCTTATGACTGACTGTTGTGTTTAACTTGTTGAATCTTTATGCTGCTTCTTTTGCTCATGGCAATAATACTCATTCAGATGACTATGTTGATGATGATGAAGTTTCTGTATACTTTTTTTTTTTTTTTTGTTTAATAATGAGAAGACATTCAAATTTTTTGTGTGTCTGTGGATACACATTCTTCTACACTATAAATTCTTTCGTATAAACTGGTAAACTTGTTTAAGCTTATTGTACATTTACTTTTCTAAATTCAATTTACCATATAGTACATACCCAGAAAAACAATTTTCTCTTCTAATTACGCATTTGAATCGATGAATTTAACATGGATTTGTCATAGAAAGGAATCATTCTAAATATGATTTTTTAGATATTGTTTTTCCATATAATTTTTCTTGAAAGTTTTTTTGTTTGTATATAAACATTATTATGGAATGCTTCAATATAACTTTCTAAGAAATTATATGCCTAAACATCTTTTAAATGGTTTTTTTTAGGAAAAACAATATCCAAAAGATTATATATAAAATTCATCAATAAAAATTACTCATTAGAAGGTTTTGTTGGTAGGACTATTTTTGCTGGGTAGTTCAACAACATTTAAGTGGGGCAACTTATACTATACAATGCATGTATTCAAATATACCCTGTAGGAAGCCTGTGGTCAAGTGTCTACAAGTCACCACTTTTGTCGACTATTTTGGGTGACTTTTTGGTGACATGTCCACAAAGCGTCAATACTTTTTACATTTCTTTTTTTACAGCTTGTTCTTAGTTTTTTTTATTGTTTTTTTTTTTTTTTTTGTTGAAAATACATGTTGAAATATAAAAAAAATTTTTAAAAAAAACAATCAATTTTATATAAAAATAAAAGTAGCAAGAAAGAGGCAACAATTTTTTGTGAAAGTTGCAATTTTAGAGATTTTGTGGAGCCTCTTAAAGATTTTACGGAGCCTGTGGATGATTGTGTGCAATCTTTTGAAGATTTGTCTACTCCAAAATTAAATTTGCACGAACCTTTTTTTTACTTTAATGAAATTTATAAAAAAATGTGTTATTAAAATATCTAATTTAACAAAATATATGCACCTGTTTAATCTTATTTATTTCCTAGTGTGGAAATCTGGTAAAAAGTTCCAAAAGTGTAGACTAGAATTACTAAAATGTACTATTGAATCTCTGGTTCCAATGTCAGCACCTAGTCAATAGTTGTGTAGATTCGCAATGACACGCATATGTTAAATGTCTACAGCAGAAAGCGTTGGCTGGGGCATAATTAGTCAGTAGAAGAGGTGAAAAAGTCAATAGTGAATCAGTACAGTTTCACTATCAATATTTCCTACAGGGTACATACATTTAAAAAAATTGTTTATACCAATAACCCGATGAAATATTTTTATACAGAGTCATATATAACTTGATATAATTATATAAAATTTAAATTTATATATGTAAAATAAATTTATATATGTATATGGCTCTATGTAACGATATGTATTTATATCTCGTATTTGTTTTTATAAGAATTTCATCATATATACGTGGATACATATATATACTATTATATACACTTCAATGTATCTATCAGTTTAATATATAATTATATATAAGATTACAGTAAAATTTAACAAAAAATTCGATCACTTTTTTATATATTGTATATAAAAATTAAACATCATGATGTGGTTTTTAATTTTACATGTTGCATGTCGTTGAAAAGTTATTTCTAATAACTTTTGGAGAATTAACCCAATGAATGTTGTTATATATAAAAATAACATTGCTGCTTTATAACTTGGGAGCTATGAGCTGTTAACTGCCGGTCTTATCATCAAAATTATTTTCAAAATTAAAAAAAAAATCCAGATATGAAAATACATCCATGTTTAAAAAATGTCTTATTTTTACGCCTGAGATAACTGAAAACTATATTTTAGTGTTTAATTGTATCAAATTGTATGAAATTACATATATAGGGAGAACCTATTTTTTAACTCAAATTATACCAGATGCGATTTTACGGGATAGCATGGGATTATTTCCGGGATTTTTGGATCAAATAATATATATTATAATATGCAAATATATATTACTGTATGTAGAATTATTTATAATTTTCTCGAAAATTATTTAATCGCGAAGTTTAACGTACATATTATGATAAAAGCTCTGCTGCGTCATAATCAGCAGAGTTTTTGGAAACTTTTTCGTTAATACTCGTAAGTATATTAAACTATTTTTTTTTTATTTTTTTTTGAGTGTATTTATGCATTTACACATAAAAAGTTTTAACTTTTATAGTTTTTCCTTAAAAATCGTTTTGTATTTGCCTTTCACTGTTTTAACTTTATTCATAGTACGCTTTAGTTATATATATGTATATTTTTTTTTAAATTGCGATGAAAGTATTTTTGAAATTATGCGTTGATATCTATCTCTTTAGACTGTGCAGACTTTCGTTTTGTTTGAAAAGTTTTCTACTAAACAATATAGTTTAACTGCATGTTGGCTCATATATAAGATATTCTTTATCAAGCGTGCCACCCTTGTGCACCAATTTGGTGTAAATTTAAATTATTTACTGGGCGAGTTATAGTAATTTTTCAAATGTATGACATATGCAGGATATTCTTAATTTAGGAGCCAGTTTTATTTTTGTTCCACTAGTTAATAAAACTTCACAATTTTAAGTCAGAACTACGTCAAGATTATTTCTGCAGTATTTCACACATTATGATCAACGGCAAACTAAACATTTTTTTAAGAAATTTTAAAATTTTTATTTTCTGAATTTTTGGATATTCGGAATATTCTGTTTAACATTTTAAATAAATTTGTTCAATCAAAATTATATTGTTTCTACAAAATTTTAACCCATTGCGATCAATGCGGTAAATGGGACCGAAAATGACTATGGCTTTTTCATATACATAAATTTATAGTATACAAAATATGCAGGGCTTTACGAACTAAAGATATAAACAAATTTATCAATTTCTTTAAATTGACTAGCAAAAGTTTTTGATCTTTACAAAATTCATCAACTTTTATTAAATTTATTTTTATAAAAATTATGGTTTCTTATAAATCATTGGTTTTTATAAATTTATATATTTTTTAAAAAACAAATTCGAACTTTTACTGCATTTATGGATTTTTATAAAATTTATCAATATTAATAAAATTAATCAATTATGTATGAAAATGTATTTTTAGTCTGGTTCGAGATCAGAGAAATTTTTTTTTTTTTAAGTGAAAAATTTTTTTTATTTTTAATTAGTAATCATGAAGAATATTAATGAAAGTCGTAGAGAACCAGAAAATGCATTCCAACTTTTCTGTGTATTCTCCATGATTACTAAATAAAAAAAAAAAACATTTTTCATTTGAAAAAAAATTTTCTATGATCTCGAACCAGACTAAAAATACTTTTTATACATATATTGGGGGTCTAATGGGAAAGTGAAGCGAATACAAATAAAACGTATATTTGTACACATAGCCAATCCTTTCCAATTGACAACCTCACCCACTGTCCAGAATGGACTTGGTGACCCCTGTTAACGCTAACGAGGCTCTGTCGAACGTCGGCCTGGAGATATACTGGCAGCCCCAGCACCAGGATCGGGTGGAAAAGTCCAATCAGCTACTACATCCTAAATAAAAACGATTACAGAAACCGAGAGGAACGACGGGAACATATATATATATATACCAATAAGTATTAAAAAGATCAACTATAAAATATAAACTTCATTAATCAGTTATTATAAAATTTTTTACCTATATGTATGTATGTATGAAAAAATATTTTTAGTCTGGTTCAAGACCATAGAAAATTTTTCAAATAAAACATTTTTTTCTTATTTTTATTCCGTAATCATGGAGAATACACAGAAAAAGTTATTAGACACAAGCTGTATGGAATCCATTTTCTGGTCAGCTACGACTTTCATCAACATTCTTCGTGCCGAAATGCCAATTGTAAATATCTCTATTTAACTGAGTAATCAACGGAAAAAGCTATTTATGCTAACATACAGTTGGTTTTTAATATTGAGTTTAGATGAAACTTACTTACTTTTTTCTGTGTTTTATACATCCTCCATTTATTACCGTTTATTACCAAATTAGCTATTAGCTAACTTTAAAGACATGTGTTTTTTAAATTGTTTTTTAAATATCTTTAAACAATTCATTTTTTAACCAGAAATGAAAATATTAACCGTTAAAAAAATTTGTGCTTCGAAAATCTAATGTGGTTAACAAGTTTTATTCGATATAAATGGAAAAAGCTAATTTTGTACGGGTTAAAACCATCAGTTGTTTGTGGGTTGGGTGATTCATAAAAAGGCTGACGATGACCTGGTCGCTCGGGTCGAAAGTGTGCACTCCCTTACCGCTGGTCCTAATAATTTATTCCATTTATAAAAAAACTAGTGTTTACTATTCGTTAGTACCATTTAATTATAATCTCGAGCCTGATAAAATTAAAAAATAATAAAAAGTTTCGAATATTTAAAAAATATCTTATTTTTAAAAATACTAAATAAAAACAAAATAATACAAATATCAGGTTAATTCATTTAGTTTAAAAGTATTTTAAATTAAATTAATTGTATTTTTCATAACTGAATTAAACTGAAACTTATTAAAAGTATTAAAAAATTAATATCAATTAAAAAAGAAAAAAAATATGGAATTTCGGAGACTGGCCTGTCTTGCCAAAATGGATTCCTTTTTAAAAATTAATATTTCTTCAAAAACAAAGATTTCGAAATCTGGCCAAAGTTGGGTAACAAAAAGAATGAAAATTAATAAAAGTTTTATCTCCACACTAATTTCCGCTTTAGAATTCGAAGCGGATCTTAATTCGGTTGAGATTAAATTAAAATTTTATTTATGTATCTGATAAAATAAGAAGACATATTATACATACATATTGGCATTCATATATGAACATATAATATCCCATATATATAAATCAATATATGAATCAATATATGGTCCAATATAAGCAATATATTATCATATATTATCATATATATTATATGCTTACAAATATAACATATATGTATGTTTAAATATGCTCATACATGAAACCATATATCCTCATACAAGATATTATATACGACGATATATAAACATATATGTGACCTTCTCCAAGAAAAGGGACCTAGTGTGTGAAAATGAAGTTTTGAGAAAAACGAATTTAAAGTTTCATAACGCATTATCACCGTGAACACACCTTCAGTTGGGGATGCGATTTGGTATGGTTAGTTATGATTGGGTGCCGACTTTGGTTACGTCTTGCCTATGTGGTGACGTATTTTTTTCGCTTTTAGTGTGACAATACCTTTGCTATTGATGCTGCTCTGTTCGTTCTCAGCTATCTGTTCGATCTAAGCAAAGGGTTGATGAATACAAAGAACATTGTAAAAATGTACTGATTCACAGAAACGGGATTTTGTAGCTCCTAAACCGAGTGAACCCAAGCGAAAAAAAATCGAAAAATAAATCGAAGCACCGGATAACGAGAAAAAGAAAGCTGAAGTCAAAGCGCCGAAAAAAGAAAAAACTGAAATTGTCAAACGGAAGAAAAACCAAGTACCAGATCACGAAACACCAAAAAAAAAGCCAAACTCTAAAAAAATTCGAAAACTCACGAAAAAAAACCAAAATATCAAAAAAGTAAAATATTAATGTTTTTCTCATTTTTATCGGTTTTCCCAAGTTCGTTTTTTACGTTTTTATGGGGTAAATAAATTTGTATAAGAAATCTAACTCACATATGATCATTTTTACATGGGTGTTAAAAAATTTTTCGATTTTTAAAAATTTTTCGATTTTAAAAAAGTTTTTGATTTTTGAAGAAATAATTTTTTAAAAAATGGATTTTTATAAAATTTTTTCGATTTTTCAAAAATTTTTGAAAATTTATCGTTTAAAATTTTTTTTGATTTCTAAAAAAAATTTTGGTTTTTAAAGAATTTATCGTTTTTTCAAAAGTTTTTCTTGTTTTTTTATTTATCAAATTTTAGAAATTTTTCTATTATTTAGACTAGGAGTAAAAAGTACCAAAAATGTACCTTTTTGTAGAAAGTACTAAAGCTTTTATGGCAGAAGCCTCTATTTCCATTATAAAATTCTTTAAAATTATCAAAAACATTTTAATATTTTTAATAAAATTTTTATTTTAATATGTGTTTTAAAAAGTGTATTTTTAAATAGAATAGGCACAAAATGTTTTCTCAATTTTTATATTCAAAAATGTTTTTTTAGCGAACCGTGTATGTTAATGTAATTAAAAGCAAATATTAGAAAAATGCTTAATAATTTTAAATGTAATTACCTAATATGTAATTAATTACATTATTGTATTCTTTCTCATTCTTCTTAGTTTTTTTTGAATATTATGAACCATATGCACGTTAACCTTTTTGAACATTTTGCATAAAATCAATTTTTTAACTTTTGCCTATAAAATTTGTATTATTTAAAAACTAAGGAGTTTTAAAAGTGCCATCAAGGGGTTAAATGTTATCATAATTTTTGAGGAATTATGAAAATTACTTCTTTCTTTTGGCCTAATATATTCATAAACATACACATTTTTGAATTATTTTTTAATTAGACTAATTTATGGGCGTAGGTATTGTTTGCGCTTGTATCTACTATTACATGACTAAATAAACATAATTAATAGGAATGCAAATATGTAAATGTTTTTTTTTTTATTATTTTGTTTTCAAAAGGTTTTTGTGTATTCATTTGTAATAGCGTGGTATATGATGTTTATAAATTTAATATTTAGTGTCTATTTATTACACAAGTTTTCAAATGAAAATAATATAATAGAATTTTTTTGATCACAGGTTTTTTTCGGATTTATTTTGTTAAAAACTACATATTTTATTATGTAGTTTAAAAAAAAGAATTGTTTAAAACTCAAACTTATTCGCTACTTGTTATTATTGTACGATTAAGTCTAAATTTTGATGTGAATAGATGTTCTTTCCATTCGAAATTCTAGTAATTTTACTTATCCAAAATTAAAAGAAGCTTACCAGAAATAATTTTGAGCCGAAAATGAATATTTCATAATGGCAATTCTTTTAATGTGGAAAAGCTTCTTTAACCCCAATTTTTTATATCCTAACATTGGAAAATTATTTCCAACAAACTTTATTCCAATGCCGTTATACTCTTGATTTTACCAAATACCGGTATTCCAAAACTTTTCCCTTAATAACGGTGTTCTACCTGTATTAAATCGGGTTGTAACAAAATTAGTTTTTTTTACCTTTTTAGCCAAAAAATATAAAGTTTTTTGATATAAGTTATGTAAATTATTTATTAATTTAACTTTATTGATTTTTGTTTATAAAAATCAACATTGCTATCTTTACGTACGGTTATCAATTTTTATTTTGTGTTGGCAACGATCTCTTTATTTTGAATTATATATTTTTTTAAATTTTATCATTCCCGAGATCATAATTAAATGTTACTAATGAAGAGTAACCACTAATTTTTTTATAAATAGAAAAAATTGTGAGGATCAGCGCTAGAGGGAGTGCACACTTTCGACCCGGTCGACCTGTTCATCGTCAGCCTCCTTATGAACCCCCCAACCCAAAATCAACTCATGGTTTTGAACAGGTTTATATATCACACACTTCAAGAAAAACGACTATGCAAAATTCATTATTCACAGTAAGTGAATGATTACCCGTACAAATGAGCCGTTTTTAAACTATTTATAGAATTACCCCTGGCACCCATCTTCGGTTTTAAGTAACTGCAACTGAACTACTCAGTTGGCAAGAAATTCGGTTGCTACAATTTGTTATCTATCAGGCTTATAAAAGCTCTCTACTAATCGGCAGGGTTGCAAGTCCAACTTATAATGTTTCCATTTCTGGCAATATATGGGGAACATGACATACAGGTTGGTTGAAAAGTTCCTGCGCTCGAAATGAAAGAATACTGTTTATGTTACGAAATATATTTTTTTATTCAATATAATCTCCTAGAAGCTCAATACACTTGTTCCAATGACCTTCTAATAATTTTATCCCATCCTTATAATGGTTTTCCGGAAGCTCTGCAAAATACCCGTCTGCGGCTGCTATGGCCTCTTGATTCGACGAAAAATGCTTTCCACGAAGGAATTGTTTAAGATTTCTGAAGAGATAGTAGTCACTGGGAGCCATATCGAGTGAATACGGTGGATGTTAAAGCAATTCGTACTTTAATTCTTTGAATTTAGCCATCGTCAAAACACTATTGTGAGCAGGTGCATTGTCTTGATGAAAAATTATTATTTTTTCTAACGACGGCACTAACTTTCCAAACAGATTTTTCATACGTAATTCTTCATGTAAAATATGGAGTACTCGTTCATCTGAGATGCCTATAGCATTAGCAATTTCAAGCTTGGTCAAACTTGGATCTTCACTAACCATATTATGCACCTGCTCAATGATTTCTGCTGTGGTTGGAGTTTTTGGTCGTCCTTCGCGTGGATAGTCTTCAAGGCTGGTACGACCACGTTTAAATTCACCAGCCTAAAATTTAACGGTGCGATTTGAAGGTGAACACTCCTTATATACTTCTAACAATTGTTCATAAATTTCCTTTGCTTTTAAACCCTTCAAAACAAAGAATCTAATGACTGCACAATATTCCATCTTTCCATATTAAAAAAAATCAATGACACGTCAACTTCAAATGGCTTGTAAACAAAGAAAGAATTGACATAATGACTTGCAACTTTGCATGTGTTCTCACGACAATTATACCAACTTGAGAAAAAAAAGTTTGGAGCTAGCAGTGCCATCTCTTGGTGAGCGCAGGAACTTTTCAACCAACCTGTATTTATTTACTAAATATTGTTGATATGTAAGTTTACGTGAAGAAGCTTTATATAATGAATATATAACAACACATAATTTATTTTAAAAATGTTTCATAATACTGGCCCGTAAAGGTAATAATATTTTGGATACCAATACTAAAAAAAAAAAAACCCAATAACGTTATTTGTTTTGGTTGCCGAGCTTGGTTTTAAGATTGCAAGTTATATATTTCTCGCTGAGTTAGTGGGTAGTAGAGCTTCTAATTCGATTAGTCGATTAATAGATTCCTCAATTTAACAACAAATAATTTTAAATCCAAATAAGTATCTGAATAATCATTTTAAATATTTTGCTTTGCAATAAAGTATTTTCCATAGTGTTACCAAAATTGCTTTTAATCCGAAAATTTTATTTTTTAAAAAAAATTTCGTTAACAATTTCATAAAAAATTGATAAGAACTAAAAAAATAACATGCAATGTTCTACCTAATTTCAAAAACATTAAAAAAAGTTTTGTCATTTAAATTTTAGTATTTGTTTTTTTGCATATTAATTACACAAACACAAAAAAAAAAACATTAAAATTTACAACAAATATGCGTATTCAAAAGTTTTATTGACTACAAAATCTTGCAAAATTTTCTTAAGTCGACTTAAGTGCTTTTTTCAAAAACTCACGGATTTTGAAAGTAAAAAAACCTGTAGATTCTTATTTTTTTTAACTCAAAAGCTCAAACCAGATAGTGAAAATGCCAGCGAAAAGTGGCAATTCCGTCACTCTGTGTTAAATTCGCAAAAACTATGCAATATCTTTTAGAACTTCTTATTAAATTTTGTTTGAAGGCAGCTCTAGTTTATTTAGAAAATTATCTCATTTCTCAACAGTGACAAACAAATAAAATGAAAAATCGTTTAAATAATGTTTACACTGCGTTTATCTGTTTAAGGCTTCTGGGTTTACATACAGTGTACAAGTATGAAAATAATTTCATTTAAAAGTGGTTTCAGATTCCACCCAAAAACCCCCAACATTCTTTAAAAATTCTCAGAATACTTAAACATTTAAGAAACGTATAGCGTAGACTTAAATAAATATTTTATAAAAACGTAGCTCATTGTGTTCTTATTGATGAAAGTAATACAATTCTCTCCAATTTTTCCTATTAACTGATCCAAACAATCGACTAATCAATTTCCATCATTTTTCGAACTATGTCCTAACCGGTTAACCATCATGGTCGAATAACTGGAAATCCAAGTTCTATACACACATCGATGACCACAGTGCGTATACTTATTATTATTATTACGTGATATTATCAAGTATACGACATGATGATCAAAACCCCTGTGCGTTAAGTTCCTCAATAAATTTCACAAAATATGTTTTCATTTAATTTCGATTTACAAATGATATTAGATATCAAGAGTTCAGTTATCACTGTTTATTTAATTATACAATGGGACATAAATATTTGAAAAAAAAACTACTACAAACTAATATTAAAATGAAACTTGATAGTTAATATAAAGAGTTAGTTTAGCATCTAGCCAATACATTCATATGCGTCCTCGGGCATTAGAGAGTTAAATTGTGATTCCAAATTTTTATTAAGCATTGTCAATAAATAGGCAATATAAATTTTGCATTCGAGTTCACATTTATTAAAAATTCGAAATAAAAAAAAATAAAAATTTCCATTAAGATGTATTTTTTGTCTGGTTCCAGATCATAGAATTTTTTTTTTTAAATTAAAAATTTTCTTATTTTTATTTAGTAATCATGAAGAATACACAGAAAAAGTTATTAAAGACAACCTGAATAGAATGAATTTTCTGGCCCACTACTTAAAAACTAACTAACTGATGTTTTTAGTTATAGTGGAAAAGTTTCAAGAACTATTCAAATATTTTGCAAAATATATTTTATACTAAAAAAAGATTCGCCTAATATAAATTTGTTTTTTAAATAAATTTTTCAAAAAAAAAAAAAAAATTGTATGTATTGATTTGTTAGTTAATAGTTTTTCCAGGAAAAATATTTCAAAAAAGTCTAAGATGAAGTCAGTACGAGAATAGTAACAAGACAGATCTTGAGGAGTTATTTAATTTATATTCATTATTCCTTCCTTCCTGCCTTTCAGTAACGTTTATTATTTTAATAAATTCATTTTTATAACATTTTTTTTTATTAATTTAAGGTGGAAGAAATATTTAAAATTTGTAAAGTTTTTTTTTATAGCTATACAGAGCTTTTTGAATTTTAGTATCAGGTTCTGGCAACCGATGAGGAAGTTGTGTGTAACTTGTTATAAATCATTTGTTTTTAAAACACACCAACAATGTAGATGTAATGCAAATATGACTCCATTGCATGAATTCTATAATTAGTTACACCACCAGGGATGATCCAGGGATGATTTTAAAGAATATGTACTTATTCCCTAAGAGTTAGTTCTAGAAAAAATAATTTAAGAACAAAAAAATTTTCTGGGGTATACTTTGCCTTCTTAATGTTAAAATTGAAAATTTCTTATTAACTTTATGAAAAACAATTAAGTTAAAAAATAGTTTAACCACATCCATTTTTCCCGTAACTGCGGTTAAGAAAAATTGCGGTTAAATGTTAACTCTAGTATTGAGTATGGTAAAACTTCATTTAAGCGGTTCAAGAGATAAAATAAATTCTTTTATGTTTAATTTTTCAAAATATTTTAATGTTTTAAGCGGGAGTATTTCACATAAATTTATATTACTCGTGTGTGAGCGTGAGTAGAAAAAAATCTTCGTGCGTGATCGAGCGTGATTGTAACTTTTGATTCATGACCGTGCGCGAGCGTGAATCAAAACTCACTCACGTGCCCTTCTCTAGGCTGATCCCAATCCGGATATAATTCTTGCCTAAGGAAAGCATTATGCTACAACATTTTTAAAATTTATAATAATATTTTTCAGGTTAAATTTCGAATATATCTGTTTAAAAAAAATTATACTAAAGGTGGGTGCAAAATGGCCAAATAAAATTTAAAGAAAATTAGTGATTCCCATTTTTTGAAATTTAAAAACATTTTCAAATATTTTGTAAAGGAATTTTAAACCCTTTTTTTAATTTGTATTTAGTTAAGAATTTATTTAGCCACAGGGCCTAAAACTGCAATTTAATAATTTATTTTAAGTTATATGATTTTCAAATCGACTAACGCACTGTGTCCTCATATGGGAACAGTGGGCGGTAATGAGTTTATATTAAGATAGTTTTCACATGAACCAGTATTATGTTGAAAAAATGTGTTGGCCACAACTGAGACTTTCTTCCGTTATTTCCTTTTCTGGTGAACTAATTGTTTTCAGATCGAAGTAGGTATAAATCGAGCTAAAAAAAATAATTTTGCTTTTGTTAAAAGTTCACTATGATCTTAGAAATATATCTCCTATAATTTACTTTATAATTTACCTTTGAATTTTACTTTTTTATTGCTAAAGAGGACCCAACTTGTATAAGGTTTTTGATAATCCTATATCATTTGATAGATTATTGGAATTCGAATAAAATTTCTTTCAATTAGGTGATTTTAAAATTTCAGGTATTTAGCTAAGGCGTAGCCTGCTGAAGACATCTTTTTTACCACGCTCCTGACGAAAAATATTTTAAACTTCAAGTTTCTAGCAAAATCGGTCTGGGCAGAATGTTAAACGGGAGGGAAGTCTTACCCGAACCTATTGATAACAACTGACAGCAAAATTGTTTATATCGTATGCCTATTTATGTCGCAATTATATAACCCTATGATCCCTGGAATACTGCAAACACTTATTTAAAACACACATTTTCCATTATTTTCCGTTCGTTTTTTTTTTTAGCAATATAAACAATTTATTTGTTGTTCATTTATAAAACTAGCAGTTTATTTTTATAAACTAAAGTTTAGATTTACAAAAAAGCATAAACAAGATTTATGCAATAAAAAAACTACTTTGTGGGGATAAAGTGTAAAATTTATGTTTAAATTAATGAATTTGAACACAATTTAAATTCTGAAAATCCTTAAAACTCCACATACTATTAACAACAAAACCATAAACTTTAACGCCACCAAAAATTTTTAATTAGAATTTTAAATATACATACGAGCAATATGTATGTCAGAGATATTTATGTTAAGAGAAAAATCCCCGTTATGTAACCTGTAAATATTTAGTCCTTAGCAATGCTAGTAAACTACGATTGAATATACCGAATTAATAAGAATAATAAAATTATTTTATACTTTTGTTACAGCACCTTTTGATTGTTACAACCGCCTTATAATATTATTATATAATGAAGCTATAAACAACTAACTGTAAATATAAGTATGCCACACATTACCAAATACTTTGTGTGGAAAAGTTCTGAAATGAAATCTGATTAATGTGGTAAGGGTAGATAAAATTTGAAAGAATAGTAAAAAGTATGTTAAGTAATTAATACACTTCAGAAAATAATTTGATTAAAGGCTTAAAAATTTGTGTGTTGAGAAAATTATTTATATACATGGAATTTAACCAAATATGCATTTTGCTTGAATGATAACAAATGTTTTAATTCCAAGCATTCATGCTTTAGTAATAACTAGGATTCGGAAGTTCATCTAAATACTTGTTCGTTTAGTGTTAGCTGCAAATCAAAAAAATATCAAGACACTGGGATCGGTTTGTTAAAGCATATTTTTTTTATGTTTTGCTATAAATGCATATTTTTACATATCTTGCTGTAAATGCTCATTTTTGCATTTTTTTTTTTTCTATGAAAGTTACGTAGATGAAGAAATAAAACGCGTTATATTGATTTTGATACAAAATAACAACTGTACTTTATTTTATTCTCTTTTTCGTCAATTTCGTTAAATGTCTTATTGCAAATCTTTTGTGTTGACTTTTGTTTTATTGCGTAATTAAGTGTAATAATTTTCAAATAGTGTGGTGTCATTAGGTGTATTAACTTGATTGCATATTTTTGTGTATCGTGGCAAAAAATTATATATCAGGGTTTTTTTGTTATACACAGTCAAAATATGTTTACAGTTACTGACTATAATTTATTAAACAGTGTGCCGTACATTTGTTTTTAAACAGTTAAATTATAATGAAGTATATTTTTAACCCGTTTTATAATTTACTAAATGAATAAATTAAGGATTTTCTGTTACAGGTAATATTTTCATTTAAAATGCTTTATTAAAATAAACAAAATAAATGAAAAGTTGTTTATTTTTACAGATTTTTTAATTAATTTATCCGAGTTTGAAAAAACGAAATAAAGCAAAAGTGGTTAGTTTTTTTTAACAGTTTAAATGAATATTTTTTTTTATTATTTACGGATATTGTAAGTTAATTTATTAACATTTAAAAAAGAATGAAAAGTTCTTTGATTTAAATGAAAAGTTATTAGATCGATTTTTAAGTTATTTTTTTATTTTAGTTTAAATTACATTTTCATTACTTTTACATTAGTTTTTTAACCAATAACTTAATATTGAAAACATTAAAAGAAACCAATAATAATTGGATTTTTGTAACATTTTGCATGTATATTTTTCAACTTTTTATACACATTTTCAACTCGGCTGTCGACTAAAAGATTTCTCGATTAATCGCAACTATTTCGGTTAATGCCTAAATAGATAATTTTACTCTTAATAGATCGATTGTCCTTTATTTTTCTTAAAACTTCCTAATTTTTTAACTCTGGGTAAAAAATGCAAAGAGCTTAAAAAACACTAACTAAAATACAATGATTTTTTTTTTCAAATCGAATGAAAAAGATCTTTTAAAATCGGTTCCTAGCTATGTACAGTAATTCTTTTACATCGTCTATTAGGAAATAGATCCCGTTTACTAGAACTTAAAAGTAAGATATAACTAATTAAAGCCAGTACCTGTAGTGGATTCAGAAATACCTCTTTGGAGTAATAATTTCAAGCAAAAATCAACCGGGGTTAATCATTAAAAGGCATTACCATCATTAAAAGGCATTACAAAGGACAAGTTAGTTGTTGCTCCAGGTTCTGAGAAATAATTTTTTTTTATGTTATTAATTGCTACTATTCAAATAAAAAATAATTATTAGATTAAACATAAAAAAATTAAAAAAAAAAACAAAATCATAATGAATAAAAATAATAAATTAATTAACACAAAGTCACCGTGTGGTGTGCAGTCGAAAAAAAATGTGTTTGGACCTTATTTTTTCGAAGGAGCCGATAGTAACACTATTAGGGTGAACAGCGAACGCCATAGAGCCATGATTATTTCATTTTTCTTATCTAAAGTTGACGATCTGCATGTAGAAGACATGTATTTCTAGAACGACGGGCCATTTTAACTGTGCCAGACTTCTTCCTTTGGGGATATCTGAAGTCGTTGGTATATGCTAAGAAGGCGCGAACCGTGCCTGAGATAAATAATAACATTCGAGCTGAAATTTGCATTGTGGCACCACAATTGCTGCACACAGTTATACAAAATATAATCAGAAGAGCCCAAATTTGCAACAACGCCGCCAGCGGCCATTTATCGGACATATTTTTTTCCAAATAATTGAGGCAATATTTTTAAATGTGAATAAACATAATCACTTAAAATCTAAATAAGTGTTAACTTTAATCCAAAGTTATACGAAAAGAAAATTAGATGATGGTTTTTGCCTCACTCTGTACTATTGTTAACTTTAAAACACTGTTAATTAAATTACTTTATTTTTTATTTCTTTTTCATAAATATACCGAAAGAAATAATTCGAAAATATGTTTTCTCCTTATCACTGACCTCATAAATACATAAACTCACCTGATAAATACATAAATTTCCTTGCCCTATTAATAATATAAGATGTTGAGGAAAAACCTATTTAACCACTTTTTTCTACGGATATTAACACCCCTCTCCAAGAAGTTGTGTTCATTACATATTTTTTTTTATTGTAACCCTTAGCCGAGAAAAAAAACAAAAAAAGGTTCAAAAACTTTAACTTGTTGATAGTTTTTCACTGTCATATCAACAGAAAATTTTTAAACTGAAATTAAAAAGATCCTCCATGTGATAAAATTAACATCTTTAATAATTTAAAGTTTTTTGTAGGTAACAGGGTTAAAACTTATTTAAACAAATATGCTGTTACCACATTCTATAGTGGTTGGGGTTTTTATGGAAAAATTTATGTGAGAAAATCAAATCTCCCTTAAACATTTACCAAATATGTCACAAAGAAGTGAAAATACTTTTATGGTAGAGTTTTTCCTCTCGTTATATGAAAACAAATTTTCTATGGTTTTCGGAAAATGTTAATGCGTAGTTAAGATCATGTGTTTGTCAGTATGTGTAATAAACATATATACATATATATATATATATATGTGAATGTAATACCTTAATTTTAATTGAGTTAAAATATTTGCTGAAATTTTATTTACAAAAAACAAAAATGAAAACCAATAAAATTGTTAGTTTAATAAAAACATAAAATGGTTAAGTAAGAAGAAATTGAGTATCAAATAAAAAAAAAAAAACAAACAAATCACATATTTCGAAAACTTGCATATATTTACATACAAATACAGACATACTATTAAATATGTTCATATATAGATTCAAATATTTCTATATATAGATACATATTCATATAGTATAAATGAATATGTAACAATTTGTGTCTCTGCATAAATACACCGTAAATTTTTTCAGTCTTGAGTAAAGTATTTTTTTTTATCTTTGTTTAATTTTTGAACTGTATGTAAAGATACGCATTTTTAGGTGTATTTGTATGTAAGGGAGGACAAGATATTGGAAATTGTCGATTATTGCTTCTTTAAGTCATGAGATTTTTATCCAAATCTGACAACGTATACTGGGCGGGTTGCAGTTATTTCCTGATAATCTTCTGTTGAAAGACCCCAGAAAAAGAAGATATCGCTAGATCGATTCCGAATTATAAAAACACGCAGTTTCATTCTAAAGCGGCTTACTCCCATAATACTATAATTATTTTATTGACTTTCGTATTCAAAATAATTTTAGGGAAAATACAAGAGAATTCACTAAACTAATTATTCGCCACATTCGAGAAAAGCCTGTACTGTGGAAACTTTATACCTATTTCAATTGAGTTTAAAAAAAAATCCATTTTATTTGATTTCTAATATATACTAATCAAAAATCTGTATTTGCTCGTCCACCCTAGTACAAATCTTCGAAAATGTATGTGTAAGTTGTGTGTAGAACAAACGTTGATTCGTTTTTGTATGCATTTTCGAATGTATTGTATATTAATATTCCCCATGCAATACGTCTGGGAAATGTCATGTCAATTTTATTCAGATTTTCCATAAAGTAAAATGTACCAAACCATTGGTCGTGGTGTCGTAGCTGTAGAATTTACCCAAATAACAATCAAAATGAGAAAAGAAATAAAAAAGAAATTGTACGTATAACATCAACAACGAAGGTTCAGTGACAAAAAAAAAAAGAAATTGTTTCTTATTATACACTTGTTTTTTTTTGCTTTCAACTATAGTCTGTGTAAAAATTATAATAAAAAATATATATAGATATTTTTTTTTTGTTGTATTTTTATAACAACTTAGTTTTCTTACATCCTTTCAATATGTTTGAGGAAAAAAAAAATCTTGTTAAAAATATTAATGTCGGGCTATATGATACTCTACACCAGGTATAATTTGGGTCTAATTCGAAAAGCAGTCAAAATTTGGGGAAATTCATGATCCTTTTTTATGAACCCAGCGAAAACTATAGAGATATATCTTAATGAAATTACCGAAGTAGTTCATCTAAATGTCCAAATATGCTCCGAGTTTCATTTTAGAGGCATTGTATTCACAACTTAAATTTTTAACAAAAATTAATGGTGTTGTGTGCTTAAATAAAATTTAAGCCCAACTGAGATATTAAATCTGAACCGATTTTAACCACACTCATTTGGGTTCCTCCTTAGATCAATAGAGTCTTACGTGCCAACTTTTATCCAAATAGCTCAATAAAGTAAATATTAAGAAGGAGGGTTTAAATGAGGACAAGGTCCAAATATAATCCGTTTTCTTTAATTCTGAAGGAGTGATTTATAGTCCTGGTCACATACAACATTCACATCACAAGCTTTCATGTAGATGCAATTCTCTTACTATGGGATGGTGGTCTGAAAATAGATCGCTTCTTATCAAATTTAACAGGCTATGCGCCAACGAAAACCTAACTATCAAATTAAATCCAAATATCGTTATAGTTCTGAACTGTAGAGTCTTACGTGCCAACTTTTATCCAAATAGCTCAATAAAGTAAATATTAGAAGGAGGGTTTAAATGACGACTAGGTCCAAATATAATCCGTTTTCTTTAATTCTGAAGGAGTGATTTATAGTCCTGGTCACATACAACATTCACATCACAAGCTTTCATGTAGATGCAATTCTCTTACTATGGGATGGTGGTCCGAAAATAGATCGCTTCTTATCAAGTTTAACAAGCTATGCGCCAACAAAAACCTACCTATCAAATTAAATCCAAATATCGTTATAGTTCTGAACTGTAGTTTCATTATAAATTTTACATGGCCCGATGGAGGGACGAACAGACAGTCTGACATCATTTAATCGACTCAAAAAGTGATTCTGAGTCGATAATATAAGGTGGGTTTAACAAGGAGAGTAGCTCATCCTAAAAACTTTTTAAATAATTTGGATGAAACCTAAAAACAACCTGTCTGTCCTTTTCGGCCACCTCAAGAAACTGGGAGCTAAAATAGCAGCTTGTCAGAAGTATTGTTAAAAGTCTCTATAAACACTGCACACGCAGAGAAAAAACATGGTTAGCGCAATCATATTCGAAGAGCATAATATATTTGAGGCTATGATTGTGCCAACCATAGTCGTACTATAATACAGGTATCATATTATGATACTAATATAACCATAATTTTTTCTTTAATATAGTCCCTACAGTTATATTATGATACGAAACTATGAAAAAGTGCTTTATATTCAGAAATATTTCTTTAAGAAATGTTTTTCCTAAAGAAAAAATTTGATAAAAAGGACTTTTTCAAGAAAACTTTTTTGATGGACTTTTTTTTTAAACAAGATTCATCGAAAATATTTTTAAATTTTAAGGACTATTTAAATAAAAAAACATAGATTCTATAGAATTTTTCTAATGGAAAAATTCTTAGATGTTAAGGACATTTTTAATTTTGTTTAGATAGTTCTTAGAGTCGGACGATTTTCCTTTTAGAAAAATTCCTTAGAATTTAAAAATATTTCAACTAGGAAAAGTTCTTAGAATATAAGTATTTTTCATGCTGAAGAGTCCTCATGATGAAATTTTTTAACATATAGGTATTTTTAAGAATATATAATTATTTATCTAAGAAACAGTTCGCAGAATCTAAGTATTTTACTTTAAGCAAAATATAATCTAAAAAGGTTTTACCAAAGTCGGAGAATGTTTTTGGTGGTTAGAAATATCAGCACAAACTGATTACACCCTGACCTTTTACTGGTGTAGGGTATAAAAGAAACTCCTTTACTTTACGTCACAAGACCCTAAAGCTTACAGAGTGAAAAGAAAACATTTTCTTTTTCAGAGATATCAGATTTTGTGGCTTGCTTACATAGACCCGTGACGTCACAAGACCCTAAAGAAAAAAACTCAGGGGATATTACTGACCATGAAAAATAGCTAAAATATGACATTAGGCGACTTATACATCAAAATGATGATTGTTGCGCGAGCTTTGAGTCCAGTTGCACCGTCCTGTTGGTACATGTCCTTCAGTCCTAATTCATCAAATTGCGGCAATAAAAATTCGTTGAACATGGTTTTTTATCGCTCACCAATCACAGAAACCGTATTGCTGACGGTGTCCTCTAAAAAAAGGCCTGATAATAACTTCAGCGTAAATGGCGTGCCATGCAGTGATGTAATGGTTCTTCGTCAATGATACGTGGTAAATTTTTACAGAAAATTATCCAATTCAAAATACACCCAGAGAAAAGATTGGCTGCAGTTCGATCAAAATCCTTAACATTTATTTTTAAGGATTTTAGTTTATTTGGAATAATCTATAATCCATTATTATACCATATAATTAAAAAGAGGGAAGAGGAACGAAAAAAGAATACTATTATCCAATTATTGGTATTTCTAATCATCTTTGTGGACGAATTTTCTGCTATATTTATTTTCCTAAAAAATTTTTTGAATTCAAAATTAATCATTAAAATTTATATGTGTTTTTGGGCTATTGGGTAGAGAGCTAGCCTAGTACTCCTAATTTCCAATTTCAAATCCCAATAAAGGCAAACATTTAAAAAAAAATATTTTTTTCATTCAAACAAAATATTTAAAGAAAATTAAATTAAATTAAAAATTAAATTTAATTAAATCTGGATGCCTAGGTTCGATAACGGAAAAATCTAATAATAAAAGTATTCTTAAAATAAAGTTTTGTGGAACGTAATAATATTTATGTGGAATATAAATATTAAATTAGACAATTGAATATTGGCTTTCACAACTAAAAATATAATTTAATATGAATATGTCGTAACCACCAGAATTTGAGTGGCAACAAATTCGGTGGTCACAACTGATACTGTTTTCTGTATGTAGTCACGAGTATTGCTCGTTCTTAAGATGTATATCGTTCCATGGGTTATCGGCATGTATTTCGCATGAGTTATATTCACAAAACTCACATATGCCGTCATTTGTAAAAGTTATAGCGTCTTCCGATAAGGTGATACACTTCGTTCCACCTTGTATTAGGAACACGGCATATTATAATTTACAGAGTTTTCAAACATTTATTATTACCAGCAAAATTATATTTTCTCGCACTTTTTCATCTTGCAAGTGTTTCGATATTGGTATCTAAGGGTTATCAATTTGCAGAGGTTTTTAATTGAATAACGGAACTTAAAAAGTATCGGTTGCTAACCTTGCTACATAAACTGCAATCCAGTCTTGCTTCCATAAACTTCTAAATAATTTTATTATGGGGTTCATAAAGACAATTCGTCTTAGAAAGTCGTATTTTTCAGATGGCTTAGTAAATGAAAATTTGTCTTAAAATATATTTATTCCGCTGTGTATTAAATGTATAATATCTACATTAGGGTGGCCTAAAACGCAAAAGTGTCAAATTTTCGAGCTCCACAAGACTGCCTGGTAATGCCCAGTAAATATTTAGAGCTTACTATGTTAAAAAATTTTTTGAGGGAAGAATTTGAATTTTTTATAAAATATATTTTTGCCTTAATTAACATAGATAACTTATACAAAAAAATTCAAAGTACACAAATGAAAATATGAAAACTTACACAATATTTTGGGTATACAAATTAACTTTAGAAGTGAACTGTTATCAACGTTGAAAACACAACTTTTATACATTTTCATTTCTAGCGTAACTTTTTTAGACTTTAGTAGTGTCGTAATGCTTGTTAGGTATGAAATTTTAACACATGTTTGATCCTATTATCTGCCTATTAAGTAGGCTAAAGCTCTTTCAAAACCGCGGGTTCTGATGATGTATTTAGCCGAATCGAAGTACATGTATCAGTCGAGCTGAAGATAATTTTATTGCATTGCTTTTGAGGTTGAACGTTCTTTATAAAGTTACTTGAGATAATTTTTACTATAGAGGTAAATTTTGATAAGAAAAAAAATAAAACCAAGTTTAAGGCAATGTAATCAGAATATACTTCTCTTTTCCACTCAAACCGCACATATACTGAGGGATAAATGTATATTTGCAAGGGCCACGCTATTCTCCATACATACATATGTATGTGAAAATTTACATATGTATGGATATGTTGTTGTAAGTACATTACGTTTTTCTTGAATAAATTTGTAAACACACCAATACACACAAACGTTTACGAGAATTCTTTCAATACTCGTATCAATTCAATGCAATGAAAATGAATCTCTCTTTCTGACTATGAACACTTTAACTGAATTCCCAATGGGAGTCATTTGGAAGGCTTATAACTTGTACAATATTAGATTATGGAAATTTTTTTTTATTTTTATTGGCAATTTTTATACGTAAAAATCATCGTAGCATAAGGTGTTGTTGAGCAAAAAAAAAGTTGTGTTTACACTTAAAATATTTTTTTTTGTTTTTAGCAAAAAACTTAAGGTTTTAAACACTCAAATACAGCAACTCATTTAAAGATAATCAAGTCCAATCACGGAAATTGTTTATACATTTACAAATGTGCATAATTAATTAAAATTAATTAAAAAATATTAATAATTAAAAAGAATTAAAAAATCAAAATTAGATCCATTTTTTAAAATAGAATTCACAATTAGAAAATAAAATAACAAAATATATATACAATGGAGCAACAAAATGTATGAATCTGATGAAAATATTTACCATGTCCTACGAGTTATGAGTCTGTTTTTATTTAACCCATTATTTCTTTATTGCTCAATATTAATAAGTTGTACATAATGTTTTTTATGGATTTTAAATCTACACAAAATTAGCTCATTCAGACAAATACAAACAAGATAGCGCTGGCACTTTAACAGGTGACTGAAACGGTGGTAAAACTAAAAAACACTGACCAAAAGTCGTTTTCCAATCTTAAAATGATAATATCATTAGACAAAATGGCCGGCTATTCTAAATCCTCTGAGAAACAAAATTTCTACTATTGGAAAAACGATGGTAAAACCAATAATAAGGTGGTCTAAAAACAGATTTTCCAATATAAAATTAAAAAAATAGATCATTTGTATTTATTTTTTTTTTTTATGCTAACATGTGAAACCAGGACTGTGCAGATTTTGAACGTCATCGCAGTCAGAAAAAAAGCAACGGGAAAGGGCTGGCAAGACACTATACCAGATGGTACAAGGCTGGTCAGATATTTTTTTCGTTATCCCCACACAAAACTAAAGATATCCCGAATTAGAAAAAGGTTGAAAAGGGTAATATATTTATTTTCCCAAATCAATATTACCCGGGTAATAAATTACAATAAAATATAAAAAATGGTACTAAAAATAAGAAAAAAATATCTAAGAGTTTTTCGTATAAACGTCTACAAAAATCCTCACAACTGATTTTCCGGATCAGCATAAAATGATAAATGTGTATCTTTCTCTAACTTATTATAACAAAATTGACTGTCGTTTTCTTAAAATTACCAAAACTTAAAAAAATCTTCAAAATTTTTAAAATATTTTTAATGTCATTAGAAAAAAGGGCTGGCTATTCAAAAGCATCGCGAAATATTTGGTAAACAAAATTTTCATCGTTGCCAAAACCTAAAATAAAAAAATTAATTTTCCAAAAACTTTTTCTAGTCATGTCAGAATTCGGGTCCAGGCCGTCAGACGAGAGTTCTACCCAATAAGCTAATGATATATAATATACTTCAAAACTTAAAAAGGAAATGAATAAAAACTGGTGTATAACCGATGATTGTGCTAATATAATACCACTGGAAAACCAAGGACCCTATAAGCCCGGATGAACAAACTGCCAAATTTTTAGCCACCCATGATGCAAAATGGTGCGACTACAAAAAAATTCTTAGCCGAGACCATGAAATTTTACAGAAACATTTAGCCGCTAGCAAGGGTTGTAGCGCAAGTACAGTGATTGAGATGTGAATGTATACATGTTTGAATTGGTACAACCCTTGCTAGAGGCCAAGTCTTTCTGTAAATCGTCTAAGAATTTCCTGGTCTCGACTAAGAATTTTTTGTAGTTGCACCATTTAGCATCATGGGTGGCTAAAAATTTGGTAGTTTGATCATCCTGGTTTATAGGTCCTTGATAAAATCTCATGCATTTTTTTAAAAATGGATAAAAGTGAATTTCGAATGCTCATTGTTTTTTGCGAAAAAAACCGTCAATCAAACCAAGGAAAAGCTTGATAAATGGGGACTCTGGGTAAAAAAGTGGTTTACTGATTTTCGTTGTGGCCTTACAATTGCGGAAGATGCCGAACGTTATGGACGCCCAGTTGAGGTCTCTACACCCAAAACAATTGAAAAAATTCATGATATGATGTTTGGCGATCGTTTATCAAATGTGCGATAGATTGTGGAAGACATAGACATCGCATATGGCTCAGTGGTTTCAGTTTTAAACTATCACTTGGGTATGAGAAAGCTTTCCACAAGATGGCTGCCGCGTTTGCTCACAATTGAGCACCAACGGAATGGTGTGACAGCATTGCAAAAATCCATTAAGTAGACTACGAACTGCCCCGTGAATTCACCTTATTCTCCGGATTTAGCCCCCAGTGACTATTTCCTATTTCCAAACCTAAAGAAATGGCTCGGGGGAAAGAGATTTAGCTCCAACGATAAAGTAATTGATCAAACAAATGCCCTTGAAAAATCCTATTTTTTTGGAAGGGATACAAAAATTGGAGAAACGTTGGATTAAGTGCATTGAGCTAAAAGGACATAATGTTGAAAAATATTTTTTTTTGTTAAAAAAACTGTGTCTTATTCAAAAAGCCTCGGAATTATTGATCAGCCTCGTATCGAGTACACATCTTCAGAAATATTCGTTACATAAGGTGGTTAATGCAAGCAAGATCGTACTATATATCGCGTTTTCGATATACCGAGTACTGACTACACGTGGCTTCGACTCTATACTAAAATGGCAGAAAGACTTGCTATTTTATTTTTTATGCCAAAAAATATTTTTAAATATTCCTTTTTTCAATTCAAAGTGTTCTTCTTCATAAGGCAGATCATGGAAAGTTGGCGAAATTTTTTATATCACTATTCACTTTGCAAAGATGAAAGAAAAAAAAACGGTAAAAAATGGGGAATCGTGTTGATATTTGTTTTAGCGTTGCCAAATATTTCTTTGAGAATGTTAAAATATTCCCAAAATTTTTATTAAAACAAATTCATAAAGACTTAAACATACAAAAAAAATTGTATCATTGCCTCCCCCTTAAAATTGCTTCACGAGTAAGGACAGTGGCCCATATTCGGAATCGCTGCCTTAAATGCTTTTAAGAGTATTGATTTAAATTTAAAAACAACAAATTTTCATCAGTAATAATTTTCTTTTCAAATTTTATCTGAAAATCAAAATTATTGTGTATGATTTTTTGCGTGTACATATGATTTTTTTTCCAACCATATGAAATTATAACAAATTTGTTGATATTATCTTTCTTAGCGATCTGTATCACCCCCAAAACATACTCTCACACATAAATACCATCTGTATGTACACGAATACCGTCCTTTAAGTTAAACCAAATATAATATTATGTCATATCATATTTTCTTTACTGCTAACTACTACCTAAAAAGGAGCAGCCGACGACGACACGTTCTTTTAGATGTTTTTCTATATCAGTGATACACGCAAATGCCAGACAACTCTATCAAGACACTATTGTTGTTACAAAGCGAAAAAAAGACATCGAAGTTGCAAAAAAAAAAAACTAGCAGAATAATGAAACAAATTGAATGACAAAACAAATGTTACAGACTGTTGATTTCTAATTCTTACAATAACAACGATATGTAAGAACAACGTATTGATTCTTATTGCATTAAAGGGGAGAAGATATGTTATGAAAGCAACAACTTCCTTTATTTACAGGGGTAAATTTGCAAAAAAAAAAAAAAAAAAATACAGAAGCAAGAAATCAGTGTCGAAATGACATGAAACATTATGAAGTAAAAGTTTTTGATGTGATATATCAGACAGTGGTGTAGTATGTTGTAAAATAATGCAAGAGAAATCTTTAGAGTTCAGAACATTGTCAGAATTCTAGGCATGGATATTTCATATAACAAAACTTGTGAGAATAGAAAAAAAAATTAAAAAGGCATCAATTCACCATTATATGTTACAACAAAATCACTGTACATTTTATATGCAACACTCATCCACACAAGGTTCAAATCATAACATTTTTTCTTTTAAATATGACACCTTTGTATAAAAATCTTTTTTTAATGAGATCATTTAGTTTTTTTTTTATATATATATTTTCTATCTTAACCTTATACTAGAAAATTTCAAATTACATGGATATCGCGAAATTCTCATTTTGAATATAAATACCCTGTAATCATTAGAGGGTTGGTATTTGGTATCGTCTATTTGGGGTGGGGATTACAGATATTAAAGTTTCTTTGTTTCTTCGTGTAATTTGATATTATTGAACTTGCTCTTACGCATTTTTAAATAGCGGTTATATCCATTTAATACCTACAAAGTAATAATAAACTTGAATCACTCCATAACACTGCATATGTACAGTGGGGAGCAAAAAATTTAACAGAGTTTAACATCACAGCAAAAACATGGTATCAACTACTTATTAGCCTTACGTTAATTAAGTTTGTTCACGATGTCCCAAAAGTAATGGGTACTCATTATTTTTTGGCTGTTCGCAAGCGAGAAGGTAATGACCAGCCATTACTTTGTGTGTTTTTGAAAGTGAAAAGATAATGACACTAATTACTTTTGATACATCGCGGACAAAAGCAATTAAGCGAATAAATATTCGAAACCTGTTTTTTTCTGGGATGTTCAGATGTATATGGACAATTCTCAAAAAAAAAAAACTTTTAAATTCAATGAAACTGACACAGTTACTATTTCTTTAATTTTTGGCCGACTGCAATTATACCCTTCAAAGCCGACTGAGCTAAATAAAGTCCGAAAATGGTGTGATTTAAGGTTTTATCATTTAAAAGATTTCTGAAGGTCACTTATCACCAAATGCGATAAGGATATATATCAGTTTGTCATTTCGTTTGTAACATATCGAAATATAGGTCCAAGTACTCTTAAAATATATAAATATATTCATGATCCTAATGTAATTTAAAATCGATCAAGCGATATTCGTATGTCTATTAACTCAGTAAAAATTAAACAAAATTTTAATTTGCTTTCACTTATTATCGAGTTTGAAAAATATGTATTATAAAAATTTGTATCCTTGTAGGATTCTGATCAAGGACACAGTATTAAATATATACCACCGCTCACAAAATTAATGATTCATTTATAAAATCACTAAAGCATGATTTAGTTTTGCTTAGACAAAGAGGCACATTACAAGTCGAGGTCGATTATAATAATTATTGTAGTAGGTCCCTGTTGCGACTCATAAAATGATGTTACCTATAGAATTTTGCTTACTTTTGGCACTTCCCGACGTTCATCTTTTTTTTTATAAGATATAAGCTTTAAATTACTTGTTAAAACGGTATTTTTACCATACCAATGCGCACAGAATTTATAAAAAATATTTAGAATAGTGGTATGAGTGTTATACCACCGGCCCGGAAATAGTTAAATGGCTATCACAGCTTAAGTAATATTTTAGAGATGTTTAATATTAACAATTAGCAAAACCGGTATTGGTTTACAAGTTATTAATGAAAATGTGAGGTTATCTCTAAATATTCCATAAAAATTTTTGTATTTTAGTACAATTCTATAGTATAGGGTGTCTCAGTAACAGTGTACTTTGTTCTATTTAGTGTAATTTTTTTATGTGCAAATGGCAACTCTAAAATTTGGCAGATGTCACATATGCTTATTCTGATTATTCAAAATTTAGCTCTTTACGAAAGAACAACGCGTTATAATTTTGAAAACTTAAGTTTTCATAATTCGTCCAATATATCAAAAAACTTATCTACTCCGATGAAGCGCATTTCTATCTGAATAGCTTCGTGAAAAAAACAAATTTGACGTGCTGGGGCCTTACTTTTTTTGAAGATGAGGCCGAAATTGCAGTGACTGTGAACGGCATTCCTTATAGGAACATAATAACGGAGTTCTTGTGACCTTAACTGGACAGCATGCATCTGGGTGACATATGGTTTCACCAAGATGGCGCCAACTGCCACATTGCACATAAAACAATCGATTTATTGCTGCAACAAATTCCAGAAAAAATGTTCTCAAGGAATTCTGATGACAACTGGCCACCAAAATCATGCGATTTAACGCCATGAGATTTCTTTCTTTGGTGTCTTGTAAAATCTCGGGCTTATGCTAAAAAACCAGAGACAATTCCTGAGCTCAAATCCGAGATCCAACGGGCCATCGGTAAGGTGCAGCCACATCTCTGTGAAAAAGTCATTGAAAATTTCATGAAAAAAGTAAGAGCCGTGGGGGCAATTTGACTGATATTTTATTCCATACTTAATCGGAACATGTCTTCATTACAATCCAATAAAAAAATTAGAACTATGTCAAAAAATACGTGTTTTTATTTGTAAATGAAAAATTGCATTCCTACTGAGATACTCTTTAGCTTCTGTACACAGAAAAATTAAGTGGCAACCGAATTGGATAGTGTATATTGGTTGCGACAACCAAAAATTTCTGTTAACATAACCAAATTCAAATGTGATTGCTGAATTTTTTGAGTGTTGCAACCAAAATTCAGTTGTATTAATCAAATTTTGTAATGGATACCAACATTTCGTTGTACTTACCAATTTTAGCCGCAGTAACCGAATTTCAGTTGGAAACTGGGAAAATTTTTTTCTGAGTTTGGTGATAACGTATTTCATCATTTTTCAACACTTAAAATTTTTTTCCCCAAAAAAAATTTTATCACCTCCGTTGACACAACTGAATATTGGTTTCTATGAACCAACTGAGGTTTGGTTGGAAGATCTAAAATTTTCAGCAATCACATTTGAATATGATTATGTTAATGGAATGTATTGGTTGTCGCAACCGAAATACACTTTTTAATTCGGTTGACATTTTATCGCTCTGCTAATATTTTTATGAATACATTAATCTCACTTTAATCTCTCGGGCATCAGTTATGCTCGTAATACCCCCTTTTAACCATTGAATAGACGGAGAAGTTCCAGTGTACTATGGTATAGCGTACCATATATTCGTCAAACACGAATATATAACTTTTTAACTTGTTTTTAATAAAATATATATTTCCAGCATTGGCAAGTTATTTCGAGCAAGAATTATGTCAACTACGATTAACCAGCAGTTATCGTGGGTAGAGCTTACGTCTGCCAATCGGATGGCGTTGGTTCAAATCTCGCTATGGCAAAACAAACATTTTAATAAATTTTTTTTTTTGTTTTAAAAAATCTATTTTTAGACCACCTAAGTTTTAGTTTTGCCAAATTTGGAAACTTTGTTTCGCCAGTTAGCGCGTTGGATTGATACACAGAAGGTTGCGGGTTCGATTCCCAGCCACGGCAACATCAATTTAGAAAAATATTATATATCTCTCACACATATCACAACGTCCTCGTTAGGTGTTTCCATAGCACTTAACCGCACCGCAGTAAAATATCAAAACAGGGCTATGAACTAAAAATTTTCAATAATTTCGTCAAATCTTTATCATATGGCGGACAACAACTGTTCTAAAAATTAAGATCTCGCGCACTTACGATGTTGCCATTAGTAGGAATAATTTCCTGATTGTTGCTTCTCTTTCTAAAAAAAATGATATTATCAATCTTGAATTGATTAACCATTTATTGCCAACACTTGTACTACCTATTAGAATACTTTGCCAGCAGCGTTTTGCCACTTTGACCTTAACGAAAGAGATAATTATGTCTATGCCCTATTTTTAATAAGATAAATGCAATATTATACAACAATTTCCCCAGTATCATACAATAACAGCGCAAGGTTTATAATGTTTCAAGTTAATTTTCATTTAGAATTTGTCAGTAGTAATTGAAATTTACTATCAAATAGAAACACTTATTTTCAATAAATGTAAGAGAAGATGAATAAAAATGTGATGATCAGCGCTTGTAAGAGTGTTATCTTCAGGCTTATTCTACCAACCACAACAACTTATGTTTTGAAAAGGCTATATAAAGCAATCACTCAGAGCAATCAGCTTCCTTCATATACTATAAGACATCAATACTAATTAATCCTACATTTGAATTTAGCCAACGACCTTTTTTTCTAAATGGATTTCTATAATAAATATCCTGGTTGCCTGTCCAACTGCTAAAATTGCCATTCTTGGGAACAAATTTGGAATCTGGCATGCATACTAATACTTCAACACAAAATATTTGATTGTATTGATTCTCCTACTAGATTATACATGCATGTTTAGAAAAAATAGATTTGTATTTAAAATTTGTTAGGTCCCATATCATAATTTAGTGTTACTTTGAAATAGAAAACACTTCATGTTATTTGTATAACATCATTTTGTTCGTCAAATAAAATATTTGGAATTATGTGCTTGATTGATATTAAGTTAGCGTTATTTAATAAAGAAAACATTAAAGTTAATAAAGAAAAAATTTTTTGATTTGTTTTCATAGTTAAACATGTTAAGCAATACATATATCTTAGCAAACTGAACAATGTTACACTATTGCTCTTCACTGTATTTTTATACAGTAGTTTTCTGTTATTTTTTGCTGTATAATTTTATGACCTTTCGTCGTGTTATTTTACAATTTTTAAGCGTAAAATGGAAAAAAGATGAAACTGAATATAATAATAAAATGTCAAACATCGTTTGTAAAATGTCCCTTAGGAAATCATAATTGTATTATAACACCATCTAAATAAAAAAAAGTCACTCACTCACTTACTACGCATACAATACACGCGCAAATTGTGAAAGTTTATGAATGTGTGTATGTATGTCATCTCTTGTAGTCCCTAAGGATATCGTTGTTTTTTGTTGCTGCTGCTGTTGCTTCCAACTTTTTTGTTGTTGTTGTTGTTGTTGGCTGCTGTTCACCAACAGTGCCATAAAGTTGTCAAATTAACAATCTATTTATATCCTTTTTGTTTGGTGTTTGTTTATTTTTGTTTTTATTTTTTATTTTTATTTTTATGCATGAGTTTTTTCCTCTAATGCATTTTTGTTATTAAATTTTAATGCTGAAACTATTGAAATAAAATTATTATTTTAATAGATTGTAAGTTTTATGCATGAAGTATTTTGTTAGCAAAAATTGTATAATTTTGTAAAGCACAAGTAGTTTATTTTTTAAAATTTTTTAATTCTTTTAGTAACGAAATTTGTAAGGGAACTCTGACAATTGAATTATGTTTAAAAGGTAGGCAAAATTTTTGTACGTACACTTGTTGATGCCAGATAGCGCTGTACAATTTGTTAATAGTCCGGTTTTAAAAAATATTTTAAATTGCTTTTAAGAACATTTTCAGTTATTATACTCTGCATCAATACGTGGGCAGGTTATGATAAATTTGGCTACTGTAAGCTTTTGAGTCGCCTTAGCGATGTTCGTCTCTCTGCCTTAGCATTTAGATTTAGGTGAAAATTGGTTAATATTTAGACCTAGTGCACCTATATAGGCCAAATTCATGACTATCTGTCTCATATTTCAATAGTTTTGAGATATCTCAGCCGTTAGACCTACATTTTTTTTTCAAACAAGGAAATTATGTTCAATATTGATGTCAAGCAGAAAAAAATAAATTTCTTGAATTAAGCAATTTTTATATAAAAAAACTGAATAATTTTCACCTTACTACTTAATCGCAAAACCGCTGTTGAAAAAATGCTTGTCTATTGTTGCATTATCACATATCCGAATTTCATGAAATTGTGGAATATCTTCCTTGCGATTTGTTGAAAATTTAAAAATTTTAAATTTAAAAAAATTGTTTAGATTTGAATTTGTTAAATTTTGAATTCTCTTTTTTCTAGAATATTTATTTTTTATTTTTATCAAACAAATTCTGCGAAAAATCATGAAAAAATGAAAGTTTGATTATTTAAAAAGAATTTTTGGGTATTTCAACTTTGAAAATGGGAACACTGCGGATACGGATGCACCTATGATAAAGTTGGTACCACAGTTTTTTTTGTAGTATTATTGGAACCTCAAAAGTACTATGGTACTCCTATGAACTATTTGCTCCAAAGTGTTAAGACATGTTCATGCGTTGATGAATTACACACAAACGTATGTATATTTGATAAAAAAATATTGATAGTTTGATTAAAACTGTAATTGATTTGAATCTGGAAATTCAATTAAAAGTTTTATAAAAATTTTAATTGATTTGATGCTGGAATTTCAATTAAAAATTTGATTAAAATTTTAATTAATTTTTGGTTAGAATTCAAATTAAAGTTTTAATTGATATAACTAATCTTTGATTAAGAAGCTTGAAGTATTTTGAATAAAAATTTAATTGATATGATTAAAAAAATAATTGAAAGTTTCAATTAATTTTAACAAAAAAATAATAATTGATTTAACAAATTCTTTTGATGATCCAAATTCAATTAAATTTTTAATTGTATTTACAAATATTTTAATTGAGGCTCAAATTAAGTTCTTTCTGTATATCTTGTACCACAGAGTAGTGTAAGGTATTATTACTATTAGGATGACATTGTTTGAATTTTTGTATTATTAACATTTTACGTATTTTACATAATTAACTTTGTGCAAAATATATCGTACAAACTTTACAAAAATTGTATAATGATATTAATTTCCTTGAATTAAATGATTAAATATTATAATGGAAGCACGAAACCGCAAATTATGGTTGTACTTAGAACAAAATACGAGATTAACTCTTTCACTACCTTTGTACTCAACAATGGTCAGTAGAAAAATATATTGTAAAATACCTCACCTTGAAACTGCTCTTACTTCTTAAGCAATTATCCGATTTTACAAGTGATATTCTTTTTACAGAAGTATCCAATTTCCTTACAGAAATATTGAAAAAGTGCAAAAAGATTATTTATTCGCGAATATTTTACGTGGTCAGGGTAGACTTTGTAATCAAGATGCAGGTCGCAAATATAAAAATATTTAAATGAAATATGTTGCAAGAGTTAATATTTACCAAAGGAAGCATTTTTTAATCGTCTACATAGAGAAAACAGATTCTGTGTGATAACCGAATTTCTTGCCAACTGAATGGTTCGGTTGCAGCCACCGATATATTTGTTTGTGGCGGCAAAAATTTGGTTAGGTCAACAGAATTTACATTTGATTGGGACAACTAAAAATTCGGTTGCTTCAACCAACCAATTCAGTTTGCAAGAAATTCGGTTTTCTGAATTGGGCTTAAATGGTAATGGGCTTATATGGTGTGGGGGAGCAATTCGTAATGTAAAGTCTTCAATATTTCTAAAGCATTGTCATAATGGTACATGATTTTTTTTTCATTTAAGTGGGGTCGTTTTTTCTTAATTTATTTATCCATTCTGGCCACTAACTCAACATAGTATTTTACAGTTATCGGTTTTCCTTTCTCCAAGTAATTAATAAATGTTATACCACGTGCATCCCAAAAAAGACTAAACATCACTCACTCTGGTAATATTTTTATGAATACATTAATCTCACTTTAATCTTTCGAGCATCATTTGGAGGACTAGTAAGATCTGCATCAGTTGTGCTCGTAATACCCCCTTTTAACCATTGAATAAACGGAGAAGATCCACCATGATCCATTCTTTGGCTTGGACAGTTTTTTTTCCCACCAAAAACAATTTTTAATCGAAACACGAAACTCTTTGCAATATAATTTTTCTCAAACCTTACCCAGCAAAAAAAATTGTATTCATTCTGTAGCTTTAGCTTCTTTCACTGCTTCCTAAACTTTAGTTAACATTATTTAATTTTTTGGTGTTATTCTAAGGAACTCCCAAAAGAATTCATATGCTCATATTTCAAATGTAGTGATTTGGATATAAAGCCGATGCATATCTTAAAAAATCACTCTTCATTGCTGCTAAAGCATATCGTATATTATCTGAATCTAGAGCATTTATTTAAAATATTGTTTTTTGATTATTGAAGTCAAAAATTTCCATTAAAATAGTTCTTAAGCCCTTTTACAATTATTTTGTTAAATCATTTTTATATTTTTATTTAATGCATTTTTTCAGCTTTAAGTGGTTATGTAATTAATACCATTTCCAGCTTTAATTCAGATATTTTCTTAATTTTAAAATTGTGTAAAAATGTTTTAAGATTATCCAAACAATTTTAACATTTCTAAAAAATGTTTCAATAAAGAGTATTTCTATATCAATGCATAAAGTTCGCTTATTTTTCTGCATTCTTATGAATTTAATTTTCATCAAAGCTTAAATTCTAAAAAGTATGAATATTTTCCACTCATGCGTCAGAATGTAATTGTATTTTCAGTGCTTCCTTCGAGTAAAGTATGAGTTATGGTTGTAGCTATATTTGAATACTTCCATCCTATGAATACTTCCATCAGAAAAGAAGTGATGCCTTTGCCATAGTAGTGATGCTTTTATTGCTTCTTTTACAGCTTCATTTTTTGCTCGGTAAAAGCAGCATCGTTTTTTTAACTGTTATTTTTTTATAATTAATCAAATGTCATTAAATTTTGATACAATTTTTCTAACATTTGACCCTACTGAATAAATAAAGAATATCGGCATTTGTCACGCCACATCTATCTTGTGTTTAAATTTAAAGTAAATCAGGCTTTATTTGGCTCTATTCCCCATATAAACCCAACATCCTGATATTTGATTAAACGGACCATTTTGTATTGCATAATATAAATTATATAATATAGACACTCAGAAAAAAGTTAGTAGAAAAATGTTTAAACGGTTTTCAATCCCACTTTACTATTTTTGTACTGATTTTTAGTAAAAAAATTATTATTTAGCAAATCTTTTTGCTATTTCCGTTTTACAAATAACAGAATTTTTACTTAATATCTACAATTTTTTTTTGCTTAATCATTATACAAATTTTTAAAAACGAATTTGCTAAAATTAACAAAAAAGTTTTCTTATATTAAAAAAGTTGATATTGAAGGAAATGTTATTTATAATTAAAATTTAAACCTACAAACTTAAATTGCCTTAAAATGTTACATAGATTAAAAAAATGGATCGGAAGTGAATATACCGACTCATGTCTAAAAATAGGATATCCATTAAAATAGCACTAAAAAGTTTTTTTTTTAGTTATAAAAATCAGCCCTAAAAACAATTTTAATTTGACCTTAAAAGTAAAAAAAGGACTAAAATATTTTTCAAAACAAAAATTACTAAATTATAACAAAATGATAAATTCGTTAATTTTTATAATTTTTAAGCTTTTGATTTTTTTTTTTATTTTTGTCTAAAAATTTTTTTTGAAAAAAATAAATAAAATAAATTTAAAATTTTGTACTGATGTTAATAATATTTAGTAAATTTTTTTGCTGAGTTTAGCAAACAGATTTTAAATTCCACTTTACAATAAGTTTACTAAAGGTAAACTTTTCGACAAATTTTATTGTACTACACGTCAGCAGACATGTGTTTCTAAGATTAGCAAAAAATACCGCTGGGCTCAAATTAGCAAAATTTTCCGAAAGAACAGCAAAATTTTCAGTTGTCATTACAGACTTTTTTATGTGAGTGTATAAATGTAAATCAATACAAATTAATACGAGTAAGTTTATACACTAAAATAAATTAAATTTTGCGGCCTGAAAATTTACTGTCAGTTTAATGATAAATAAGAGAATCTTACGGTTTCTTTACAGCGTTCCAAAATCACCAAATTCAATTGCGTGTAAAGAAAAGCCCGCACTAAACTTATAAAAACCCTTTAAGGTTTTGTTATGGAAAATGTCTACTTTCAATTGCTTTTGGTTTCATCCCATTCGGAAAGTTCGATTTTGTTTCACTGTGTTTTCAATACAAGAAATTAAATGTAAATCGATTAAGAGAAGAAATACATTATGTAATATACCCAAAAATAGTATTTGCCAAACCAACAAGAATATATTAATTTGGTTTATATCAATAATCGAAACAAAATATAATTATAAATTTAATAACCATAAATTATAAGGTAAATGAGTATAATTGGGATATTGTGTCCAAAAACTTTTATGTTAGACCTTAGGTTTGTGGTTATTTTGAAATAAAGTTTTGTAGAAAAAAATCGGAAAGAATAGAAACTCATTACTTTCACTTTTAGCGAGCAATGCAAATACAAAGCTTTTGATTAATTTTTTTTTTTCAGGTCGAGTATTTGATCTTAAACCGTGTGTCTACTACCAAGTTTTATTGCAGAAGTTGCTTCCAGAAGTGTTTTTTAGAAGTTTCTGTCGTGTAAATACATGCTAGAAAACGACTTCCACAAGTCACGGCTTGCAGAAGTTACTTGCAGCAATTATGTGGAAGCACGTGTTTGTCGCTTGCTGGAAGTATCTTGAACGATTTGCTGTGAATTGCAAATGTTTTGAGGACTTACAGATGAAGTCGGGTATATGTCGGGTGAACGGTTTGTGGTATTATCTTCTGTTTTTAGTTTTGTTTTGTGTTTTTTTTTTTTAGTTCTTTTGCATATATATAAAATTGGACAAAAATAAATTCCTCAAAAGACTATAAGGATAAAGTTAAAAAAAAAGCTTTAAAGGAAATAACCAATGATATAGACGCGCCCGAAGAAGAGGTCGAAAGAAAATTGCACAACCTGTTGCCAAAAATCAAAGAGTAACTAAAAGCCGATCTTTGGGAGGAATACTTCTTTAAATCAGTGATCGGCACTCATAGCACTCTGGGGCCGAACACAATCGGCAATTTACACGTACACTACGAATGTCAACAAATCTCACAGCTAAGAGCACAAAAAATAAAATTATTTCATTTAGTAGTACCCTAACTTTCAACAGAGCAAGTATATGCCGCTTTGTTGAAGAAATTAAGTACACTCTAAAAATTTGTTTGTTTTTATTATAGGTATTTTTTTTATTGTAGGTATTCATTTTGTTTTTCGTTTACATTTTAAATTAAAAATGTGGAACGTTGAGTGGGAAGGTTTTTTATTTTCTTGAAATATATTAAATGAGGCAGAGTGCCTTGTATGCAATCAAAAATTTATTATAAATTATTTTATATAATAGAGAAAACAAAAAAATTTCAACTAATTGAGAATTATAAAAATTATAAAAAAAAATATAAAACAAAGGCAATATTGTTCGTTGTATAATTCTCAATTAGTTGAAATTATACAACTAATATAGTGTTTGCTTTGGGACCTTAAAGTTATCTTTTTACTTTCTAAAGAGATCTGAAGATGGGGACCTAGAAAATCCCCGAAACGCGTCATCTCATTCTTGAAAGTAATAGATCAATGTTTTGGCTAATAAAACTCTATGAAGTATTTATTTGGAGAATATCCCGATAAAGAAAAATAGTGTTTTAATGACCTAAAACAGAAATAGAATAATGTTAATTGCAATATTGAAAGGACAAAAAAAGCAAATTTTAATTTTTATAAATTAAAATTGAATAAAATACAAATTTAATTTTTTGTGTGAAAAAACACTTCTGCAATTTCTTGCAGCAAGTTCGTCATAATAACTTTCAAAAACTACTTCTGGAAACAGACTTCCGCAAGTTTCGGTTTGAGTGGAAACACTTCAGCAAATACTTCCTGAAGTTTTTCCGCAACTGACTTGCCGAATACATCTTTTAAAGCCATACATAAAAAGCGCAGTGGGAATAAATGCATTCCTTAAGTTAATGTTAATAAGGTTTAAGAGATTTACTTAATGAATATTTTGACAAAAATATTAATATTAATGTTTCATATAATTTTTTGTTTTATGTTAAATAATTGTCCTTAATAAGATGCAACAGCCTAAGAATATATTTCAAGAAAAAACAAACACAAATTACAGAGATCAACTAGTAGCTTAAATTAAACTTAGTACTCTCTAAATGCTTTGAGGGAACAATTTTATACAATTGGAGGTAACAATTTTGTGAATCAAATTTAAATGGAAAAGTTATTAATAAAAATAAAAATACACAGACAAAATTTTAAAAGTTCTGTTTGTAATGTTAAACATCTTTCATAGAGTATTTTTGTAAATACAAATAAAAAATTTTTTAAAAAGGCACCAATAATTTATTATTTTTAAAGAATTTTAATATGAAAAGTAATAATTTACAAACATTTCAAACAAAAAACCTTTATAAATTAAATTTGGATTTCAACAAATTTTTTATTAACTTAAAATTTTGTTATACTTTTTTCTGTGTTTGCCAAACGACTGTTTTAAACATATTTAGGTTGTATACCTAGTGTTGTATGTGTTGTATTGATTACAAATATCATAAAGAAACTTTAAAAAGAATTAGAAACTTTAATTAGAATCAGGGACATATTTGAAAAAATCCTGAAATAATAATTTATCGCGAATTTTTAAAACCTGCTCTCTGAATAATAATTATAAATAACCAATATTTTTTTGGTTTTTGATAACCAGACTTTTTTTTTTTGTCTTCTATAACCATTATAAAAGATTTTTTTCCGGTCTTCCATAACCATTATGAAAATTTTTTCTTTTTTTGGTCTTCCTGTATTGTATAAAAAAATTTTCATTATAATAAACCAGAAGATTTTTTGGCCGCATGGACCTGGTTTTTTGCATTTTTTAAATGTTGTTCTTGCTCAAAGACGTTTAAGTTTCCGTATTATTTCTTTTTAAATATTTTATTTTTTCGTTTTTGTTATTAGGACGTTATTTTCATTACTGAATTTCTTCATAGATTTTATGAAAATATTCGTTGGAATTCAGCGAATGACACTCCGAATAAAATCTATGAAACAGGTCGTTACAGTCAATGTTTATGAAAAGCTTCATAGAATTAATGAAATTCTTTATAGAAGCAATAAATCGTCAGGTAATGAAGCATTTTATAGAATCTATGGAACAGTTTCATAAAAATCGCTTTAGAACAGAAATTACTTTCAGTGGTTCGCTCAGGCCAATAGAAAGTTGAGGATGTTAAGAAATAATTATATCTTTTTGAAAAATGTTTTTTCTCCTACTGGTTTCAGAATCCACATGTTAGCTACTGCACCAACAGCACTCACTACTCAATGATATATAAATACAATTTTAGTGCGAAATTTCGTGAATTTAAAAAAAAAATCAGTAAAATATGCCTAAAACTGGAGCGATTTTATTCAAACTCAGCACCATGATTTTGTGGCATAATTTGTTTCTAAAGGGTGTCCCAAGAAGAACGCAATTTTTAAATTTTAAATAAAACACAGATATTTAAAAAACAATCGTGAAACTTTATTATATCGTAGACAGAATGAGGTTATGTATGGAACAATATATCGTGCAGATGGCCGCCGCGGCTTTGCTGGCATGCACGCGATCTTTTAATGAAATTTTCAATGACCGTTTTGCATGAATGCTGCGGTATTTCATTAATGCAGCGTCCAGTTTTCTCTTTTAAGGCTTGAGTCGTCGTCGGCTTATTCGCGTAAACCATCGACTTCAAAAAACCCCAAAGAAAAAAATCTAATGGTGTTAAATCGCACGATCTAGGCGGCCAATTCTGATCTCCAAAACGCGAAATAACACGACCGGGAAATGACTGATGCAGCAATTGAATTGTTTCTCTGGCTGTATGAAATGAGGCGCCGTCTTGTTGGAACCACATGCCCTCCACATTCATTTCTTTAATTCTAGGTAAGAAAAAACTGGTTATCATTTCACGATACCGAACACCATTGACTGTTTGCGCTTGACCTGCCTCATTTTCATAAAAAAAGGTCCAATGATTCCTCCAGCCCAAAAACCACACCACACATTGACACGTTGAGGATGCATTTGCTTCTCGTGAATCACTCGAGGATTTTCCTCACCCCAAATGCGACAATTCTGCCTATTGACGAAGCATTTTCATGTTGTCTCTCCAATACCCAATTAACGAACTCCCTTCGCTGTCCATGGTCAGCTGGCTTCAGTTCCTGAGTCAATTGAACTTTGTATGCATGAAGATGCAAATCTTTCGTCAAAATTTGCTGCAAAGTGGATTTGGAGACACCAATTTGCTGAGCTCGGTGTCGAATTGAGGTAGATGGAGTTTGAGCGACATCATCACGTACAGCTGCGACATTTTCGGTCGATCGACCTGGTCGATGGCGCGTTGTTGTCTTTACATCACTAACAGACCCAGTTTCGGCAAATTTATCCATTAATCTCTTTACAGTTGACTCTTTTGGAGCATTATTGTGACCCCAAATTGATCGCAATTTGCGAACTGTAGCCGCAAAACTTTCACCATTTTGGTAAAACAATTTCACAATGAGAATCCGTTGTTCATTCGTGTAGCGCTCCATTTTTACTAACCTCGTACCTTCTACTACGAAACAATAACAATTGTTCAAATGTCAAACAAGGACACTTCGAATGTTGCCAGATTTAAAAATTGCATTCTTCTTGGGACACCCTTTATTTACTAAATGAGAAAGATATAAAAAAATTTGCGGATCCTAACCAAAAACAATAAAAAAAAGTTCATTCTTATGCAAAAATAAGTCAGTGTGCCAAATTTCTTAAGATTTGCGAACTGTAGCGTGTTTATATAAGACAGAACAAATAAAAATCTTTTATAATGGTTATAGAAGACCAATAAGAATAAAAATCTTTCATAATGGTTACCAAAGACCAAAAAAAATTAACAATCTTACATAATGGTTATCAAAGACCAAAAAAATAATCTTTCATACTGTTTATGGCAGGACTACAATTTTCTGGGTAATTTATAATTATTTTTACAGGACCAATTTTTTCAGTTATTTTTTCCATAACCTATTGCATATTTAAAAAATAATAACAGTTATTTTGGGTTCCTTATTTGAATATCTAATATATTGATATTTTTTTCTTGAATCTGCCATATTTTTCTATTTATATTTTTTTTTTTTGAAAATTTACTAAATACTACAACCTGGGTTTATTTTTATGTAATATTACACAAATTCGTTAAATATAGACACCAAATGCTTAAACCTCAATCAAAAAATTTTTTAATTTTAAAATTTGAAAAAAAAAAAAATAAAAAGGCTAAGCACGTGTAACAATTATTCTATATAATAGGAATGCGCCTTTTAAATTATTTCATTCGTCGTACACTTAAAAAAGTTTGTAAGTTAAAATAACAGAAAATACCTTTTAAAAGTAACTATACACTCTAAATAATTTCTGTTGAAATTTACTCAACTTATAGTAGGAAACTGTACTCCTACTATAAGTTGGGTAAATTTACTCTGTGTGCGTAAATGAAAAAAGTACACACATGATGCGTAAGTTAGTGCACACATTATGAGTTATTTTACATCGAAATTGCGTAAAAATTAAATGAAATTTTAAAATTGAAGAGTAAATTTACCAAATTTGTGCGTAAAGAAACACGATTTTCCTGTAAATGTACACATATAATTTGGAAAAATCCTAAAAAATATGCGCATATTTTTTACTACGATATTGAAAATTAAACAGCCCTAAAATGTTTTGTAATAAAAACAATAAATTTATTGTTTATAAACCCACAATAAGAATGAAAACAATAATTTTTTTGTTTAGTAATTCCAAATAATTGATAAATTAAAAAAAAACTAATAAAGTTTTCTTTTTAAATTTAATTTTTTTTTTTTTTAAATTTCAATATGTCATAATTATTTTACCATTTTAAGTTAGTAAATTTACAAACTTTGGGCGTAAAATTTTTATTCAACAAAATAATACTAATTTTAGGCATAATGGGTTTAATTGTAAACACATAGCGCCTAAAAATACTTTGTGTGTGTATTATTGTATATGAAAGTGTGCGCAAAAAAGTTTTACGCATTTGATGTTTATATTTACCGAATTTTCGTAATATTAACATAAAACTTTACCCATTTCATAGTAGTAAATTTACAAGCATTTTTTAGAGTGTATTTCATTTTAAATCGGTCTACTTAATTTTCATTTAAATTAAATGATTTTTGTTATTTATTGTTAAATGCTGTTTGATCAACTGATACATCAGTAAAAGTCAAATGAAGAATCAGTTAAAAATAAATGTTTAAATTTTACCCACCAATTTCGTAAAAAACGGAAACAAATAAACCACAAATTTCCGTTTGGTGGCTAAATTTTTATTTAATTTTAAACAAATAAAAAACGTAAATGAAAGTGAAAAAATTCGTTAAATGTACTGTCATTTCGAAAAAATGTATAAAAAAGATAAAATATTTCTTTGAAAAATAAATGCATGTAATTTTATTTTTAACTGAACTAAAAAAACTACAAACAGTAAGCTACATAACACCCTGAAAAAACCTTTATAACGCACAATTTTAGTAAATTTACAAATTAATTTTTAAATTTCATAAAATTTGAACGCACTATCAATGTATATTTACACATTATGTGATCACCAATTTACACATAGAGTGTGTAATTCTTTTGGTTTACCTCAGTGTGTAAAATACCCCATTTATGGTAAGAGTAAAACAAATTAAGCCAACTACATTTCAATTGAAACTATTTAGAGTGTAGTTATTGCAAAAAATGCAAAATTGTAGTCATTGCACTTTACGAAATACATATAATCCGAAAATTTTTTGTAGGCTTTGGCTAGCAGACTAAGATAATGTAACGGTTCATTCCCGAGGTGCCCTACTTTGGGGTCTAATAACAGTGCTCCTAATACTCTGTGTCTGATTGACCAGCCAAAAAGAAATGTTTGTATTAATTTCAAAATATTTTGAATATTCCCTACTCATTATTATGAGGTATCAATTTTATAAATTTCACTATCGATGGAAATATGCTATTTCCAAAATTCACTGTTAAAATTTTTACAAAATTGGGTATTTCTTTCTACCTACAAACCCTCATCTTCGCCTTCGTCTAAGGCTTCTTACGCCTTGTTTCTAAACGTTCAACAAAAAATTGTATGAAAATTACTTGGCAACTTAAGATGTGTAGATGACAATGGCAAATAAGCAACAGGATAATAAAGACTAAAGAAACAAAAAAAAAAGTATAAAAAATTAAAGCATTTGGCCTCATAAAGTAAAAATTACCATATATAATAGCAACTAACTCACACACACACACATAGATTAAAAAAAATACTCACAAAAAAAGCTACTTATAAACAATAAAGCCAAGGACACCTTAAAATGTATAAATAAGATAGTACTATATACTATTTCGCATAACAAAAAAAGTTACCAAAGTGCACGTAGTAAATATCTAACAACACCCCTCACCTTATAACCTTCTAAACATATTTAATAGAAGACAACTAACAGGAACATGTACCTACCTAAGAAACAACTAAGTGATATAATGAGCCCAAAAATGCGTGTGTTGTTATTTAAGAATCCTCAATTTTGTCCCCTTCACATGCCTAAAAGTCATACATAAACTACGTACACTGAAATTAATAAGTTAGTGAAAATAAAAAATAAAAGTTTCCAAAATTTAATTTAAGTTTTTTGTTGAAATTTTTTCAACAAAAATATTTTTGATTTTATGTAAGAAGATATTTAAAAGAAAGTTATTTTTACTATCCAGTTTTTCTTTGAGTGTAGATATGACTAAACGATTTGTATACTTACTGTTGCTTTTGTGTGTGTCACTAGCATTTTTAATGCCTGTCTAGAATATTTGTGTTATGTTTGCCAAGTGGAGCAAAATACAACAAAGACAAGCTAAAAGAAATAGAAAAAAAAACTAAAGGACATCGGTTTGCTGTTAAATTTATGAGCAGTCACAATGTATACTGAAATATGGCGTTACTATAAAGTTTTGGTGGCATAAGCATATATTTGGATTTACAAACAGAGATGCCTCTCGAAAAACAAAAATTCAATTCAACACTAAAGTCATTTTAGTACAGAAATTTTGATAAACTATTGTAAATGTATATATGATTTTTAAAGTTTGATGACATTTAATTGTATAATTTTGGATTAAAGTAAGGTGTTGAGAATTTAAAAATCTTAGATAATATTTACAATTTTAGGCCGATGAAATAGAATGTGTTCTAAAATACAGTAGAGCATACTTTTTTCAAATATTTTTAAGGGAATCTACCCCCAATTCTTCCACACGAACTGTCAACACATGACAGAGAATTAAAATCTTAATTGTTTGTTTTTTTTTAAATGCCATTTGGAAGATTTTTAAGTCAAAAATTAAACAAATTTATTTTCTTGGAATTTTATTGTGTTTCTTCTTAAGGAAATATAGCAAAATCTAGTATAGATAGAAAGGGATACAGGAAATGCATCTTATGCATCTCATCGATATTTATAAAAGGTGGTTAAATTTTAAGGGCCGATATTGAATGTGAACCGAACGCGTTAAAGGCATTCAGGCTTATTATGAAAATTTCGTGCACTTCGTGATTTTTTTTGGTCAGCATAATCGACCAAATGTGCCCACAATCTGGAGAGTCGTGGGCGAATTTCAGCAAAACGGGTCTGTGAAAATACCTGTGAATGCTTGCCCAGTTCATTCTGCGTAAAACATTGCTGTTGTTCGCTATAGTGTGTCATGAGGTCGGCCAAGCATTTACCATGAATGGTGTTCGCTATCGCGAGATGATATCGAACTTATTGTGGCCAGGAATTGAAAATATGTCCCTGGACGATATGTGGTTTCAACAGGACGGTGCCATTTGCCATACAGCTAACGAAACAATGGCTCTTTTGCGCGACAAATTCAATGGTCGTGTTATTTCACATGGTGGCGATGTCAATTGGCCGCCAGGATCATGTGATTTGACACCGTTGGACTTCTTTCTTTGGGGTTATAAGAACGAAAAGGTGTATGTCGATAAGCCAGCAACAATTCAAGAGCTAAAGGAAGAGATAATTCGCCACATTAACGGCAAATGTCCTCAATTATGCCTCAGCGTCATCGAAAATTTTGACCATCGGTTGGTGGTGTGCCGCCGAGGTCATTGGCCGATATTTTGTTCTACGAAAAATTGAACCATATCATATTATCATAATAAAAAGAAATGACAATAATTTCCTAAATAATTTGTGTTTTATTCAAAATCAACATCGGCCCTTAAAATTTAACCACCCTTTATATGGACATACATGATCATATATGAGGCGGTATATGATCATATATGTGCATTCATGATCATACGAATTAATGCATAATTAAGAATATAATCATGCCAGAAGTCATTTATTTCTATATATCTTCGGATCCGAAATTTGAAGGTATATGTATGTATATGGTTATATATGGTTATATATTTATGTATATTTTCACAAATGAATAATATATGAGCACATGTGATCATATATGAAAATATTCCGCAATATACCCTAAAATTCGAAACAAAAAAATATATGATCATATATAGTACAAGCCCATGTAAGATCATGTATATTCATATAAATATATTTAGATTTTTATATATATATGAAAAATATGCATATCTCGGCAACCGAATTATTCGATTATAATTTCAACCAAACTTCTAATTGTATTAACCGCATTTAGATCATCACAAAGAAATATGTTGGTGACTACAACCAAACCATTAAATTGGCAACAAATTGGGTTGTCACAATGAATTTGTTTTTTTTTGTGTATGTTTTGTTCACAAAACTTTTCCAAATCTCCCAAAATCAGGAACAAAGCCGAAATATAACAAATACCGAAAATAGCAAAAATACACTCAGAACATTATGTAGTTAACTGTTTGAAGTTCAATAAAAAGGTTTGCAGTTTAGTTAAAAATAAAGGAATTCACATTTATTTGTTAAAGAAAAATTTATTTTAACTATTTAACATATTTCTTTAGAATAATTTATTGTCATTTGCCGATTTTTCCAGTTTCATTTATTTTTTTCAAAACGAAAATTTGTGGTTTATTTGTTTCCTTTACAGTTATTACAAATTTAGGTTTTGTTTGCTGTATGTTTCAAATAAAAAAAAAACATATTCAAACATTTTTTGTTTATTGTTGGTTACAAAGTTATTTCAATTCGAATTACAAGCGGTTTATAAACACACACACATATGGTCTTTTACAAAAAATGTGTCTATATACTGTGTGAGAATACATGTTTTAGATTAAAAAACAAACAAAAACCGAAACAATTTTTTTTTTAAATTTTCTTTAATGACAAATTTTCGTTTAATTCCTTTAAGATCTTTGTATCAGGCTAGTAAATCAAATTTATTACATCAATCAAGGTTTCGTTGGTTTTATTCCAACTTCCTCAGGACTGTCAATTTTATTGAATGCATTTTCTATATGTTTCCATTGTCAGGTATCCTTATAAATTATTTCCAAAAGTGGAGATTACAATAGTAATTTTAAAAACTGGACTATACGACAATTATTTAAAAAATTGGACGACACGAACACAATTTTTGGTTGTCAAATAATTTAATAAATAAATGAAATGTAAAAATTAAGTAAAATAAACATCCAGCAAAAAAACTGTTAGTCATTCTGTGAATATAACTTCTTTCATTGCTTCCTAAACTACAGTTGACATTCTTTTATGATTTTTTGGTGTAATTCTAAGGCACTTCCAAAAGCATTCATGTATTCATATTTCAAATGAAGTGATTTGGATATAAACCCGAGGCATATCTTAAAAAATCATTCTTCATTACTTCTAAAGCATAAGTTATATTATATCGTATATTTTTTTTTGAATCTAAAGCATTTATTCAAATTGAAAAAATAGTTTTAATGAAATTTTTTAATTTTTTTATGAAATCAATTTTTATATTTTAGTTTAAAATTTCATGAGGGTTAGAATTTATGCATTTTTGAAATTTTCATAAAAGTTTTGAAGAATCAAGACAAACTGATTTTTTTTAGACCTTTAATTGAAACTAGCTGGCCTGTCGTTTGCATTTTTTCAGCCTTAAATATTTATGACGACGCAATCTATGCATTTTTGCATTATTTTTATTATATAACACTAAACCATTACCGGTTTTAATTCAGAATTTACCAAAATTATTTTAAAATTGTGTAAAAATTATTTCAAATTGCCCAAAAATGTTTTAGAATTGTGCAAAAATTATTTAAAATTGTTCAAAAATATTTTAAAATTGTCTAAAAATATTTAAAAATTATACAACCAGTTTTTAAATTATCCAAAAATATTTTAAAACTTGTCTAAAAATTCATTAAAATTTTTGAAAAATGCTTCAAAAATGTTTTTTTCCTAATGCAGAATTATTTATTTGTTTTAATAAAGAGTATTTGTAAATCAATGCATAAATTTTGCTTCTTTAAACTTATTTTTTCTGCATTGTTATGAAATAAATTTTCATCAAAACTTAAATAGTACAAAGTATATGAACATTTTCCACTCATGCATCAGAATACCTAATCACTGTATTATCATTGCTTGCTTAGAGTAAAGTATGAGTAATGCTAGTAGCTTCATTTGAATACTTCCATCCTATGACACGCTAATGTTGAATTTATCGATGAAACCATCATAAAAGAAGTGATGCCTTTGCTATAGTAGTGATGCTTTCATTGCTTCTTTGGCAGCTTCATTTTTGCTGGGCAACATTAAATTAAACCCTAATATTAATTTTAAATAAGGGAATAATCATTTATTTTTACGGAATTGTAAGTTATTTCTTTTCTTATTTATTTTTAAATATTGTTAAAACAACTGACACATCAGTAAAAACAAATGATTATTCAGTTAAAAATAAGTATTAAAATATTACCTAGATTAGATTATAAGGGTTGTGTATTATGATACATGAAAATGAGCAAAATCGGTTCAGCGGTTAAAAAGTTATGGGTGAAAATGTGAAGATACTTCTAAATTTTCCATAAAAATTCGTGTATTTTAGTACAATTTCATAGTAGCGACTGGTATATAATATATATTTTCTCATATTTTTTCACCAATCGCTTAGAAATTAATAATATTTTGTATACCTCAAATATTTTTTACCTTTAAAAATTTTTTTCACTGCTAAAATTTTTTTCATCTAAAAAATTTTTTTCACCTCAAAATTTTTTTTACGTAAAAAATTCGTTTCATCATCAAAAAAAGTTTTTCACCTCAAAAAATTTTTTCACCTATATAATTTTACTTCAAAAGTTTTTACATTGTTTGTATCAAAAACAATAGAGAACATTGGTGGAAGGTATTTAAAGATTTGGCACAGCCGAATTTAAGCCTTTTTTACTTGTTTTAAATATTATTTACTGTTATTTGAAGTGAATTTCTCGGTTTAAATACAATATGGATAATATATGTGAATTTTGACATCATCCAGTTAAGGCTCTTCATAAACTACCTCCATATACACGCGAAATTTTACAAAGACGAGGGGTTTTATTTTCCACATTTTTCTATGGTTCCTTAACAAGAAATATCAAAAAATTAAAATGGGTTATTTTCAACCCTACTTCTTAATCCGTAGGCCTTTGAGATGATACATAATAAACCCGTAATTCCTAAATTTTGATTCTCTAACACATATTTAAATTTCTTTTAGGTCGGCATTAAAACTCTGAGAATATCAGTGGCTTTAAACTTAAAAAAATCCCTCATTAATATATTCTGAAAACTCACTTAAAACCCCTTAACTCTTAAATATTCTAAAAAACGCTCCTGTTTCTACTACATACTTATTTTCGCTTATTACGTTCGATTTTTTTCGTACGGTTTTCGTTGTTTTAGTAGTTGTAGTGAACAATTGGGTGTTGTTGGGTAAACAAAACAAAAAAAAGTCCTAATATTCAAAATACTCAGTAAATAGTAAAATAAACGTTTTTTTAAGAAACAGCCACATAATAGCAGCAACAACTACAACAATAACACCAACAGCTAAATAAATATAAATGAAGAAGAAACAAAAAACTTACGTAAATATCAACATTGATGTAAGATAATCTTCTTGAAGCATACTTTAAGGCGTAACTAATGGTCTTTTTAGTATTTTAAAATACCAGACCTACTTTTCTTGTCATTGTTCCATAGAAGGCAAGAAGGTTTGTGTGTATTTGTATGTTTCGTTTTTTATTCTTCATTATTTCATTGTTGTCATTCCTTATTGTTGTTGCCTGTTTGTATTCAGTATTGTATTTCATTTATTTAAATAAAAGTATAAATTTTATCGTTACCGAACCATATTTTTCCTTTTATGAATTTATAATATTTAGTACTATACTAACTAAAAGTTTTTGTTGATTTGGTTGACATGTCTTAAAACAGGCTGGTTCATAAATTAAATGTGAATTTAAATAAATAAAGAAAGAAAAGACACCGAAGTTGTCTTTGTTTTCAACAAAAATAAAATCAATAGTTATTTTTCTTCGCTTTTAAAGTAGAGCATTTACTAATTAACATATCTGCCCCATTACTGCCGAAAGTAATCGGGCATGTGAGTAATAACAGTCTGACAGACAAGTCTTTACAGTTTTTCTTTACACTGTATAGACTGTTACAAAATCCTGTAAAATGTAGTTGCTGGGAATATTTCAATTGCAGGAGATGCTGTTGCCTCACACTGCCATATTTTACTCTGGAAGGGAATCTGAACCGAAATGGCTTTTTGATGTCAGTCCTAAGAGTAGGGAAAACTGACTGTAGATTGTGAAGTCATATATAATACAAAAAAATCTGTACAAATTGCTAGACGAAACAAAATTATTTAAAAAAGTCCTGACCAAAAAATAAAAAGAGATTAGCAGATTTTTTTGCTAACAAAATCGTTCAGTTGACCGCAATTTTCGTTAATAACCTTTTAATTGTGGTTTTAAATCGATATTCTTCAGAAGAAACACCTAATGTGTTGCTGAAGAGTTTAAAAACCCTTTTATTTTGGTCTCTCGAAAAACCGTTTTAAATGTATTATTTTCTAAATAGAAAATTGTATATTTTTGTAAAGAAACGAAGGTTTCAGGAGCCAGATCTTACTCAATTAATATATGTTTTCAAATTAATTTGCAATAAATACATAATAATTATTTTTGAAAATAAATCGAAAATAAAGGGTGGTTATATTTTAAGGGCCGATGTTGATTTTGAATAAAACACAAATTATTAGGGAAATTATTGTCATTTCTTTTTAGTATGATAAAATGGAATGGTTCAAATTTTCGATGACGCTGAGGCATAATTGATGTTCTATACCATTAATGTGCCGAATTATCTCATCCTTTAGCTCTTTAATTGCTGCTGTCTTATCGACGTACACCTTTTCTTTCAAATAACCCCAAAGAAAGAAGTCCAATGGTGTTAAATCACATGATCTTGGCGGCCAATTAACATCGCCACCACGAGAGATAACACGGCCATTGAATTTGTCGCGCAAAAGAGACATTGTTTCGTTAGCTGTGTGGCAAGTGGCACCGTCCTGTTGAAACCACATATCGTGCACATCCATATCTTCCAATTCGGGCCATAAAAAGTTCCTTATCATCTAACGATAGCGAACGCTATTTACAGTAACTGCCTGACCGGCCTCATTTTGGAAAAAATATGGCCTGATGATGCCGCCAGCCCATAAAGCGCACCAGACAGTCACACTTTGTGGGTGTATTGGTTTTTCGACAATCACTCTTGGATTATTATTCGCCCAAATGCGGCAATTCTGCTTATTCACGAATCCACTGAGGTGAAAATGTGCCTCAACACTGAAGATGATTTTTTCGAAAATTGATCATCCACTATTGCCATTTCTTACCACCATTCTGACCATTGACGAAATTTGAAATGGTCCAGAGGCTTTAGTTCTTGAGTCAATTGCACCTTGTTAGCGTGTAAATGCAAGTCTTTATGCATAATGTTTATCAACGACGAGAGTAAGAGGCGCAACTGTTGGGACGACGACGAGTTGAGGTGGACGGCTCTTCAGCCACACTATCGCGAACAGCAGCAATATTTTCTGCACTACGAGCTGTACGAGCATGCACTGGTGTTTTCACATCTCCTACAGACCCGTTTTGCTCAAAGTTTTGCACGGTTTTTCCGATTGTACGCATATTTGGACGATTAAACTGACCAAAAAAATCACGAAGTGCATGATATGCATTTTGATTTTAACGCCCATTTTCATAATAAGCATGAATATTTTTAACGCGTTGCTCGATTGTGTATCTTTCCATGGTTCAAATTGAGTTAGTCTGAAATTGAGAAATGTCTAATGAAATGCAGAAAAAACTTGACGTTTAGGTGTGGTTCACATTCAACATCGGCCCTTTAAATTAAACCACACTTTACAATTAAAAAGAGGACTGCTGATTTTTCAATACATTTAATCCAGTTTGATGTTTATTTTCAAAAACAATCAAAAGTCATTAAAAATAACCATCAATTTTTAACTGACAAAACGTTGGATAAAACGATTTTTTTATTTGTATTTTCTATGTGTATGTATTTGAATAATTTCTAGTGATTTTTTATCGAAATAAGTTTATAACTAAATAAAGTGTTGGAATAAAAAATAAAAAGGAATTATTTTAATTTCTATTTTTAGAAACTGAAAAGATAGAATTTTACATTTAACAGAAAATAAAAACTTTTACTGAATTTTTTTATAGTTTGTTTTTTGAACGAGTGATTCAAATAGTTAAAAATATATTTTTATGAATTTCAATCGATTAAAAACAAACTCTAAAAATAAACTACAATAGGTGACGGAATATATATTGTAAGTCCAATCAACTAAATCATGTAGACAATCTGGAAGTCCATATATTTTTTATATTTAATAATGTTTTCTAAATAATTTACAGATCACAAAACCCAACGTCTAGGTCTAAATTTTTAGCATATAATTAACTAAAATTTAATTTTTCTACATATGTTTTCTAGTTTTTTTCAGTCTACTAATATTCGGAAAAAATTTATTTGCTTTAGCAGGAATTTTTTTTTACAACACAACTTTTGCTGGATTAACTATTTTTTTCCAAAGAATCAGTTCGCTAATTTTTTCATCATACTAATATTCGGAAAAAAATTTTATATGCTTTAGCAGGAATTTTTTTTTACAACACAAATTTTGCTGGATTTACTATTTTTTCCAAAGAATCAGTTCGCTAATTTCCACAAACACAATTTTGCCGACATTAGAAATTTTTCTTCAAAAATTATACTGACTAAGCAAAATTTTTTGCTGACTTTACTAACTTTTTTGAGTATAGCCAAAGACAGAGCGATATTTACGTTATGATAGATTTTTTTCTTCAATCTCTGCTGCGTTCGCAGGGCTCTAACTTTTCTGTACGAAAGATGCATATAAATAGATTAATTTAGCTCTGCCACTTCTGGAGGCTCTGATGACATCCTTTCTCAGAACGAAAAACATTTTACAAGCTAGCTTAGATTTATAAATTTCGCTTACTTTTGAAAACATAGGGAGGTTGAAAGCTCACCATAGTTAACAAAAAATTTACAATATCTTAAAATATTTTTGCTTGCGCTCCTAAAAAAACAAGACAGAACAGTGACGAAATACTAAAAATATCTAGGAATTTCTTATTCTTTGGTTCTATTTCAAAAAATCTTTATACAAAAATTCTGAAATATTGAATATTCTAAAGTTTTTCAAATTAAAGAAATGTTTCAAGAGTTCCATCATTAAAAATTTTTATTATGCGATTTGGCTACTAGTTTTGAGCATACATATTTGTGAACAATTGTCTCCAAATTCCTGTCGGAACTGTACGAAATTGTACAAATTAATTGTATCCTATACAAAACGTTGTCACCCTAATGTAAAATAAATTTGCCTTAAATTAAAGAATATAAATTTAAAATATTTCATTTTTGTTTATAAAAAAAACATGCAATCTTTATAAATCGTTTATAATTTAATATTTTCTTTTATCATCGTCTCTATTTGTTAAACAAATGAAAAGAAACTGCTTAACTTCATGACTATGTATGCATGTTTATTATACCATATATAATTGGATCTTATAAAAAAATACTGTTTATAAATTTTAGACAAATTTGTCATTTTTTTTTAAGTACATAAACATAAATATTTACCTAAATATATATTAACTGAAGAGATCCTGTAAACTTTTTTTATTCTATTTTATTTTTCATATGAAAAATATTATGAATAAGTTGTTACGTAAATCTTTGTTTTCTTTTCTTACGATTTTTGTTGTTGCTGCTATTTTTGTTATGTTAGTTGTTCGTCTTATGGATTTTAAGTATTGTTTGCGTATTCAGGCAACGTTATCTGCTTATCACATTAAAATAATCCTAAATGGGTTTTTAACGGCACATTTAATCCATAAAGATGGCGGTCTACAAATATGTTAAGATATATGAGTAAATAATTTTTTAAGATGAATCTTACATAAGTATATTTTTTATTATGAGTATTATATTAAGAAGTAGGGTCTACCAACGTGACACCATCCGATTTAAGTGAAATTTGATTAATGTAGAAAGCAATGGTTTTGAACCTTTTCAACCTAATCACGTACTACCTCATTATATACAGCTATTCCGGGTTTGCACCAGAGTAGGAAATATATTTTTTTTTTTTTTACAATAATATCAATAATTATTTGTAATTTTTCTTTCATTATAATTATCTTTGGAATGACAGAAGAAAAATACGCAAATTTTTTTTAGAACATTGGGTTCACACTTTCTGGCAGCTGGCAACTACAATGCCAACTACAATTCTGTGAATCACTATTAATAAACCAAAAGGGCTGCGTGCTTTTTAATACAATTTCCAAAATGAATATAAACGTAATCTCAAGTGGAAAACCAATTTGCTGGCCAACAGATCCGCAGAAAGCACTTGAATTAATCGATTTTGGAGTCACAAAGGCAATTGAAAGACAACTGGTACAAGTTGAACCGTTACTGGAACTCTCTTCCGATCACACAGCCACAATTGTAACTATTTTTAGCCCTCAGGAAATTGTACGCCCCACTAGTGATTTAACACTAACTACCAAACACACAAATTGTTTAAAACACAAGAAATTTATTGGTACCCATTGCTCAAAGAACTTGCGGCTAAGAACTCCAAAAGATATTGATCTTTAAATAAAAACTTTGAATTAAATCTCAAACTTGCTGCTCAACTTGCTACAAGAAGCCCAAAACACAACAGGATGTATAACACAACAGGTTGCATTACCTCTGCAGATGTCGAACGGCTCTTAAATGAGAAAAGGAGCGCTAGAAGAGAGTGGCTGCTACACAGATCTCCACAACTTAAGGCAAGATTTAGAGAATTTACAAGATATTTAAGAAAACTCCTACAAACGCAAAAAACTGCGTCACTAAATAGATTTCTAGAGAACCTAGACTCCACACCTAGCACTAACCTATCATGAGCAAACCCCCTTTGCGAAAACCGAACGGAAGTTGGACAAGAAATGATTCTGAAAAAACAGAACTAGAATTAAGAAATATATTTACCCAAAATATGTCAAGAAACTTAGAAGAATTACCCTCTGGTATACCCCAACATCGAGCAGAAACGAAAAGGCTATTGATGAATTAAACTCCCAAAAAGCTCCAGGAATCGATAAGATCACAAATAATTTGCTTTTAGAACTAGCTTTAAGAATTATTCTGTTTACTTTTAATGCTATTCTACGCCTTGGATATTATCACACAGAATGGAAAGTTTCACCTGTAACAATTATACCCAAGCCTGGCACAGATATCACCAAAGTAGAGTTATATACCCCTATTAGTCTTTTATCGAACCCGTCCAAGCTGTTCGAAAAAATTTTGATGAGCAAATTGTCCCTAGCTGTTTAGTAAAATAACTCTATCCCCGTTTTTCAGTTCGGGTTCATAAAAAAACATAGCACCATTGAGCAAGTTCATAGGGTTGTTACTGTCATTAGAAAGGCATTTGAGGAAAAAAAGTACTGTTCTGTTCCTTTTATCCATGTCTCACAAGTATTTGATAAAGTTTGGAATGATGGTTTAATTTTTAATATAAAAAACTTAATACCATCAAATACCCACAAGCTCCTGGAAAGTTAGATAAGAGGCCATTATATATTTTAGTGCAATACTTAAAATAATTTACAGAACATTGTAAAAATAAAAATATACAGACTTTCGCATTGTCGATATAATTTTATTGAAAACCTAAACATATATAAAAATAATTATAAATAAAATAAAAACAAAATTATCTTAATTACTTACATGCTCAACTTTAAAACCCCAATAAAAATTATTCATTATTTCCTAAAGAATAAGAATTAAAAGAAATTTCCAAGAAAAATGTTCAGTCTTAAAATCTATCAGAATTTATGGGTAGTATGTCGGTTTGATTTTTTGTACTGTAGTCTATTATTAATATAATACTCATATACTCTCGTGTATTAGGGACACCTAAACGTATGAGTCATGTAAAATTACGTATACGCACAGAGGCACTTATAAAACAGAAAACAAAAAGCTAATTTTTTTTGGCGATGCTCAATATTTAACGAATATTTGCCCGGTAACACGCAAAAAAATTTCGATGTAGATGGAAAAACGTTAAATTAGTAAAATTTACAAATTCAGTTTGTAATATTAAACATATTACATGGAATATTTTTGTAAATATAAAAAAGTACTTTTTTTTAAAAGGCACCAACAATCGAATTTGTAAATACAAAAAACTGTTTATAATTTTTTTTTAAATTTAAATTTTTAGTATCAAAATATTTTTGTATCAAAAGTAACAATTTACATAGATTTCAAACGAAAAATTGTTAGAAATCGAATTTATCAAGTTTCGAATCTAATATCTCCTTATCAACATGGATTTCAAAAACATTGTTCTACAACTTCAAATCTTTTTCAACTTACGACCATCATAAATCGCGGCTTTTTTCAAAGAAAGCAAACTGATGTTATCTACACCGACTTCAGTAAAGCATTCGATAAAGTAAATCATTCTCTTCTTATAAATAAACTACAATTAATGGGATTTACAAATCATAGCATAAAGTGGATATATTCGTATTTGTCAAATAGGTCACAAACTGTTCGATTTAACAAATTGTTTTCGAGAAGAATAAATGTACTGTCTGGTGTACCACAGGAAAGTGTCCTTGGGCCGCTACTATTTTCATTGTTTATTAATGACTTGCCAAACGTAATAAAGTTTTCAAATGTTTTAATGTACGCTGATGACGTCAAGGTTTTATTAAGTTATAACCAATTTTTGGATCACTATCGCCTTCAAGAGGATTTGGACGTGAATTTAATGGAGCTTAATTTGAAAAAATGCAAACTTATGCGATTTGTAGAAATTAATTAAATTACCGTAAACTATTTTCTGGGAGATCATCAACTTGATTTGGTCGACAGTTTCCTTGATCTAGGTATTTTGCTTGACCCTAAGCTAAATTTTATTGCACACACTACAAGTGCAATAAACAAGGCTAGGGGTACACTTGGTTATATAAAACGCTAGTCAAAAGAGTTTAATGATCCGTACATTGCGAAAACATTGTACATGTCTCTTGTGCGCCCGATTCTGGAATATGGTTCGGTAATATGGGATCCAATTTACCAAACGCATTCTGATGCAATTGAATCCGTGCAAAAGCAGTTCCTGTTGTTTTGTCTTCGAGGATTACAGTTTAGCCCGTATAATTTGCCTTCATACACCGCTCGACTTGCTCTTATTAAGCTTCCTACTTTAAAAAGTCGTAGAACTATGCTGAATGTGTCATTTATTTTGAATATAATTAATGGTGATATCTGCTCTGGATTTTTGATTAATGAAATTTCATTTAACATTCCCCAACGTGCATCCCGTAATTTTTTACCATTGTCGGTAAATTTTTAGAGCTAATTATGCTGATGCTGACCCTCTCAGGAGAATGTGTAATACATTTAATCAATTATATAGATTTATAGATTTTTCACTTAATCCTAGAGTAATAAAAAACGCAATTATAATTTTTTTAAACCCTTAGTTAAGTTATTTTAATAATAATATTTTTAAAATGTCTGTAAGGAATAAAATTCCATAGATAAATAATAATAAATAATAAATAATATATCTTTAATTAGTTTAAATTACTTTAAATGGTTCTTTCTTTTGTGTAGTAAACACGCAGAGAAAAAAATGGTTACAACATGATCGCTGCTAACATATTATATTTGCTGGATTCGGGTATGGTTGTCAGAATCAAGTTATTGACTTACAAATAGGTTCCAACCATCAATATGATCGCGACAGTCAATATTTTATTATTTCGTGATTGCCACAAATGCAAATGCCTTATTCATATAACTTTATAATTTATACTTATCAGTTCATAGTAGAACAAATTTATTTCCAAAAAGATTTTATAAACAAAATTTATTTTTTTTTAATACTTTTCAATAAAAACAATTATAATTGTTATCTTTTCCCCTTTCCTTTTTCTTTTTAATTACTAATTTATTATTTTTTTTGTTATATAATTTCCTGAAGATGCTACACAATGGAGTAGCGAAGTATTAAAAAATAAATAATATTTTTTATAAAAAACAAACCTTAACCCGGTATTTCCCAGAACTTTTTTTGTCTTATATTTGGCTAAAAAGTTGTACACTTTACTATTTAAAGTCCATTTATCAAAACACTGTTACGTTTTTCCGGAAAACGCGAAAAACTAGGGTTACCATATGGTAACCCTGGGTCGCCTAGGGTACAGGTTTTTTGTAAAAGTGAAAATGATTTTTGAACATTTTTTTTTCAATAAATTTTACAAAAGCAGATGTTTTAAAACATTTTTATTGAAATTATAAGTAAGAAGAAAAAAATAAAAAGTAAATTCATATAATTGTTGAACTGAAATAAATTAGAGTTTAGTGTGGTAATTGGCAGAACACTTTACGCAAACGCCTACGTTGCATTTTATACATGCTGTTCGTCCGTTAACTTTACATTGTTTACAAAAAGACCAAACTTTATAGCCAAATCTTAACGGTTTGCCTTTTATAAATTCTTTACATCCGTGTCTACTAAAGTATGATATCAAACTTTCAACGAAAGAAAGATTTTGTTCTGCATGAAAATTTTCAATCATTTTTGCTTTCAAGTGATCTGCTCCGGTTTTTGAAGAAGCCTTGAAACTCTCTTCGAAGTGAAGACTTTGCAATATCTCTTGAAATCGATTCCGACGCATGGTGTTACTTACAAGATTGTTGCGAATGTCTTTATCCTGACTCCACAAATTTCTGTAATTGGCATGATAATGATCAATATGCCTATAAATGCTCAAAGTTCGCCGACTGTTTGGGTTTGGTCTATTTTGTGCGATCGCATATAATGCACTTTGTTCGCAAATTTGTCGCAATAAGACGTCATCAAAAAACTTTTTAAATTGTTGGTGTGGTAGTAAATTACGACAATCTTCGTAATTTGTAACTGGAAAAATGGAGATAACAGCTGACGTGTCATTCTTTACCTATCAAAATACTGTTACGTAACCGCTTTCTGTCTGGTGATGCTGTGCGATTGGATGTTATTGGTTGATAATTCAATCCTTGATATGTGTCTGCAGCCACAATAACGGGCAAATCTTTTACATTTGGTGCTGAAGAATTTTGGATTTCAAATATAAAATAATTGATAAACTTATATTGTTGAAATTTTGTAAATGCCGTCCACTGGCCATTACAATTTCACAGCAGCCTTTTATCTGAGCCGGGCAAACATTATCTGGGATGCCAGATAGGTCTCCATCTACAGGAGGCTCGATGTAAATGGCAGTTGGTATATCAGTTAGCTCATTTCCATCGTCTGTTTCATCAAGCTCTTGAATGTAATCAAGCATTTGTTGTAAAGATAAACCTCTGAAGACCGTAAAATTTATAAAATGCCAATGGAATATGAATAAATATGTTAAATACATTTCCAAAAATGTATAGAAATTCACATGAAATACAAAAAAAAAACATGTACCCTAGCCGACCCACGGTTACCATATGGTAACGCCTTGAGAATAATGTAAAAAAAATACAAACAAATAATTTTTCTAAAAAAAAAAAACAAATTTGCATGTCATAATTTATTTCATTAGCTACCAATAAGTGTAATTATATTTTAAATTTATATAAAAAGTAATACTAAAAACATATACTTACCGAAGCGCCATATCGAAAAATGGGAATTATTAACTTTTTTTTTTGTCACCTCAATTTCATAAGCGATATCTTCGTTAACTGAGGTCACAATAACAAAAACTTTATTTGTTGGCAAGTCACAATTATTTTTCATTAAATAATGTTTTTCATTTGTAATTTTACTGCGCTCTTTTGGATTTATTTGAGTAAATGTAACGACATATTTTGCATTACCATATGGTAATGGTGGGTTATTTCGGGTTAAGATCAAAAAAATTAATTAGTAATTAAAAAAATTTTTTTTTTAAATAAGTTTATTAATTTATTTTTTGACTTTCTTGTAGAAAAAGTACTCAGAATATTAATAAAATATTTTTTTTTATAAGAAAAATGTTTTATACGAAAAGATTTCATATACAAAATACTTGATTTTTAGAATTTTTTCTAATAGAAATATTTTAAAATTCTATGGACTTTTCCTTAAAGTAAAATTCTCAGATTCTGCAAACTGTTTCTTAGTTAAAAAATCATATATTCTTGCCGAAATTTAGATTCTAAGGCCTTTCTATGAATAAAAAATTCTAAGATTTTGGGCACTTTTCATAATAAAAATATTTCGATTCTAAGGACTTTTTCTAGTAGAAATATTCTTAGATTCGAACGACTTTTTCAAAAAAAATTTTGCAACTCTAAGAACTATCTAAATGCAATCTTAAAATAAGTCCATATAATCTATATTTTTTTTAGTTCTTTCCTTTAAAAAAAATCAATAAAGTTATCTTAAAATATTCCTCAATATCAAATTTTTTCTCTAGGTAAAAAAAATTCATCAAATTAAAAACTTTTTCATAGTTTTGAATTATAATATGAATGTAGGGACCATATCATGGTAAAATTATGGTTATTTTATTATCATAATATGATATATTATTATAATATTCTTCATATTCATATATTTTTATGGAAGATTTTGATTCTAAATCCTTTCTAAGAATAAAAAATTCTTAGATTTTGAGCACATTTCATCATAAAAAATGCTTTGATTCTAAGGACTTTTTCTAATGGAAATATTCTTAGATTCGAACGAATTTTTCGAAAAAAAATTCTGTAGCTCTAAGGACTATCTAAATGCAATCTTAGAATAAGTCCAAAGAATCAATGTTTTTTTTATAAAAATGTTCTTAGAATTTAAATAATTTTTTGAGAGTTATCTTGAAATATTTCTCAATATTAAATGTTTTCTTTAGAAACAAAATATTCATAAAATTAAATAATATAAATGCAGGGACCATACCATGGTTAAATTATGGATATTTTATTATTATAATATAATATTTTTTTTATTATAATATGATATGATGGTTATTGTAATATGATATGATGATTGACACAATCATAATCCCAAATATATATGATGGTCTTCGAATATGATTGCCCCAACCATTTTTTTTCTTTGCGTGATTATACTTGAGAATTAAAAAATTAACACAAACACAATAATGCTAATGAATATTTATTTTTTAGAATTGAAATAACATACACATACGTTCCGATTATTCTTTGAAAATCGTTTACGCTTCCCTAAATGAAAAAAACTAAATTATTGTTTAAAGTTTATGAATTATCCAATTATTGGCTTTAAAAAACATTTAAACTTTGTTTTTAAACAATCTAAAATCAATTTGTAGTTCTACATAAATGTATGTGTGTTCTTTGTTCTATGACTTGTGCAAAATATTTTTTTTTATTGTATTACATTTCATTTGAAACTCAAACCGTCAAATTCCATTTCAATGAATTTTTATTGTTTTTCCTCGTGTTTTAGTTTTTGTTTTTTTAATGTTTCAATAGCCTTAAGTAAATAAAAATGTTTTGAATTTCCGTTAGTGACCACATTGCTTAAAATACACACTCTTTCGTATGCAGACACAAAAATACACATATTTCCCAAATGCCCTTTTTTTGAAGGGAAAAAGGGACAATAAAAAAAACCTTCCATAGTTTTATACTGAAAACTTCAGGGATCTAGGTTTAATATGTGGTATGTGTTTTCAGTAGGCTGTCCCGAATTTCAAACATTTAAAATTTTTTTTATATAATAACACTCAAATGATGTTCATTATTAAGCTGATTTTGGAAAAATACAAAAAAGAAACTATTTGAGGGTAATTGTACTTGGGTACCCGCATTTGAAGTTGGCCTTTCTACTGTATTTTCATCAATTTTGTTTTTGAATTTTTGTAAGGAATAGGGCTGAAAAGTTTGATAGTAGTGAAGATTAATTTATGTAAAATCCATAGATCAGCATCTTTTGGTCATTTTTTATTGTTTTGTTTTGGAAATAAACCGAAAATTTTAATCTATTTATTTAAATTATTTTTGTTTCCCATGCGAAACATATATGAGCATACATAATCACACGTAGGCTAGTTTGTTATATCATCATACATGACCGAAATTTGAGGCATGATTCATATATACTCATACATACAAGGTGGCGCAAAAGTAATCCTCCTATCAGAAAATGCTATAAATTTTGCGATTGGCCCCTAATGTCAGTTCTGTTTTGACATTTGTGTAGTAAACACATGCGAAATACACGTTAATAAACAATGTTACGCTATACTGCTCCAGAACGCGGAATATTGGTGACTATTTATTTGAGCAATAATGAAGATGATTTTTCATCAAAAATAATCATGAGTGATGAGGCCCATTTCCATCTTAGCGGGTACGTAAATAAGCAAAATTTACGCTTCTGGGGCACTGAAAATCCGCGTGTAACCCACGAAGAGCCATTACACCCGCTCAAAGTCACTGTATGGTGTGCTGTTTTCGCTGGAGGAGTCATCGGACCTTTTTTCTTCGAAGACGTCGCGGGCCAAACGGTTACTGTGAATGGTGAGCGCTACAGAGCAATGATCAACGAGTTCTTTTTGCCGCAACTTGATGCATTGGGATTGGAAAACATGTGGTTCCAACAGGACGGTGCAACGTGACACACTGCACGTGCCACAACCGATATGCTGAAGGATGCATTTCCCGGGCGCCTAATCTCCCGTTTTGGCGATTTACACTGGCCAGCAAGATCGCCTGATTTGACCGCTCCAGACTTCTTTTTGTGCGGCTTTTTGAAGTCGCGGGTTTATGTCAACAAGCCTCCGACTCTTGCAGCTCTTAAAGAAAATATCCGTCAAGAATGTGAGGACCTATCGCCGGAAGTTTTGGCCGAAGTGATGGAAAATGCCATAAAAAGGGCTCAAATGACAATCAACTGTGGCGGCGGCCATTTACATGACATCATATTCTCGACTTGATGTAAAAAAAATTAAAAGACCAAATAAAAAATTATCCACAATAAGAATCAAAGTTTTTCACTTTTTTTTTTAAATTACAGCCAAAAAACATCGAAAGGTTATTTTTGGGTTCTAAAAAATACTTATTTTATTATTATTAAATGATGCATGTGATGAAATTTTTTATTATTTTTTTCATAATATGCTCTGCATTAGCAAACTTTTGAGCCCAATTTTATGCAAATTTCGAGAAAAATATTTTCAAAAAATAAACTACTAAGGCTAATTTCTACACATCATTAGAATGCTATTACATATTATTTTGGGACACCCTAGTGTTCACATTGCTGTTGTCGTTTTTCTTGTTTTTGTTGTCCTAACCAATGTGAGATCAATGCATTTTACTTGTAAAAGGTGCCTCCGAAAAACAAACGCATAACGTTGAAATTGATGATGATTTTGGTAGAGTTTTACAATTTTTAGTTCTATGCTGTTTTATTGTTGTTTTCCTACTGCCTTTCAATACTCATACTAGGTACATTTGTTCATTGCAAAAACAATAAAAAAATTTGTGAAAAATACCGAAATGTTATTGTTTTAGTTGCGTTACCAAGGGTAATAGAGCTGTTGGCTGCTAAATTTTTAATTAAAAGGAAATAAAAGGAATACAATTTATTTGTATATATTGCCAGTTTTACACACATGCAAATAATAATAATGATCGATGTCCCCAAAAGTAGACTTAAATAATATTAAGTTAGTAAAATAATCAATTTTTGAAAAAGTTAACAAGACCCTTTTATTTAAAAAAAAAAAATATATCTAAAAGTATGGCAATATAGTGTTGAAGTTTAAGCAAATTAAATGCTTTATATCGATAGCCGTCTTATCAAGCACAACGATACATTACTAAATAATGTATACACCCAGAATATTATGTAGATTACTGTTTGTAGTTTAATAATAAAGTGTTCTGTTAAAAATTTATTTTGCAAGGAAATATTTATTTAAACTTTTTTATACATTTGTTTAAAATGATTTAATGTCACTTTTTCAGGTTAATTTATCATTTTTATTTGTTTGAAATTTTATAAAAACTTAAAGTGCAATTTTGTGGTTACAAATTTATCTTTTGATTGCTGTCCGTTTCAAAAAAATATTCAAAAAATTAAAATTATTACAAAAATTTTTTAATTGCAAAATTATTTTAATTAAAATTAAAAGAACTTCATAACCACACACACATATATGTACATTCACACAAAATGTGTCTATAGACTGTGTGAGTATACATTTTGTAGTTTAAAAACAAACGAAAATTCAAAAACCGAAAGAATTTCAAATAATCAGTTATTTTTACGGAATTGATTTAAATGAAAAGTAAGTAAGGCCGATTTTAAATAAAATATCATTTCTTTTAATTGGTATTTTCTATTATTTTAACTTACAAGCTATATTAAGTGTAGCCATAGAGTTCATGCATTATTTTACACATTTTTTCACTGATCAGTTTCACAGGTGATGAGCCCCAATGAACTTTTTTTTTGTAATAAAAACATGTTTTTTCTGCTGGTTGTGTACTTTTTCTAAAAAATTGTGTTTTTTTCCAAAAATTTTACTTTTGTTTTTTTTAATATTTATTTTTGTTTTAAGTACATTGAATTTTAATGTTATTCAAACGATTTTTACAAAGTTCGGGCCCCAGTTGTTTGTCAGTACTTGGTCACACTCTTGTTTTAAAGTATAAAAAATAAAGTATTTTGAGATTTAGTTAATTTATTTCTTGAAAACAAAATAGAATTTACGTCATTTTGGATTTTATAAATTAACTAACCTGTAGCCTTTGCACTCAAAAAATTATGTTAGTAGAAAAATTTTAGAAATTTTTTTGTTGAAATTCTCAGGAAAAAATTTGAAATAATATATGTATATTAACTGTTTATTTTGAAAGTGGCATAAGTCTATTTTTTTCAAACGAGATATTGAAAATTTTGCATAAACAATTTTAATAAACCCAGGAAAATTTTTTAGAACCGGTTGACAACACCATATATTCTAGAACTGGTTCCAAGGTAACAACCCCCAGTTGTCTTATTGCTTTTAAAGAACCGGTTATTTTACAAAGTTACAACTTGTTGTAGAATCAGTTCTTTAGAATCTTCTTTGGAACAGAAGTTGTATATATTAAAATAATTTTTACATTTTTGAAAATATTTTGAATGATATCAAGTTTATCAGTCATGGTAAGTTTAAGGAAAAAAAATGTTTGCTTATATGAAATATATGACGATTTTTTAACTCTCCTACCGGTAATCCATTTTTTTCTACAAAACTTAACCTTTCTAAAGTTTGACTCCTAAAATACTTGCGGAAGAAGCTAAAAACATTTTTGGGGGAGGAATGCGTCATAAGTTTATTATGTTTATTATGGAATGCGTCATACGTTTATTATGTCCCTAAAGCATACAAATAAGTCTTCGCAACAACAATTTTATTATAATTAATTTTTTTCTTCTCATAATTTGTTGAATGGTCGTGTACTCAGGGGAAGAGAAAACAAATTTATAGAGATGTCACATTAAGCATTTATTCTACTGATCGCAGGGACGCTAAAGTCTGGAGTAATATCATTAAAAAGTTGATTTAAAAAAGAATAATTTCAATGGAGCTAAATTATATTTTTTTGTGTGTGCTTAAAGATCAATTGAACTAAAAGAGTGATCGTTTAATTGAACTAGTTCATTAATGATACAACTCTACAAATCAACATTGACAAACACAAAAAAAAAGACATTTATAAAAAAATAAAAGTGAAACCATAGAATAAAAATTGTGTAAATCCCATATAAAAAATAATTTATACGCGAAAAGGAATTGGCGCAAAAGTAAATCGTATCAAAAGAAGAATTTATACCAAAAGGATCAATTGAAACAAAAGTTAGTATAAAAATATGATTTTTAAAAGAAAATTAAGGTATGAAACCTTAAAAGAAAAAAAAAAGAATACTGAACCTTTTAAATAGTTACGATCCTCCAAATCAGAAGCAACCTTAGAAGAGGCACCGATTCTACAATTGGTTCTTTGGAACAGAAAATTTTCCTGGGAAGTTTTTATAGGTATATATATTTATTTGAGGTAAATGGAATTATGGTACTTCCAAAATAAATATTTTTTTTAGCAACTTAAGCTCAGAATATTATTTGCTCATAGAATATTATTTGCTGAAAATCCGAATTTTAAGTATTCTGAAGTAATTAAATGTTCGTTTCTTCACACCCAAATAATTAGTTAATAGTTAAACTTAAAAATTTAAGGATATGGTTTCTCAACGTATACGTATACGTACAATATACACATTTGAAATATATATTTATGTTTAATCGGTAAAATTCTATCAAAATCTAAGTACAGGTTGGGCCAATAAGTATCACCCTATTGCAAAGTTCTTCTTACAGGAAGTTGACAATCTAGATTTGGAGGACATGTGGTTCTAGTACGAGGACACTTGTCATCACATGATTTGGTGATTTAGCATCCAAATTTGTCTGTACTGGATGTGTTCTATAAGGGTACACTAATTTTTGCTTACACTTAGCAGATTGTAAATACTAAAAATATAATTTTTTGCTGAATATTATTAGTGGGCAACAAAAACTCAAAAACTTAAAAAAAAAATTATATCACTTCGGTCCTCCTGTGCATCCTGCTGGACATTTTTCAAACGTCTGCGGACATGTTTAAAAAATAATTTAACATCTTATGACAATTTATACAGCTAACTGGACATGTTTTTTTGTACGAAAAAACCAGGATTTTTTTTTGAAAGCTGGACACTTTAAAAAATTTTGCTTTACATTTGTGATAAGTTGATCGTAAACACGTTTCATGAGATATGATTAAATTCAATCGGCAAATTTGATCATATATGGTAAGATATGGCATATGCGATACACTTAATCCTCAGATCAGGTCTAATGATACATCTGTTTATATCTAAAGATATCTGGACATTTTGGGTGTGTTTGTACCATGATATAAGCAGATACCAGATCATAGCAATTTGAGCCGTTTTCGAAAACACCAAAATAAAAATCTATACAAAAACAAAAGTAATTTCTTATGGAATCTGATTAGGTATCATATGTTCAGGGCAAAATGGATCTGATTATATATGGTGCCCCAGATCTTTCTAGACTTTATGAGATCTATTTAGATCTGAAATTTATCCCCAATATAGATGAGTTATTATTAGATGTAATGGGCTCTGTTCAGATCTGATCTATTTTGCACGGGTTATATATTTGCTGGAAATTGTTTTTTATTTTTTATATGATTCTGAAAATAATTTACAGAAGTTTGTTAAATATAAAAATATCTAAACTTCTGCATTGTCCGCATTAGGGATATAACTTTGGCATGTTTTAAAAATATAAAAACTTGCCTGGCAAGTCTGAATAGTCCATGGAAAAATATGTATAATTGCGTTTTTACTTTTTCGCTATCGTTAAAAAAGGTTCCGCACCAAAGTGTGGAATTTCGATTTTTTTGATGCCCCTATTGAAAATAATTTTTCAGATTTTTTTCTTTGTTTTGATTAATTTGCTGTATCACATAGTTTGTAATTTTCTTTCATTAATATTGATGCGTTGATTTTTAATTAAAAAAAAAATAAAAAAAAAAACTTGGAAGGTTTTAGAAATCGCATTCGGTGCGGAAGGCTTTTGTTTCAAACTGACCTAAGTTACCGGTTTTTGTTATTATTCCCCATAGCGTAGTGCCTGGGAAGTTCTTAGTCAAACAAAAAAAATATATATCCCTAGGCGTCATACTTTAATTAAAAATCTTATAATATATAAAATAATTATAAATATAAAAGAAACAAAATTATCGCAATTACTTACATGCTACATATTTGTTTTATTTGCGCTAATTTCTGTAAGGGATCTCACTTTTTATAAATAATTTGATTAAAAGTAAATATTTTGACTATATCTTTATTTTGGTTATAATTTAAATCACAAACAACCATTTAAAAAAATCGGAGTTAACACAATATTTATTTTTTCTATATTCACATTTTCTAGATACACACATTTTGGGCATCCTTTTGTTTTATGTTTGTATGAAAGATAGATATAAAAATCTTCTACGGTTGTATTTTTTTAACTCTTGGAAGAGTTGTAAATTAAGTGTTATTTTGTTGTCTGAACTACATTTAGACAAGCTGCAGAATCTAAATCTTGTTTTTTTTAATTTGTTGTCCTCACCAAAAATTAGTTTATCAGCATAGTTTTCCATGCAAAACATTTTGGTAAAAATAACTAAAGTTTTTGCGTAAAACACAATTTCAACAAAAAAAATATCTTAAAATTAGTATACTTGTTATACAACCCCTTTTACAAATTTTTCTACAAACATATTTTTTTTGAGAGTACTAACAGTCGTTGGGGTTTGTCAAAATCCCTCGCACGTTGGATGAATTAATAAACAACATTTAAGAGGAAATTGACAACGCGACACCGCAAATGCTACAAAAGTTATAGCGAATGAAAATCATAATGATGGTTTTTGTCCCACCCTGTACTTATTAACATTTTAATTTTTTTACGTACTTAGCTTCAATGCAGTTATTTATATTATCTCAAATTTGATCAGAAACGGAACTTACGCCGTTTTCAAAATATACATAATATATATTTCGATCCTTGTCAAGTCTTAATGACAGATAACAAACAAAAACATTTGTTTGCATTTAATTACTGACGCCTTTACGCATTTGATTAATGCCGCTGCCCAAAGAAATTGTTATACAATTTAATTTGTGATTGAAAATTGGCGTCAACATAAGTAAACATATTTAAAAATGCCACGCTGGCACTTAAGATGTTATATGAAGCATAGCTCTACATATTATGCCAGCTCAATCACCCTAGACCACTTCCTTAAGGTTATATTGAATACAAACTAACAAAACACAAACTCAAATGTTCATTAAAAAATTATAGCGACACTTTTTTTCTACTCTTTCATACTAAGACTCATTTATAATCAAACTCACACAAGTACAAAACTTGTATAAATATTTACAATTCATTGAAGATGTTATACTAGTATGAGTAAGAATAAATACACTCATATACACATATACATAAAAATACTAATATAAATATGCCAGTGTATTTGTTAGATATTTAATGTCATTCATCAAACATAGACTATTAGTTTTCTGGGTTTGGTTCATAAGTATCTTAAGGCTGAAGTGTCCTTTCTCGTTACTGATAGCTTTATTTGTTGTTGTTGTTTTTTTTATTTTGTTGTTTTATGTTTTTCCTTCAGTTCAAATTAAGTTATTTGCTTCTGCAATCGATGGTTGGCAATCGAAAGATGGTTTTGGTTTATTTTGTCCATGTTGGAAATTATTTGTTTTAAATTGAATGTCCTTAAAGCTCATGTAAAAATTTAATGAGTTAAAGGTTGTTTCTTACAAAAAAACCTAAAGTAATGTTAGCCACAAAAATCTTCTTAATTATATACAACTGAATGCTTGTAATTACAATTAAATTGATTTTTTCACAATTAAACTAAGCAACTTTCAACAATTTCGTGCGTACAACGAATCAACCTAATCCTTTTAGATAAAATAAACATTTTAGAAAAACCTCATAATTACTTTTTCCATTACCCAATAGTTTGCTATTAATATAAGGAATGAATGGAAGGCAAAGTTAACAGGGAAATGAAACCACAAAAAATGTGCGTTGGTTGTTGTCGATTGCCTAAAAAAACACTGAGGAGATCACAACTACCAACACCAAAAATCTTATTTGTAACATCAAAAAGGTTTTTTTGTGAATCCGTAAATTCAATTACTTTTAAAATGACTTAGATCCTTTCTAACAAAATTTTTCATAACATATATAAAATTTTGTTTCATTAGATAATTTTTTTGGGAAGTATGTACATTTTTATTTGCCGAACACTGCCTATCGTTACATATATTTTATATTGTTTGTTTTAAACACACACATACACACACTTCTTCATGACTGGCCATAAAAAATATGTTTAATTGTAAAATGTGGCGACACCACAGAAATACTGCAATAAGATGATAATGGCGACTCATTCATACTCATAGCCAAAGCAACCTGCAATTGAAACAAACCCGATCAAACCATAATACATTATCATTCCTCGATGTACTACCACATAAAACCAACATTAAATGTGTAACTGTTAGGCTAAGAGTTGCCACCAGTCTCTTTTTACTGAATAAAACATATCGACAGCTTATATTCAACACTTTCTATGAGCCAAAAAAAATTTAATCAGGAGAGGAACTGATTTATGCCCAAATTCTTCAAGTATCAATCTATCCACTAGGATATTTGATAAATATGATTACTAAGTCCTATGTATAAACTTAATGTAGGATTATCGTTATTTGCTGCGCGTTGGCTGATAGAGGGTATTGCAATTCAATTTTTTTAATATTTTTGGGCTGATAGAGGGTATTGCGCAGAAAATAAAATGATATAATATGCAATTGTAAAAAATCCAACGCTTCCTTTATCATTTTTTTCTACATAAAACAATTTAAAAACACAAATTTGTCTTCATTTTTTCTTAATTACGTACCATAACAGAAATGATGTTCTGATAGAAGAACAGCCTTTTGATTCCGAGATATTTTATCCTATTATTAGAATTTTTTAGTACAATAAGTTATAAATTGTATGACTTTTATTACAAACCGAAAAAAATCTTATTGTAGATTAGTTAATTACATTTAAGTTCAAAAAAGGTAAAGAACTAATTTAAGAATAAAATATTTTTAGACTACAGATATTAAATGAAAGATTTTTTTTTTTAATTCAAAAGTTGCATTTCAAATGGGGACTTTTTACTAGAAAACACTGCTATCAAAAACAAATTTAATGAAAGAAGTATTTGTTACAAAAATTGCAGGTGCAAAAAATAAACTAAAATTATAATAACAACCATTTTAAAATAATACAATATCCAATACACAAAATTCCCATTTATTACAATATTAAAAAAATCCCAGCGGTAATTTTAAATAACTGAATGGTTTTATTTCAATATTTCCAAGCTTTTATTTTGTACATTTTAATATGAATTTCACAGAAAAGAAAAGAAAAATGCTCCTGTATAGATTCTCGATATTTATTTTATGTACTTCAAAATATATTGGTTGATTATTTCTTTAGAAATTCAGAAAACTGAAACAAGAAACAAGAATTTAAATGACTTAAGGACAGTTTTATAAACAATTGTAGGAACGAACTTTGCTTAGGACATTTAGAATTAATATATTTCTTATAAGACGATTAATGTGGTTGATAGGGGATATTGCATTAAAAAATAATTTTTTTAGTTTATAGAGACATAAGAAATTTAGAAAAAATCTACTAAAATAGATTTTTGTACTCTTAAATTTTTGCCACAGATGTATCTGTCAAGAAACCGATTCATAAAGGATATTGAATATAAGGTCTCGGTATATTAATATTCTTCAAAAAGAGATGATTTTGTGCAGAAAACTTATTTAACCTATAATTTAATTTTGTATTAGATAAATCTCTATAGTAGCCATCATCAATATTATATGATTGTTATTAGTATATCTACTGAATAAAATAGTTGTTCTTAAGTTTTTTCAGAATTTATTTTTATTTTAAGCAGTGAATCTTGCAATTTTTTATTTTGTTTATTTATTGAAAAAAAAAAAAATTCTGGCAACTCTAACAGAAACAAAACAAAAACGGTTATAAGTTTAGGAGAAGCAATTCTTGCGGATCTTTTCGTTGAAACAAAAATTAAAATTGGTAATAAAGACGTCAACAAATTCTCAAAATTATATAAATTAGACAAGAAAAAGTTGTAATAAATGAATCTCAGAATATGTTTTTTTATTTTTCATTATTTTTTTTTTCAAACGAGTACAAGTTTTTTATTTCAATATTTTTATATTATAATTATTTTTCTTCAATTGCGACTCCTACACTTAGAGTTTTCTGGACAGAGCAAGGGTTGTGTTGTGCCTCACAACTTGTGCGTGTTCCTGCATATGTTTACTAATCTAACTTAAGTGTTTAATCTAGCAGCAAATAACATTGCTGCTTTATATTTATAAGTGAGTTTGTGTTTCAACATTTAGCCACAAGGATATAAACATAGTATGTTACTATTATGTTTGGATTCCTAGCAACAGTGTTACATTTTTTTTTTTTTGGAGGAGTTAATGTAAAACAAATATCTCTATATATAAACGAAAAACGTTACTGACTAATTCACGCACTCACTAAACAGCGTCCAGCCCTAAACCCTGAAGCTAGGAAGAAGTTTGGTAAGAAGGCAATCTTTCCTGCGTAAACGTCTGCCACAATGGGATTTTTGGAAATTCTTTCAAGGGGGGGGGAGGGGGGTAAAAGGGGGAAACCCCCTTGATGGCCTGCTAAAACGCCTTCTGATAGAAACCGAATACTTAAAATATGCTTTCCCTGAAGTATGAGCTAAGTGATTAATATGTTTTTTTTTTAATTTGGCCTGAGGTGTAGTCATCAGCTATAACGCTATTTTTGGAAAAGCCTTATGGGAGGAGTAAAGAAGGGAAAAATTCTCCCTCTTGACGGCCTGTCAAAACGGTTTGAAACTAGGAAATTTTGAATGGAGGTTCCACCTCCGCTCAAGCGGAATTTTTGAAAATTTTTATAGGAAGGGGAAAGGTATCTCTTCTAACGGCCCTGTCAAAACCGTTGAAAAACTCAGTAGTAGAAATTAAGTAATCTGTTCAGACAGTATTTTTTTAAATTCCTACTGAAAGGGGCAAAAAGAGGAGAAGACCTTGATGCCTTGCCCAAGCCCCTTTGAATAAATACCTGAAATTTTTAGCTTTTAGTTTATTTATTGGATCTTTCTTAATTCAGAAAATAACAATAAGTATTAAAACTATAAATTAGCTAATAATTTCATCTTTCGTGCGGTTCCGCATGGGCCAATGTGTTCGACACCTCTTGAGGCGAATATGTCCCTTGTAATACAGTAAATCCTGCGCAAGATGATTTGGTGAGTTTTCAATTTACGTTCATATTTGGAGCAGAAGGTTTTTATTTCGTAGCGAACAAATGGAATATTAAGGTCCTTATGAATATTCACGTTGATAATATACCACGGGTCGCCAGTAATTAGTCGCAATATTTTATTTTGTCGTCTTTAATTTCTCTATATTAGAAGCAGAAAGTGTTCCTTATAGTTGGATACCATAGGTCCATTGGCTTGATAATAGATTTGTAGAGTTGAGCTTTGTAGTTAAAGTTGGGAGCAGAATGGGGACAAAGGAGTCTCTGAAGCTGTAATGTTTCAAGTATAAGTTGTGTGGAATTAGATTCAACATGTTGAGACCAGGTAAAGCGACGATCAAGGTGTATACCAAGATATTTTGTATGAGACGATGTTATTTATTTTCCGTTTGGGACAGTTTCCCCTTCTCAAGGTTTAGCTAAAATGTGCGCACTGTGTTGGACTTACTTTTATATTCCATTTGTTAAGCCATTTTTCAAGTTTTTTAATATGAGCCTGCAGACAACTAGAAGCAACTACAGGATTTCCATGTACGCTTGTAAATGCTGTGTAGTCTACCAAAGTTGACGTGTGTATCAGGTTATATGTGGGCATATCTGAAGTATATAGAATATACATGAGAGGACCAAGTATACTGCCTTGGTGAACTCCTGCTGCGATTGTTTTCGAGTCTGAGATTTGGTCTTTATACTTTAATACAAATGACCGATCCAATATATTACGATTTACGATTTACGATGTAGTTGGGTTGAGTATTCTGTATCTCCAGCACCGCGACCAAGTAGATCTATTGTGCACGCTCTAGTGTTTCCTCAGTTGTTCTCCAGTGCAGCCATGAGTAGCAGTACAATATTCTTCACCTCCAGTTTCTTGTATTGCTCCTCCATAATATTAGGTCTGCCGAATGTGATAAATCGTAGGTATGCAAAGGCAGGACATTTAGCCATTACATGCTCCATGGTCTCCTCATCCTCCATACAATATCTGCACGTCGTATCTCGATCATGTCCCATTTTGTTCAGGATGTAATTACATGGATAGTGTCCTGTGAGTGCTCCACATAGGAGTCTTAGATTTGGTCTGTTCATCTGAAGAGCTTCTCTGCTCCTCTTTTCATTGTATGACAAGAACTTCTTTGAATGTTTCAGTGGTTTCTGTTTGTTCCAATATTCAATGGATTTCGTCTTAATGAGATCCGATATCATATTTGTGATGTCCTTTTTCGTGAAACCAAATTGAGGACACGAGCCTATAAATGGCACTTCTGCACCTAGTCTCGCTTGTTCATCAGCTTTTTCATTACCTTCATGCTCACGGTGACCTGGTATCCAAATAAGTGTTACCTTATTACACAGTACAACAGCCAATCTGGGGGGTGAGAAATTCCAAGTCAGGGTGATGGTACTAGGTCAGTATAGTAAAACCCTTTAAGGGTTTGGCGTTCGTATGTGTCAGTTTTTTTTATGACCTTTTAAATTTTTTCCTTATCTTGATGTTTTTGCTTAGTTGTAACATTTTCTCAAAAACGTAGTTTAACATAACTCGAGAACCACTTGTCCGTTTTGATGAAACAAATTTAGAAAAATTAAGAATTACAATTTCTCTAATCTGTTTCTATACCGTTTTCCTATATGTGCAACACTGTCGAAGTTAAAAATGAATGTATGAAGGGTAAAAAGTATTTTTTGCCTAAAAATTTAAATATTTTTTTTTTTTTAAATTCTTAAAAAATCCAAAATGGAAAAAAGTGTCAAAACTAATTTCTTTCGCGCAAAGTCACATAACTCATGAGCAAAAAAGGCATAGATCATGAAAATCGATGCACGCGTTTCTCATTTATTCACAATTAGGTAAATGAATGAATTTCAAAAATTTGCTCCAGATATGCACAACATTATTTGGAGAAAACATTGACACTCACAAGCCGAACTCTCTCATATTTTTCTACTGTACTAAAAGAGAAATATTGAAGTGGCAACACTGGTTCTGTAACGTTCTCATAAAACATGCATTGTCATTATACTTCTTCTCTTTCTCACACTGGTTCTGTGATTTTTGTCATTCAACAAGTGCCGACGAACGCGAACAGTAAAAGTGATTTTTCTCCAGTTTTTTAAAAGTGAACAAAACTGAACTGAATATGGAACTGTGCAAGCCAGATATAAATAGCTTTTGCTACTGCTGTGGTCAATATGTCTCAACACATAAAAAAAGGGGAAATTTCAGTACTGATTTTGTTCAAACATACGAGATGTACTTCAACCAAAATGTTATAGTGAACGAAAATTGGGTACCAAATATAGTGTGTAAAAGCTGATACAACCGTCTAATGGATTGGAAAAATAGAAGACGTGAAAGTATGCCATTCGGTATCCCAATGACTTGGACTAATCCTGGCGAAGGTCACAATCCATTGAATTGTTATGCATGTGCGAATAAAGGAGCCGCAAAAAGGATAAGAAAATCGTATAATTACGTTGGTGTTGCAAGTGCCGCAACACCATTGCCTCATTCGGACCACATTCCTGTGCCAAAAGCTTCTAGCCCAGATATTTTCTCTTCTAAGACTGCTCCGACATATCATGCACGTGATGATCCACTATATGAGCCATCAGTATCCAATGAGCCAATTTTAATAAATCAAAATAAGCTTGATTCAATTGTTGCCGAGTTGGAATTAACACAGCATAAATCGGAAGAGCTGGCTTCCATTTGGAAATCAAACAATTTGTTGGCACCCGGTGTGAAAGTCACAGCTTATCGAAGTCGTCAGGCAACACTACAAAGCTTATTCCTTGTGAATGATGAAAAAACTTCTGCATATTGCCCGGATGTAGGAAAATTGATGGACGCAATGGAAATAAAATATGAAGCAGATGACTGGAGATTATTTATTGACAGTTCAAAACTCAGCTGGAAGGCGGTTTTACTGCATAAGACCAATAAAAAACCTTCAGTTCCAATCGCCTATAGAACGGAAACGAAAGAAACATATGATGCACTGGAAAATATTTTAAAAATGGTTAACTACGCCAAACATATGTGGCGCATATGCTGCGATTTAAAAGTTGTAGCAATGCTTTGCGGTCTTCAAAGCGGCTATATAAAATATATGTGCTTTTTGTGCGATTGGGACACACGATTTTCCGGTGACCAATATCCATGCCACGGATGGAAACTCAGAGAGGACAGCATGTTACAAACGGCCAATATTATTCGTGAGCCTCTAGTGCCGAAGGAGAAGATATTGCTGCCTCCACTGCATATTAAACTTGGAATTGTTAAGAATTTTATCAAAACTGTCGCCAAAAGAGATGAAGTTTTCTTGTGTTTGAAACTAATTTACCCGAGACTCAGCGAAAGTAAAATTAAAGAAGTTAAGTTATAATATCACATTCATTTCCCATGATTTTCCATCTTAACAAATTAATTTTTTCCAATCAGGCGTAGTAAATGGTCCAGATATACGAAAGCTGATTAAAAGTGACGCATTCAACAATATTTTGATTGACCGAGCATTCTCGGAAATTGGTGTCCACATGTCCTTGAAAATCCATTATTTACATCATCATCTGGACTACTTCAGCAAACAATTGGCTACCGAATCTGATGAACAAGGTGAACGCTATCATCAAGTTGCTATGCCATTTGAAATGAGGTAATACTGATTTTTTATTTTTTCAAACTCATTTTAATAAAACAAAAACTTACAGATATAGAGGCAAAAAGTCGCCGAGTGCAATAATTGCGGAAATTTGCTGGTGGAGTAAGCTTGTGTGGCAAGACAACGATGATTTTGATGATAAAGAATTTTCAGGAGATGCAGAAGGGCCAACAGTGGAGTCACACATTGACATTATGTGTGGTTCAGAAACTGATGATAGCGATGAATGCGATGCCACTAGTCCCGAACAACCACCATCGAAAAAGTCTAGGCAATATTTATTAAAATAAATAAAAATAAATAAATAAAATAAAAATAAAAAATTATAAAAATGTTTACTTAATTTTTTTAGTAGTTTATGGCCAGAAGTCTGGAGTTATTGGGGAAAATTTATAAAAAAGGCGATAAATAACACTTTTTTGAATAAAAACAAGTATCAATATTCTTGTCAAAATGGGATACCTTCACTTAATTGTAAATAAAAGCAGAACGCGTTAATCGATTTCTATGATCTATGTCGCATTTTGTTTATAGGTTATGTGACTTTACATGAAATTAATAACACTTGATCCTTTTTTCCGTTTTGTATTTTTTTTGAATTAAAAAAAAAAAAATTTAATTTTTAGGCAAAAAAATATATTTTTTTCTCCACAAATTTATTTTTACCGGCAAAACTGTTGATTATAAAGAAAAACGTTATTTAAACGGATTAAAGAAATTGTAATTCTAAATTTTTTTGAGTTTGTTTTAGCAAAATCGGACAAGTGGTTCTCGAGTTATGTTAAACTACGTTTTTGCCAAAATGTTACAACTAAGCGAAAAAACATCAAGATAAGGAAAAAATTTAAAAGGTCATAAAAAAAAACTGACACATACGAACGCCAAACTCTTTAAGGGTTTTACTATACTGACCTAGTACCATCACCCTGACTTGGAATTTCTCACCCCCAGACAATAATCCCAAAAATCTTCCATAGTGTTATTGGTCGCCAGTTGGTTGAGGGCTTTATGGCACTCCAGCACTGATCTATGGTGATAGATGGGATTTTTCAGGCCCATTATTACAGCCTGGCTGTCCGATATTAACTTTATCTTTGTCCTCACAAGATTCCTTTCCAGAAGTTCGGTCGTTGCTGTATAGTATATAATTCCGCAGTAAATATAGTTGAATCTTTGCCTAGAGGAATGTGAATTCTGCACCTAGGTCCTTATTCACCGGCTCCAACTCCGCTAGAAGTTTTGGATCCATCAGTATACCACTTCTGTGCATCTTCCCTCAACCATGTGGGATCAAGTTCCCATTCTTCTCTTGTTGGGATTTGAACTTTGATCCAATATATAGTTTCGCAGTAACTTATGGGTATTTTGGAGTAACAAGGAGCTTATTTTATTTGAAATACGTGAATGTTGAAATATTTATCTGATTACGTTGTACTCCAGCTGACGGCAACAAACATGCATATATTAGGAAACTCTGTATGTTAATGGCGTATTTCTATCGTAATACAAATATGATCCTGTAAGGATATATATATTTGGAAGCTATGAAATCCATTCAACGACAAACATATATATCTTTATCATTATAACGTTTGCATCCCACACGTAAAATAACGAAGAAATTTTTTTCCAGATTTGTAATATTTTTTTCGAGCGTTTTGCAATATTAATTTTACGCTAACCTGCAAACAAATCAAAAGTCAGTGGTCCATTTTCAAACACCTGTTGAATATGGATGTCTTATATAGTTTACATTGTTTTTAAAGAAATAACAATATTGAGAGTGCAATGTTTTGTATTTTATCGTTGCTTTATGAACCTCTTTTTCTATTAAAAAATAAAAAGTTAAAAAAATTCATTCTCTGCTTGTAGTTTGTCGTTTAAATTGCACCTTGCTCTTAAATTTTAATTCAAATTTATATTAAATTTAAATATATTACATAACAATTAAATTGTTAAATTTTGCGGCTTATACCTATACAAGACATTTGTATTTAGTTCTTTGGCAAATTTTTAGTTTCTTCAAGAATTTTAAGATATAAAATACCAAGAAAACTAGATTTTTGCCAAAGAAAACCTCAAGATATTCGAAAATTTTAAATTTAAAGTAAATTGAAAGCCACAAAATCAAAGATATTTGAAAATATTATCATCATTGCATATTAATGTATTCAACAACAAATGCAACAAAATGTTGCATTTAAATGTTGGCATAAATGCAAATGAAGTGCTAAATTTAACAAGGGGATTTTGTTTGCAGCAGCACATCAATTGTAAGTTAAGATTATTTCCAATAAAAGGTAAGTAAAGAGATACTTACTATATCCATTCAACCAACCAACTAACATCTGTTAAATTAGACATACCTTAAAACACACATACAAATACATATGGATGGGATATTCATACCTTATATGTATGCAAGATATCTGTAGCAAAATTCTATTTTAATTTATTTAAGTACCTTAGTATCTGTGTTAAAATCAGTGTTGAATCTTTAATTCCATTATATTATGATAAAGTGTAAGTACCCTTTGGAAAATGGTCATGTCACAGGATACGTCACACGACTGGTACATTGGGACAGGGATCGGCTCTTTTTAAAGAAAGGGACCGGTTACTTAAACATGGTATTGTCACAGATCTCAGTACTAACGCAAAAACCTATCACAAGACTGTCGTACAAAAATCATTCACAGACGCAAAAGGCTCATCTGCGGATGTGCCTACACGCAGAGAAAAAACATGGTTGCAAAATGATCACTGCTACTATATTGTGCTTGCTGCAATCGGGTATGATTGTTACAACCATATTATTGGTTGCCTAACCATCAACATGGTCGCTACCATCATTATTATAGTCAATATTTCATGATTGCCGCCTTCTATTTTATTACATGATTGGCTGTAACCATACTGTGGTAACAAAAATTCAGACTATGAAAAAAATATGATAATTATGCAACCATAAAATGCTGGCAACAATCAATGAATAATTATACATCAAATAAAACATGACTTTGACATATACACTCCAAATACGAGTATTGTCTTGATTTCATAAAAACCAAAATGTCTTAAAAAAACAATCTTATTTTGTTTACTTAAACTGGACATATATCAGATGAGTATAAAATACCTTTCATGTGGCATTAAAACATTGACCTATTCAGATCCAGTTTATTTTTTTTAAACTTTAGAAGATTTTTTTTGAGGGTATTTTTTTCGAAAATTCCTTACAAATTATTTACAATAATTAATTCATTGTCAAAAAGATTCTATATAAAGATTTTATATGGATCATATTATGAAATCATAATATAGTTATGGGGACTATAATGTTATAACATTTTGAGTATACTATGATTACATGCAATCATAATATGATAAATTCAATATCATAATACGTTTATTTAGAATCATAATATGGTAATTTTTGGATCATAATATAACTGTAGGGTCCATATTATGGTAAAATTATGGATATTTTATTATCATAATATGATAACCATAATATAGTACGACTATGGTTGGCACAATCATAACCCCAAAAATATATGATGCTCTTCGAATATGATTCTCCCAACCATGTTTTTTCTTTGCGTGTAAAAAAATAGATTTTTTACTCGAATAATTAGTAGAGCCCGATCATATAACTTTCCGTTTACAAGACAAACCCAGTAGGAAAAATGACTAGGAATCGTATAAAAAAGAATCATTGTTTCTGTAATATTAATTCGAAACTGATTTCGATATTATACTGGAAATGATAGTGTTTCCATATAAAATCTGCAAGATGATATAGTGTCGAAAAACTTATGATTAAATGATGCGGTGTTTGTTCGAAATATTGTTCCAATTTCGACATATAACAAAGTAAAAATACGTAAATAAGTAAAAAATGTTTGAAAATTTACTACAATAAAATGTAATTATGTAATATTACGAAAATTCAGTAAATATAAACACAACATGCGTAGAAAAGTTTTGTACACACTTTCAAATACAACAATACACACAAAAAGTATTTTTAGACATAAAGTATTTTTAGGCGTAAAATTAAATACTTTGTGCCTAAAATTAGAACTCTTTTATTAAATTAAAATTTTAGGAAGAAATTTTGTAAATATACTAACTTAGAATGGGAATAAATATTCTGACATTTTAAAATTGAAAAAATCTTAAAAAAATAAATAAAAGCTGAAAACGAATAATAATTTTACAAAATTATAAAAAAAGATAATGAATATAATATTTGTGACAATTTATATTAAATGATATGGTCAAATAGCAAAAACATTTATACTTCCATACAAATTAAGTGAATTAAAACATGTAACCAAATTGTGTCAGCAACTTTTAAGACAACAACGGGCCTGTTCGGAAATGAGCTGATGCACATCGCGTTCGTAAAAGCATAAGTTGGCATCACTGCAAATGCCAGATGTTCGAAAAAGCATCACTAAATCAGATGATGCACAAACAAATGTCGAACACGCATCACAAAAATGGCTGATGCAATTCAAAAGTAATTACAAAATTTGCTATTTATTTAATGTTTTTCTTCAACTTATTTTTGTTTTTGTACTTTTTAGGATCGAGGCTGATGCCAAATTTAATAAATTATTAAAATAAATAAATTTAATAAATTATTAATTAGATTTGACATGGAGGAGGTCCATATATTTCTCAACAATAAATTTCATTTTTTTTGTACTTTAAAATCATTTTTTTTTTGTAAATTGCTCAATTTAAAATCAATTTTACTTTCATCCAACTCACAAAATAAATATATTATTAACTTTTCCATTTTATTGCTCATGCGTTCGAAATGGTATACAAACTGCACAACAAACTAAGCATCAGCATCAGCTGATTCGCATCAGCATCGCAAACTAATCACCACTGCGCATCAGATGCATATCAGTGATGCATTTCCGAACAGGCCCAACATCTGATTGGGTGTAAGGATAAATCAGATTTTTATTCTGGAAAGGTTGCTCTTTAAAATAGAGAAGAGGATACGATAATGCAGCACACTACAATTCAAATTGAAGGTGACCAAGTCTGCACATGCCCGTTCGAAATATATGATGTATTATATTTATTCATTATAAAATTAATTATTATTATTAAAACATATATGTATGTAAACATAAAGCAAAAATTTATTCTTATAAAAAAAATGTTTTTGTGATATTGTATATTGAAATGCATTTTTAGGCATTTCAGGCATATTTTAGTAAAATTGCGAATTTGATTTAACTTGTACGCACTTTCAATGTAAAATTACTCATTATGTGTGTAACAATTTACGCATAATGTGTGCACTTTTTTTCGTTTACGCATATATAGTAAATTTACCCAACTTATAGTAGGAGTACAGTATCCTACTAAAAGTTGGGTAAATTTCAACAGAAATTTATTAGAGTGTAGTCTTTCATTAAAAAATGCGCTTTGGCATCTGTAACTGAATCATGAAAAACAGATAAGACAGACGCCACCAAAACATCATGGCGGTCACAGGCCGCCAACATCTACCCGCGCCAATTGAAAAACCCTATATATAGAGAAATAAAAAACCTTAACAAAACCTGAAAAACTTTGAATATAAAATTACTTTGAATGCAATTTTGTGTTTTATTATTAATAAATATATCCATTTATGAAAATTTATTATCCACATTTTTTTAGATTTTATTGATTCCAAATCCTTCCCAAGGTTGTTCTATGAAAGTTGTAAAAAAGTTTTTTTAAATTTTGACATTGAATCTGGCAAAAACATTTTTCCCTGATATGAGCTAGATCTGTTCTGTTGGATACACATTTGGTTTAGCTATTTTCAGACAATTCATCTTTTGACTTGTCACATCATAGGTCACAGAGAAGGCACTATTCGAACGGCCCTATTTTTACCAGTCACGGGATAGATCACAGGATAGCCTATTTTAGAGCGCTCTTCTTTGCTCCGGAAACTTTAACTAGACTACTTTTCGCACAGGGTACATTTGTGATTTAACCAATGATTGCAAATAATTGAACAAAGAAAATTTTTAAAGCATTTTGTTAACATTTGTTACAAAAACAATTGATATTAATTCTTGCTTATCATACGCAGACATATGTAAATCCTTTTATTAATATAATTCTATTTAAATTGTAAGTTATAATGAAAATATTTTTAAAAAAATCTAAATATTTTAATCTATCCAGGAAAATATATAAAAATACAATGCAATAAAAGTTATAAGTGAAATTAACATAAAAGTTATACCAACTTTTGACGAAACGAATTGATAAAATAAATATTTTTTAATCAAATTTATGTATGATTTTCTAAAATTAAGAAATATTATTAAAATGTACATTGCTATTGTCGACATTACTGCTTTGCGAAACAGTTGTCGTTTTCAAAAATTTTTGTTTCTTAAAATAACAAAATTCAAAAAACTTGTTAAAAGGGCAGTGAAGTTAATTAGATAAATATTATATTTAATATCCTTTAAAAAAGGACATTTAGGGATTAAAACATTTTACGAAAATGTTTGCCGGAAAATTTCAGTGGGGGTCACCAAAGACACCAATGTTATTAATAAAGCTCTTTACGCTTAATTAGTAAAATTATACACCAACATATACAAAACAGGTAAAAACGGGGTCAAGTTCGGCCGGGCCAAACACTGAGTTCTCGCGTCTAGTCAGCTGTGACTTACAAATCGGGTGTGATATTTATTAAAATTAATAATAAAAAATAAAAGAAAAAATTCAACCATAATTGAGCTACTAAGCAGTACATATCGGGTGTGATTTTCACTAAAATTAATATAAAAAAAGAAAAATTAAAGCTTAAATAAGCATGGCGGATTTTGTTTGCAAATTAAGAGATTGGTTTTGTTTAATTTGTGGACATTTTACGCACCATCAAAGCAGAAGAAAGATATTACCTACAATTGAAGAACCATATTTTCTTTTCTTTGGAATACGATTTTTATCTGAATCTTGGATACCAAAAACCGTATGTACTACTTGCGAAAGTGGTCTTTTTCTGCGCCTATAACATGGATTGAACCTGAAGATCACAAATCAGATACATGCTATTTCTGCGTAAATTACAAATTTGGTAGAAGCCAAAGGCACTACGCGATAATGACATACGAAGCAACAAATAATGTCATTTTACCAGAAGTGCGCTGTGAAGGTGTTCCGCCTCAACCGCCTATACATACATTTTCGGCCAATATGACAGTCGCCAATACAGAAATAACAGCGGTGGTTGAAAACATATCAGATATAAGTTACTTGCCTCTTGATGGTTTAAACATATGTCCTAATCTGATAGACCAAGCTTATTTTGAAGATCTTGTAAGATATTTAGGACTAACTAAAGAGAAAGCTGAAATATTATGTTCCAGATTGAAAAACAGGATTTGATAAAAGCCGATGTAAAAGTTACATTTCCAAGAAAAAGACACGCCGATCTGGAAAGTTTTGAAGCAAAAACATAAATATGTACAACCTATAATAAACCACTATTAAAACAAAATTATAATTTTTTTATAGAAGTTGGCGTGTAATTTTGCCAATTAATCGTAAAGAGCTTTATTTACAACAATCGTGTCTTTGGTGACCCCCACTGAAATTTTCCGGCAAATATTTTCGTAGAATATTTTAATCCTTATATGTCCTTTTTAAAGGATATTTTTTGATTTTCTCGAAAAAAGGGTCAAATTGACCCATAAAGAGACCAGTTACAGGGTTAAGATCTTCCACAAAAATAATCCTCATACAATTCCACAATACAACTCTGACCAAAAGAATTCTCTCAGACATTAACTTACAGCATTTTTTTCATATAGTATAATGCTCCCTTCGACCAAAAAATGAAAACTTTGACCCACTGTAAAAAAAACTCAGACGTGCTGGACCATAAGTTTGTTCTACAAAAATGATCTACTCAACATACCCTTTCAGAATTTAAGGGTCGCTATTCTGTTCCAAAAATGCTGTTGGACAGTGTTATTAGTGACTTATAGTGAAGAAGTACGTATATCTGTGTTTTAATTTTCTATATCCTAATAATTATTTTTTTAAAGAAATTTTCCGTCTTTAATTTCTTGTTGTTTATATGTGATCGAATAATTAAAAAATTATTTTAAATACATTTATGGGGTTATTCCATAACTATATGAAAAGTTGTCACATCGAAATATGTAACTCAACCATATTACGGATAAAGAGAGTCGCATAATATTAAATTTACCTGAATATAATAAACGTCAAAATATGTGTTTATTAAACAATGTGTCAACAATGTGATATGTTATTACTCATTCATTAATTTAATATTGAATTTATATTTTTTATGCAGAAACATTAATACAAGGGATTTAATTGAAACTGAGTATTATAATCTTGAAATTTATTCTGTACTTTGTAACAAATTCAAAAACTAATGATTATTTATAATACCTCTTTTCCTAGGCAAACCCATAACCGACTCCGAAATACTGAAGAAATACTAAGAGTAGATCTTTACCAGAAATTATACTGAGAACAGCACATCGAGAGCAGGACGACTAAGACCCACCTACAGTAAGTCTCATGTAGAAGTCCTTTAGACCCCAAATGAGATGTAAACCCGAGAATGTCACACTTGCTCAGTACAAGCGTAGTTAGACCTGACTTGTGCGGCAGTAATATGGTAGAAGTCCTGTAGACCACAAATGAGATGTAAACCCGAGAATGTCACACTTGCTCAGTACAAGCGTAGTTAGACCTGACTTGTGCGGCAGTAATATGGTGGAAATCAATGTTAAGAAAGTGCAATATAACGCCACTAAAAAAAAAACAGCGTCTTTTTTGTTTTGATATTAGCGGTGCCATCAGAACCCCATTCACTCAATCATTGAAGATAATTTTGCCGATAGAACCTATTGAGATTCGGCTAAAATATGAGGCCGTCTACATGGCCGACTACATGGTGAAATGCGGATAGGGCAGACACTAAGGGATTTTTAATATTCAGGATAAGATAACTTGGTAAGATTGTAAGTATTCTTGTTCGCCACTTTACGCTGAGTGTACACCTATTGTGAATGGGCCGAATGATAAGCCCTGTGGGAGGATGGCCAGACCCTCGGCTTTGCCAGAAGGAAATATTTGATGTTTGGAATGGGCTGGAGAAATTTTATAAATTTCGTCACCAGAACGGATATCTTGGAACATAGGAGCGCACAATAAACTGACTTTCAGGCTGAAGTTTATGTCCTATATTTGGTCATGACCTTTTTACAAGGGCGGGACAGTAAGTCCATGACTTTTCAAATTTCCGGCCTCTAAACTATAAGGGCAACACTGCTCATGTCAGCAGGCATCTGTCAGTTAACTCCTATCAAAATTTGCACAAGCTGCGTCATTAAGTTTGTGTTGGCATTGATAGCAAAGGAGAAAGTGAATTGGGCGTGCTTATTAAGCATTATTTTTGCGGAAAAAAAACATCACTCATACCAAGGCTAGAATTCTGCACCAGCAATTTCAATGGTAAAAAAGTGGTTTACTGAATTTCTTTGTGGCCGTATAAGCACGGAAGATGCCGAACGTTCTGTATACCCTGTTGAGGGGTATACACACGAAGAAATTACAAAAATTCACAATATGGTGTTGGCCGAACGAAGATTGAAATTGCGATAGTTTGTGAAAGCCATATCCATCTCACATGGCTCAGTGGTTTAAATTTGGAATGACCACTGCATGCTTGAAGTCTTGCCGCGTGTCTACTACAAATGCGACAACTTCGCAGGAGTGTTTGGCGTTATTCAACCGCAATGTGGACGAGTTTTTGCGCCGTTTCGTAACCGTATACGAAGCGTGGATCCACAAAAACACAGTAGTTGGTCTCTACTACAGCAATCAAATCCGTGGGTTTATCGGTTTGAGTCGGCCAGCAAATAAAGTCATGGCGACAGTTTTTTGGGATGCACGCGGTATAGTCCATATTGACTACCTTCAAATCGAAAAAACAATAAATGCCAACCTATTGGATCGATTTAATGAAGATATGAAAAAAGCCACCGCATTTGGTGGTTGTTCCACTAGGACAATACAAGTGTGCAAGGGCGCATACATAAGCAGTTGCTATGACAAAAAGGCAACGATGGAAGCATCTCACAAACAATTATTTTTTGGAATGTCATCGAAAAATCATATTTTTTGGAAGGGATAAAATAATGGAAAAACGTTAGAGAAAGTGTAGGAGAATATGTTAAAAAATAAAATAAGTTTTTTTTTTTATCAAAAAACCTGTGTTTCATTCAAAAAGTCTTGTACTTATTGTATACTAAGTGCTTTTGTCAAGAAAATTAATTTAATTTTTTTTAACAACTATATTTATAAATTAGGTATGTGGGATTAAAAAACCTTTCTGATGAATTAAAATTGTTATTTTTGAATTAACCGGAAATGGTTATTAATCAAAACATGACTAATCGATTAATCAGTAATTTTGATTATTTCAAATAATGATTAATTGCTAAATTATGAATTTGATTAATCAAATTGATGAACAATTGAATAATTTTATGATTTCTTTATGTCTGACCATTGGACAATGTTGTACAAATCTGTCGAATTGCCTTTGTTTAGAGCCTTACAAAGCAACGCCATAAAATAAAGATATAGTTGTTGTATTTTTCCAATTTTTTATATTAACCACAATCCAAATTAATTGATTAGTCATAAATCTGATTAACCAAAATTTTAATTAATTGTTTGAGCAAAGTTTTGACTAATCACACTGTTTAATTGCACAAGCCTACTGTCAAATATTAAGTAGCTTACAATACTGACAAAAATTATTACTCTTTGTACAATGTAGCATTTATTTTGACAAAAATAACTGTGCTAATTATTTTGTCCGGCACTGTATATAATATGACAAGTGCAGTTGATTTAACAAAAGAGGCTGTCAACTCGAAAAAAATAAAAAATTATATAGAGAAATTGTAAAATAAAAATTCAAAATACCAACAGCAACAACATCATAGAGTTAATAGCTCATCAATGATTCGTACGGAAATCCGGTATGCCGTACAACATCCGGTTATATGAGTATGAAAACATAAATATACAGCCACATGCATTATAATCTTGTGCAATACAAAAATGTCCTAAAAGTATGCAATAAAAATGTTTTTTTTTTCATAGCGTGTCCTCTAAACTACAAGTTGTCGGTTTTCAGTTTTGTTCCTAATTGTATGAAGTACACCGGGCAGAATTATATTTCTGTGTACAGTTTCTTAAAATCTAAAGACAAAAATTTTAAGTTTCTTGTAAGCATTTGTTTTTAAGAAAGTAAATTGAAGTTAGAAATATACCAGCAACTATCTTTCTGTTGCAATATAGTTTATGTCGAAGTTCCAAGGAACTTTGGAACAAACTAAACACAAATTTTCTTTGTGTTATTTTTATTGAAAAATTTATAATTTTTAATGATCTACTTACAAATTTATTGCTTTATTTTATGGTTTTACAGCTTTTTTGCTTGGTTAGTGTCGACTAATAAATTAGGGAAGGATTTTTTTTATATAAAATTTCCGTTGAATATTTTTCTAAATGCCGAAATGAAAGAATTCGAAAATCTTCTGAACGATTTAAAAAAGTTTAATATTTCTGTAATTAGCATGCGCGTAATTTGGGTTAACGGTTTGCAAAATTTTGTTTCCCTTCAAATGCATACAATTGATATAAATTTGAGGTTCGTTAGCTTTCGAAAATTCATAATTTATGGTACACCTTACTCTATATATCAAGTACATATTTGAGTCCAATTATTACAGACATTGTAAAGCTTACAAGTGTGCAAGAATGTATATGTATGTGTTGTTGATAAATTTACATTTGTTATACAATATACAAATGTGATTGTCTATGTCGTATGTTTATATGAAACAATATTGCATATTTATGTTTATGCTAGTATTGTATTTGTAAATGCATTACGTGACACTATAAAAAACTAACAATAGCAATTGCAATAATACTTACACACATAAGTTAAATTAACAACCAGTTGTAGAAGTTGTATTCATTATTTTACAAAATATATGTTGTTCTCTCTAGTTGCTGGTATGTGTGTGTGTGTGTGTATAAGTATGGGTAAAACTTTTACTAAGGATTTCAATCTCTCATTTATTATGCAAATATAAACAATAGTTACCCCATATTTATCCGAACGTACATATGCATATAGTTATAAAATACAAAAAATTTTCACCTGACCATTATTATCAAGTACATCTACAACTACAGTTTGTGAATGTCCAGCAAAATTTTGGAGTACCTATTTTGGAAAAATATGAAAAAATTAAAACATTTTGTAAACTTTTTATTTACTAAAATTGGCAACCGAAAGATGTTCAGGTTAAGTTTGACAGTGTACTTGCGTCTTATAGACTAATGGTGCTCAGTGGTGATCTCTTGGAGGCCGGCATCCCTATCATCATTGAAAATCTGCCGGGCTATTAAATTTTAGGATTGCAAAACAACGTGTGTTGGCGGACTGCAATTTTCTTATTCAAAGGGAACTGTGCAAGGATGAAGGAATATATATAATTCATTTCTACACTGATAGCTCCAAACTGGAGGGGATAACTGGTTTTTTGGGGATCTGGGAATAAAAATGTGCTTTCGATAGAGTGCATATGATTTTTGACTGCAACTGATTATTCTGGAGATGCAGTCATCTTTACTGATATCCAGGCTGCGGCTATGGCCCAGTCAGTGGAGTCTGTGAAATCGAAGACGTGTTTGAACCCCCAGAGGGTGATGAGCACATTTTCTAGCAGGACATGGCTGAGTTTGATATAGTTACCCGAACACTGTTGAGTGGTGGGGAAAGAGAGGGTGGAAGAGCTGGTCAGGGATTAATCCAATTTGGCCTGTGCTAGCATTGGATAATGGGCCATCATCATGCACAAGGAGATCTGAAATGTGGGTAATGTTGGTGCGATCACAAAGTTTCTATGAGGTGATATGGGTAGAACAAGGAGAATTTTAAGGCTGGGAAATAGGGAACTGGACAACATGTTGAGAATTCTTACAGTCCACTCTACACTAAAATCACACCTTTCGAAGTTTGGGAAGGAGTGACTCTGTGATGTGTAGGGCCAGTGGGGAGGACAAATGGACTCTGAAGCATTTTATTTGCCCGGCTTTCGGCGAGCACAGTGAAATCAAATCAATTGGAAACTGAAGAGATACGGAATTCTAAAGTAGATCGGAATGTTTATTATGACATAGGTTTTTGAAGAGTGCACAACATGCCGATTCTCTGGCATGTGTGTATGTCGTCAATTTTTGGATGATCATGAAGGGCGAAAGTATTTTTTAGAGCAGGTAGATATTCAGAACCAAGTTAAACAGGATACTTCCTTTGACTGGAAGAAATTCATGTACCTTATTCCATCCAAATATCCTTATAATTGAAACCTGGAACGAACATCGTTAAATTGACTCAAAAAGTGATTAGCAGTCAATTTTTCGTAGTTACAAACATCAGGACAAACACATTATATCCTGACCACTTAGGATGAATTACTTTTGTAGATACCTGGACGAACTTTAGTATATGACCAGGTGCTGCCCGAGGAACATCTTCTGTTAAAAATCAATAACAGAAAAAAATTCGATAGGTAAAAAATCAACAATTTGATGGTCGAAAATTTCGAAAAATTACGAAAATCGAACTGACGTTTCGTGAATAAATGGTCTTAAATTGAAAAGTAGAAATTTAAATATAACTATTGTATAAATTTTGAAGATCCAAAAAAGAACGAAAAGTGCATGTTCACAATTTTGTGTTTATCTTGGACACCGTTAGGCCGATTTTTACGTGATGTATCAAATTCAGGAACTAGAACATCTACAATATACAGTCCTTTTTCGAAATTTTATCCCCTTCTTTGAATATGACCCAATTCGGTGTAGGGTATCATATAGTTGACATGCTTGTCTTTATATTTTTAATTTGTTATTATAACTCTTATTATATATTTATTTTACTATATTTATTGCATTGTAAATAGAAATTCCCTTTCAAGAAATTTATCCATTTACCGGAATAAAGCTCAAATCGTACTGTAGTATCAACATGCCCGACTTAAATAATATGACGAGCAAGGTTTTATATGATTTCTTAATTACTCCCTAAAATATTTGCTGGTCTATCGAACAAGTAAAAGTGCTAATGTAAAGGGTTACTCATTTCCACATTAATAAGTTCTTGTGGACAATTCAACCATTGTATTAAACATTTGTTATTTTTTGGATTGTCCATTGCTGTCCTACACTTTATGTTGTATGCCATTGTAGCGGAAATAATGTTTCAGACATTTTCAAAATTGTTACTCACCTCATTTTAATACGAGTATACATATGTTGTAACGAGTTGTCAAAATTGTATTTTACGTTTTGTTTTGCCCCAAATGTTTATTTACATCAAGATAAAAGTTAATTTGAAATACATTTAAAAGTTGTTTTCTAAATAACATGAATGGATGATAACTGTGATCAGAGATAAGTTTAGACTAAAAAGTAAAAACATTTTGTATTTGTAGAAACACCAAATCAGTGAGTCATGAAAATTGAAAATTTTGACTTAAAACAATATAATAAACGAGAAAATTACGAATATATATCACACACATGGTCTGAAATCAGAAAATTTCTCAATGTCTACTCAAAAAGTAAGTAAATAATTTTTTTTATAAATTAAGATTTTATGTTTGTTATTATTTTTAATATATAACGAGCTTTCAAACTCTGTGTATTTATAAAACAAAACAAGTTAAGTATTTTTGGCTAAGAAAATTAACCATTTTTTAGACGAGCTCGAGCCTCCAGCGGAATGCAAAGCTTGAACATAACAAAAAACATATTAAACCATATATTTTGCTTCATTTTTTGTCTTCTTAGCAATCAAACACGTGGTTAAGTTAATTTTTCTAAGAGGCATATAAATGATACTAAAAATTCCAGACCAAAAGTGTTCTATTTATATAAAATATTTTTAATTACACTCTGGCTCAATTAATATATTTTACAGTTTTCTTTTGTTCCAACTTCAAAGAGAATCCTTATAAGAGTTATGGCGAGTTATGGTGAGAGAAGGGGGTTTTAATATTCAAAGCTTACTATGAATTATAAATTAATTTTCGTATGCACGTTAAGTTTCAACGATTGATTTTTTTTAAAGAAAATCTTTCATTAATTTATTTTATTTTAAATTGAGCTTGAGATCTTGTTTGTATAAAAATAATAACGATTATTTATTTTTCAATATTTCGTCTTCACATTGGGTGACTTCGTCAGGGAAATAATTTATTTTTTAACAAATAATTGTTAAAAAATTTAATTATTTCCCTGACGAAGTCACCCAATGTGGAGACGAAATATTGGAAAATATTTTTTAACAAATAATTGTTAAAAAATTTAATTATTTCCCTGACGAAGTCACCCAATGTGGAGACGAAATATTGGAAAATAAATAATCACAAGATCTTAAGCTCAATTTAAAATAATAATATAACAAAATTTCATCCATTTTTAAATTAAAAAAAAGCAAAATATTTATCAATCTTTCGCATATTAAAGAAAACCCCAGATCATTAAATGATATGACAAAGCTACAATTAAAATAGTTTGTAAGTTATAATAACAGAAAATACCATTTAATACCGAAATACTAACTTTTCATATTAATTAAATTTTTTTTTTTATTAAGTGTTTAAACACATCAGTAAAAACAAATGATTATTCAGTTAAAAATAAATATTAAAATTTTACCTACCAATTCCGAAAAAACAAGTGATTATTCAATTATTTGAAATTGTTTCCGTTTTTTGTTTTTAATCTTCAAAATGTATACTCACACAGTCTATAGACACTTTCTTTGTGAATGACCATAGGTGTGTATGTTTTTCACGTTCTTGTAATTTGAAAAGAAATAATTTTCATTAAAAAAAAAACAAATAGGAATTTTTTGAATATAAATATTTTTTGGAAAAAGACTTCAAACTAAATTTTATTTTGTAATAACTCTAACGGAAATAAAAAACACAAACTTTAGTTTTGTGGGTAAATTTTTATTAAATTTCAAACAAATCAAAACAATAAATGAAACTGAATAAATCGGTAAATAACAGTAAATCAAAAATGTTAAAAAAAGTTCAAAAATATATTTATTTTTAACTGAACTAAAATCTTTTGAATTAAAGTACAAAAAGTAGACTAAATAAAATTCTAATTGTACGAACATCTTACAAAAGTAGAGAAAAAATATGGGTTAAGAGCATCATGTATGATTGTGGATTGGAAAGGATCATAATATAATCATAATTGAATAAGAAGGGTTAAACTAATAAACATTTTGCATTCCCAATTATGGCATGATCCTTTTAACATATATTTTTGCTCTGCATGCAGACATTTAAAATATTGTATCATTTTTAATTTTGCATATTTGTTTCTGATGATTTTACCTACAGTTACTGTTGCACAGTGGGAGAAATGACCAATCTAGCGGAGATTTATTAATAACTTCTGAAAAAAAGCTGATATTATTATGCGGACAATTTTTTTAAATAGATTAAAATATAATAAATAAAAATCAATAAAAAAAAATGTCATAAAAGCAAAGTATTTTTTATTTTTTTTTTTTTAATTTTCATATAAAATTGCTATTCAATTTTTGATGAGCTATCATCTGACATGGTATTTTCTTCATCGGCATTAGAAAGAAGACTGATAACGTCATTATCTAATAGCTCATTTTTTTAAGAAGAGGGTACTGAACTTTTCGACAACATGGTAATAAAAGGATCTGAAGAAATAAAAAGTGTATGTGCCAAGTCTTCCATTGTGTTTTTACGTGAATTTTTCCGAGTGTGATGTAAGCGAAATTTTCTTAGGTCTTTATTTTTGGCTTCGAGAGCTTCTTCTGACATCATGCCTATTGGAAGCGAAACATGTTTTGTAATATCTGCACCATGTATTAAAATTTTATGAACAGATGAGGGCATATAAAACCATGGATACAAATCAACAAAAATAGTTGCTGTTTGGTATGCATACAGCTGAAACGCGTCCGTATAAATTTCATATCCAGAAGCCATTGTGCGTAAAATAACACTGAAACGATAAATTAATATGTAGCATACACTAGTTATTTGAGCAGCCAGTTTCGGCTGTTGAAAAAATTGTCTGGCTGTGTTGCCGTTATTAGTTGTACCGGATCCAGGCACTGGAATATCGACCAGTATTGCCATTTCCTTTCTTAGATTGTTTTGTATCTCAGTTTTCTTTTTATCAACAATCGCCTTATCACAACTACGAACCTGCCATTTTTGAATTGGAATTCTGTACGCGATATGAAGAATACATTCAAAGAAGCGAATCCACGCATGTAAAGTTAATAATCCACATTCATATAAATTTTCTTTGCTCGTAAAATTTTTAATTACTTCTAACTTGTTCATTTCTTTTGGTGATATATCACAGATTCCACATTTTTGAGATGATGATTCTGCTACAACACTGAATACTTTCCCATCTATCATGGTCATATGAAACTGATGACGAACTTCATAATTTTCAAGTTTCGTTGGCTGTATTTTGGCTATTTGACTCTTGAAATTATTTACTTCATCATGGATCAAATCTGCTGATTCCTTTTGACAAAGTAATTTTAATGGCCTGCAATAACGAGTAGATGAAGGTTTCATATTTTTCCAAAGTATGGTTGATTCAAGAACTATTTGTAATGGAACCAAGCACACCGCAAACATATGTTGGTCGATCATGCAAGTGTCAACATTGTTAAAATTTTGTCGATATGTTGCGTGGCCACTACTACCATCACATACCCATTTGTAAATGGCAGTTATATTTAAAGTTTTATTGCTTTTTGTATTTTGAAAAAGTTCTTTATCATCGGATTGAATGATTTCAGTCTTTTCGGCAAATTTTCATCTGTATTCAATCTAGATACGACCATGGATGCATTTCTCTTGCCAGCTTTGTATAAACTAGTACTGGCCGCAGACATTAGTTCATCACATGGAATTTCCTTAGCAATATCAGAGACTTTTTTGTTTTTTCCTGACAGTCAGTAAAGTTTATTTCGGGTCGTCCAGTACTTGAAGTTTGGTCTATCAATACAATTTCACCATCTAACCAGACTTTATTTTTTTCAAAAATCGCCCGATTTCGATGGCTTTCTCTCCATTTCATGCCTATTTTTGAAGTTAAATTTTTAATTTTCTTCGAAATTTTAATGGGTTGATCGTCATTATATTTGCTTCTATCAATAATATTGTCATAACATAGGATTCCACAGCAGAAAATTTTTTAGAAGTTTCATCTTCCTCACACCAAATTAAAAATAGCGATCTCTTGGACACTGACATTGTAGCTAAAAAAAATAATTTCTCAAAAATTTGCGAAAAGATGCAGCTTATTTTTGACATTTCACATCACAAGACACTGTATTATTTTTAAAAATTAAAATTAGATCGAATCCAATCGAATCACAGAAGTTCCACTCTACAACAGGTTAATTTATTGATAAACATTATATTTTTTACCAGCACCATAAACAACAAATAATCTAAAACCCGAAACACAATCACAGGTCACAAACATATTTTTTTTAGTTAATACATACCTTTAGATTTAATAATAAATAATTAATAGATTTTAATTCTCACTTCAAAAAATTTTATTAAAAATTGCAGCTGGTTGCTAAAAAAGGCGGGAAAGCTTTTGACAGCAGCTGGTGCAACATATGTTGTGTTTGAAGCTTAACAGCTGTGAGAATATTGAGAGAAAAACAAAATGAAAAATGTCAATGATATATCTGAAGCATTAGTAATCGTAAACTAAACTGTTTTGGCGCAAAAATAAATTTTGAAATTTGAATTAATCAGAGCTAGATTGGTTATTTCTCCCACTGTGTGTTGTACCTAAACCGACTATGTTTTTAAAATAAATATTTTTAATTAAAAATCCCACATATTCCTGGCTTATTTTGTATTTTTCAAATATCAATTATCTTTAGGATTGCCATTTATTTCTTTATAAATTAAAAAAAATAAACCAATCTATGGTATAAATTCAAAGATTTAACTTTTTGGAGGGACACATATATATTTTCGACGGATATCACTAAATTGTTTAAGAATATCTTTGTTTTTAATTGAACTAAGAAAAATAAAGACTCCCTTATTTAAAATATATCGCTATGTACTTGTAACAAATTCATATTACGTACGCTCGGGCATTTGTGCCTCATGAACAACCGTTCAAATAAATATGTTTTTTATACACATTTTAGAAATTTTTTATTTTCATTATCTCACTGAAAATTTAATTATTTTAGCGATTTTAATATTGCATTGCAAATATTAAAGTACGCCATGTAATTGTATTTTGACATGAATAGTTTTGCCTTAACTTATCTTAAATCTTTGTAAATCCAAAAGAGGTTTCTGCAAAATCCGCTTGCACTAATATATTAATTTTTATAGCAATATTGTTTTGAGAAATCCTAAATACTTTGAGCATGATGAGTTTTCTTTAAGGAATTGATTTAAGAAAAAATAATCTAATTTAATGAAAAATAATCTTAAATTCCAGTTAAGAAATAGTCAAGCTTAAGGTATATTTTCTACAAAATTATTTATTTTCCAATATTTTGCTATCTCAATGGATAAAAAAAAAGTAATTTTATATAAAATATACCTTGGGCTTGACTATTTATTACCTGGAATTTATACTAAAAAGGTCGAAGAAATTAAACTATATAATTTGAAAAATAATCTTTCAATATTGATATTAAAAGTTGAAGAAATTCGTATCACCCTGTTGGAAAGTGCAGCTATTTCAGGTTGAGGAGTTTAACAACATTCAAGACGAAATTGACAACGTGACACCACAAATCCTGGGCACAGTTATGTAAAATTTAATCAAAAGAGGCTAAATTTGCAACAACGTTAATGACGGCCATTTATCGGCCATTTTCCACAAACAATTGGAAAAATTTTTAAGTGCAAATTATTCTAACCAGTCAAAAATAAAATGAGTTTTCATTTTAAATAAAAGTTATAGCGAAAGAAAATCATATTATGGTTTTTGTCCCACCCATATATCGGGAGAATTGCATAATCTGGAATAATTTGCATAATCTGGAATAATTTGAAACAGCGCCTTGTGTCTAAATTTCCACGCTAAAGCTGCTTCTTTAAACATATATTTTTTTAAACATTTAATGGTATAACGTCACAAGCTAGACAATTTGTTTCAGCTGACAATAGCATTAGTTTACTATTGTTAGTCTCACTACAAATCCCTACATTGTCAAATGCTGGTGGACCTCCTATTTCGTTATTGTTGTACAAAAATATACTGCATTGTTTCTGTTTGGTTACTGTATTATTTGTCAGTTTTTGATGTTATTTTTAGGTTTTTTTCTTTTTTGTGCGCTGAATATAAATATAGAGCTTTCCGTACCATTTGATCCATGGTGAATCGAGCACATAGAAAAAAAGAACAAAAATAATAATAATATCGATTAAGGGTCATATGAAAACCTTAAATTTTTATACGAGCAGTTTTCAGCTTCAAATTCTATGTTTATTTTTTTATATTTTAATAAAAATCTTACATATTTGTTATTAAAAATCTTGTTAGCATGCAAATGCCCTCTAGTTAAAAATATAGCTGTTTAATAAATAAATAATTTATAAAAATGCTGCCAAGTCTTGCAAATTCTAGGTCTTTCTTCTTTCAATGTAAACCAAAATGTTTTTCATGAAAATATTTAAGATTGTATGAAAATGTATTTTTAGTTTGATTCGAAATCATAGAAAATTTTTTCAAATGAAAAAATTTTCTTATTTCTTATTTAGTAAACATGATTAGAAAATAAAATAAATAAAAAAAAAACAAATAAATAAATAAAAAATAAGAAAATTTTTTCATTGGGAAAAAAAATTCTATGATCTCGAACCAAACGAAAAATACATTTTCATACATATAAGTATTAAAAAAATCAACTTTCAAATATAAACTTCACTAATATTTAAATTTTTTTATTTTTAATTTAATAAAATATAAAAAAACAAAAAAAGCTAGCAAATAAAAATAACGTGCCGCATTTTTTCATACAAATTGACAATTAAAACGCGTCGAGTGTTGCAGTTGTTAAACTCTGATGGCCCGAAACAACAACGTGCCGTATATTTCTAATCAAATTGACAATTGAAAAGCGTCGTTTTTTCTTAATCTCTTGCTTTTTGCTTTTAATGCTCTTAACAGAGTTTCTGCGTTTTTTTTATTTTTTTGTAAGCAAAAAACAATAAACTTACAATAAACAATAAAACTTACAATACTATATGGCTCTCATGTTCTCTTTTTTTACCAGCAAATTATCAAGTACTACAAAGGAACTTAGTAGGAGGGATTCTAAATTTTTATTAAAATTATATATTTTTAAATTTTATCAGGCTGAAAATCATAATTTAATGTTACTAACATACATATACACTAATGTTTTATTAAATGGAAAAAATTGTGAAGATCGAGCCTGATAAAATTTAAAAATATATATAATTAAAACAGGTAGATCGAATACTACTATATATACAAAATTTTTATTAATATAACACTGTCCAACAGCATTTTTGGAACAGAATAGCGACCCTATTATTCTGAAAGGGTATGTTGAGTAGATCATTTTTGTAGAACAAACTTATGGTCCTGCACGTCTGTGTATTTTTTTTACAGTGGGTCAAAGTTTTCATTTTTCGGTCGAAGGGAGCATTATACTATATGAAAAAAATGCTGTAAGTTATTGTCTGAGAGAATTCTTATGGTCAGAGTTGTATTGTGGAATTGTATGAGGATTATTTTTGTGGAAGATCTTAACCATCTAACTGGTCTCCTTATGGGTCAATTTGACCCCTTTTTCGAGAAAATCAAAAAATATCCTTTAAAAAAGGACATTTAAGGATTAAAATATTCTACGAAAATGTTTACCGGAAAATTTCAGTGGGGGTCACCAAAGACATCATTGTTGTAAATAAAGCTCTTTACGATTAATTGGCAAAATTACACGCCAACTTCTATAAAAAAATTATAATTTTGTTTTAATAGTGGTTTATTATATTTACATATTTATTTTTTTGTACATATTTATTTTTTTGCTTCAAATTTTCGAGTAAAAGGGAATTGGGAAATAGCAGAAGTATGACAATGGATTATAGATTAAAAATAATATGCTTTCCTGTATTTAGCTTGACGTGAATGTTCCGATGGGTCAAGGTTTCTGTACAAGCCCCATACGTATTCAGCAAGCATTACACTTTGGGATTTCCCTTTGAATCTTTCTTCCAATACCTTTATATCCTGATGAAACCTTTCACCGTATTCCTCTGAAACCGCTCCAAGGTTTTCTTTGAAAAATGCAGCTTTAGTGACATCTTAACGCCAATATTGTTAAAACCGATTAGCATGCTTTCAATATTTTCTGCATAGTTTTGTGCTTTTGAGTTTCCAAGGAATTCTGATATAACCAGCTGCATAAAGTCAAATGCTGTCTTTTGCATATCCGACAGATGGCCATAAAATTCTTCATCTTGTAATAATTTTCTTATATTGGGTCCAACGAGCATTCCTAGAAAAGGTAATTTACATTAAATGAATTAAATGATTTCTTAAATCCGTATTTTACCTTCTTTTAATTTTGCTGCAGATAATCTGGGAAAAATTGTTTGCATGCGTTTGAAAGCATTTCCTTGTGTATTTAAGCTTTTAATAAAATTTTTTACCACGCCCAACTTAACATGCAGCGGTGGAAGTATGACTTTATCTTTTGGGATAAGGGATTCATGGATTACATTTAAGTCACCAATAATATTTTCTTTACGTTCTTCGAAATATTTAATATGATAATGGCTGTTGGTAGCACGTGAATCCCATTTACAAAGAAAGCACGTATATTTTGTGTATCCTGTTTGCATTCCAGTCAATATTGCAATCATTTTAAAGTCTGCGCATACTTCCCACTTATAATTATAGTATTCAATTTTATTTAAGACATTTGAAATATTTGCGCATGTTTCCTCCTTTTTTGTGGAATACGCAACCGGTATTGATGGATGCTGATTTCCATTTTGCAGTCAAACTGCTTTTAAGCTGTGCTTTGAACTATCTATAAATAGTCGCCAAGCGGAAGAGTCCAGTGGAAGCTTTAGATATTTTAGAACCTCTTCAATACTGCAACAGTATAAAAGTTCTTCTGATTTTTAAAATAACTTTCCAGATCGGCGTGTCTTTTTCTTGGAAATGTAACTGTTACATCGGCTTTTATCAAATTCCTGTTTTTCAATCTGGAACATAATATTTCGGCTTTCTCTTTTGTTAGTCCTAAATCTCTTACAAGATCTTCAAAATAAGCTTGGTCTATCAAATTAGGACATATGTTTAAACCATCAAGAGGCAAGTAACTTATATCTGATATGTTTCAAACCGCCGCTGTTATTTCTGTATTGGCAACTGTCATATTGGCCGAAAATGTATGTTTAGGCGGTTGAGGCACCGGAACACCTTCACAGCGCACTTCTGGTAAATATGTCATTATCGCGAAGTGCCTTTGGCTTCTACCAAATTTGAAATTTGCGCAGAAATAGCATGTATCTGATTTGTGATCTTCAGGTTCAATAGGCGCAGAAAATCGTATTCCAAAGAAAATAAAATATGGTTCTTCAATTGTAGGGAATATCTTTCTTTTGCTTTAATGGTGCGTAAAATGTCCACAAATAAAAAAAAACCAATCTCTTAATTTGCAAACAAAATCCGCCATGCTTATTTAAGCTTTAATTTTTCTTTTTTTATATTAATTTTAGTAAAAATCACACCCGATATGTACTGCTTAGTAGCTCAATTATGCTTGAATTTTTTCTTTTATTTTTCATTATTAATTTTAATAAATATCCCACCCGATTTGTAAGTCACAGCTGACTAGACGCGAGAACTCAGTGTTTGGCCCGGCCGAACTTGACGCCGTTTTTACCTGTTTTGTATATGTTGGTGTATAATTTTACTAATTAAGCGTAAAGAGCTTTATTTACAACATTGGTGTCTTTGGTGACCCCCACTGAAATTTTCCGGCAAACATTTTCGTAGAATATTTTAATCCTTAAATGTCCTTTTTTAAAGGATATTTTTTGATTTTCTCGAAAAAATGGTCAAATTGACCCATAAAGAGACCAGTAAGAGGGTTAAGATCTTCCACAAAAATAATCCTCATACAATTCCACAATACAACTCTGACCATAAGAATTCTCTCAGACATTAACTTACATATAGTATAATGCTCCCTTCGACCAAAAAATGAAAACATTGACAAACTGTAAAAAAAACTCAGACGTGCTGGACCATAAGTTTGTTCTACAAAAATGATCTACTCAACATACCCTTTCAGAATTATGGGGTCGATATTCTGTTCCATTCAAAAAGTCTTAATTTGTTGGACAGTGTAATTATATATTTTTATTGTTTTTATAAAACTAAAATGTAATATAAAAATGGCCCGTTAGTGAAGGAGATACTCGAGAGGAAGGAATCTCTTTGGTACTTTTTACACTAAAATAAATATGACAGTTTTGCGCTTCAATTCAGCAGAATTATTACTATTTATCGCCTTTGGGAAACGAAGATCCATGAAATACGATTTAGTGACTGTTTGTGCCGAAAAGATCATTGGGTCGTTTTTCTTTAGAAAGGGCGAAGCTGTCGATGAAAAACGTTATCGGTGGATATTGGCTTATTATGCCTGCCCGAAAACTTGTGAAAAAGGTATGGACGGTTGGTCACTAATTTCAACAAGATGGTGCACCATGATGCACTACAAATCAAACAATGCAGTTTCTGCAATAAAAATTTTGACTAGCCACCCAAATCTCCAAATTTGACCACTTTGGACTTCTTTTTGTGCGGTAATCTGAAAAAAAAAACTGTAGGCCAATTAGCCCCAGACCATTAATGAGTTCAAGGCAAACATTTCATCTATAACGAAATCATCGCTATACCGCACGAGATTCTCGAAAGAGCCGTGGCCAATATAGGCAGTCATTTGAGTGATGCTGCATTCAAAAAGTAGTTAAAATTAAGTGAAAAGGACCATGGATGGAGCATCCTGTAAATATCTTTTAGCTGGATAGTTAGTATGACAAGGTCCATATGTGTATGACAAGCAAACCTATGCAGTAGTTGAGTTTACATTAATGCTACTTGATGTCAAATGTATACAAAATATATAAATGACATACAACCACATTTGTATCTCCATGACAGTTGCAGTGAATACATATATGATGCGGGAATTATGCATGTTCTTGTATGTATTTGAAACATTTTGTTATGAAATAAGTTTATTTTAACGAGGGTCATCTCGGATATTTTTTTCAAAATGGCATTTAGACTTGTAAATTTTACAATTACTAATTTTGTATACGCTGGCAGTTATTACTCAAATTACAAAGTGAATTTATGTAAATTTTTATTCTGTTAACTTAAAAAAAAAAACAAAAGAAAGAAAACAAAATTTACTTCAGAAAGTCTTCCATTATCGTAGGAAGGGGTCCCCCCGAATATTTAGTTACATTATAATAATTTAATTTGTTACCATGTTTTATATTTTAAATTCTTAAATATTGTCTAATCATTAACTATCAACATTGATTATGTTGTAGATTTAATATTGATTAGGACACACACTTGAAATTAATGGCTAAATAAGCTTTGTTATTGGATACTTTAAGACATAATGTTCACACCAACAACTGTAAAAAATAGATGATAGATTTGTTTCCAAACATTTAATATATAAAATAGACATTCATCAAAGCATTAACCCAACAAGGGCGTGAATACTGAAGAGGGTTGTGTAGCGACATTTGGAAATACTAAGTATTCTATACTGCTGGCTCCATCGAATTTTCAAAAATTTGTATTGTCTATAATTTACTTATAAAAAATTTCATGTTTTTTTGCAATAACAAACACTTTACAAAAAGAATATGATTATATGATCTAAAATCATATTAAAAACTATTCATTTAGCAATATAACAGGTCAATAATACATAAAAATTTCAAATAATTGTAATTTTGGGTCTCTGATTTTAAATTAAAATAATGTCCAACCTTACTTAATTTTAATTAAAGTTTGAATTTTTTGAGTGTGTTAATTTTCTATTATTTGTTTTCTTAAAAAAAAATATTTAACCCCCACTCCAATTTAGTTTTCATTAAATGGTTTTTTACGATTTTAAAGTTTGATTGATGCAATAGGAGTCAGTTATCAATAGCCTGAAGGATTAAGGCGTGGTCCATCTGCTTTCTGGAAAGAAGTTCATGAAGGGCGTCATAAAACGTCTGTTACTGCAGAAAATATCGATGCTGTGCGCTTAATAATTAATATACCCATCTAAAAATCGAAATATATAAAAGCATACATGATCATACATGGGCCTGTATATGATCATACATGGGCATACATGGTCATATACGTCAATACATTGTTCAATATATGACCATAGATGATCTCATATATGATCATATATCTTCGGATCCGAAATTTGAGGGTATATGGACGCATATGATCATATACGAGCATACATGAATAATATATGAGCATGTATGATAATATATGCACATATATCACCATATACCCTCAAATTTTGGATCCGAAGGTATATGATCATATATGAGATCATGAATGGTCATATATTGAACAATGTATGGACGTATATGACCATGTATGCCCATGTATGATCATATACAGGCCCATGTATGATCATGTATGCTCATATATATTTCGATTTTTACATGGGTAGACAGGAATGTGACATGGCATGAATCGCAGGCCTCCTTAAGGATTTCAAAGACTATATTTTAATTTTTAATTTGAACTCAATGCGATTTAAAACGCCTGAAGAAACAATAATTCAATCAATTCAAAATATAAGTTTTTGAGAAATCTAGTTTAAAGTGCAAAAAATGCTTCGAAAACTGGGTTTTAAGAATGCAAAAGTGTATAAATCATAAAGCCACATATTTGTTTTGAAAAAATTTAGAAAATTGTTTTATTTCTATTTTTTTGCACAAATGTTTGATATGATCCTCGTATCTACTTATTTGCAGTCATAAAATTTTTAGAGTATATTAAAAGTTAATTCAAAACTTAAAAAAAATATTTAAATATTTAACTAATATCATCAATTGCTATATTTGCAATTTAACACTGATTGGTTTTTTTTTTATTAATCAAAATCATATATAATGAATTCTGATAATTTAAAGATTAAATATTTCATTCTATTTTTTTCGCAAATGCGTTTTTTTCTGCATTCCTACTTTTATTGTAATGTAAAACTTCGTTGATGTATAAAATTCTGTAACAATTCAAATTAATTAAAGTGATAATTACAAAATTGTATTCAACCTGCATAAAATGCTGTAACAAACAATATTTTTTACATAACACTAGTTTAAAAAAATTTATTTGAAATTGCTGTAAAAAATATCATACACAAAAGTGACAGGAATTGTTGTTATATTATGTTATTTATGAATTATTTTATGTTATAATTATGTTAAAAAAGTTAATTTGTTTTTGCATTCAAAATTCATGTGTTTTAAAAATTACCATAAGTTTCATCGCTCCAAATTTGCACACACTCCAAAAGATCCAAAATAAATTTTGAAGTTCCTACCGATTTATGGGAGTTTTATTCCATCCTCGGAATAAACCGTTTAGATAATCAAGGCACTTGAATACTTCTTTCAACACTTTAAATATGTGCTTATTCGAACGGACCTTTCTCTTGATTCTCATGTCCAGAACATTCAGAGTATGCGATGTGTTGAAATTTGAATGATTACATTAACGACACTGCAGCCCTATGAGTTAACATACAGGCATTGAAATCAACCACATTAACAAGACCCCATTCGGCAATTGCTGAAAGGTCACGATTAAGTGTATGATTCATAATCTGCCTACTGACCTTCAACCTACAAAAAGCAACTGTCATCAGCGAAAGAGTGGATAGAATTTAAAGTTTAATCAATATGGTCATTAATAATGATTAGAAATTAAGCTGAAAATCGTTGGATGAAATCCCATCTGTCATTTCTTATAGTTTTTTCTTCACACATTATTTCTGAACTAGATAACAAACAGGGAGGGTCTTCACGAAAATTATTCTTTTTTGCCTCATTTTAATCCAAAATATGTATTTTAGTTTCTTTAAGATTTCAACCTTCATAATCCATTAAAATTGGATTTAGAAAACTTGAAAAAAAATTAAAATACGTGTTTTACGATAGATGAATTTTTGTACTTAAAATTTGCGGGATTTAAACGTGATTGATAAAAAAGGAAATGTAAATCATTGCCCCATATCAGGTTATTATATTTAGATCTATACTTTTATTAATTAATATATAAAATCCTTGCAAAAAGTTTCAAGTGGGTTTTATAACACTCCTAGCCACGTGGACATCCGACCGACTGACGAGTTAGCTTCAGTTCGTTCCTCTTTAAAATATTTGTACCAATGTATTAGAGGGACTTAGCTGAAATTGATACATGAGCTTCAGGTCGCGACTACGACAATATGTCCAACGATGCGATTAAGGTATTGGTAGTGACAAAGCACATCTGTTCAATTATTGTCAATTAAACTTTGGTGGTCTTATGGGACCATAAAGTTTTGTCATTATTTACTCGAGCATCTGAAGGCTGATAATTTTGTTATACCCGTTCTGTTCTGAATTGACAGTACTATTTCTGAGCGTATGGTATGCATCAGGCTCCGAACTTTACTCATGTCTGGTGTTCGGAAAAGTTGTTTATCAATCTATTCACCATGAAGAGGAAGTAAGAACTGTGTGAACTGTGGGATACTGTAATAGACTTCTCGGCTGCAAGATAAGGTACCTGGGGATAATTCTTAACAAGCCCACCAGGGCGTACTATGCCTTTTAGAAGATTTTTGGCATAGCGTGGGCCCTAAGGGAACATACTGGTTGTTGAACACTATTATAAAACCTCCATAACAACATTTCTTGTTCCAAAGAGTCAGTTGTAGGATAACTGATTTTCCTCTATAATCCATTCTACTGTCGATTTGAACACTGGAACCAGTTCTAGATCTAATTATAGAAGTGATTATAAACTTTACATAGGACATGTAGAATTGGTGTGATAAGGAACTAATTAAAAATTCAGCTTTGCTGCCCTCGTATGGGAACCGAAACTTGGATAATAAAAACCAAAGCATAATCTCTGGGAAGCATGATCGCTGGGATCATTGTGGATGACTCGATCTAAACGTTCATGGATGGAATATAAGCTCAATATGATTTACGGTTGCAGGTATCAATGTTATGGATGTGGGTTACAGCATGCTCTGGCCATGTACAATAACCCCTTCATTTTTAAGGCTGCGATTATTGTTAGAGCGAAGTTTAATATATAAATAGATTCCGAATTTTTCGGGTCTTGAAATATTTTTATTGGCCAATGCCATGCTAAGAATATCATTTCTCTCTTTAGATGAGCTTCGATAAGGCTCTTGTTCCTTGTTGGGAAAGATTTGATAATCTTAAGAGGATACTTTACTGAAACATATGATCTCAGGTACCACTGATACATGCAGGTTCAATCGGAACGTCGGATCATGTCCCATGCTTTGTAAGTGTAGACTTAGGTTTCTGGCTGACCACTGCATGTAACCCTTGCATAGTTGGTATACTTCTTATGCTAATTGGCTTTATTAGTATCTTGAATTTTAAGGGGATATTGATTAATTTTGTAACAGCTATAACTTAGCCACACACAGTTCATTTAAGTTAGAATGAACTACACCGCAGACCTTCATTGTAAGTTAAACAATGACTAAAATCTTAGTAGATCTATGAATGAGCAAAAACCTTAATTATCTGTCAACTAGTGTTATTATGCGTGAATACGCATATTGTAATTAACAGATAATAAAATTAAAATTAATACAAATACACACGAGCATGCACGCATTTATACACTCAAAGTAATTAATCAGAGGTAGTGGACTTAAATATTTATTTATATTTAAATTTCTTTTGTATATGCACAAGGTGCCTCAAAATGTAGCACCCTATCAAAAGGAACTAAAACTTTTGCAGAAGGCGGTAACTTACATAAACAGACTACAAGTCATGAAACTCTAAACTCCTTAAAAAAACACAGAACTATTTTGCATTGGACGATTTTCTGTTTAAATTTATTATGAGCGAAGAGATCCTTTTTCATCAGAACAGATATAAAAACGATGTAAATTTAGATATCCGAGGCATTGACAATCCACGTGTCATTCACATCCACTCAAAGTTACTGCATCGTACGACATTAACGCCGAAGTTGACATTGGAACGATGACGCCGAGGGTAACACCGTTACTGTAACTCGTAAGCAATACAGAACCAAGAGCAACGATTTTTTATTGGTACAAATTGATGAACTGGGACTCCAGGATATATGGTTCCAATAGGACAGCCAATTGCTGACACAACTCTGGCGATAGTGGACATTTCGTAGAATACATTTTTGGGTCACTAAATATCTCGTTTTGGCGATTTTGAAGGAAACGTTTTGGCGAATATGAATATGGTTTCGAGGTCTATGAACATGGGTTCCAGCGTGCTCTGACCATGGGCAATTACCCCTCCAGCAAGATCGTCCGATTAAGCCCCTCCAGTCTTTCTCTGGAAGTTCACGTAGAAAATATCTGATAAGAATGCAAGAACTTACCCCCCGAAGTTCTCTTCAAATGAAAAGAGCACAAATTATCATCAACAATGTCGGCACTTAATGGAAACAAAATTAAAGGTCCAAAAAAACATTGAAAATAAAAAGATTTTGTGGGCCAGCCGTGGTACAATAATAAAATCAACTGTTTCCAAAAATCACAATTTTCTTTGATTTTTAGATTTTTTTCTCTTTTACAAAGTAGAACTTTTCTTAAAATCAGGAGGGTTAAATGTTTTTTTGTACAGTATCCCTGAGTTGTTCCAAACATATTTTTAGTATTTCCCACAGTACGTATGAGCGTTAAATTTGAAGTTCACATCAATCATACGTCTTGCACAATCAAAACGAGTTGTATGAGTGTGATAAATCTATTATTAATTCTTAATTATTCTGAAAAGAATTTCTAATCTTTTATTATACACGACGATCTAAAATTTGCTTTGATTTGTATAATAATAATTTAAATTATTTGCAAAAGGTACATTTTTAACTTAATTAGTTGCAAACCACGTGTTGTCCAGACATTTTCACTTATTAAAATAAGCAAAAAACTCACATGTTTTAATATTTTTTAACAGTGCAATTAATGAATAAAATATTACATTTTTGATGATATAATGTCGCATATATCACTTCAATGAACACAAACTGTATACTTCTCAATAATAAATATTGTTTTCTGGTTTGCAGTAAATATTTTTAATACACAAATTAAATAAAAAATAATATTTAATATAAATTTATTAAATTATAAAACTTTTCATAAATATTTTACTATAATTCTATTACTTATAAAACATCTTGCAAAAAAAAATCTTAACATTTATAGATATATTGAGAAGAAATATCATAAAAATTAATCACGTACTTGAAAGGATATGCAACAGAAAGAAAAACTAAATGCGAAACAAACACTCAACACCTAATATGCAGGATGAACAAAAAAAAAATAAACAAAATATAAGTCTTATATGCATTAAAAGTTTTTCCATTTACTATACATCTGACATTTCAATAATGATATATACAGATATAAATATTAAGGTGGTACATGGTTTAAAGGTAAAGATGATTTGCGGTAAAAAAATTTTACAAGTATTCATACAATGATTAAATTTTTCGGCTTAAAAAAGTGTATAAATCTCATTGTAGTTTTATATAAAAATTAATTAATTACTTTTAAATAGCAGTGCTTGTCTAATAATTATTAAGGATAAAAAAATACATATAAGTTTAACAAACATATTCATTTATAAGTAAAGTGTTTGGTAATCCTTTTTATACACTTTTTTTTATCTTTTTCATCTATTTCATTTTTGTTGATTTTTGACATAACACGACTCTTGGCTTGTATTAATCCCAGAAAATTCATACATAGTTTACTCTTACTCATGTAGTTTTGCTAAACAAAGTTTTGTTATTAAAATCGTGTTGGTATTTCTTTTTATTTTACTTGTAGTATGTGGAAAATAAAAAGGAATTAGAGAACATAACAATTTTTTGAAGTTATCACTTATGAACGGACATATACAAATTACAAGACATATATAAAAAAATATTTACCTTTTTTGTCATGAGGAGGATAAAAAAAAATTATGATAGTGAATATAACACCTTCTAAGCTAACTCCCAAACCTACATTAGTATTTTTCTGGCAATGGAATTCATACAAAAGCGACTCAAAAAATAAAACAATAAGTTAGTTTTTTTACATTCGGCTTTGTTGTATATTTTGGGTGATATCTGACGAAATAGGTTCCGAGTTAATTACCATAGTGGGGCTGTATACAAATTAAAAAGAAGTTATCATTGCGAATTGTTTTAGTAGTGAAGTTTTTTCTTTTTTTGTTGATCTGTGTAAATATTGTGTTATAATTTTAATATTTATATAGTGTTTGAATAATACTATAAATTATTAAAAAAATTATACGATTAATTAAAATAAAATTTTGCATTTCAGGTTTCTTTATAAAGGGTGTCCCAAGAAGAACGCAATTTTTAAATTTTTAATAAAACACAGATATTTAAAAAAAATCGTGAAACTTTATTATATCGTAAAGTAGACAGAATGAGGTTATGTATGGAACAATATATCGTGCAGATGGCCGCCGCGGCTTTGCTGGCATGCACGCGATCTTTTAATGAAATTTTCAATGACCGTTTTGCATGAATGCTGCGGTATTTCATTAATGCAGCGTCCAATTTCCTCTTTTAAGGCTTGAGTCGTCGTCGGCTTATTTGCGTAAACCATCGACTTCAAAAAACGCCAAAGAAAAAAATCTAATGGTGTTAAATCGCACGATCTAGGCGGCCAATTCTGATCTCCAAAACGCGAAATAACACGACCGGGAAATGACTGATGCAGCAATTGAATTGTTTCTCTGGCTGTATGACATGTGGCGCCGTCTTGTTGGAACCACATGCCCTCCACATTCATTTCTTCAATTCTAGGCAAGAAAAAACTGGTTATCATTTCACGATACCGAACACCATTGACTGTTTGCGCTAGACCTGCCTCATTTTCATAAAAAAAAGGTCCAATGATTCCTCCAGCCAAAAAACCACACCACACAGTGACACGTTGAGGATGCATTTGCTTCTCGTGAATCACTCGAGGATTTTCCTCACCCCAAATGCGACAATTCTGCCTATTGACGAAGCCATCAAGATGAAAATGGGCCTCGTCACTGAAGATGATTTTATCGGCAAAATCAGCATTTTCATGTTGTCTCTCCAATACCCAATTAACGAACTCCCTTCGCTGTCCATGGTCAGCTGGCTTCAGTTCCTGAGTCAATTGAACTTTGTATGCATGAAGATGCAAATCTTTCGTCAAAATTCGCTGCAAAGTGGATTTGGAGACACTGAGCTCGGTGTCGAATTGAGGTGGATGGAGTTTGAGCAACATCATCACGTACAGCTGCGACATTTTCGGTCGATCGACCTGGTCGATGGCGCGTTGTTGTCTTTACATCACTAACAGACCCAGTTTCGGCAAATTTATCCATTAATCTCTTTACAGTTGACTCTTTGGAGCATTATTGTGACCCCAAATTGATCGCAATTTGCGAACTGTAGCCGCAAAACTTTCACCATTTTGGTAAAACAATTTCACAATGAGAATGCGTTGTTCATTCGTGTAGCGCTCCATTTTTACTAACCTCGTACCTTCTACTAGCAAACAATAACAATTGTTCAAATGTCAAACAATGACACTTCGAATGTTGCCAGATTTAAAAATTGCGTTCTTCTTGGGACACCCTTTAGAATCCAAACCTGGAAACGACCCAATAACTCAATTGTTTTAATTTCCATTTGAACTCAATTTCTAGAATTCTGTATACAAGCGATTTTAATATTCAAAACTCAACATGGATTCGCTATTAGAGAGAGACAAACGATGTTAGCACTCGCATTGAGCTTTTCGCCTCGCAAAATGATCTTGCACAATTGGTGAACGAGCCAAAAATATTACGTGTTATGTAGAACAGTTTCAGATCAGATCACATTATCATTTCAGCATCACCGACAGCCACGAAATAATTAGTTTTGTTTATGGAAGCTTGTTGGGTAGATCTCAAAGAGGTTTAATTTGTTAAAGGTTTGGTTTGTTTGCTTTCTTAAATTATCTTGTCTCCGTAGATGTTAAGAATGGAGGTACGATTTCATGTCAAAGACAGTTTCCACCTCCTAGTAAGATCGTCTCAGGTCTAGAGATCTTCGTGTAAAGTAATGTTCCAGTAGAAGGTCCGAAGTAACCCGAAAGTTATTCCTGATATCATGTGTGTCAGGTGAGTCAGGTTGAATTGCCAAAGCAGTTCGGGGAAAAAGATTTTAAATACGATTACGTTTCGAACTAATATTAGTAAATATTTCTAAACAATTTACCACAACAATCGACTGGTGAGCTGGATGAAGTTTCTAAATACGATTTGTAAATATTTCTATGTGGGTCAGATTAAATCGTAAAATGGGAAAAAGTTTCTAAATATGTTTAACAAATATTTCTAAGTAACTCACAAGAATTATCGGCAGGTGAATGGGTAAAGTTTAAAGGTTCTAAGCACGATTATTAAATATTTCTAAGTAACTCACGAGAATAATCGGCTGGTGAGTCGAGTTAAATCTTGAAATGCAGAAAAGTTTCAAAACACGATTAGTAAATATTTCTACGTAATTCACAAGATTAATCCACAAGTCGAAGGGTTCTATATACAATTTGTAAATATTTTTATGTAACTCATGAAAATAATCTGCAGGTGGGTCAAATAAAATCGCAAGATGGGGAAAAGTTTCTGAATACGATGAATAAAAGTATCTAAAAAAATCACGAGTATAATCAGCAGGTGAGTCGGGTTGAATTGGATAATGCGAAAAAGTTTCTGAACATACTAAATATTTCTAAATAACTCAGGAGAATAATAGGATGGTGAGTCGGGTAAAAAAAGGTCTAAATACGATTAGTAAATATTTATAATTAACTGACTAGAATAATCGACAGGTGAGTCGGGATAGATCTCGAAATGAGGAAAAGTTTCCAAATACGGTTAGTAAATGTTACTAATTAACTGACGAGAATAATCGACAGCTGAGTCAGGTTAAGTCGTGAAATGTAAAAAAGGTTCTAAAAACAATTTGTAAATATTTCTAAGTTACTCACGAAAATAATCTGCCGGTGAGTCGGGTTACACATTCCAACTACTTCCTAACAACGGCACGTGTCGGGAACGGAAATTTGGTCGTTTTACTGGGTGCACTTCGGCTGCGCCACTATATGTGATAAATTTTCCTAACTTAATGAGAAAAAAAAAATAGAATATACACCAACGGTGAACAAGTGCGGCCCTTCGTGTTTTTATTTCGTGTTGTTATAACATTTTTTTTTTCAAATATATTTTTATAGAAGTCTTAGATTCAAAATTTATTCTTCACAATATTATCTGTTTACATACTAGTTTTTAATATTTTTCCTATTTCTTTATATTAAATTCGTTTTGACGTCAAATTTGAAACATTTAAATGCAGCTGTTTTTTTTTTTGACAATTTGCAATGAAATTTTAGCACGGGAAGAACAATTTAATATTCCCAATTCCTTATCTCCATTATCTCAATGACCCAATAGCCACTGACTGGGACTTTAACTGACAAATTCTTTGTTATTTCCCATATAAAATTTAAGTCTTACTGGAGGTTAATTTTAAACGGGATATTCAGTAATTAGGTCTAAATCATATTTTATAATGGTGAGTGTTTTGTGTTTTCTTACTTGGAGGAATAAGAGAAAAATTACCTGCTTTACCTCTTACATTTTCTTAAATTTTGCACTCAAAGTCGTGTCAAATCGGCTCATCAAACATTTTTGTTAGCAAAATTTGTACCTATATTGCTTCAAAATACCGAATGCATACCAAGTAAAATGTTAATAAAAATCTTTACTAAAGTGTTTAAAAATCGCTGGATTTGACAAAAAAATAGTTCTGTTTAAAATTTCAAAAATGTTATCATTTATTTATAAATTATTTCTAGTTATGAAAAGGAAATATTGTAACATTTTTTGCTGCTCTTACACGCGTTGTAACGTCACGTTACAAACTTCTTTTTTTTGCACCGCGAAAATAATAGAAAACATAATTTTGATTGGAATGAATTCATTTTATATTTTATGTAAGGATCTATACGTTTAGTAATTGGCGCATAGACAGAGATACACTCACAATATTATTTCGTTAAAAATAATCTTAAATACATATTGAATTAATCGAAATTACAATTAAAAAGAGGACTACTGATTTTTGACCATATTCAGCCCATTTTGTTGTTTATTTTCAATTATTGTTTAATAATCGGCAAAAGTAGTTAAAACAATAGAAAGTCGTCTAAAATAACCATCAAATTTTTACTGACAAAAAGTTAAAAAAAACTACTTTTGTGGTTGGTTTTTCAAATTGAAAGTTTTTTTTATTTGTATGTAATTACAAAACACAACACACAGATGTATATATTTTAATTTGCTTTGTGTGTATGTATATTTGAACAATTTCTTGTAATTTTTATTGAAATAATTTTGTATATAAACAAACTAATTTGGTTAAAAAAAAACAATGAGGAATTATATGAATTTCTATTTTTAAAAACAGAAAACATAAAATTTTACATCTAACAGAAAATATAAACTCCTACTGAATGTCTGTAAATTTGTATAGTTTGTTTTTTGAATAACTGATTTAAGTAGTTAAAAATATATTTCTATGAATTTCAATTGATTCTTCATTTAAAAACAAACTTTACGTATTACTTTTCAAATAAACTACAGTCAGTAATGGAAAATATATTGTGAGTGTACCATTACTTTTCTGCTACGGAAAGATTCTTTACCAACAACGTCATCGTGGTAAAGATCTGTTTGCTACTCGCGGTAGTAAGATCTTTAAAGAGTAAGGGAAAATGTTAGTTCCTCTATCCCAGAAAAGAGATGACCAAATATTCACTAAACGCTTGATAATGAACAACTGCCCTGTTTGCGGGAAATCAACTGCTCGGTATTTACTTTGTTTTTAAGTGTACTTTTCCTTGGTGCACATGACATTATATCCTTAGCACCTAAACATTTTCAAACAGTGTTTTGGTACTTTGCGAATTCATCGGGTTGCTTGAAAACGGATTTTCTTTAATGGTACCTGTTACCGCCACTGTCACCCAGTTCGATATCAATTTACTTGTGTAATATATTTATCGATTTGTTTCTTTTTTGTTATATCTAATTGTCAAATAACGTAATGTCAAAAGTCATAAAAATCCCAAGCTGTATTTTAGCGCATTTTTTTTATGTCTTAAATTGTCGACTAATTGTACAGCCATTGTTATTTGTCATTCAGTATCACACTCATCTCGTTTTTTGTGAAGAAATTTTTTAAAAATATATGTATAATTTCGCGCTGGGTTTTTATACCAAAAAAGTATGTATAAATAATAAATTTTTGTATTTCTTTATATTTATAACAAAAATTGTATTTTAACCAGGAATTTAAACATATCAAATTCATACAATAAAAAAGATTTAATTTAATACATTTGTGCTTATGAATTTAATGTTATAAGTCTTGTAAAAACTGGGCGCTCGGACAAAATCCCGTAACAGTACCCCTTATATATCGTTTATCACTGTGAGTTGACTTTAGTGGCCGACTACTTGCAGACTCGGTTTTGGATTTTTTTTGCGTTGTATAACTTTTCTCACCAAAACACAACGACGGTGCAATATTTTACCGATGTGTCCATTATAATTGTGTTCTTTCTCATACAAATCGATTATGATTTCTTTCTTCTTAAAAGTTAGCTGCTTGCCTGTCATTAGTTCCTTTTTTTAAAAATTTTTTTAAGTTAAAACTTAAGGAATTAAATTAATTGATTTTAGCTTCCCTGTGATTTCAGATGTACCATTATTCGATATAAACAATAAGTGTGCCCTTAATTTTGCGTTACCATATCATCGGGTAATAGGAATGTTCCTAATATATATTTTTTAGCAATTTATATAAAAGGTCATAATGCTTTTAATTAAAAATAAAGCAAAAACTTTATATTAAAAGTGAATATGAGTTACATATATCTTAATATTTTTGATCAAATAAATAAAAATTGGTAAAACCTAAAAAAAAAATTTCCTGTGTCCTTGGTTTTTCGGGCCACCATATGCATGTTTAGCAAAACTATTAACATCTACCGTGTGCATTAGACCATACCACCTTAATGGCAAATGTGCGTCGTCCACCTTCGTATATAAAACATTTTTGCAAGGCATTTTTGAAAATAAAAAAAATTTTGCCAAAATTATGTGTCGGCTTTTTAAATTTTTTATTATATCTTCGTTATTAACAGTCGGATTTTAAAGTAGGATATATCCATGTTTTTGTCTCGAGAAGACCATTTTTTTCTTCAAAAACCATAGACTTTAAGTTCAGCGACGAAAAACTTAAACAGACGACCCTGCGTTCGACAAAATATTAAATTTGTTCTGCTTGAATTAACGAAATAAGTCATAAGCAAAAGTTTAATGATTTCTTGAGACCTTTAATTTTTTGACATTAGGGTGATATGAACTGAGATCTGTCGGGTAAAACTACTTGTGGTTAATGTCCCTTAAATACATTGGCCCCCTCGAGACAAAAACATCGATATATCACACTTTATGAGCCGACTATAAATGACGAAGATATAATGAAAAATTTAAAAAAGCTAACCCTACGTATGGCAAAAAAAAAATAAAATTTCGAAGCTGCCTTACAAAAATGAACTAACAGTGAAATTTTTTTGCTGTTACGTTCTAGTATTAATGAGATTTAAAAAATTCAAAAAAATATATTAGTTAGCGGCAATATAATTATTTTCTGCATTATGTTACTGGAAAATATATACAAATATTATACTTAAACATTGTTTTGTCAATTTAAAATGTTAAACGCCATTTTTATTTTAATTGCTTAAAATTAAAAATTCAAGTAATAAAAAAAACTACATGTTAGTAAATCTAATTGCCATATCAAATGTTTATTCCCATATACAATTGGGCATACTTTACAAAACTATTTCATATCAGGCTACATTTCATTTCTAATTTGTTTAAATAACCACTCGGCAAAATAGTTCATTTATTAATAAATTTGATTTGGCTTTAGGCATATTTTATACATTTAGTTTTAGTTTATTTTATTTGAATTTTTTTTCCAATAGTTACAATACTGTGTTGTACCAAATAATGATAGTAACTACCGCAAAATGTTGAAATATTTTATAAGCATTTTTTTTTTGTTATTGCTGCTCAAGCAGCAACTGCTGTTGTTTGTCAATATTACAATCAAACAGACTATAAATGTACGAACCATGTATACTGTATGAAGTCCATATATAACACCAACAAATAATATCTTGGTAAATAAATTTAAATGTACTCGATAATAACATTAATAACTGAGTTGAATGGTGTATTTGAGAGTGAGTTTGTGCATAGTGAATTATATAATTTTTCCTATGATTATACAAACTGATTGCAGAAGTTCATCTATATGAGGGTAGCAATTATTAAAAAGTTTTTATTTTTGAACTTTAAAAATTTATAAAAAAAAAAAAATATTTTTGCATGTGGAAAACTACATTTGCATATATATTTTGCCTATAGGAAAATATTTAAATTGTTAGAAATATTTTATATAAAAATTTACATCTCTTTTAAATATTCTGCCATAACATGTTCTATCACTTTAAATATTTTTAAAAAAAATATTTATTTAATTATATCCTTAAGTTGATAAAAGCAAAAGAAAATACTATATTATTCCTTAAAATCGAGTTCAAGATCCTTTTATAAAAAATAATAATAATGATTATTTATTATTTCTTTCTTTCCCAATGTGGTGACGAAATATTGGAAAGAAAGAAATAATAAATAATCATTATTATTATTTTTTATAAAAGGATCTTGAACTCGATTTAAAGGAATAATATAGTATAATATTGAAGATCGAATAAAGGAAGATAAGTAAAAGAAAATAATTAATTGTTTTTTGAAATTCCAAGGCCTGGTTATGCATGTCTGTTTTTAAGAATCTCGCTTCTCAAAAGCTTAAGTAAATAAATATTACCATAATGTGTACTTAAAATATGATTTAACCATGCATATTTATGGTCGCTTTTTACTACACAGTAGTGTAGTGTAGCTCATTCATTTCATTCCGTTTATACATTCGTTGCTAATGATAAATTTCACTGCTATGTAATAAAGTCTCTTATCAATAAAAATAACAGCAACAACAATTTGTTATATCCACTGGCAATCATTAAATTTGTTGTTTTTGTACTGGATTTTTTTTCGCATTTTGTACATTAAATGCATAATTTAAATATTATGCAATAAATTAGTGCATAATCAAAAAATAAATATGATATGAATACAAAAAAAATCTTTGAAAGCATAAATCAATATGCGAAAGTACATAAAAGTATGCATGACAGGTGTTCCAGTTTTCGTTTTGGGCAACTAATGGAAAATATTTTAAATATATGTATATTTAAAATATGCATATGAAATAAATAAGAGTGGGTTAAGGTAGTAATTAAAATTGCCAAAGATTGATCGAGTGTTAATTAGGGGGATTTAATCCTTTAATGATCAGGGCTGCCAAAAAGGGGAATTTTAAGGGACAGAAAACGAAAAGAAATGGGTTCAAGTTAGCTGTTTATAAAAACTTTGAACCCGAAACCGTTGAACCGAAAAATATTACCAGCTTCCAGTTTAAAAATATAAAAAAGTATTCTTGCCGTTCATGGCGTAATATATGTAAACGCTGGCATTTCGATTGACAACTTTGTTAAAAATGAAATTGAAATAATTAAAAAATATCCAAGACCGGAAAAAACAAAAAAAAAAAATTTTACAATTTTGTGAGCAACATAAAACGGAAAAGCCATTATTGTATAAATCCGCTATGATTATATTCGCAGTATCTGCTATGCAAGTAAGTGTCCAGAGAGCACAGAACAAATTTAAAAGAAGAAAACTTAAAAAATATAACTATTAGTTATATAATTAAACGAAAATTTCTTTGAAAAATAAATAAATTACTATTAATAAAACCCCTGTAAGCAAAATGTGTTGAAATCGTATCGAAAATAAATAATTTTCTCGTAAAATTCGATCGATATCGTACCGAGTATCATAGTCTTTTCGTATATAATCTGCGACATTATATAGAGTCAAAAAATGTTGATTTAGTGATACAATTTTCTATGTCTGTTTAGATATTGTATGTCTCTTTGAATTTTATATTGTCTTGATTTGTACGAGTAATAGGCTTTTTGCACTGATCAAGATCTTTGTGAAACGCATAGAAGATGTTGAAAATGTGAAACATGACAACAATGACAACATCTTTCATCGGCCAAAAAAATTAAAGAAAAAGACGTATAAATTTTTGTTAAAAATAAAAAAATATTAAAAAATGGATTTAGTGAAAGCATTATTTATTGGAGTAACTGTTGATTTGCAAGAACAAACATGAATTTTAATGCAGTAAATTGAAATATTGAAGGCCATTTGTTTTATTTATTTTCTGCAATGCCAGTTTTGATGGCACAAAGAAAATCGAATTTTTTGCCATTTTTTTTTTTTTTGGTGATCACACTTAAAATAACGAGAGATGTAAGATGGAACTAAATGAGAAAGGATCATCTTTTGCAAATGTATAATTTTTGGTCTGTAGAATTCTTATGGGAAGATGTTAATATCTTTGCAAATTGATGAAAGATGTAAAATGTATGTCAGTGGAAAAAGCTTATAACAGCATCTTGTCCATAAACTTTTTTTAAAAATTCCGTTAGCTTTCCTTTTGATTGGCCTCCGATCCATTTTTACCAATTTTTTTCTTTTTTACTTCTTATGTTTAATTATTATTTTTAGTTCTTTTATATAACTTGATTTATAGACGTTCAACATAAACATCACTTTATTAATAAAAATTAAAAAAAACTGGCTTGAAAAAAAATCGAAATTGATTCACTTTTTACATTAATTTTTAATACAAAATTAGACTCTATAAATTTGACTGGTTTTTGGTGTTTGTGTTAAGTTTTGGTCTTTGGTGTGTTTTGACATATGTAGTAACATAGTATCATTTTTGTAGAATATTTCATTTGCGCCCTGCCCCTTCTTAGGGGTGTTTTTTCGATTTGTTAGAATAGAGCCACAAATTACCATTATGTGGGGGAGTTAGAGAGTAAATATGTTCCATTAAAATATTTATGTTAATATTTTCCACAAAGTTGATGAACATACACTACACCTCAAGTGAAAAAAACACATAGTTTTATATACCAATATACCTCACGAGCAGGCCTAAGGGTGGAAAATTTAACCACCCCTGAAAAAAATTCAGATGTGATCCGATGCCGACACACGTATATTTTGTTTTTGTCTTCTCTAACAGAATGCAATGTCAGTACCCCGTTATATTAGAAAAAATTAGAAATTGTAGGAAGTGTAACCGAAACTATTTGATATGGTGCTATATGGCCTAAATAAAGGGACAAATAAAAATTTTAATATCTTTGCTAAAATAAGTTTTCAATGCCAAATATATAGTATAAATATTACTAATATCAGAAGAAATTCCATTCGAGAGTTAAGATCAGTTTTCTGTTTTTCATAAATATCATTTAAAACTCTTAAAATATAATTTCAGGTTCAGATAATATCAACTGAAAATTTGAAAATATTAAGAGAAATGTAAAAAATAGCTTTTTCCGTGATTTGTGAGTTAAATAGAGATATTTACAATTGGTATTTCGGCACAAAGAATGTTGATGGAAGTCGTAGCTGACCAGAAAATGCATTTCATTCGGCTGGTATCTAATAACTTTTTCTGTGTATTCTCCATGTTTACTAAAATTAAAAAAAAAAAAAAAAAAAAAATAAGGAAAAAATTTTTTCATTTGGAAAAAAACTTTTCCTATGATCTCGAGTCAAACTAAAAATACATTTTCATACATAGAAATGTAAAAAATGTATATGAAAATTTAGAAAATTCTGTTTAAAATGCATAAGATGAATTTAAATTCAGAAAATATTAATTGTAATTCAAAAAATATTAATTTAAATGCAGAAATCTCTAATATATAGAAATTCCGAAAATATAAATGAAAGATCATATAAAACTTTTGGTTTCCAATAGATAGTTTTTGAATTTCAGTTGATATTTTCTGAATAATAATTGTTTTTTTTCCAAATTTCAATTGATATATTTTTGAATATTAATATAAGTACTTTTAATTCCAAACGGAATTTGTGAATATAAATTTATATTTTCTGATTTTCTTAGTTTTAACTGAATTTGTATTGATATTTTCTGAATTTCAATTCGAAAATCTGAAAAAATATTTTCTTAACTTCATATGGATTTTTATTTAAAAATTATTGTACTTAATTAAAGGATAACTTAAAAAAATAAATGAATAATCCCTAAATGACAGTAAATCATTTTGAACAAATGTTTAGAAAATTAAAAATAAATATTTTTTTAAAAACGAAATGTATGTTCCTCTATTTTTAACTGACTGAAAACTGTTTTATTAAACTACAAACAATAAACTATATAATATACTGAGTGGGTATTTTTATATTTTTTTTAATGAAATATTTTATTCAAAGAATTTCGCATATCAAAGCCATTTCACATGACCTCTCAAAAAAATTATTTCGGCGTAGTCAGGATAACTCATGACTGGTTCATCTGAAATTAAAAAAAAACATTTTTATTTATCTTTATAGATGTATAAAACTTGTACTAGAACCAAGGAAAACAAAAAAATTTATATTAGAATTTTTGACGGAGTTGTGGACAAAAAATCCCATTTTTGGTAAAATTTTCACCACGTATTGCTTTATATAACAAGTTATGCTAAACATTTTTTCAAGCACTACATAATTTGATTTTGAAAAAGTGTGCAAAATTTTAACAAAATCGGTTCATAACTTTTGGGAAACTACCCCACAAAAAAAAAAAAAAAAAAAAATTCTAGAAAAACGCGATTGAATTGAATTTTTTTTTTAACTTATAATCATCAATTCCTGCACCATAAAGTAAAGAACTTGCTGACGAATACGATTTTTCAAACCCACATATCCCCTCAAGTAAGATTTTTGGAAAAAAAAACTTGTAAGTACGCCATTGTGGCACAAACGCCTACCCTAAATTTATGCCAGTTAATGAATAAGTTCAAGTGAAAATTGGTAAAGTCTTTTATCATGTTTCATTTCACTACAGGTGGTCACAGACTGGCGCATTTATTTGTTTTCTAATTTCTAATTTTATGGGCTAAAAAAATAGTGATACGCCACTGGTGTCCAAATGTCACTGCCGATTTTCTCTATATTTAAAGAGTTATTAAATTACTCAAATCTATCATTTGTGCATATACTGATCATCTTTTATATTATCAAATTGTATAGTTTTACGTCACAAGCAGTCGCGGATAAAAGAAGTTTTGTATTTTTCAGATGCAAAAAAAAAATAATTGCGAGTTCAAATATTTCTTATAATGACGTTTTCCTTTTAAATATTTATACATTTTATATGAAATGTATTTTAATTTGGTTCGAGCTCACTAAGTACATAAGAAATATTTACAGTTAACACATTAAAAGTCACGAAGAATGTTGATAAAAGTCGTTGCTGTCAAGAAAATGCATTCCCCATGTTTACAAAACATAATATAAACAAATTTTTTATTTGAAACATTTCCATTATCTATAAATCAGACTAAAATGCATTTTATATTTTTTTTCATTGTGTTTTGTGTTTTTGTGGTGCACCAAGGCCGAACCACCAAGTGAAGTACTACCGCCAGCATAAATTGGCATTATTTCAATATACATACGTATACGTAATATTAATTTGTTACATATGTTAGTGATATATATTTTATTTCATTCGGTCAATTTTATAAGAACTGTTTAGAAAAAAAATGTTTTTGAACTCAAAGCTGGTGATATTCATCTACATAATTATTTATTTAAAATATATGATTACCATTCCAAAGCTAGATTTAAAGTATATCAAATTTGTTAAGCCGAGTGACTTTAAAAATCATAAAATTGAAATAGAAAGCCTACAGATAATTAATGTTATAAAAATGCAAATTAAAGCTGAGATTTGAGGACATTTAAAAAAAAAAGTTTTTTTATTAGAAAATGTTGTTGCTATAGTATTGACAGCACTTTGAAATAAAGTGGCGAATGCTCGCCCTTATGCCCTACATAAATATATTATGATATATTTTTTAATTAGTGTGGTAGAAAACACTTTCTTAAATTTCAAACAAACATTTTATACAAAAAAGGTATATTAACCCCTTTTTAATCCCAAACGTTACATCGCACTAAAATGTTGCCTCGGGTATATCAAACGATTTACTGCCTAAAAGAACCACTTCTGATTATCTTTCATGCATACCCATTATTACCTCAGTAATAAAGCGATTAGTTAATAAACCCATGGTGGTGACGTCACGCAAAGAAAAACATTAATGCAACATGATCACTGCTAAACTTGCTGCATTAGGAAACTTTAAGGAAAGAAAAGTTATTAGATTTTGCAAACTCTTTCTTAAAAAAAAAAATTGTGTATTCGTAAAAAAAACTATGATTCGCACAATCATAATCCCAAAGAAACAGGTTGGTTGAAAAGTTCCTGCGCTCGAAATGAAAGAATACTGTTACGAAATATATTTTTTTATTCAATATGATCTCCTAGAAGCTCAATACACTAGTTCCAATGATCTTCCAATAATTTTATCCCATCCTTATAATGGTTTTCCGGAAGCTCTGCAAAATAACCGTCTACGGCTGCTATGGCCTCTTCATTCGACGAAAAATGCTTTCTACAAAGGAGTTGTTTGAGATTTCTGAAGAGATTGTAGTCACTGGGAGCCAAATCTAGTGAATACGGTGGATGTTCAAGCAATTCGTACTTTAATTCTTTGAATTTAGCCATCGTCAAAACACTTTTGTGAGCAGGTGCATTGTCTTGATGAAAAATGATTTTTTTCTTCTTTAAACCAGGTCTTTTCTCACTTTTTATTTCATCTAGCTGATCAAAAGGCTGCAATAATATTCAGAGTTGATTGTTTTACCTTTCTGAAGATAATCAATCAACAAAATTCCTTTTGCATCCCATAAAAATGATGCCATAACCTTCTTTGCTGATAGTTATAAAACGACGCAAGAAGTCGGTTTTATTCGGCTTAAAACGCTCCAAATTACGCTGAGAAATTTGTTTTCGATCCAGTTTTTGTTGAATTGTTAATGTTTGCGGCACTAAATTTCCAAACAAATTTCGTTCGTCTGAGATGCCTATACATTAGCAATTTCACGCTTAGTCAAACTTGGATCTTCACTAACCATGTTATGTACCTGCTCAATGATTTCTGCTGTGGTTGCAGTTTTTGGTCGTCCTTCGCGTGGATCGACTTTAAGGCTGGTACGATCACGTTTAAATTCACCAGCCCAAAATTCAATGGTGCGTTTTGAAGGTGAGGACTCCTTGTACACTTCTAACAATTGTTCATAAATTTCCTTTGCTTTTAAACCCTTCAAAACAAAGAATCTAATGACTGCACGATATTCAATTTTTTCCATTAAAAAAAAATCAATGACACGTCAACTTCAAATGGCTTGTAAACAAAGAAAGGATTGACAGAATGACTTGCAACTTTGCATCTGTTCTCAGGACAGTTATACCAACTTGAGAAAAAAAGTTTGGAGCTAGCAGTGCCATCTCTTGGTGAGCGCAGGAACATTTCAACCAACCTGTATGTGATGCTTTTGGAATATGATTGCCTCAAACATATTTTTTCTCTGCGTCCTGGAACATTTTTTTTTTGTTTTAAAAGTTTTAATTTATTAATTTACTTTATGAGTTTTCATCATGAGTTATTGTGGCTGGTAATTCAGAATGAGGCTGACCATGACCTGGATGCTCAGTTGGAAAGTGTCGCACTTCCTCTAGCTGTAATCCTTACAATTTATTTCATATAAACATTTCATTCCATATTTCATGTATACATTACTATCCATAGTAACATTTTAATTATGATGTCGAACCTGACAAATTAGAGAATATTAATTTATTTGAATTTTTTAGAAACAGTGACAATTCAAAAGGTTGTCTACACCCAGAAAACAGTATCAATTGTGGCCACCGAATTTGTTGCCAATGGAATTCTGGCGGTTACGGCAACTGTATTTAAGAATTAAATTATTTTTTTGGTTGTGAAAGCCAATATTCAGTTGTACAAGTCAATATTTATAATACATATAAATATTATTACGTTCCAAAAAATTTTGTTTTAAGAAAAATTTTATTTTTAGATTTTTCCGGTATCGAACCTGTGGATTCAGATTTATATTTCACACTCTTGCTTACTGCACCACAACTGATTTTAATTTTCTTTGATATATTTGCCATTTAAACATTTTAATATTTTATTTTAATTAAAACAATTATTTTTTAAATGTTTGCCTTTTCCGGGTTTGAAAGCGGAAATTCAGAGTACTGATCTACCTCTCTACCCACTACACCAAAAACACTTATAAATTTTATATCCTAATTTTAAATGTAAACAATTTGTTAAAAAAAAACAAATATAATACAAGTAAAACAAGAGATAAATTCGGCTGTGCCGAATCTTTGAATACCCTCCACCAATATCCTAAAAAGATGTTCTCTTCTGTTTTTGATACAAATAATATAAAAGAACATTTGTCAATCCCTCTATTCTCAAAAATACAAATGGAAATTCTATGAAAATTTCTTTTTTGACATAAAAATGTGAAACAAATGCTTTTATTACCTCAAACATTTGAAAAATAGACTTAAAAATTATGTAATAAGTCTACTAGTAACATCTGAATGCATTACAATTTTTAAGTATGTAGTTAATTTAATATTTTTGGTAAATAAATTGATTGAAAGCCTAATCCAAGGCTATATCGCCATAGGACAGGATATAGTTTTAATGTGATTTTGCGCCACCTATTCAAAAGTAGCGGCACTAAACCAATTATGCATTTTGCTCTTTCTTTATATATAAATTTCTTTGGACCTAGCCATGGGGCCAAAGCCATTTATACATAAAGATAGAGCTAAATACATAATTGCTTTAGTGTCTATACTTAGCAGTAGATGGCGCTTAAGTAAATAGATAACAATACTCTGCGCCTTGCCTAGGTCGCATGGCCCTGGATTTGGCTTTCAATTGTCTTATTAACCACAGATATGAGATTTAATACATATTTAAAATTCTAGTACATTAAGCTGTCACTAGCAGACTTATTTCAAAATAATAAAGTCAATTTTTGAAATGTTCGACGTGATAAAAGCATTTGTTTCACATTTTCTGTAAAAAAAAACAAATTTTCATCGATCAAAATGGTATTTTTTCGTTAAGTTTGTATAATTTTGAAGTATTGAGGCATTGGAAAATCCATATTTATGTTAATTCTTTCTTTCAAAAAAATAAATACACATACGAAAAATTGCAATACTGTGCTCTTGAACATCTAAATGAATATTGATTTAGCAAATTAAAGTATAATATACACATAAATCATATATTTTGCATAGCTTTTGGCAAACATTCTTTTATGTTACGAACGAAATAGAAAATCAATAATACCCTGTTGTATATTGTAGCAGAATATGCCTAATAGGGAGAATTTTTTTTCAGATGCGCCACCTATTGGGAAATAGTTTCAACTAATGTTCTTTCTTTAACAAATTAATGTCTTTGTTATTTAGTTTTAGTAATGTTATTTACAGAGGTCTGCTCTGTTAGTGACTTTAACATTTTTACTTACTTAACAAAAAAAAAAAAATAGATACAGAAAAATTGTACCAATTTGTATGGAAAATTTAGAGGTATCTTCACATTTTTACTCATAACTTTTGAACCGCTTGACCGATTTTGCTCATTTTAAATACCAAACTGCTCGGGAGGATGTTTAACAATCTGGGTAAAAATAGGCAACCCCGCTTGCGTCTTCGCGTCGTGATCGCCATTTCAACAGACAGACAGACGGACAGACAGACAGACAGACAGACAGACAGACAGACGGACATCGCTAAATCGACTTAAAATTTCATAAGGATCACGAATATATATACTTTATGGGGTCTTAAACCTATATTTCGACATGTTACAAACGCAATGACAAACTGATATATACCCCCACCATATATGGTGGAGGGTATAATAAATTTTGTTTATAGATACCAATCATTAGTGACGTCTATTATCAATACAATCCACAATTCGGTTGCTTTTACTGAAACCCTAATTAAATGATATATTTGATAAGATAAACCGTACTTGTAGTTATAACTTTTGAATATGGACAATTTTTTAAAACATTTGGTAGATTGTACCCAATTTATAATATATTCACTAAATAAATGGTTGCTTCCACCGCACACAAATACTATTTTTAAAATTGATTGGAAATACCAATAATTGAATAATAGGATTGATTTTTAGTTTATTTTCCCCTTTCTTAATTCCCAATACAACATTTTTGCTTTATTAATGGATTTTAAGTTATTCCAAATAAAATTAAATCCTTACAAATAAATCTTGTTTTGATTCAATTGGAAACAATATTTTCTGTGGGTGTAGAGTATGTTAATTTCCCCATTTTATGACAACGCCAATTTGAAGTGGCAGATCCTTTTCAACTAAAGTGGTTAAAGTTATTGCCTTTTTCTACTAGTGGTCACGTGACTTGTCCCGTGATTGATTCGATTTCCGGATTGCTAATGCTTATATTTTCCATTAGCAAAAATTAAAAATAAATAGATTCAATGATTTGCTTAAAAAAATTTAATTTCTATTCCATAGATTTTATTCTCAGACAATTTAGAATCTCCCACTAGATGCCTTTTATTTCTATTTGTATGTAAAAAAAATATTTTTAGGAAAAAATATTAAAGTTTAACTTCTTCTATTAGTTTTTTTTTTTGTACAAAGGAAACGGAAGTAGATTTGGTAAAAAAGCACAAAAGAAGAATTTGTTTTTAATACAAAAAAAAAGACGGAAAATAGAAAATAGATTGCGTTATCCACACTTTCGTGCAGACCGACTAATCATTTTGTACATTTCCTAGCATTTGACGTTCCTTTAGTTGGGATAGTGGCTATTGTGTTTTTATAACAAAGAAAAATTAAAAAAGAGAAAATACTTCTTTTTTTGGACTTTTTCTCCTTTTGTACTTTGCATTTCTAGTGGTTCGTTTAATTTTGTTATTCTTTTTGTATAGTAATTTGGCCTCTTCCACCATGTGCTATATAGTCTTAGTATTCATAATCGTTTCAATCTCGCACAGACAGGCTGGTTAGTCAACTATATTACAAGGACAACACCGTTAGTTTTACTATGAGCCTTTTGTCTTTTTGAGCCTTTTCTATTCTTACATTTTGCTCGTTTTTTTTTTTTTTCCTATAGAGTTTTTAGTAGAGGTTATTTAGTCTATGTTGACTACTTGACCGATTGGCGTACTCGTGATGTTGTCAGTCGTAAAAGAAATTACTTTAATACAGAGGAAGTTTTAACAGACAACGAAAATTTATCAAATGAACATTATTTTACTCTGTTCTGGTAGCATCAGTATTTTTATATACGGTGAAAACTCCAAATAACTTACAGCTAAGTTAATTGTCCTTAGTAGAGAAGTGTCCTGTATAAGAAAGAACGAAATTTGGTCTGCATTATTGTCTTCCCACAAAATTCTTAAATTAATAAATTAATTTAAAACTAGCAGCCAATTTATAAATACCAATGTTTTTAACGGTGGCTTCAGCATTGGCAGAACGAAAGGTTTTGATAACACGTTATCATTGTATTATCAAAACCTTTCGGCAGGACTTGATTGCTCTTTTTTTAACACGTTGGCAAAGTACTGGCGAAAGAATTAGTAAGTGTTTTTTCTTTTTTAAAACGTTGACAATGCATTTAAATAGATTTTTAAATTAAAAATGAATAAAAAATGAAAAAAAAAATTAAAATGAAATTTCATTTAAAAACCTATTTACTTACTTTTCATTTAAATCAGATGGTTTTTGCCTTTAACTTTGAAATAGTATTTAAACAATAGATACATCATTAAAAAAATAAATCAATCATCAGTTAAAAATAAATATTAAAATTTTACCCACCAATTCCGTAAAATAAAACTGATTATTAATTTTTTTAAAGTTCTCCGTTTTTTGTATTATTATTATTTTTTGTTTTCTAGTCTACAAAATGTGTACTCACACAGTCTATATACACATTTTGTGTAAATATCCATATGCGTTTATGAAGTTCTTGTAATAAGAAACAATATTGGTATTTTTTGGATGTGTTTTTTTGTTAAACAGACAGCAAACAAAATTTTAAATTTGTAATAACTATAAAGAAAACTAATAAACAATATTTTTGCATTTTGCGGGAAATTTTTTATAAAATTTCAAACAAATGAGAAAAATAAATAAATGTGAAAAAATCGCTAAATGACAGTAAATCATTTTGAACATATGTATAAAAAAAGTTAAAAAAAATCTTTCTTAAAAAAATAAATGTATGTAAATTCATTTATTTTTAACTGAACTGAAAACTTTTTTATTAAATCACAAACAATAGACTACTTAATATTCTGAGTGTATAAAAAATAAGTAGTAAATAAAACGAAGCCGCGAATAAAGTTTTAAGGGACAATTTTTACAAAACCTGTTTTTTCCGGACTACCGTTAGAAAAACTCTCTTTTATGACTTAAAAATAAATTAGGCAAAATTATGCAGGATTTCGTTATCAAAATGCAATCTAATAGCCTTTTTCAACTGAGCTACATCTTACATCTTTCATCAATTTGCAAAGATGTTAACATCTTCCCATAAGAATTATACAGGAAAAAAATTCTACATCTTTCTACATCTTCAAAAGATGATCCTTTCTCATTTTGTTCTAACTTACATCTTTCGTTATTTTAAGTGTCATCACTAAAAAAATTATAAAAAACAATTTCATTGTGCCATCACTAGCAAACTGACATTGCAGAAAATAAACAAAAAAAAACAAGTAAGAGCGGCTAAATTCGGCTATGCCGAATCTTATATACCCTTCACCATGGTTGGGAAAAAACTGAAGTTTATATATGGACATATATGAAATGGACAGATTTATATACGGACGCCTTTAAGAGGAAATTAACCATTTAGTTTGGAGATAAAACTTGGACTCGGGAAGATTTATGGTTCCAGAAAATATGTATTTTAAAAAAATGTATGTTTTGGGCATAACTTTTTTGTATCTGAACCGATATTTCCGAGTTTTTCAGCAAATATGTTATACTAAAGATTTTCGATCTTTTGCTATATAAGACGTATCCATAGGTCATAATACAGCTCTAGAATAGTGTTTGTTGTTTGTGTATAAAAGGTTAAGAGGTGAAAGAAAAGAATTTCAACAAATCGTTAAAAGAAATCACTAGAACTGCATGTGTTTTATTTCTACAAAATAGTTTGATTTAGCTGGCAAATTTGCATTTAGGATTTTATTTCGCTTTTTTATTAGAAATATTTGTAATTTCTTTAGCTTAATTTTAAAAATTTGAAGGAAAATAGTTTATTATTTTTTTTATAAATTATTATAAGTTATGACCTAAAATAGTTGCACTCAAAGGTAAATTATGTATAAAATTTTCTTAATATGTGAGAAATAAAATGGTTTAAAAATCTTTTTATAAATTCTTTTAAATCGGTGCAAAAAATAGAAATAAAACCGTTTGTATTTTGTTTGTATCAGAGGGTTTTTATACAAATTTTGATGTTTTGAGCCTATTTATGGATTATTTAATTATTAATATAAAATTTTATTTAAATTAATTATTAAATGTAAAAAAAAAAACAAAAAATAAACAAAAAAAAAATCTTAACGAACCCGCGACCCTTCCACCTGTGGTGAAAGGTATAAAAACGTTTGTATTTTGTTTGTATCAGAGGGTTTTTATAAAGATGTTGATGTTTTTAGCCTATTTATGGATTATTTAATTATTAATATAAAATTTTATATAAATTAATTATTAAATGTTAAAAAAAAACCAAAAATAAGCAAAAAAAAAAGTCTTAAGAAAATAATAAAAAAAAAATGTAAAAAAAAAAGTGAATTGACCTCACCGAGATTTGTCATCTCCTTCAGAATCACTCTAGGTTTCGAGTTTTGCATTTTAAAGAAAATTTATTTTTGAAATTCCACATAACATTATTTAAAATTAAAATTTTTGGTCATTTAAGAAAAAAATAAATGGGAGTACCGCTTGTTTGTGGAGAGCTATGAGGAAGTAGATTCCAACGATGTATTCATCTCCTCCAGAATCACTCTAGGTTTCGAGTTTTGCATTTGACAAGAAAATTTATTTTTGAAATTTCTCATAACATTATTTAAAATTAAATTTGTTGGACATTTAAGAAAAAAATAAATTGGGGTACCGCTTGTTTGTGGAGAGCTATGAGGTAGTAGATTCCAACGATGTATTCATCTCCTCCAGATTCACTCTAGGTTTAGAGTTTTGCATTTGACAAGAAAATTTATTTTTGAAATTTCTCATAACATTATTTAAAATTAAAATTTTTGGACATTTAAGAAAAAAATAAATGGGGGTACCGCTTGTTTGTGGAGAGCTATGAGGTAGTAGATTCCGACGATGTATTCCAACGATGAATGAATCAACTACCTCATAGCTCTCCACAAACAAGCGGTACCCCCATTTATTTTTTTCTTAAATGTCCAAAAATTTTAATTTTAAATAATGTTATGTGGAATTTCAAAAATAAATTTTCTTTAAAATGCAAAACTCGAATCCTAGAGTGATTCTGGAGGAGATGAATACATCATTGGAATCAACTACCTCATAGCTCTCCACAAACAAGCGGTACCCCCATTTATTTTTTTCTTAAATGTCCAAAAATTTTAATTTTAAATAATGTTATGTGGAATTTCAAAAATAAATTTTCTTGTCAAATGCAAAACTCGAAACCTAGAGCGATTCTGGAGGAGATGAATACATCGTTGGAATCCACTACCTCATATCTCTCCACAGACAAGCGGTATCCCCATTTATTTTTTCTTAAATGTCCAAAAATTTTAATTTTAAATAATGTTGTGAGAAATTTCAAAAATAAATTTTCTTGTCAAATGCAAAACTCTAAACCTAGAGTGATTCTGGAGGAGATGAATACATCGTTGGAAGCTACTACCTCATAGCTCTCCACAAATAAGCGGTAACCCCATTTATTTTTTTCTTAAATGTCCAACAATTTTAATTTTAAATAATGTTATGAGAAATTTCAAAAATAAATTTTCTTTAAAATGCAAAACTCGAATCCTAGAGTGATTCTGGAGGAGATGAATACATCGTTGGAATCAACTACCTCATAGCTCTCCACAAACAAGCGGTACCCCCATTTATTTTTTTCTTAAATGTCCAAAAATTTTAATTTTAAATAATGTTATGTGGAATTTCAAAAATAAATTTTCTTTAAAATGCAAAACTCGAAACCTAGAGTGATTCTGAAGGAGATGAATACATCGTTGGAATCTACTACCTCATAGCTCTCCACAAACAAGCGGTATCCCCATTTATTTTTCTTAAATGTCCAAAAATTTTAATCCAAAATAATATGTCATGTAAAATCTCAAATTTATATTTTTCCATATGTTTCAGCGCTTTTCTTGTCAAATTTGGCATTTTCTAGGCAAAAAAAAGTTGGCGACACTACTATTTGTTTTTTATTTATATCATTCACAATAGTTGTGAAACGTATTTAACCTACGTATTTATCTTCACACTCTTATTAAACAAAAGGATTTTACTGGAAAAATTAGAGGTAGTCCTGGTTTTTTGCTAATATCTCAGCCATTTATTAACCGATCTGTCTGATTTTTAATAGCAAACAGAAATGGATCACATGTAACAGAAATAAAAAAGAATCAAGTCCTCATCATGTCTGGGTTCTTCGGAAAACCCATTTCAACACACAGACGGACAGACGGACAGACGGACAGACGGACATCGTTAAATCAACTTCGCTCTTCATATGGACCCAGAATATATATACTTTATAGGGTCTAAGATCAATATTGTAGAAATTACAAACGGAATGACAAACTTATATATACCCTTCCACCTATGGTGAAGGGTATAAATATTCAACAAAGGAAAATGAGCGGCACATGTAAGAATTTCATACTTATGTTTACCAAAAATTCTTCTTCATCATCATCTTCTTCCAGAAAGGCCTTTAATTATTTAATGTACTGCATTAAAATTCGGGTTTGTTCTTGCAAAGCAACAACTACTGCAATGTTTTATGCTTACTCTAAATCCATTTTTTTATTTTTAGCAAAATTTATGCGTCTTTTTCTTTTGTTTTTTTGACAGCTGAATAAATAACAGATGAAAGATGTTGCCAATGTAAACATTTGTTTCACATTTTCAACATCTTCCATGCGTTTCACAAAGATGTTGTTCAGTGTAAAATGCCTATAAAGAAGTCAGTCAGTGGGATACACCTACAAGTTCTAAGATGTTTTTTTCGATATCTCAACAATTTTAATTTTGTCGCTTAAAAAGTTATTCGCGGCTCTGCTTCAAATGTTTTTTTTTAAGTATTGGGAAATTATTTTCTGTAATTAGAGTAACAGAAAATTACACTTCCTTTCCTTTTTAAAATTCTCGGACGAAACTTAATTTTTGTATTAAATAAACTTTATTTTAGACGATTTCAATACAAAGTGCTTTCTTAATAATGGTCCATTTATCAATTTCTGCTTGGGCTGTTTTGAATGTCAAATTTGTGTTGAAATACATGTGAAAAACAAGTGTTGTCAAATTCTGTTTTGAAAACGTTATAAAATCATATATCTCTAAAAACATTTTATAAATGGTTGTAAATTTTGTTAATCGGGTACGGAAAAAGCATTTTTTGTTTGCATTGGGGAAGTGTTGCAAACAAGTTCTTTGTCAGTGCTTTATATATTTTGTGTTTCATAAACAGTTGTAAATTTTTTTAACCCAGTACTGCCAAAGCAATTTTTGCTACTGTTGGGGAAGCATTCTAAACTAGACCTTTGTCAGTACTTTTATTATTTATACGATTGTAAATTTCGTAAGTCAACTACTAGAAAATCACTTGTTACTAACCTTGACAGAGCGTTCTAAATAAGTGCTCTGCCAACACTTTATTTGTGGTAACATTGGCAAACAGTGCTCCAACAGTATTTTATTTTTTTATAATCAGCAATTCTTGGCTAGGTAATTTAAAAAAAAAATGATTTTTCAAACAGAGAGTCTGCTATTTGGACATAATTTTACTCCACATTTCGATTTGGTGCATCAGCAAAATTGCCTGCAATTATGAGTATTCGTTATGAAAAGGTTTCACTGTTTCCTCATATATGTAATAATTTTACCCTCATAACAAACTTTTGCTAACATTTCTGCTGCTAAGATTGTTGAATTGATATGATAATGTTGAAATACTTTGAAATTTCCTTCTGTTTTGTGCACTAAGCTGATATCATGACATTGTTGATGATGTATTTATTTTTGGTAAGAATTTAAATTCTTTGTTAGTAAAAGTCACAGACATTCATACATTTTTTTGAATTCCTTGCTAAAATAGTAAATATATCCTACAGAAATCCAAGTAGGATTAACAATATACTTTAGTCGTGTAAAAAAAAATTTGGCGAATATAAGACTTTGATATTTTTTACATTCTTAATTTCATTTACAAATTGCTTTCTGCCCATAAAATAATTAAATATATGATCGATTGAAAACACATCTTAATATATGTTCTACGGTTTGACCATAGACAAAAATTTCCACCACCTCACAAATTTCGTTTGGTTTTTATTGATGCAATGTTATTTTTTTAATTGGGATTTCTAATTTTTCGCAAAATTTATAAGGAACATCCCTGCTCCGATTTACAAAATCTATAAATTCATGAAAAAAAATCATGTTAATTGAAAAAACAAATATTGGTATGCATATAAAATTAAATATTTATTTAAAATAAAAGTAAAGAACAAAAGCTAACCAATACACGCGGAGAAAAAAAATGGTTGTGAGATTTATATTAGAAGATTATGACTGTGCCAACTTTATTCGTAATATTAAAGTTATTATAGTATGATAATAAAATAACTATAATTTTACCATAATATGGCCCCTACAGTGATATAATTATTCGAAACTATGAAAAAGTTCTTTAAATTTAAAAATATTACTTTCAAAAATGTATTTATCATACAAAAGATTTGTTATTAAGGACTTTTTCAAGATAACTCCTTAAATTCTATAAATGTTTAAAGAAAAAATACTTCAACATATTTTTTTATCAAAAGGACTTTGTTAATAAAAAACATAGATTCTATGGTCTTTTCCCAAAAAAAATTTCTAAGATTCTAAGAAGATTTTGAAGATAGGTTTTAGATAGTCCTTTGAGTATCAGAATGTTTTTTAGAAAAAGTCCTTAGAAGCTAAGCATATTTCTACTAGAAGAAGTCCTTACAATCTAAGTAGTTTTCATAATGAAAAGTCCTCAGAATCTAAGAATTTTTTATATATATTTTTTTAAATAATATATGAATTTTTATTTAAGAAACAGTTTGCAGAATTTGAGAGGAAAAGTCCATAGAATCTTAAAATGTTTCTATTAGAAAAATTTCTAAAAATCTAGCATTTTGTATAAGAAAGCTTTTCGTGCAAAATAACTCTTGGGGTCTACACACTTTTATTTATAAAAATTTATTTTATTAACATTCTGTGTATTTTTTCTACAAGAAGGTCGTTATTTTACAAGAAATATATTTTTAAAAAAATATATTTTTTTAAAAAACATTTTTTTTGTTCTTATTAAAAAGAATTAAAAATATAGAAATTTATTTATACAGAATATTATGTAGTTAACTGTTTGTAGTTTAATAAAAAAGTTTTCTGTTCCATTTAAAAATAAAGGAAAATACATTTATTTTTCAAAGAAATATATATATTAACTTTTTTATACATTTATTCGAAATAATTTACTATCATTTACCGATTTTTTTCAGTTTCATTTATTTTTTTCATTTGTTTGAAATTTAATAAAAATTTACCCACAAAACGGAAACTTGTGGTTTATTTGTGTCCGTAACAGTTATTACAAATTTAAATTTTGTTTGCTGTCTGTTTCAAAAAAAAATTTTCAAACAATTTCATTTTTTTTTTTATTTAAATTGGTTGTATATATACAAAATATTTCAATACAAATTACAAGAACTTCATAAACACACATACATATACAAATACATTCATACAAAAAGCGTTTATGGCTTCATATGCATACATACATTTTGTATTGTACGAGTATATTAAAAAAAAATCAAAAAATACAAAAACGGAAATAATTTCAAATAAATGAAAAAACATTTATTTTTTAAGGATCGGTAGGTAAAATTTTGACATTTATTTTAACTGATTATATCATTTGTTTCTTACGGATCTGTCAGTTGATTAATCAACATTTAAAAATAAATAAGAAATGACATTTAATTTAAATGAAAATTAAGTAGACCGGTTTTTAAATGAAATATCATTTCTTTTAAATAATATTTTCAGTTATTTTAACTTACAAACTTTTTTAAGTGTAAACATATTTTTTTTATTTTTTTTTTCTTATTGAAAAGAATTAAAAAATATAAAACCTTTATATTGAACCTTGACTATGAATTTCTTTAAAAAAAGGCAGTATTATGACTGTAAATGCCAAGGTCATATTTTATATAATTTATAATTATTTATTAATTGTTGCCAACATTTTATTGTTCCATAATTATCATATTTTTCATTGTCAAAATTTTTGTTAACACAGTATGGTTACAGCCAATCATGTTATAAAATAGAAAGTGGCAATCATGAAATAATAAAATATTTCCAATAATAATGATGGTAGTAACCATATTGATGTTTAAAAACTATTTATATATCAATAGTTTAATTCTAACAATCAATCACAAGTAGAAGTGATAATGTTACCACCATATTTTTTGTTTGCGTGGAGTTAGAAATTTTATTTCGAATAACATAGTTAATCATTACTTACTTAAACCGTTCCTTAAGGTTTTTGTGAAAAAACCGTTTAACCGTAAAACCTTATCAACTTCCTATGCTTACTAATTAAATCTATAGGCTGAATTAAAAATTTTTACAAAAGGTGTCAATATGCCCTTTTGTATTTCTAGTGATGATATTCTATAAATTTACTCATCTTCTGTTGGAAATCAATTAAGTTCTTTGTAATATAAAATTATCAGATATTGTCTGCAATTTATTGCTTAGACATTTCTACTTTTTCTCTAATCTGTAGTGGGATTCTTTTAGTTTTTACTGAAACAATTGGGTATGAAATAGAATTATAAATATACAATTTTATTATTAAGTTTTTAGGGAATTGGCACTATGAATTTTTGGTAATACTATATGTCCGTGTTATTTTAGTTAGATTTTAAGGCAAATTTTATGTATCCACTTAAAATAAAAATAGTTTTAAGGCCCGTAGGCCCAAGTCAGCAATTTTAAACATGCCACTATAAGAAAGCTTAACTATACTTGTAATAAGATTTAATTTTTAATGCAATTGTTTCTTATAAAAAAATAAATTTTAATTAAAAATGTTTTAAAATAACAAAATCAGTATCTGCAAATTTGTTAGGATCACTTATTGTTATATATAGCTTTTAAAGAATCGTATATACTTACTTAAGGCTTATATAAAATTATATATATTTATATATGTTATATAATATATATTAAAAACAATTTTTTAATATGACATATTGTTGGATCTAATTTGATATGCTGGATGTTAGAACAGATATTAAATAATATCAAATTAGATCAATTTTTTTTTACTCGGGATATTAAGAGTTGTTAATTTATTTGAAACATTTTTTATTTTAAATTCCTCGTTAAGAACTCCCAAGCATGAATGATGTAACTCTTTTATGTACACGAGTTCGACTCCTTTTCGCGAAATTTTGTTTTTTCATGTTTTTGTTTGTGTTCTTTTCGAAGCGTTTAAAGAAAACCATTAAAAGTCGATTTTTGGAAAAGGAAAAGTAAACAAAGAAATCATTTTTTTATATAGCCCGCTTTTGGTTCTGATTCGTTGTGTATTGCAAATATTTTATTAAAATTCAAATAATATCTTTTATAACCAGTTGGTACCACCGTACGTATACGTAATATTATATTACTGATACGTGCAGGTGTCCCTAATATATAGAAAAAAAACTAATTTTAACTGAATATTAGCGATGTGTTTAAAGATTTTTTTTCACGATTTTTCTATCAAGTTGAAACTTCCTGAATTTATAGAAAAATATCAGAACTTTTGCTTAAAAAAACTAGAAAAAAAATTTTGGAGTTTTACTTAAACTGAGTTATTACCCAATAAATATTTTTGCTGGAATTAAGGTTAAAATCAAGTGGTATTCAAGTCATATTTTCCAATTTCAAGCCATGATTTATACTTTAATTACACTTTGATTCAATAGCCTATTCCAGCAAAAAGGACACTGAAATTCAAAACGAACATTACAGTGAGAATATACTTTAATTCAAGCCTTGAATTACAGTTAAATTCAAGTTCAAACAACATAATAAGTACACTTGTTTTCAAGCCCTTACTTCAAGCTTAAACAAAGCCATAAAAATACGGAAATGATTGGTTTTGGTAAAATTTATAAACTCTTTTTAACATACAAACATACATACATTTTTATACTTTTATTTTTGTATATTTAATCTTGATTTTTGTTTTTCGATGTTTTTTTCACTAATCCTTCTTTTATTCAGAAATTTGAAGAAACTTTCTAAACAAGAAAAAAGATAATATAAGGACAGTGTTTAGCTTCAAATAAATGTGGCTTACCTTTTCGTGAAAATCCATGGAAGAAATTCAGATTTTATAAAAATCTTCACAGAAAAATTGTAAATTTGAGCAAATCTTTAATTTTATTTTTAATTATTGACAATAAACGAAAGGCATAAAACAAATTATTTTTGTTTGTATGAACTTGATTTTGACTCCAAAAAATCACTTAAAAACAAGCACAATACAAGCAGTATTTAAAGCACTTGAATTTTTAACTTTTCAATGATTGTTGGGTATTATTATACTAAAAGTTAAGAGCTAACTCCGATTTTTCTTTAAACTTCCCATTTAAATTATATTTACATAATTTCAAATTTAATTAAAGAACTATAAATTATATATTACATAAAAAATTCTTAATTTATGAATACATAATTAACAACGCTTATGTTCGCTCACTTTTTAATCCGACATAATTTTTACTGTTTAGGGACAGTTGGTATGCAAGCTTCATATAATTATTTAAGATTTTTTGATTAATTGTGAATCATTTGTTCAAAATAGTTCTCTAGATCAGTTCAATATTTTTTAAGTAAAAATCTGAAAATTTTCTTTTGGAAAAATGTCTCTTCATCTCCAATCACAGATTTAACTTATTCACATTTTTATTTTCGGATGTTTTAAAACTATCAGAAAAGAAATTTCAAAATATTTATGTTGGAAACAACCCAACTAAAATTCTGAGTACACCACTGTTGACAGTGGTCGCAACTGATGCTATTTTCTTAATGAGTAGTTCATATATTATTAACGCCGAAGATAAATAAGAGTAACTTTAAGTTTAACGACTATTAAATCATTAAGAGAATTCCAATGATAATATCTCACAAATTTCCTTTGACATGTCTTTGTTTTTCGTTATACTATTCTTAATGGCTAAACTATGATACCTGACTGCTACTTACATTCCAACTGTGAGACAACGTCATGTGTGCATATATGACATAGCAACAAATAAAGTACATACTTGGAAACGTACAAATACATTCACAGAAAATTCAATACGCACAACAATGACATCCGGTGGATACACTTGACAAATAAATTGAACTGTAAAGGAAATGTGGAGTTCAATTCAGCCTAGAAAATCCACACAAAATACCACTTGAATAACGTAAAGACATGAGAGGGTGGCGAGGGATGGTAGATTAAATTGGGTGCATGAAGTAAAAGCGGTAGAAATAGAATGTTAAAAGAAATTCGATTTACTTACTGTAATATAGAGCTAACAAAACGGCGTATGATAGAATGGTTAAAATCGTAACGGCTGACCAAAAGCATTGTTCATGCCATGGAACCACAGTGAACGTTGTCCATCGTTGATGTTGTTGTTGTTGTTGTCATTGTCGTACTCAGTTCGATTGTTGTTGTTGTTGTTGGTGTCTCCACATTAGCAACGAAACAATGTATAAAAAGGGGACATTTATTGAGGTTATATACAAACATATTTTTATATGTATGTACAAATGCATCATTGTGCGTGATGTCTACATATGAAGCCACAACTCTGCTTTTATATCTCAAAAAGATTCTGAAAAAGTGATTGTTAAATAGTATCATTGGAGTATGTAGTAATTTTGATGATGATGATGACAATACGATGGGTTGAAGCAATGAAACATAGAAAATGTAACGTAACGAATTTGATGATCTATTGTCATACAAAATGTTTGTTTGTGTATCTGTCTATTCAAATGTATGTCTGTCTCTCCGTTCGTGTATGCATTTAGCCTGTCTATTTGTATGGCTGGTTACATTTTTGCACAGACAAATATTTCTATTTTCCATAAAGTAGATGGGGGTGAGAGATAGCGTGTAGAACATAGGATTCAGGGTTGCCACTTTTTTAAAGGCCTTATCCCCATTTATTGATTTTTTTATCGCCAAACTTTCCCAATTATCTTGTTTACAAAAATTCCCAAAGTAACGTTTCTAAAATTTATTCATATTTTTAAAAAATTGTGTTAAAATAATAGCATTACTTTTGTAATGTAAATCATTTGCAGCGGTAAGTTATACACTTAAGTTTATTTGATTTGTACTTGAAACAAATTTATGAAACAAATTTATTTTAATTCAATTACGGCCAAGATATTGTTTTTGAATCTGATGCAGAACTTTAGTGGAGAAGGTTGATGAAAAGCCCCAAATCCAAATGGGATTTAAAATAGTTTTTTGGTTCTGGCGAGCCGAGGGGTAGTAAAGGCGGTGGGTTAGGTAAGCAAATTTACAATCGGATCGGAACATTTTCACGTGTGTTCATATGCATAATATACATAATATACATAACCACAAGAATGATATTTTACAAAACTTATTATTTAAAAATTTTTACAATTAAAATTCTTTGATTTATGAGCCTACAAGTTTTGACAATAATTTAAACAATTTGTATAGTACTTAGTAAATCTGACAATAGATTCAAACCAGCGGGATTTTAGGTAAAAAAAATTTAAATCAAAATTAATGTAAATTTGTACTCCGATAGACTTGCCAAACACAAATTTGGTTAACATTTATAGAGTTGTAACAGTATCGAGCATTTAGTTATTGAGTACTTAATATCTAAAGTGAGCACTAAATATTCAAAAGTATACACATTTTAAAACTCTTTACTGTTACCATAAAATAAAATAATAAAAATTAAAAGAAATATTTTCTTCCCTTTTAATTTTTATTATTTATTATTTTATCCATAAAACTCATCTTAAATATTGTTGTTGTCTTCCCCAACGAATTTGCGGAATCTCCAATTAAAATTTTTATCCTTATTCACGAATTAAAATCCCCAATTTTAGGATAAATCCACTAAACTGACAATATTGATAGGAAGTAAAATTTTTTTTATGCAAATGCTAAGCAAAATATTTTGTATGCGACATTTGTGGGTTTTGTATCAACATAAAAAAACGTGTATTCGTTTTTTATAATCTAAATCCAAAATGACTATTGGCACCATCTATATTTAGGCTTACATCAACTTACATGTAAAGTATTTAAGACAGGGTCAAAAATTAACCTATTTTCTTGTTGGATTTTATCTTCAAATTATACTGTGCCAAAAACTGTGAGATATGGTCTCATGAGTAGACTGTTCGTTTACTTAATAAATAAATAAAGTCCTTACTTTATGAAATATAACTTAAAAATCCATATGATTTTTTTCGAACGATGAAGCTTGGTCGTGATGATATCTGTCAGAATTAAATGTCAATTCGTTAATTATTGAAAGCTGTGTTTGTGACAATACTTTTTCAATTTTGAAAGCATTGAATATAAAGCAATTACCAGTTTGCAGAACTAAAAAATGCTCGCTTAAAATAACTTAGTTCGTATAAGGAGATGATTGCCGAAACAGAGGCCTATTTTAAAGCCAAAAAAAAATTATTCGATAAAAAGTTATCAAAATGTTCTGAGGTAATTGTATCGCTCTTGGTGGCGACTAAGTAAATGAATAAAATCGAATTTTGCCAAAAAAAAAATTTTGTTTTTTTGGGTTATTTAGAGTTATGTGAAAAACATTTTTTCAAATGGTTTTATGATAAATATGGGAAAGGGGATAGAGAGTCAGTGAAAATTGACATTTGGATACCTACAAAAAGAAAAGAGATTAATTGCGATAACCGAATTTTTTACCAACTGCATGATTCAGTTGCAGCGGTTATAACAGCAGAAGTTTATTTTTTATTTGATTTTTCATATGACTCCGGTATACATTTCATAATGACTAGAAAATAGTTCGGTTGGTACATCTTTTTTTTCTGTATATGCAGCTATTACTCGGATGAAGAGTTTTACATACTCCCAGAAAAGAGTTTTGTGTTGGCAACCGAATTTGTGGCCAATGGAAAGGTTTGTTAGAGAGAACCAATTTTGTTTTAAATTATGACAACCAAATTTTTGTTGAGGCAGCCAAATTATATGTTTAAAGTAAAATAACTGTAGCCTCAGTAGATTCACTGCTGTCACAACCGAAAAATTCCATTAACTGAATTATTCGATTGGCTATAAATTCAGTTGCCAACTCCAATATGTCTTCTTGTGTATACAGAGTAGTTTCTGCACACATTCCTCGTCACAACCAAATATATTGCTAATATAATTTAAATACCTAGTTTCAACTAAAATTCTGTTGTACTAATTGAATTTCGGTAGCCACAAACACAAACTATTTGGTTGGCAAGTATTTCGGTTGTCACAATTAATCTCTTTTCCTTGTGCAGGTTGTCAAGATCGTTTTCAAGTGTACGGAAACTTGGAAGATTGTCCACAATCTGTTATACAACTTTCAGTATAATTAACAAAGCATCACAAATAACAGTGGAAGGTAGGACTATATTGGAAAGGCCCTATGTACCGCAGCCTAATTTTTGTGCCCTAAATATTGAGGATTCCATTAAGGCCTCACTAGTCACAGATTTTCAAATTTCTAAGAGTCTCCTGCCGCGAGGCCTGACACTTGCGCCTGGCACTTGCGGCTGGCACTTACGCTCCGCTGTCTCAGTGTCCAGTTCACACAACCTACGAGTATCCGAATCAGACAGAGCTCTAGTCCTTAAATGGTATCTAAGATTACAGAGTCCAGTGAAAAATCCTTTTAAAGTTATTAAGTCCTGTTCATAGAAAAAAGTCTCCTCAAGTTTCACTAGGTGGAACAATGAATCTCTTAGCTTAACCCTGGCCGATGGTAGTATACCAGCACTCGATGGCCTTGAATTTCCTCCGAATCCTAAGCTTTTCTCGAGAAAGTTTCAGGGAAGAAGAAGTGACGACGGGCCCTGTAGTTGGCCAATTTGTCAACTCGTTCATTATTCACATCCCCCTCATCAGTGTCGCTTGACAGTCAGAAGGAATATAAATAAGTACCCTCCTTGTAGTCCTTCTACAATGCACATACATATATTGCAAAGATATCCGCTTGGAATTTGGACGGGTACTTTCCCATAGGAAGAGCACGTTGACAAGTGGGACAGTACCGGTATCTCCATTGATCTGTTTCAAGCTGCTAAGCCGTCCATGCTCATTTGATGGTTAATCAATTCACTAGAAGTGGGAAAAAGTAATTCCGAAAAGTGGAAGGTAATATATATTCATATATATTGCTTTAAAGTCCTTTAAATTTGATACGACAAAATCTAGTGATAAGGTTAAACAAATTTGTTCACAAATGCTTAGGCTAACATTAGTCTCAAAGCACAAATAATTTATGGTAAAATGGGGATTAATGACATGTGACGAATCACACTGAGTAGATTGGGGACTCGAAAGAAATGTTTGCCGCGGCCCCTTTTATTCAACAAATTTAGGGACATAGTATTTTGAACGGTCTTGATTTTTTAGCTGCTTAATGTCTTCTCAATCAAAACCAACAACTTTTTTTAGTACTGGGCGATTGCCAGCATAGTTACGCTTTCTGAATTCGGCACGATAAAATCTATTGTATAAAATTGGATAAATTTGTTCGCATGTTATCCGTCTGACTTGGGTCTTAGGCCAAAGGATTTATGAAAAATAAGTTGGTTTATGATATGTGACGAATCGCACTGAGAAGGTTGGGTACTCGATACAAATATTTTTCTTGGCCCTCATATTCAACAGATGGGGGGACATAAGGTTTGGACGGTCTCGATAATTAACCTGTAGAATAAACTTTACTTAGTAGAGGAAATACATATCACAAGTGTCAGTGCAATATCTACTTTGCAAATTTTCATTGCCAAAAAAATAGCAAATGGGGGTCTAAGAAACAGATGCTTTGAACAACTAGGTAGGATCTACAAGTATATCAATCATAATGGTGGGTTTTTGAGAGATTTCGTATTCCTCTAAAACAACTCCAACTTGTCTTATGGCGGACATCCATTCAAGGCAATCGCAATACAAATTTGTTTAAACCCTTTCATTTATATCTAAAGTAGTTGGTCATATGTTGCTCATGAGTTCGGTCTATTTGTTTGTTGTAGAATGTTGGTCTCCACCTCATATCTATATTTACATTTGGTAACATTGCTATATTTGTGTGCGTGCATGTGTTTGTCAGTATTTGTAGTGGTATAATATGCGTAGACCAGGGAATTTGGGGGAGATGGTCTTGGTATATTTGTATTTTTGGTATGTGACATATTTGTTGCAAACCGGAAATAAACGACCAACCAAACATGCCATACTCAATGACTATACAAAAAAAATATATATATATACATATTCGTATGTATAACTAATACTACATACAGCTGGTTAGGTACATATGAACATTACATAAATGTTACGTAAACGTTGTCACTCGTACAGGAAAATATATAAGTATTTTGTATTCTTCTTTAAAATGCGGTGTTGGAATATTCAATTAGGAAACGTACGATGACAAAATAATTGCATTCAAGTGGTTGTTAGAGTGTGATAAATTGTTCCTATTGTTGGTATTGTATGTATGTAGTAGTAGAAGTTGTAATAGTAGTAGCAGCAGTAGCTACTTTTATAACTAAACAAACCATTACTGCCACCAACACACAACCTCCACAGCTTCTATTACTTGGCCTAGCACACGTACAATTAAGTCTATTTCTCAAGTTACATACATATGTTTGACACTTTTACACCATATTCAATTGTTAAGAAAATTATTTTTTTATTTTATATGAAAAATTGCTAAAAAAAAAATATATCGCCATTGTTAGTGTCAAAAATTCGATGCAATTACATATGAAACTTTTTATTTTTTACTGCTGAAAGTTTCTTTAAATTTATTGTATACAAAAAAAAATAACACCAAATTTTAGATATTGATAGCCTTTGAGGCCTAAAGACCCAGTCTAGAAACTCATTATCAGGTATGTGGTTATTGAAACTAGTTATTTTTATTATTTCCTTTATATGGGAATGTGTCGCAAAATAATAAGTTATGCTTACGCTCCATCTTACGCTTTAGCAAAACATTTGTGGTTGGCTATATGCTTACCAGTAAGGACAAATATAATTAGTCTATAAAAAGATTTTCAAAATTAAATAATTTTTAAAAAATAGGGCCAATGTCATCAGTAACGAAAAATCAAATATTCTTGACCAAGAGAATACAGTTTGATGATTGTTGGAATAAGCACGTACTTGAAGAACGTATTCAAGTGTCTTGGTTTCCTAAAATGGTCTGGGAAATATTTTACTTCATTCGATCTTCTTAATATTTGCACGATCTTACTATGTGATCAAACCGAAAATGGAATACAACTCCCATACATGGGAAAGCATCGGCACACATTAATGACAGTAGGGTAACCAGCCCCATTCACTCATTGGAGCATCGTCGGAATGTGGGTTGTGTATCATTGTTTTATCTATATTATCAAGGGAATTGTTCTGCCGAGATAAGTGAACTGATCCCTAGAGTCCAACTTATATTCGCTTATCTACTAGAGCACATCTGTTTGTGGTTGACTGTCCAATGAATTGTACAACACTTTACAGAGAAATTTCATTAATTGGTCTAACACACAATAAAATAAATTGCCAACCGAATTGTAAGGTGTATTTTGGTTACGACAACCAACAAAATAGGTTAGGTTAAAATAGGTTGTGTTGAACAAATTTTACTGTAGAAACCAATATTCAGTTATAACAAACGATTTCAGCTGTAGAAACCGAATTTAAGTTGGATATTGGCTAAATTTGTTTTTGTGTGTGCAAGTCTTAAGTAAAAAAGCTCGCCTCAGAGGTCTTCCCTGTTACCTATAATATAGAGAAATTAAAGTTTAATTTCTATATTCCTAATTCTAACGCAATGATTGTGACAACCAAAATTTTTGTGAAATAAATATTTTAAATGCTACAACTGAATTAATTGATTGTCGTAACGAAGTGTTTTCCTCATACAATTCAAATATATGTTTTAAACGAAAATATATTGTACTTACCCCATTTGTGTCCTCACATTAAAATATTTTGGAGGCTCTCATGAAATCATTAGGTTGACGCGAAAATCGGTTGTCACAATGAATCTGTTTTCTTTGTTAGTAAATTATAATGCATTTCTAGTGCAAATTTGAAACTTATGTTTTAGATAAATTTTAAAATCTAACTGGAAATAGGGTACTTTTGGTTAAGTTGGTGTTTCTTTTATTCTCAATATGTGTCTCAACTACATTTGTGAGACATGTTTGGTTTCATTTCATTTCGTTTAAACATGTATGTTTAGTAATGAGTTTTTGATAAATATCAAAACAATAACATGTATCTTCTTAAAATTATAATTTAATCAAATTTAATTATGACAAGAATGAATTGCCTGGCTATGTCTTGACGGAGATGGGAAATTGAATTTTTATGTTAAAAATTTAAGGCGGTAGTTTAAGTTAATTGAAATTATCTGTAAGATATTATACTTATATGGATTGTAATACTGGACTAACTGTATTCTTTACATTGAGAAGTTTACTTTCTAATTAGAAATTCAAAGCAAGTGCAGTGAAGTTATAAAGTTTACCATAAGCAAATTATATGCAACCTTCAAATATAGAAACATTCAAGTTTAGTATCTACTCCCATACTTCGAACTTTAGTTAAAGTCTCCATTGTAGTTAGAAAATGTATCTTTATATGTATGTTTAAATTATCATATAATATTATACTTAACATTATTTCTTAAATTATAAAATAACGATTAACCGCATTTCGTAAAAGTTTTGACTTAAATCAACACTTGAAAATATCTTATAACTGTTTACTTCTTGTAGCTTTTGTCATTCCATAATCAGATTAAAATTTTATAAAAAATTTGAATTTTTGTTCTTGACACGTGAAAGTTTTTAGCTTTTTCTTTTCACTTTTCAAATAGCAATTTAAAAAAAAAATATAAAAAAATTTTACTACAATTTTGATATCAATTGACAAGTTCAAAAACCACTAAAGTTAATTGCACTTTCACGTATTCGTGGTACGAAGCAACTTTTTTGAACTCAATTCCATATACTCCTAATAAGCTGTGATTTTAAAATTACTAATGCAACTGCTGCTACTACACTACTAAACAGAAGACCTTGAAAACTTTCAATATCAAACAAATATGTACAATAAATTTTACTGAAAATGAAAAACCAATATGAACCAGCACAAACTATATACAAACACTAACAAACTTAAACAAAATATACCCAGCAAAAAAAAATGGTAGTCATTCTATGACTATAACTTCTTTCATTGCTTCCTAAACTTCAGTTGACATTATTTTATGATTTTTTGGTGTTATTCTAAGGCACTTCCAAAAAATTCATGTGTTCATATTTGAAATGCAGTGATCTGGATATAAACCCGATGTATATATTTAAATATCACTCTTCATTACTTCTAGAGCATAAGTTACAAAGGGTGTCCCAAGAAGAACGCAATTTTAAAATCTGGCAACATTCGAAGTGTCATTGTTTGACATTTGAACAATTGTTATTGTTTGCTAGTAGAAGGTACGAGGTTAGTAAAAATGGAGCGCTACACGAATGAACAACGCATTCTCATTGTGAAATTGTTTTACCAAAATGGTGAAAGTTTTGCGGCTACAGTTCGCAAATTGCGATCAATTTGGGGTCACAATAATGCTCCAAAAGAGTCAACTGTAAAGAGATTAATGGATAAATTTGCCGAAACTGGGTCTGTTAGTGATGTAAAGACAACAACGCGCCATCGACCAGGTCGATCGACCGAAAATGTCGCAGCTGTACGTGATGATGTCGCTTAAACTCAATCCACCTCAATTCGACACCGAGCTCAGCAAATTGGTGTCTCCAAATCCACTTTGCAGCGAATTTTGACGAAAGATTTGCATCTTCATGCATACAAAGTTCCATTGACTCAGGAACTGAAGCCAGCTGACCATGGACAGCGAAGGGAGTTCGTTAATTGGGTATTGGAGAGACAACATGAAAATGCTGATTTTGCCGATAACATCATCTTCAGTGACGAGGCCCATTTTCATCTTGATGGCTTCGTCACTGCCTATTGGGGTGAGGAAAATCCTCGAGTGATTCACGAGAAGCAAATGCATCCTCAACGTGTCACTGTGTGGTGTGGTTTTTGGGCTGGAGGAATCATTGAACCTTTTTTTTATGAAAATGAGGCAGGTCAAGCGCAAACAGTCAATGGTGTTCGGTATCGTGAAATGATAACCAGTTTTTTCTTGCCTAGAATTGAAGAAATGAATGTGGAGGGCATGTGGTTCCAACAAGACGGCGCCACATGTCATACAGCCAGAGAAACAATTCAATTGCTGCATCAGTCATTTCCCGGTCGTGTTATTTCGCGTTTTGGAGATCAGAATTGGCCGCCTAGATCGTGCGATTTAACACCATTAGATTTTTTTCTTTGGGGTTTTTTGAAGTCGATGGTTTACGCGAATAAGCCGACGACTCAAGCCTTAGAAGAGGAAATTGGACGCTGCATTAATGAAATACCGCAGCATTCATGCAAAACGGTCATTGAAAATTTCATTAAAAGATCGCGTGCATGCCAGCAAAGCCGCGGCGGCCATCTGCACGATATATTGTTCCATACATAACCTCATTTTGTCTACTTTACGATATAATAAAGTTTCACGATTTTTTTTTTAAATATCTGTGTTTTATTTAAAATTTAAAAATTGCGTTCTTCTTGGGACACCCTTTAGTATATCGTATATTTTTTCTAAATCTAAAGCATTTATTGAAATTGAGAAAATAGTTCTGATGAACTTTTTTAATTTTTTTATTAAATCATTTTTATTTTTTAGTTTAAAATTAGAATTTATGCATTTTTGCAATTTTTATAAAAGTTTTGAAAACTCAAGAAAAACAGATTTTTTTACCCTTAATTGAAACTAGCTGGCCCTTCATTTGCATTTTTTAGTCTTAAATATTTTTAACGACGCAATCTGTGTATTTTATTTATTTAACACTATATCATTTCCAGTTTTAATTTAGAATTTTCCAAAATAATTTTAAAATTGTGTAAAAATAATTTCAAATGTTTTAAAATTGTGCAAAAATTATTTAAAATTGTTTAAAAATATTTTAAAATTTTCTAAAAATGTTTCAAAATTGTACAACCAGTTTTTAAATTATCCAAATATATTTTAAAATTTGTCTAAAAATTCATTAAAATTTTTGAAAAATGTTTCAAAAATGCTCTTTCACTAATGCAGAATTATTTATTTGTTTTAATAAAGAGTATTTGTATATCAATGCATACATTTCGCGTTTTTAAACTTATTTTTCTGCATTCTTATGAATTAAATTTTCATCCTATGACTCGCTAATGTTAAATTCATCGCTGAAACCATTAGAAAACAAGTGATGCCATTGTCATAGTAGTGATGCTTTTATTGCTCCTTTGGCAGCTTAATTTTTGCTGGGTAATATTGTACCTACATTGGGGTATCCCAATAAATAAAATTAAGTAATAACACATAAAAGATGAGTATGTATTAATGATCTGAATGAGGGATAAAAAAGCTAAATATATGTGGAGGAATTAAAATTGCACAAAATTGGCATGAAAATTTGTGAAACGATGAGGCAATTGCAAGGAATATTAAGCATTCTTGTGTCAGTTAGTTTAGTCCACTAATTTTAAATAACTGACCTTAAGGAATAATATTGAAAATTTTATTCTCAAATAAAATTTTAGTCTGAAGTCCTATTATTTAGGTGTAACACACCGAATTTGGTGAAATTTGGATATGGGAGAACAGCAAGAACCAAATGGTCATCCGCTAAAATAGTAAGGGGCAATAGTAATTCAGCAATTCCAACTCATTAAAGGATGACCGAATATTGACTGACTCAGTTGATAAGGACAACTTTTAAGCTGATATGTCTGCAAAAAATTAATTCCTACTGGCATGCATTTATCCACTGCCAGATCTGGATATACTTTCGAGCATATGGTGTTAAAATGGTTCTTGTGGATCTTAATGTAAATAAGTCACCGGAACCTGGTGCTGAAACAGTACTCTTCGAGGTTAGATCGTACATTGGCTAACCTGTTTAGCTATACGTACAGCGCGAGAATCTTCCTCCATGCTGGAAGGTTGCCAATGTTCAGCCAATCCCTATGATGAAAGCGGCCAAAAAGCTTGTCGCCCAATCGCAATATACTCTACGCTCTAGATAGTGATGGAGCAAATGGTTAACTACACTTTGGTTAATTGTCTAGAGTCCAATTTACTTTTATAGAATCGGCAGTATGGCGTTCATAGCGGTCGTTCTTTGGGACACCTGCCAGCTTTCCTTTCGGAGCGTTAGAAACTGTTTATTCATCACTTTGGTTAAAGTAAAATGGTTGTTTTTGGATATTTCGAAGAATTTTGATCGTGTGTGGCACATTGCTATCAAAGATTATTGTTTTTGGTGTCGGCAATGACATCAATCAATTTATTTCGAACTTTCATGCAAAGAGTTTCAGCTTAATTCAGGGGTTCCGCAAGGTTTAGTTCTTTCTTTGCCTCTTTATATCATCTTTATTAATAATTAGCTTGATCAAACCTTTAATTTTATTTTCTCTTTCGTTGATGACAGCAACATTTTTCCTTAATTTTCCTTCGGTTTTAGGCCAAGGGTCCTTTGGAGATTGAAGCAAAAGGCAGATACACTAAATCATAATACACTAAATCATGACCCTTCGACAATCTCTGGGTGAGCTTTTAATGCATCTAAGACCCAATAGGGCTGTGGAGTCATCAGAAAGTATGGGTTGTATCAATATCGACGAATTGAATAATCTTGGTGTTCTCTGCATGAGAAATTAGTGTGATGTCCATTGGAAAAAGCACGTACTAGTTCTAAAGGGTGGTTAAATTTCAAGGGCCGATGTTGATTTTGAATAAAACACAAATTATTTAGGAAATTATTTTTATTTCTTTTTTTATGATAATATGGAATGGTTCTATTATGTATAGAGTAAAATATCGGATGAATGGCAGCCGCGACCTCGGCGGCACACCTCCATCCGATGGTCCAAATTTTCGATGACGGTGAGCCATAATTGAGGTTCTATGCCGTTAATGTACCGAATTATCTCATCCTTTAGCTCTTAAATTCTTGCTGGCTTATCGATGTATAACTTTTCTTTCAAATAACCCCAAAGAAAGAAGTCCAACGGTGTCAAATCACATGATCTTGGCGGCCAATTGACATCGCCACCACGTGAGATAACACGGCCATTGAATTTGTCGCGCAAAAAAGCCATTGTTTCATTAGCTGTGTGGCAAGTTGCACCATCCTGTTGAAACCACATATCGTCCAGGGTTATATCCTCAATTCCTGGCCACAATAAGTTCGTTATCATCTCGCGATAGCGAACACCATTTACGGTAAATGCTTGGCCGACCTCATAACACACTATCGCGAACAACAGCAATGTTTTCCGCAGAACGAACTGGGCGAGCATGCACAGGTGTTTTCACAGACCCGGTTTGCTGAATTTTGCCCACAGTTCTCCCCATTGTGGACACATTTGGTCGATTATGCTGACCAAAAAAATCACGAAGTGTACGAAATGCATTTTGATTTTAACGCCAATTTTCATAATAAGCCTGAATAACTTTAACGCGTTGCTCGATTGTGTATCTTACCATGGTTCAAATTAAGTTATTCCGAAATTGAGAAATGTCAAATGAAATGCAGAAGAAAACTTGGCATTAAGGTGTGGTTCACATTCAACATCGGGCCCTTAAAATTTAACCACCCTTATTTTGAAAACATATTATTATATTCTTTGTTAATAGTTCAAATGTAAAAAAATATGAAAAATTTTATTGGTAAATTATAGATAATCAAATTGAAAAAATGCTATAATAAAAAACAGCATATGGAATTTATTTTTCAAAATACGTCTCTGGAGTTATTTTTCCGAACTCATCTCTTAATACGTATAGCTTAATTGATATTAGTGGACCCATTTCGGGACACCTCAACCTACATACATAATAAGTACACTTCAAATTTGTTGGGATTTAAAATGTTGGAAGTTTTTGTGGTAAAATATATGAAAGAACATGCACAAGAACATTCAAACTATTCCGATGACTTTAAACCAAAACACGTACTAATGTCAATAACATTCATACTGTAGAATAAAAACAAACTTTTGCAAGCCCCAAAAACTGAAAAGAAAATTGGAAAATGAAACTAAAAAACGTGCAATTACATATTCACTAGTACATGAAATATTTGTTGGGCAAACGCTTGTTGTTTTTTTTTTTTTTAACAAATATCAATAAAATTATAATAACGTTGTAAACTTATACACAAAAAATAATTTGAATTAAAGGTAATCAAATGAATTAAACAATTGTTTCAATTGGCAGATAAAAGCATATTTTTTTTGCATTACTTAAAATATTATTTGAAATGTTGTTTAAAGTTATTAAGGATTTTTCTTGTATGTGTATGAAAATGTATTTTCAGTCTGGTTCGGGATAATAGAAATTTTTCTTTTTTCCCGCAAATGAAAAATTTTATAATTTTTATTTAGTAATCATGGAGAATACACAGACAAAGTTCTTAGACACAAGATGAATGAAATTCATACATTTATGTGTTTATAACTTTTATTAAGAAAATACTATACAGAAAATAATAAAACAGAATTGGGTGTATAACTTATAAATTCGGGTTTTTCGGCAAATTTTGGGTCATTATTGTGAAACATTGGTACAATATAAATTTATTTAAAGTATTGACCATCTTTGGCTTTGTCCTTTTCCCATCTTTCTGGCAACATATGGATTCCATGCTAAAATAACTGCTCGTTTTTGAGGCCAAGAACCAATCAAGCCAATTTCGGATACCCTGTTCTGAAATGAAGTGTATTCCACTGAGAGCGATCGCATCTATCGAAACAAATGGTAGTCAGACGGGGCAAGGTCTGGCCTATAAGGTGGGTAAGGCAAAACTTCCCAACCACTATTTTCTAAATTGTTTTTAACCGATGTTGCAACATAGGGCCAATGATGGAATATTACGGCTTCGTGTCTGGTCACTATTGGGTTCGCTACAGGTCCCCTGTGATTGTCTGGCCCTATTTCAGCAGCTCATTATGGATGGGACCTTCTGATTCCACCAAATACAGAGCAATACATTGGCGCTATGAATATTCGGCTTTCGCGTTGATTTGGCTGGTTGGCCGGAATTCACATACGATTTCTTGTGCTTCGGGTTTTTTCTATTTTTCATCGCTAGTAATGATTCGATGTAAAAATAGCGTTGAAGCAAGATTTTGGGGATGCAAAAAAAAAAAAAAAAAATAGGCGAAAAACCAAAGTTTGAAACTTAATAATTTTAGTATTTGATAAGTTATTATATCAAATGACGGTTTAAATATATTTTTTGTTATCTAAACTTAATACATCCGTTTTAAATTTTTGCAATATTGGATTTTTTGAAATAAAAGTAATAATATTTTATTAATTATTTTTTGCAAAGAAATTAATTTTTGTATATGGGCAAATCCTGCGTGACGAACGCTTCATTCGTACGCGTGTTTGGATTAAAATACAAAAATTTCTTGGTCTTTTAAAAGAGATACCTTCAACTTAAACTTAGTGTTTAGTGGAATTAAAGTGTACTTTCGAATGGCATAAAACTTAATTTTTTAGCAAGTATTTGTTGCTAAATAATTAATCACAAAGTTTCGTTAAAAAATTTTAAAAGTTGTGGTATATTTTCGTAATTTTTAGCAAATTTTGCATTACAAAGCACACAAAATCCAAAACCTTAAAAAATATGAATATAAGAGAATTATAAAACAACTTATTTGCAGCCAAAAATTTTTATAGTTTTTAATCAAAAGCCGTGGACCATTTGTGACGCACGCTACATTTGTTCTAGTACGAGTAGTATAGGGTCCGCTATCTAACGTTTTTTTTTTTTTCAACTAGTGCTTATTTCGTGAATGGTAACACTTAGCTCATGTCGGATTTGACAGATATTTAGTTTTATCCTTCCGCTGAACGAATATGGTTGTGTATACGCTTGAACAACGCTGGGATATATTGCGACATTACTTTGAAAATCATCTTTTCAATGTCATCTTTTCAGATGAAGCTCATTTTGATCTTGGCGGGTATGTAAACAAGCAAAATTGTCGCATTTGGGGCACAGAAAACCCGCACGCATACATTGAAATGCCGATGCACCCAAAACGAGTCACTGTTTGGTGCGGATTTTGGTCCAGAGGCATAATTAGGCCATTTTTCTTCGAAAATGAGCAAGGAGTGACCCTTACAGTCAATGGCGATCATTATCGGGCTATGTTGAACAAATTTTTGTTCACAAAAATTGAAGAGGAGGATATTGGCAACATTTGGTTTCAACAGGACGGCGCTACGTGCCATACAGCCTAAGCTACACTCGATGTTTTGCGCCCTGTTTTTGCATTATCAGCCGCAGAGCTGATGTCGTTTGGCCACCTCGGACACCGTTGGACTATTATTTGAGGTGTGCCGTCAAAGATAAGTGTTACGCCGACAAGCCAGAGTTAATTGACGCTTTAAAGGACAATATTCGTGAAGCCATTGGTGAAATACAGCTGCACACAATCGATAATGTGCTTAGAAATTGTACGATCGTGTAGGCTACTGCATGGCCAGCCGAGGCAGCCATTTGAGTGAAATTATTTTCCATTATTAACCGAAAGGATTGTACTTTCAAATAAAAAAAGAAATTTGAGAAAATATTCAGCAGTTTTTTTTATAGCATTTTCAAAAAAAAAGTTATTTGGCGGACCCTATATATAAATATACATAATTGAATTTATTTTAGCAAAAAAAAAATGAATTTAATTTTTTATAACATATCGTAATACAAATTTTCAAAATTTTCAACCAAACAACTCAAATAGGAAATACAATAGACAATTTTTAATTTTTGTTCTAATTCCTTAAAAAATTTTAAATCATGTAAATTATATTTTCATGTATTTCAAGACAAGGTTACATTTGTTTTCGATGACATAACAGAAAATTAATATTTTAACTCTAAGAATTCTGCCAATAAAATCCTTTTAAAAGCGGTTCCCAACCAAATTTATTGTACAACATACCCTGTTAGAACAAATACCAGGAAACCATAACCCGTTTACCTCAACTTAAATGATAAGATACAATATAACTTACTAGAACTAGCTCCAGAAGTATTTCTAAGAATATCTGGTTACTTTTAAAATAATTTCAAACAAAAATTATCGGTGTTAAAACCGACAGAAACAGATTATATAGGACAAGAAGTTGTTTAACAAGACGTTCTTAGAAACATATAATTTGCCTGTTTAATTAATGATCTATTGTTCAGATCCTATAAGACGAATGAGGATTATTGTCCACTACTTACTAAACTGTTGAACTATAAAATTTAAAATTACTGTCGTTTACCGTTTGTAACAGTTTGCAATTTTCAGGTAATATGGTAGATATTTAATTTCGAAAGTGGACGATAAATGATAATCGTCTTATAAAACCTGGTACACGGTCTGAGAAATAATACTTCACTCCCAAAGATTTTTAAATTCTGAAGCTATTTCAACCTTACAATAAACAAAACATTTTAAAATGCATATTTTGTTTCAATAAGTCAAACACGTGGCTAAGTATTTTTCTAAAAAGCACTATGAATTCATTGTTTTCATTGAATTATATTTATATTTCATATAAAGGTAAAATTCAGTACTATTTGGGCCTCAGCGGCAAAATAACATATTAAAATTGTTTTCAATTGGAAATAACAAAATGTTTAAGAACTGAAAAAAATTGGTTTGCCAAAAATTTTGTAAGAATAGAAAAGCTTAAGTAAAATCAGAAAAAGAAATCGTTACAATTTACTAGGAAACGGACCTGGCAGGTATTCAAAAGTTTTATAGACGCCGAGGATTTTTGAGCTTTTTGAATAGAAAACCTCTTTAACTTTAAAGCCCAAACCAGAAAATTAAAGTGGCAGCGACAGTTCTGTCAAACTTTGTAAATTTCGCAAAAACAGTACAATATTTTTAATTTTTTTTATATTTTTAATTTCTCCGCTGTATATTAATTAATTAATTTAGGTGTTTACTTTAGCAATTTGTGTCCTTACTGGTGAAAGATATACTTTTTATTGCATTTAATCGATTAATCGCCAATTTTTCCGATTAATTAACCCGAGTAACTGATTAATCAATTTTAGTCATTTTTCGAATAATGCCCTAACCGGTTAACCGGCAGAGTCGAATAATTGAAACCACTTTTTAATGCAATTTTTGGGAAAACTCAAATCGTGACGCACGTTACAGAAATTAATATGCTATTTTTTTATTGTAGAAATTTAATTTTTGTATTTACTTAAAGAAGTTTATAAAATTCATTTAAAATTATAGATGACTTGCAAAAAAAAAAATTTCATTCTACTCACAACATAAAAAATTCTTATTTTCCATGACGCACGCTACAACGCATGGACCTAACATTTCATACCTAATTTCAATCTTTCCAAAATAGTAAAAAAAAATTACTAAAATTGAAGAGAATTGAATCAATAAAAATATGGCATTCGATGGGACCATTTATGTTAACACTAAGGTAATGATATGAACACATGAAAAATGTTAATTTTTTGTATAACATTAAGAGATCAGCGGTATGGCAGGATTTGGTAATAATTTTTGTATTAATGATCATCCAAATACATTTATTTTTATATTTACAATATTTCCTCAAGGCAGTGCACTGAGTCCTGTCCTTTATACAGTATTCACGGCTGATATGCCAATTTCAGAAAGTAACAGTATATCAACATATATGCTACCGCTATACTATCGACAGATGAATCGCCATCCATAGCATCTAGTAATGTACAAAATTATTTAAAATTGTTAGAATTGTGGTTGCGAAAATGGAAAATTAAAGTAAATGCAGAAAAGTCAGTACACGTTACATTTGCACTAAGAAGAGGAGATTGTCCTAATCTTTTTATAAATAATATCCAAATTCCCAAAGGAGATTGCGTTAAATACCTTGGAATGCACTTGGAACGTCGACTGACATGGAAGCAACATATAAAAGCCAAACGCCAACATTTAAATATACAAAATAAAAGACTTTTCTGGTTGATTGGACCAAATTCTCAACTAAATATTGAAAACAAGTTAAGACTGTACAAGGCTATTTTGAAACCAGTTTGGACATACGGAATTCAACTGTGGGGGACTGCAAGCCATTCGAATATCGAAATAATCCAAATATATCAGTCTAAGACACTTAGACTTATAGTCCAATCACCTTGGTATATAACTAACGAGGCAATCTATAATGATCTCAAAGTTCCAACAGTGAAGGAAGTCATAAGACATTTTAGTGAAAAGTATTTGACTAGACTAAGCAATCACGTTAACTTTACGGCAATTGCCTTATTAGACGAAACAGACGAAATTAAAAGACTGAAGAGATACCACATCCTAAGCCTTCCTTTCCGAAACTAGTTAAATTCCCAGCAAAAATGTAGCTGCCAAAGAAGCAATAAAAGCATCACTACTATGGTAAAGGCATCGCTTCTTTTCTGATGGTTTCATCGATGAATTTAACATTAGCGTGTCATAGGATGGAAGTATTCAAATGTAGCTACTAGCATTACTCATACTTTAATCTAAGGAAGCAATGATAATACAATGATTAGATATTCTGATGCATGAGTGGAAAATGTTCATATACTTTGTGGTATTTAAGCTATGATGAAAATTTAATTCACAAGAATGCAGAAAAATAAGTTTTTAAGAAGCGAAATTTATGCATTGATATACAAATACTCTTTATTAAAAATAAAAAATTCTGCATTAGTGAAAAAAAATTTTTTAAACATTTTACAAAAATTTTAATGGATTTTTAGACAAATTTTAAAATACTTTTGGATATTGTAAAAACTGGTTGTACAATTTTGAAACATTTTTAGAAAATTTTAAAATATTTTTGAACAATTTAAATAATTTTTGCACAATTTTAAAACATTTTTGGGCAATTTTAAATAATTTTTACACAATTTTAAAATTATTTTGGTAGATTCTGAATTAAAACTGGGAATGATGTAGTGTTAAATAAAATAAATAATAAAAAAATGCAAAGATTGCGTCTTCATAAATATTTGAGGCTGAAAAATGCAAAGGACAGGCCAGCTAGTTTCAATTAAATGTCAAAAAAATCTGCTTTTCTTGATTTTTCAAAACTTCTATCAAAATTTGCAAAACTGCATATATTCTAACCCTCATGAAATTTTAATCTAAAATAATAAAAAAATTAAAAAAGTTCATTAGAACTATTTTCACACTTTGAATAAATGCTTAAGATTCCAAAAAAAATATACGATATACTTATAACTTATGCTTTAGAAGTAATAATCACCATTATTCTAGTTGTCGTTATCAATGTCGTCGTCGTTTTTGAGTCAACATCACTTTGATTCGACGTCGACATCACTTCGACACCAAATTGGTATTCTAAAACAGTGTTGTAACGACGTCGACAGTTTATCGATTTAAACAGATTTATTTTATTATATTTGCGAAAAAATCTTTTTTATGTGTAATTTAAATTCTGATGCCAGTGATGAAGAAAATAAAGAAAATCTAGTATTGGAAAGAAGACTTCTCATACAGAAATCCAATATCTTTAATAACAAGTGAGTAGCAAAATCAAAGTCTGTTACTTTAAAGAATGTTAATCTTCTAATTTTTTTAAAAGGTTTGAAATTTACTTTCGGCTGAATAAAACAGCCTTCAAAGATGTGCTGGAAACAATAGCACCTAATTAGAAAACCGGAATCAAGTCCACATTTATTTCCAAAACAATAAGATTTTTAGCTACATTAAGATTTTTAGCCCAGGGGTTGTACCAGCTCAGTGTTGGAAACGACTTTAACTTAGGGTTCAGCTATTTCTGAAACTGTAGAAGATTTGCCACAGCTTCCTCCAGCGGGCTCAATATAAATTGATTGAATCTTCCGCCACCTGTAGCATTACACTCGGCTTTGTTGGCTACCATTTTCTTTTTAACTTTAAATTTTAAGTCTCGCCAAACCTATAAATAAATTTTGTTATATTTTTATAATGCCCTTTATATGATCATGCTTTCTTTACCTTCTGCCATCCATCTCACATTATTCTCGGTGGGCCAAGTGCATTTGATAAATTTGATATTTCTTCCCATTTTTTCCGGTTTTTTTTTTCAGTCATTACTTTTCCTCAAGTCGTTACTAAAAATTGTGTCGACAAAATCAGAGTCGTTTCAAGACAATATCGACGTAACATTTTCTTACAGAATACCAAATACTTGTAGACAGTAATCAATTATATTCGATAACGACAACGGGAATACCAATTTCTAAAAAAAATCCCAAGACGACATTGTCTTGTGTCGATGACGACAACTAGAATAAGGGTGAATGAAGAGTGATATTTTAAGATATACATCGGGTTTATATCCAGATCACTGCATTTGAAATATGAACACATGAATTCTTTTGGAAGTGCCTTAGAATAACACCAAAAAATCATAAAAGAATGTCAACTGAAGTTTAGGAAGCAATGAAAGAAGTTATAGTCACAGAATGACTACCATTTTTTTTTGCTGGGTTATTTAATACAAAATGTCATCAACATTTAAATTTCTCTTATTTTTATAATTTGTCTTTCATTATTGTTTTAAATAGCGTAGTAAACTTTTTTTTTGTAAACAAACTATGTATTAGTAAAATCTTTGTTAAAAAATGTAAATAATTCTTTGAATTTACTGCTAAATTTAAATTAAATTTTTATCCTGCCCATCTGAACTTATAGTTGTACTTATAATTTTAACAATCATCAAATTTGCTTATTATCTTAATGTATGTGGATAGATTGCAATTAAAATAAAGATACCTAAAAAAAATATATATTTAGAATATTAGATATTTAATCTAATGGTTCATTAAAAAAAAATAAGTTGGATAAATTTCAAAAAATTTTGGTTGGTGGACTGTCTTTGGGATTTGCCCATATTTTAAATACAAAAATTAGATTAACTTTTAAAAAACTTACTACATTTTTCAATATAAAAATTAAAAATTTCTATTTAGTTTTTTGGGATTTTGAATCTTTTATGCAAAATATTAAAATTTTTAAACAGCTATATATCTGATATCTTGCCGTTAAAATCGCATTTGAATCATTTAAAAATCAGTTGAAAAGAAGTATTGTCTTTCTTAGTATTTACTATTAAAATGTTACCCTATTTTGTCTATTAACTAAGAATTTAACAAAAAAAAGTATTACCCTTCTACTCATAAGTACTTTTTTTTAACATACACTTGTACAAGTGTGTATTAGTAATATAGTCCCTTCTGCTATTTCTGAGTTATTGTTAAACAGTTAGTAGCAAATTTACTATGAATAGTACAACAAATTGGAATTATAAGTGATTTTTTTATATCTTTTGTGTAATGTAAAGAAAAAATAACATTTTCATATGAATAATTATACTATTTCAAAGCATGGATTTAAAGGTATGGAATCTTTGATATAAAAGAAATTAATATTTTTGCTTTTTCATAAGCAAAAGTAAAAATAACGTAAATTGGACAAATTTAAACCCTTGTACACTTTAATTGAAGATTTGAAGTTTTCCTACATAAATTTAATATGGAGTTAATGCAGGAATAATTTAGCAATAGCAGATCACTGATTTTTACATTTCCAATTATGACCTACCCCTGCCCACTGCATTACTTCTAAACTGAAAATAATAAGTTATTAAGTTACTTATATTGCATGCCAGCTCGTTGGATACTGTATTACTGACAAAATGAAAATAATAAGTTACTAGTAATGTATTTTAACTACTTATTTGGCAGTTTAAATATATTTATGGTTTTGTTATTTAATTTTTGTTTTTCAATTATTAACAAAAATCAGTTTTAATTATATGAATTGTAAAAGCTATTTTTGCCTTCACTCTAAAAAAATGCTTATAAAATTACAACTACACTCTAATTAATTTTTGTCAAAATTTACCCAACTTATAGTAGGAAACTGTACTCCTACTATAAGTTGGGTAAATTTACTCTGTGTGCGTAAACGAAAAAAAGTACACACATTATGCGTAAATGGGTGCACACTAAATGGGTAAAATTACATCGAAAGTGCGTAAAAATTAAATGATGTTTTAAAAATAATTCCCAAAATTACTAAAATTGTGCGTAAAAAATCTATTTGAAGTGTAAATATACGCATAAAATGTTTAAAAATGCATTTTTTTTTGGAAAATTTCCAAAAAATGTGTATATTTACCAACACAATGATTTAAATTAAACTGCACAAAAACCTTTGATTTATACGATAAAAAATTTATTTTTATTTCATACATTTATGGTTTATTAACAATTATTTAAAAATATAATTGATAATGCATTAAGCTGTATTTTCATGATTCAGCTTTCGAAAAGGCATATTCAATAATGGTCACTTTCAATTTAAAGTATGCCGCATGATTTGTATCATCTTCCATTTTAAAGAGCAATCTTTGCAGATAAATTGTTTCTTAGTCATCCGTGCACTTACAAAGTTGCCTGTTATCTTGAAAATATGTGGACCATGTATTTGAAAATTGTATATCAGTTTCTTTTGTTGTATGGACGTAGTAGTATAAATGAATTTGATATTTATACGTTTTATGCTTTTTTTAATTTTTTATATATTCCAATTTTGAAATGTCAAAATATTTATTACCATTCTAATGTAGTATAATTACAAAATTTGTGAGTGAAATTTTAATTTAATTAAATAATACTAATTTTAGGCACAAAGTATTCAATTGTAGACATATTATGTCTAAAAATACTTTTTGTGTGTATTATTGTATATAAAAGTGTTCACAAAATATATTTACGCATTTGGTGTTTATATTTACCGAATTTTCGTAATATTACATAAAACTTTACCCATTTTATTGCAGTAAATTTACAAACATTTTTTAGAGTGTATAAAATGAGCAAAGTTTTATGTAATATTACGAAAATTCGGTAAATATAAACACCAAATGCGTAAAACTTATTTGCACACTTTCATATACAATAATACACACACACGCGGTATTTCTAGACACTATTTGTTTACAATTAAACACATTATGCCTAAAATTAGTATTGCTTTGTTAAATAAAAATTTTACGCACAAAGTTTGTAAATATACTAACTTATAGTAGTAAAAAAAAATATGAAATTTTGAAATTTAAAAAAAAAAATCGATAAAATTTTCAAACCTAAAAAATAGATTAATTTTTTTTTTAAATTTATCAATTATTTGGAATTTCTAAACAATAAATTTATTGTTTTTATTCTTGCTGTAAGTTAACAAACAATAAAATTATGTTTTTATTGTGAATTACTAAATAACAAAATTTTTTTGCTTTATAATTTTCAATATCATAGTAGAAAATGTGCGCATTTTTGTAGGATTTTTCCGCATTTTTATGTACATTTACAGGTAAATCGTGTTTCTTTACGCACAAATTTGGTAAATTCACTCTTTAATTTAAAATTTCATTGAATTTTTACGCACTTTTAATGTAATTTTACTTATTTTGTGTTCATCAACTTACTCATAATGTGTGCATTTTTTTTTCATTTACGCACACAGAGTAAATTTACCCAACTTATAGTAGGAGTACAGTTTCCTACTATAAGTTGGATAAATTTTAACAGAAATTAATTAGAGTGTTACCTAGTTATTGAAACTTACCATTAACTAATTATCATACTCCCAACTCGTAAGCTTGGAGGCTACAAGCTACCTCTAATGACATCGCTCTGTTAAGCTTATCAGGTAAATTTCAACCAGTTACTGCTGGTTCTGAAACCCATTATTTGTTAAGGTAAATTTTTCCTGGGAAACTACAATCTTTACTCTATAAATACTGTTGTGTTAGTAAGATTTTTATTTTTAGCTAAAAATAATTTACGATAGGAAGGCCGTTCGAAAGGTTCTTAGCCAGACGCAGAAAAGGCAATATAAAAAAAATCATAAGTTTAGTAGAAACTTCCGTCTGTCAAACGAGCATATGTTAAATTTTATTTCGATCTGGAAACTCATTTGTATAGTACCAGCTATTACAAAAATACGCTTCAGTGATTTTTTTATAATGGAAAAATTAGAAATTCGTGGTGTAATTAAATATCTACATTAAAGAGAGGTTATTCGGGACCAGAAATTCCCTAAATAATGTATGTATTAGGTAAAAGAGCTCCTTTATATGCAACAGCAGAAATTTGCTTTGCTGAATTTACAACGTACACAAGCATTGAAGGTGAAGCGCGAAGTGGACGTTCAAAATTTGCAGCAACAGCAGAAATCACAGCTTAAGTATATGATATGGTGTTAGACGATTATTAATTGAAATTGCGTGAAATATGCAATGCTGTAAGCATCCCATATGAATCGTTTCCATTTACATTAATAATTAAAGATGAAATATTTTTCTGCAATAAAGTAGCCACATTTGTTAACAGTTGATCAAAAATGAGTTCAAATGAAAAATTTTCAAGCTTGTTTAAATCGAATTTAGCGAAATGAAATGGATCTTAAGCGTCATTTCATTACATCACTATATACCAGAGGCAAAAAAAAAACAATTAAAACAATAGACTGAGGCTAGTAAAAATGCAAAGAAGAAGGCAATTGGCTGTTAAAGTTATGGTAACGGTTTTCTGGGATTATAAAGATATTTTGTTGATCAACTATCTTCGAAAAGTTAAAACAATAAATTTAGAATATTATTGTAAACTTTTGAAATGATCTCTTTTACAAGACAAAAAAATTTTCACCTAGACAGCGCAACAGCGCACAAGATTGTTTTAGCAATGGCAAAATGTAACGAATTGACCACCAACCAACCTTATTCTGCTAATTTAGTTCTCTGTGACTTCTTTCTGTTAGCAAGTCTACAAAAATTCCTTGCTGACGAACGTTTTACCATGAATGCAGATGCAATTGCAGCTGTAAATTATTATTTTGCAGAGCATCAGGAAAATTATTTTAATCAAGGAATAGAAGTGCTAGATAAGCATTGGACTGAGTATGTTGAAGTTTCAGAAGATTATATTGAAAACAAAACTCAATTTATAAAATCGAACCCCTGTTTTTTATTGTTATACCCTTCACCACAGGTGGAAGGGTATATATAAGATTGTCATTCCGTTTGTAATTTCTACAATATTGATCTTAGACCCTATAAAGTATATATATTCTGGGTCCTTATGAAGATCGAAGTTGATTTAACGATGTCCGTATGTCCGTCTGTGTGTTGAAATGGGTTTTCTGAAGACCCCAGACATGATGAGGACTTGATTGTTATATATTTCTGTTAAATGTAATCCATTTCTGCTTGCTATTAAAAATCAGCCAGATCGGTTGATAAATGGTTGAGATATTAGCAAAAAACCAGGATTACCTCTAATTTTTCCGTAAAATCCCTTTGTTTTCTTATATGTAATAATTAAATAATCCATAAATAGGCTAAAAACATCTAAATTTATATAAAAACCCTCTGATACAAACAAAATACAAACGGTTTTATTTCTATTTTTTGCTCCGATTTAAAAGAATTTGTAAAAAGATTTTTAAACCATTTTATTTCTCATATATTAAGAAAATTTTATACATAATTCACCTTTAAAAGCAACTATTTTAGGTCATAACTTATAATAATTTATAAAAAAAAATAAAATGTATAAACTATTTTCCTTCAAATTTTTAAAATTAAGCTAAAGAAATTAAAAATATTTTTTAATAAAAAAGCGAAATAAAATCCCAAATGCAAATTTGCCAGCTAAATCAAACATATTTGTAGAAATAAAACACATGCAGTTCTAGTGATTTCTTTTAACGATTTGTAAAAAAATATTTTTATGGTCGAAAAAAGCTTTTTTTAGAACTAAAAAGATTTTTAAAAAAAGAAATATGACAACACTGATTGGCATTATGATCGTGATTGTTGTTGTTTTTATTTTATTTGTTGAACTTTTGGTCTTTCACCTCCTCACCTTTTACCCTTAAACAACAAATCCATACAAAGGTTTGTCATTTAAATAAAACCCAAACAAATCTGTTTTAAACGAAAACTCTTTATTTACTTCTATTAACGACGTTTGCTTATGTCCTTCAATGGCTCAGTGGTCTAAGCGCTTTGTCACAAATACCTTTTTTCTTTTAGTCGCCCGATCGAGCTCCATCTATTCAACTTTTTTTATTTTTATATTTTTTTAACACTTTTTTTTTATTTTCTTAAGACTTTTTGTTATTTTTTTTTTAACAAAACAAATGCGTCCAGCACAGTTGTCTTAACGATGTCGGTCAGCCTTTCTGTATAATTGAAGAACTGAAAGAGAAAAAGTTTGCAAATAAGGGGCAAGCATCTTGGTTATTAATACACAACATCTGACCAAATGTGGGCGGGATCCTTTAATTGGGCGTGGCAAAAAATAGATTAATTTATATCTTACGAACGGTAAGACCGTAATTAAATACTCCATAAATGGGCTAAAAACATCAAAATTTTTATAAAAACTAAAATTTTAGAGCTGTAATATGACTTATGGATACGTCTTATACATAATATACATATTTGCTGAAAAACTCGGTTCAGATACAAAAAAATTATGACCAAAACATACATTTTTTAAAATACCTATTTTCGGGAACCATAAATCTTCCCGAGTCCAAGTTTTATCACCAAACTAAAAGATAAATTTCCACTTAAAGACGTCCGTATATAAATCTGTCCATTCCATATATGTCCATATATAAACTTCACTTTTTTCCCAACCATGGTGAAGGGTATATAAGATTCGGCATAGCCGAATTTAGCCGCTCTTACTTGTTTTTCATTGTTTTTCATATTTTTCACAAAAATGTTTCCAATCTTTTAAATCTTCTGTTATCTATAAAAAAAAACTCCACAGAGTTAGAAAAATTACAAACAACTTCTTCATTATTTTATTTGTGAAAAAAAAACTTTTCTTCCACATAACTGCTTTTTTCTTGAGAATGTTATTTTATATTGTATTACAAGTAGTAGTATTACTGCTTATATATACTCCTCATTTTCATTGTAATAAATTCTGTCTGCGTATTATCAAAAAGTCAGCTGACGTGCTGTGATTTTTTTCCCATAATTTTGTATTATATGATAAGTTAATTTTCTATATTTTGCCTTAGTTTTCTTCTCAAATATTCAAAAAAAAAAAAAAAAAAACAAAAATAGCTCATACGTATTAAAGTAAATTTGTTGTAAATGTTTTATCATTAATTTTTTATATATAGGAAAAAAAGATTCATAGTGACTGACCACAGAGTTTTTTGCCGGTTGCATAGTTTGGTTAAAGCTAATGATATTTTTGTTTGTGGCAACAGAAATTCAGTTCAAATAGTAAACATTTTGTTGAAATATTGCATATAAATTAATCTAGAAATATTTTTGTATGCAACTATCTAATAATTAGGTGGTTGAATTAAAACCTTGTTATGTTGTAGAGAAAAAAATACTCATAGAAACAACACTCATAAAATAAGTCAATAAAAATATTTGAAAAATCTGCTAAGATAATAGAAAATATTACAATACATCCCAGCAAAATAAAATGGATGTTATTCTTTACGCATCTCTTTTTCAGAACATCCAAAGAAGTTATTAGTGCAAATTTTTCGATTTGTAAGAAGTAATTTTAAACAACTTCCAAAATGTTGATATTAACCCCTACTAGTAAAAAAACAATTATTTAGTTGGTCCATAAATGGTTAATTCCTGCAGTCATCAAATGCCTTATTGAAAACATATTTTGCATACCAGTGATATTCACTTTGAGCTGGTCGGAATAATAATTCTTGACGTGTTCAAAATCACATTTTAACTTAAAAGAAGCCACTCCCTATATTTATTTTGTAGTCCCTATATTTAACAACTTCCGTAAAATAATGAAAAAGTCCATCTGCTCATCGATTTTTCATAGCACCGAAACAAACTACTTCCTCCCAATGACACGCCAATGTTAAAATCATTAATGATTCACCGAAATTTTCACAACTTCGTGTTCAGTAGATGTAGTGTTTAACTACTTCTTCCTCAGCTCTTATTTTGCTGGGATGTAGTGTTTAACTACTTCTTTCTCAGCTCTTATTTTGCTGGGATATATTTAAGCATGCAGAATTTTCAATGGAGTTGAGAATCATGATCTGCCAAAATTTATGTTAGCATTAAGCATACCCCATGGAAAGCTCGAGTAATGGTTCAACATACTCATGCATTACCAAGTAATGATAGCTCGTTACCATTTGCATTATTTGCAAGCATAAAGTAATGAGTTAGGCATAAAGAGATGACATTAATCAATTAAATAAGATCCTTAAATAATTATCTTTAATTAAACAATTGAAATTAACATTATTTCCTTACAATTGTTATCAATGCATAGTAAATAAATTCATCAATTAATTAGTCTACTCAATTCATTAGCCAATTGTATGTCGAGTTGGCCGTATATCGTCTTTTTTTCGAGATTTCAGGGGTTTTATGGTTATACAATTGAAATTATAAAGAAATGGCGCATGCCATATGTGAGACTTATAGCAGAGATGTAAAAATATAATAATTTGTAAACGATTGTGGTTTAAATTTACTGGAAAATTTTAACATTTCAGAAATAATTGTAGCACAATTGAAATTTATTCTTGTCAGTAAATAGCATAACTACTCGTAAAATCCTTAGGTTATTACATGATTAAACGCAAGCATCAAAGAAAAGTAGTTGAATTAAAATAAAACACGTTTAACAGAAAAATTAAGCTAATTGAGTAAAATTTCGGGAAGCGGTCCGAATTCCGGAAAGGGTCCTGATACTTTTTTTCTGAAGAGAACGGAAAATATAGAAATTTATCTTAACGAGATTTTCCATAAATTTAATTTATACAAATATAGACCGGGTAGGTGGTTATTAAGGAAGGTGAATATTTAAATTCTTTTTTGTAACTAAATTAATATTTTGGGAATTACTTTCCAAACCAAACTTTAGGAATTCAAAGAATTCATTTATAATTTTATAATTCCTTAATAAAATTTGAGAATTCCATAGGAAATTAAAATAATGGTACAATTTATAGGAAATTTGTTATTACAGGGTGGCCCAGAAAGACCGAAGTGGTGTGAATTCCTTATAACTTTTTATTTAAGACATATTTTTTTAATTTTTTGTTTTTTAAATACAGTAAATTTATAGGGAATATTTTTAGATTAGTTATTAAAAATGATATCCCGCAAGTGGTGGCCATTTTCTGCTTCGCACAAATGTGCTCTTTCCAACACATTTTCCATGACCTTTCGCAAAACTTCCGGTGTTATGTTGTTAATTTCGTCTCGAATATTGGTTTTTAATTCCTCAATAGTCCTAGGCTTATTAACATAAACTTTCCCTTTTAAATAACCCCAAAGGAAACAGTCTGGAGCGGTTAAATCCGGGGAACGCGGAGGCCAATTAAAATTGCTGCTGCGGATGGTTTTCCACGGCTGGCCTTACAAAATTTTCCAACATGGCCCGATACCGATCACCATTGATGGAAATGGCGACACCTCGTTCATTTTCAAAAAAATATGGGCCAATGATCCTTTCTGAAGAAACACCGCACCACTTGCGGGATATCATTTCTAATAACTAATCTAAAAATATTCCCTATAAATTAACTGTATTTAAAAAACAAAAAATTAAAAAAATATGTCTTAAATAAAAAGTTATAAGGAATTCACACCACTTCGGTCTTTCTGAGCCACCCTGTAGAAGCATTATTTTTTTGATTATTTTTTATTTATAGAATTAATTGCCTGAAAGGAATTACTCAAAAAATTTATTCCCTAGGGAATTAACCGAAAAGTTAATTACTTAGTGAGAGTTAATTTCTTCAGGGCATTAACAAAAACTATTTTAATTGAATTTAATTTAATTGAATCAATTCAATTTAATTTAATGAATTCAAGAAATTCAATTTAATTTAATGAATTCAAGGAATTTTTTCCTTAGGGTATGAATTATGAAACAAAGTTTTCTACAGGGGCTTCCATTTTCTTTTTTATCAGTATGCTAAAGTAATATACTCTGACTTTATCGTAAATGAAGAATTCAAAACCAAAAATCAGTTTTTATAATTTTCAAAAACAAACAGCTTTCGGATTTTTCCGAAATTCAAATAAAACAAGTTTTTGGTGACTGTTATCCGGTTTTTAATTAAAATATATATATTTTCTGTCAAATATATATATTTTCTGTCAAATGGTAATGTAAAAAATTTTCAATGCAGCGAGTAGTAATACCTTAAAATAGTTTCTAAGTTTAAATAACAGAAAATACCATTTAAAAGAAATGATATTTCATTTAAAAACCTATCTATTTACTTTTCATTTAAATCAAATGATTTATGTTGTTTACTTTTAAATGTTGATTAAACATCTAATATATCAGTAAAAATTAATGATTATTCATTAAATTGAAATTGTTTCGGTGTTTTGTATTATTGTTTGTTTTTCAATCTACAAAATGTATACACTTACACAGTCTACAGACACATTTCCTGTGAATGGCCACATATGTGTGTCTGTTTGTGAAGTTGTTGTATTTTGAATAGAAAGAATTTTGTATATAGAAAAACAATTTAAATAAAAAACAAACTTGGAATTTTTTATATGTTGTTTTTTTGATTCAGATATTAAAAAAGATTTTAATTTGTAATTAATGTAACAGAAACAAATAAACCACAAATTTACGTTTTTTGGGTAAATTTTTATTAAATTTAAAACAAATGGAAAAAAAATACATATAACTGGAAAATATCGGTAAATGACAGTAAATTCTAAGCAGATGCATAAAGAGTTAAAATAAATATTTCCTTTATTTCTAACTGGACTGAAATCTTTTTTTTATTAAACTACAAACAGTAAACTACATAATATTCTGGTTGTAGTTGTTAATTAACAGTTATTAATTAAACTTGTTTAAATAACAATTTTTTCCACTTTCAAGCCAAATTATATCATTGGAAAAATTTTGAATTTGAAAAAAATAAAATGCTCTGTAAAATTACTTTATACATCAACCTAACGGCATCTTGCAACAAGTTTAATTTTGTCGGAATGCAAATTTTGATAAAACTTTCTACTAAATAATACAAAATTTTAGGATTTACTGTCAAATTATCAATCCTTGATTTGAGTGTTTTATTCCCAATAGAGGGCGTCCTACGATAAAAAAATATCCACATTTTTTATCAAATATTCTTTATTAAAAATAATATCAATTTGCGAGTTTTCCAAAGAGAAAAATCAATTTCTATATTGGACGAGAAAATTGTAAAATTTGTGGTTGCAAGAAATACCGATACGTTTTAGTATATATAATTTACGTTAATTCGATTTCAATTATGACATTAAAATGTTTTTAAAGTTTTTTTTACAACCGTTAAAAAATTTTTAGTCTGTATAAAAATACCCAAGAAAACCTAACCGGTATTTTTTAAACCGAAACCGGCTTTTTAAAAAACAATTATTCAAATAAACCCAAAGCCGGGTTTTTCAAAAGACCGTTTTTTTGAATACTCTAATCATAACTCATTCATCCTTTTGTGAGTTTCTAGATTAAGAACAAAAAAAAAAAAAAAAAAGAAAGTTGTCTTAATTCATATTTTGTTCTATGATAGAAAATAAAACTTTTCTTATTTGATTTTCTGTTCCAGTATTGTTTTTCGAGAGTAAAGTTAAAACGCGTACTGCATTTATGCTCATTGTTTGACTGTTAATTTATTTAGTTTTTTCAACTTTTTTTTCATAGGATGGAAATGAAATATTTTTTTTTCAACTCCTGCTTACAAATTTAATAAAAGATTCATTGAGTTTATTAATATTCTTTGTTTGTCTTGGCATACTCATGATGTTTATTAATATCAAGAGTTTTACAAAAATGGAAAACTTTTGCGATTTTTTTTTTTTTAACAAAATTAAAAGTTTTTCAAACTTCAAAAACCATCTAAATGTGATTTACATTAAACATAAATGATGGATTTGTTGTCTATCTATAATAAAATGTATTAAATGTAGTGGTTATACCAAAAACGGAAAAAAAGTTGACCGAACAAAAGTTTTTGGTTTCAGCAGAACATTTTTTTAACTACTTCAATGCAAGACTTTACTTTTGTCTCCCTTTTATCCAATACTTGAACCTTTTATTTACTATTTTTTATATTAACTCAATTTATTTGCTACTGTCTACTTTGTGTCTATCTTTGGATATTAAGATATACTACTATAAATATTAGTGTGATACATAATTTTTAACGTTGACATTTAACAAAGGGTGGAAAGGTAGCTAAAAAGTAGCTGTAACTCCTGCACTCAAGAAAGTTCTACATTTAATGTCGTTTTACTTAGGAAACATATTTTATTGATATTTAAAGTTGATTTTTCTAAGCAACCTATAACAACATATGAGCATATATAAACATATACTTTCAAATTTCGGATCCAAAGGTATATGTTCATGTATGCGATCGTGTTTAGTCATATATTGAACCATACATGGCTGTATATGACCATGTGTGCCAATGTATGATTGTATAACCAGCAAAAAAATGGTAGTCATTCTGTGACTTCTTTCATTGTGTTTCCTAAACTTCAGTTGACATTCTTTTATGATTTTTTGGTGTTATTCGAAGGCACTTCCAAAAGAATTTTTGTGTTCATATTTCAAATGCAGTGATCTGGATATAAACCCTATGCATATCTTAAAAAATCACTCTTCATTACTTCAAAAGCAAAAGTTATAGTATATTGTATATTGTTCGAAACTAAAGCATCACAGCAAAAAAAAAAAAAAAGTAGCAAAAGTAGAGAAAAAGAAGCAGTGGTTTTGATTCCGGTGTTGTGAAAATTTGGATCGGAACCAATGATTTTTACATAGGGTAGAAGGTTTCTTTTATTATCCTTTTTCATTGCATCTAAAGCCCTTCTTATGGTTTAGTGAAAAATTAAATCTTTTGTTCTTCCCAATTTCATTAAAAATCACATTTTTATAAGTTGTGAAAAAGAACTTCCTTAGAAGAGAAAAATCAGAACTAAAAAATACTTTAGAATCAATAAAAAATTAATTCCTTAAGAATCACTTCCACTTATTTTTGCTGGGATATATTAAAATTGAAAAAATAGTTCTGATGAACTATTTTTTTTTTTTTATTAAATCATTTTTTATATTTTAGTTTAAAATTTCATGAGGGTTAGAATTTATGCAGTTTTGCAGTTTTTATAAAAGTTTTGAAATATCAAGAAAAACAAATTTTTTAAGCTTTTATTGAACCTAAATGGCCTGTCATTTGCATTTTTCTGCCTTAAATATTTATGACGACGCAATCTATGCATTTTTGCATTATGTTTATTATTATTAACACTACACTATTTCCAGTTTTAGTTCAGAATTTATCAAAATAATTTTAAAATTGTGTAAAAATTATTTCAAATTGCCCAAAAATGTTTAAAAATTGTGCAAAAATTATTTAAAATTGTTCAAAAATATTTCCAAATTATCTACAAATGTTTTCAAATTATCCAAAAATATTTTAAAATATATCTAAAAATTCATTAAAATTTTTGAAAAATGTTTTAAAAATGCTTTTTCACTAATGCAGAATTATTTATTTGTTTTAATAAAGAGTATTTGTATATCAATCCATAAATTTCGCTTCTTTAAACTTTTTTTTTCTGCATTCTTAGGAAATAAATTTTTATCAAAGCTTAAATACTACAAAGTATATGAACATTTTCCACTCATGCATCAGAATACCTATCATTGTATTATCATTGCTTCCTTAGAGTAAAGTATGAGTAATGTCAGTAGCTACATTTGAATACTTCCATCCTATGACACGCTAATATTAAATTCATCGATGAAACCATTACAAAAGAAGTGATGCCTTTGCCGTAGTAGTGATGCTTTTATTGATTCTTTTGCAGCTTCATTTTTGCTGGGTACAAGCCCATGTATAATCATGTATTTCGAGTTTTACATGGGAAACGAGAGTTTTAAAGCAATTAATTCAAAAATTTTCATGAACATTTGTAGTTGTTTTTGACTACATTTGAAGCTGTTTTATACTATGTGTGCAGTTGTTTAACTGCATTTGTTTTTATTTTTATCTGCATTTGTGGTTGATTTTAACTAAATTTTATGTTTTTTTAAATACAATTGTAGTTGTTATACCCTCCACCATATATGGTGAGGGTATATATCAGTTTGTCATTCCGTTTGTAATATGTCGAAATATAGGTTTAAGACCCCATAAAGTATATATATTCGTGATCCTTATGCAATTTTAAGTCGATTTAGCGATGTCTGTCTGTCTGTTTGTTAAAATGGCGATCACGACGCGAAGACGCAAGCGGGGGTGCCTATTTTTACCCATATTATTGAACATCCTCCCGAGCAGTTTGGTATTTAAAATGAGCAAAATCGGTCAAGCAGTTCAAAAGTTATGAGTGAAAATGTGAAGGTACCTCTAAATTTTCCATACAAATTTGTACAATTTTTCTGTATCTATTTTTTTTTTTCTGTTAAGTAAAAATGTTATTAAGTCTTCTTATTGTTCGATTACATTTATTGTCTTACATACTATGATAACTAAATTAACGTAAAAATGAACAATGTTAAAGTCGCTAACAGAGCAGACCTCTGTAAATAACATTGCTAAAACTAAATAACAAAAGTTCGTTACATAAATTGACAAAACATATTCATATTACAGTTCATGCAAAATTTAGTATGGTGGAGGGTATTCAAAGATTCGGCACAGCCGAATTTAGCCCTTTTTTACTTGTTTTTAACTAAATTTTTTTTAACTACATTTGTAGTTGTTTTAACTACATTTGCAGTCATTTTTTTAAAGACAGATTTTTCAGATTTTTTCTATAAACTTCACTACATTTATATGTCGTTTTTACTACATTTGTCAGTTAAATTTACTCAGTTCAACGAAAATGTAATTTACAACTTTTCAACAGCAAATACAGTTATTTTAACTGTCATTGATTTTACCTATATAATTTCCTAAGTGTAAGTTACAATCCTTTAATGTATAAGTACCTCCTTTATATAACATTATTGACATCTTGCAGTTTCTACTTTTTTTTATGGAGAATCTGTTTTAGCTTTTAGTGTTGTGTCGTATTATGTTTAGGTCGATCTTATTGTCGTAACATTTTTACTTAATCTTGAGTTTGTTACTATTTTTGGGTTGTTAGCATGTAAGAAGTAGTAGTAGTGGTGGTACTATTTTAGTTTGTTGTTAGTGTTTTACAAGTATGTCAAATATCACGTATTATCCTTTGAGTAAAGCAATTGATGGCTACTTGACATAACTTGTTTTTCCTTCAATAACTCAAATTGTAGAGGATTCAGTAATAGCTTTATTGTCATATTTGAATGAGCAATGTATGTATGTTAGCAATGTATTTCCTAAGTGCAAATGTATCTTTATGACATTTTGGAAATACATATATGCCTGTGTCGATAGGTAATAAAAGCTTATTTTGAAAACGTCCGTTTACAGCAATTTTGTGCATTAAATATGTTTTTCTTTATTTCTTTTATGCTTGGACAAATTTTTTTTATTTATTGTATAAAAATTTTAAAAATTTTTAAAGGATACACTTTGTTTACTTCGACCCAATGAAAAAACAATGAATTAATTGGTAGAATAAATTTAAAGGCAATAAAATATGAAACTTATATTGTGAACATTGTTTTTTAAACATGATATATATCCACAGACCAACTCGAATACTCACTTTTTAGCCCTTAAAAGTATTTTTGTGTTTCCTCTGTCACATAAATTTCGTTTTTCATTGAAGTCCACTCAGCAGAACTTTCTTGCCATAGTTTTTTCTATAGAAAAAATATTGGACCATGACAATTTTCTTAATGAAAAATAGCAGAATAATAACTCTTGAATTATTTTACAAGCTTCCATATACCATGTAAATATTAGTATTAATATTAACAGACTAAAGCGAGTTAAACCAGCATTTAAAAACTCGCGGAATGTACAGTGGAGCTTCACTTTTCATAAAAAAAAATGTATTATTCTATAGTCCATTTGGATGCAATGTCAAAAAAGTGACATGTATTGTTCAAACAAAAAAACTTAACCTACTAGTACCAAATTCGTAGATATACATTCAAAAAAGATTATCGGTAGAATCTACTGAAAATGACAGTTAGAACAAAGGTATATTAAGTTAAAAATGCTACAAAAGCAACTTTGAAATTTTGACAAACTTTGAAATTTTGAAACAACAAACATAAAATGGTAAAAAGAGCTGCTGTTCTTTACAGTTAAAGTTATAAGCTGTTATAGATGATTGTCGCAAAAATGTATTTATTATTAGTAACTATTTCGTAAAAATATATTTTGTATAGTTTAATGTATATGTATTGTTTGATACGAGTATTACGAGTACTAATACTAAATGATATACAGCATTTGATAAGGAGTTTAAAGGTATACACTATAATTTTGTTTTTCATTTGAAAATTGCCAAAGACAGATTTTATTAAATCAGTTAAACGTTAGTTTTAAATAAAATAGCCCAACATAAATTTTTTACAAAGTTGTTTGTGATAGTTAAAAAATATCTGTAGCAAATATATATGTATATAGTGAAATCATACAGAAGTTGTTTTGAGGCACCTAAGTGTTGTATTCAATTGGATAATTAAAAGCTCTGAAGAGGAAGAGAGGTTTTTTCAAAAAAAACTTTAAGAAGATCTTTAATTTTTTTTAGTATCCTAATATAAAGACTTCAGTTTAAAAATTTCCGCAGAAAATTACTTCGTTTAAAGTACTTAAAAAAAAATCATTCCAGCAGCAATTTTTTTTGATTACGTTTCCAAATATACTTCTATAAAATTCTTAGTTCCAAAATTTATTCTTCATAATGTTATCTGTTTACATACTAGTTTTTAATATTTTAAAAATTTGTTCTCTTTTTTTAGCTGCTTAAAATTAATTTGGACATGTTCCACAGTTGCCAAATCTTACCCAAAAATATCGTTAAATCCAAAATTGCTAGAAAAAAACTAAATTATTAAAAATTAAAAAACTTTACAATAAATCTTAAATATTTCAATTTCCTTTGAAAAATTATAAAAAAATTTTATTTAACATCTTCCGAAAAATTAGTTAATTTTAGGACAATGATAATATCACAATACAATGAAAAATAAGTGTATTAAAAATTCTTTGAAACAAGAAGACCGCCTTACAAAATATAGCTAGATTTTTCGCTAAAGCATAGTTTTTCACGATAATACATTTTAGTGAAAAATTAGTAAAATTTGATTTCAGGCAAATTTAATATACACTATTATTTTTCTAGCGAAAAATTTACATTTTGGGTTAATTGTGACTGTGTCTTATAAAAAAATAAAAGCTTTTTATATTCAAAATTTAAATTAGGATTTTATCACGGGAAGAACAATTTACTATTCTTAATTCCTAAGCCCCAATATCCCAATGACTTATTAGCCACTAATTGGGTCTTGAACTGACACATTTGTTGTTGTTCCCATATAAAATTTTAATGTACCTTAATATTAGATTTGAAAGGGATATACTGTAATTGGGTGTAAATTATATTTTATAATGATGTTCGGCCAAAAAAACAATATTTGGTTGGTTTTTTCTTTCTTTGCGACATTATAGACAAATTCTTTGCTTTACCTCGGATTTTTTTTTTTTAAATTTTGCATCCAAAGTGGAATCAAATCGGCGCAATAAACATTTTTGTTAGCAAATTATGTCCATAATGCTTCAAAATGAGGAATACAGACCAAGTAAAATGTTATCAAAATTATCCACTAGTGTTTAAAAGTCGCTGGATTTGACGAGAAAATAGTTTATTTAAAATTTAAAAAATGATAATTATATTAAAAAATTTCTAGTTATGACAAGGAAAAAACATTTTTTGCTGCTCCTACACTTATAAATACTTAGTGCCATCCAAATTGTGAAACATATTCTGTTAGTTGAAAAATGTGATCCCTTATGATTTTTACACAGAGAAAACATATTTACTGCGACAACAAAACTTTTTGCCAACGGAATGGTTTGGTTCGGGCCACCGATATATTTTATTATGGCAAAAGAAATTCATTAGATACAAAAATAATTTCGGTTAAAGCTAAATATTTCAATTATTTCAGGATATATTTGATTTCCACAACCAAATAATTTAGTTGCTGGAACCAAATTATTCAGTTGGCAAGGAATGCGGTTGTCACAATGAATCAATTTTTTCTGTGTAGATAAAGATTCTAAGACATTTTAAGTAAAGTTATATTTAACATCATAAGTAATTTTTAACTTTTTTAATATTTTTTTAAAGCTCCGAAATCTTGGACATAAAGATTTTTGTAAATTAATTTTAAACTTACATTGTTTATGGTCTTGTAGTTTAGTTCATATAAAACATTAAATAAATTAAGCATATTTTTGAATAAATTCCTTTTTTTAATTTGATGAAATTTGGAAGATAATGCAAATTTAAAAATATACAAAATTTTTTAAAAAAAATTGAACTTTCTATAAATTTTTTGTGTCATAAATAGCAGAATTTATCCTAAATTCAGCCAATTTTATTTTTCTAATTAAGTTTCAGCGTGCTATTTAGCTACATTTTCGCTCACATTCAGTATAAATTATTATTTTTTTCTATTTCAGGAACACTATAATGCTTTTGGTACTTCAAGCCAAGATAGGTTATGCAAATTAATGTAATATTCATGTGAGGGACTTTCTTGATAATTTCTTGTGCGTTTGTCCGGTTTTAAGGAGTTTCGTTCAATAAGCTTTGGTAAGGTCATCAGAATTGGAAATGATACAAATAGTGAACTTTGATTCAAATAACAGGCTGGGAAAGATTAATCTAAAATCTGAAAACAACTATATAGTATAGAAACTTTTTATTACAAGAATTTAATTAAATTCTTTGTCGAAACGTTGTTAAATATTATGATTTAGTCTGCAGAATTTTCTTATAAAACATTGTCAAAATTCTTTTTTTTTCCTAATTGGTATATTTATTTTATAATTGTGAAATTTAATTTATTGAAAATAAAGAAAATTACTGCTACTACTACCAAGCAAAAATAAATGGAAGTGCTTCTTAAGGAATTAATTTTTCATTGATTCCAAAGTATCGTTTAGTTCTGATTTTCCTCTTCTAAGGCAGTTCTTTTTCACAACATTCAAAAATGTAATGTTTAATGAAATTTTACACTTTTCAAATGTATAAAGGGTAACTTATTTTAAAAACAACTAAAGTTAAACATTAATCATAGATATTGCTATAAAAATTTGACACTTGTAACTATGGTTTAAGTAAAAGCGATTTATTTCAATCTTTAACGTACAATTTACGAGGCTTTAAATTCTTAAAATCGTTGTTGTTATTGCTACTAAAAGCAAAAAAATATTATAGTAAAAATTGCAAGAATTTCGAATAAAGTAATTAAATAAGGCTCGATTACTGAATGTCCCGTTATAATTTAACCAACAGTCAAATTCAAACTTAATATGTGCCAGTTAAATTCTCAGGTCAAAGCTACCCAGCAAAAAAAAAAGTAGCAAAAGAAGAGAAAAAGAAGCAGTGATTTTGATTCCGGTGTTGTGAAAATTTGGATCGGAACCAATGATTTTTACATAGGGGTGTCATAGGGTGGAAGTTTTCTTTTATGATCCCTTTTCATTGCATCAAAAGCCCTTCTTATGGTTCACTAAAAATTGGGATATTTTGATGTTCCCAAATAAATTTTGAATTTTTAATTTAGATTTAAACAGGACATCAGTAATCGGGCCTAAGCCACATTTTCACAAACTCCCGTTTGCTTCTACTTTATTCGAAATTCTTGCAATTTTTTCCACAATAAATTTTTTACTTTTTGTATCAATAACACAGTACGACAGTGGTTGGTACACATAAGAAATGTTAAATGAATATTGTAGCCCGTCAGAATTTTGAGAAAATCGATTTTTAACTTCGAAGTACCGTGGAGGTTCACTTGTAATGTAATACTATTATAAAATGTTCTATAAAAACAGAATGGGTCAACCGATTTTCATGCTTGAGCCAGTTTTGAAAAGGGAATTAAATGTGAATTTTTTTTTATAAATTTACATGTAAAGTTAAAAAAGAACCAAAAATGTACGAAATTGATTTTCTCATAATTGTGACGTGCTACAGCAAAACGCCGAGACACGTATTTCGTTATTTTAAGCTTATTTTCATATTCTGTTAACATTTCTCATGTGTACTCAAAGTTTGATTTTGTCGTACTGTGTTATAACTACGATTTTAAAAATGTTAAATCTCTTAAACTTAAAGCATAGTTTTAAATGTCAAATTTATAGAGAAATATCTATGATTAATGTTTAACTTTGGTTGTTTTTAAAATAAGTTTCCCGTCATAGATACAAAAAGTGTTAAATTTCTTCAAAAAATCACATTTTGAAAGTTGTGAAAATGAACTGCCTTGGAAGAAAAAAATTAGAACTAAACGATACCTTGGAATCAATGAAAAATTAATTCCTTAAGAATCACTTCCATTTATTTTTGCTGGGTTTTTTTTTTTGCTGGGCTACTACTATTATTAGAGACACCTACACGTATAAGTAATATAATGTTACGTATACGTACGTAGTACTTACTAGGTAAAACTATTTTATTCCAATTTTAATAAAATATTTGTAACGAGTAACAAGATCAAAATTTTTGGAGCGATAGAATAATGTTTTTTTTTTAGAAAAAATTCAAAAATAGGTTCATTGGTAACCTCTAAAAGCGGAATATTTTAAAGACCTTTTTTGTCTGATTTTCATTTGCCATATATTTATTTGAAATTATTTGCTGCAAACGTTTAATGAAAAATACAATAAAAAGAATAATAACAATACAAAATTCAGCAAACCGTAGTCGAACTCGTGAACATAAAAAAGTTACGTTATTCACTCCAAAAAAAAGCTTCATCATATCTCTAAAATGTTGCATATATTTTCATCCAATGTAGTGCTTCATAAAGCTGTTTCATAAGGCTGTTTTCAAAAATGAGAATTGATTAAATGTTTTTTTAATATTTAAAAAACTTTTCTTAAATATGATGAATAATATTTATGAAGAAGTTTAAACAATATTTACGATAGTTTTTTTATCATATTTATGAATAAGTTTCATCATATTTATAAGGAATGTTTATTAATATTTGTGAACAAATTTCGTCATATATTTCCATATATGGTAAGGGTTCACATCAGCTTATCCCTTTGTAACATGTCGTAATATAGGTCTAAGACTCCATAAAGCATATATATCCCTACTACCCATCTATATTAGAAATACAAATTAAGGATGGATAACACCTATTTATGTTAACTCATAATTTGAAAAATTTCAAGGAAGAAGGTCTTCCATGATTACTTGTAAATACACTTGAAAAGGGAAAAAATTATATATTTTTCAACAGTCGTTTGGAGTTGACTTATATTTTATATTCACCTTAAATTTTTTTTCATCACAAATCTTTCCACCTCATAAACATTTTTCACTTTAAAAAAAATGTTTTAAGCTCAAATAAATCAATGAATGCAATTTATTTTAACGAAATCTATTCATTTATAAAACGAATAAGGATTTTATCTGTGTAAAATTATTGCCTTATTATTTTAAATGTATTAATTCTATTTTTACTAATGTGTCTGTATTATATGCATACATTTTCCAATACACTTCATATATGAAATCAATTGTGAAAAAATAATACATTATATGCTCTATTGCCATTTGCCATATTCAAAATGTTGCATCAAAAGTCATAAATCATAAAATTGTTAGCTTCAGGATATTTAATCATAATCGTGTCAAAAATAAATGGATCTTATATTCGATTTGTAGGCAGTGAGGAAACAAAACGTTAAAAAAAATCTATGTTTGCTAAAGTGATTTTATTAAGAAAAGTGTGTGTGTGTGTCTGTCTCAAATGTTCCATTCCATTTCATAAATAAGTTTATATGAATAGGAAATTGAAAGACTCTTTTGCTTAAGTAATGGTCGTTTAAGCAAAAATTTCAAGGCTAGGCAAAAAGTGTTTTTCCATAAAAACTTTTAAGGTGGATGAGTAATTTTGTTTTTTTTTTTTTTTTGGTTAGACGAAAAGAAGAAAAATTTTACGAAAATTATAAAACGCTAAAAGGGTGCATAAATTACACAGATAGTTTTTCGGACATATGGTTAAGTTTGTTTTTTTTTTTTCTATATTTTCTCTTAGAAGACAGGAAATAGAAATTTCATTTAAGTGGTTCATGAGGAAGTAGAATGAGGACAAAGTCTTAAGATTTATGCAAGCAATTTAAATTAATAGGATTTTACTAAAGAAGAAAACTTTGAGTATATATTTAGTATTGTTTATTAACTTTCAATTATTATTTGATACCGGCGACAATAGAATATCTTGAATGGGGTTGTTGCATTCTTAACTGTCTGGTTGACTTTTATTGATTAAGTAGTATACCAAATTATCATCTTTTAATATCTTATACTTGAATACACTTTAATATGTTAATTAACAGCGAACAACACTGTGTAGAAAATTTTGTGAAATTGCCGTAAGCCATAATAGGTACAATGTTTAATGAAAGCAAAATATTGCTAAAGCAAAACCTCCAAAGCGGTTTAAAATACTAGATCGGATTTTCATTTTATTTTTTTATTTTGCATGTTATAATTACGATTATGATTGTATCAATACAAAATAATTCTCTATGTAAATTGTTTACGCTATAATTTTTTTAAAAATGTTTGGCATTAAAAATTTTACAAATCAGTCCAAAGGCTCAGAGGTTATAACCGAAAATGTGAGGACATTTCGAAATATTCCATAAAAATTTTAGTGCTTTGTACTTTTATAAATCTTTCTTGAAAACCCTAAATATACATTTAATGAACTGAAGTAATTTTATATATATTATATAAATTTGTGGAAATTACGAAGGCAAGTCTTTACTAAGAAATAGAAAAACCCATTTTGTTGAATTGATTTTTTTATTTTTCAACGTATTCTTGTTTTAGGTCGATGCACTTCATGCAGCGATTCTTTAATTTGTTAAGCTCTCTGCAGAATATGATTTCGGAAAGTCCTCAAAAAAGAATTTAGTTGCAGAGACGATTCTCCTCAATTGACTTGAGTTTTGTACTAGGAGCTTTTTCTTAAAATTTGAAAACAGGAAAAAGTCGTTTGGAGCCAAATCTCTAGAATAAGGTGGTTTCAGCAACAATTTAAACCTTAAATCTAGTATTTTTGCCATTTAAATTGCACAAGTGTGCACCTAAGCATTATCTTGACTCTTTTTGAGTGTTATTTCTTCGTTTAACATGATGAATAATATTCTCTAATTATTGTATTTCCCTTTTTCAAGTAGTCAATATAAATAATTTAATTCATATAAAAAAACCGAGGTTTCTGGTGAGTGTAAATTTGGCTTTGTAAATAAATGTTAGTAAAATTTATCTAAATGATTTATTTTAAAATCTATTATGCTCCAAAAAAAAAAAAATATTATATTTATCATTATTTAAAATTCTGTTAAGACTGTAGGCTAAAACCACTTTGATAAAAAATGTCCAATTTTTCCCACAGTGCACTGGACCAATATTAATAATTGTAAACCAACTTCTCATAACAAATAACATTGTGAAAAATTGGCAACCGATCCTGTGTTTTCGCGCACCGTGGTCGCCTATAAATAGACTGACATTGCAAGACACCTTAAAATTATAATCCGAGTTAAGTTTTAAAAACTCTTAGGGGATATGGTATAAACTGAAAGTAAACTCTTATTTCGCGTTAAAATCAGTTACTGTGTAATCAAATGTAACAACTATATGATTCTTCGTTAAAGTCAGTTTTATAATTAAAAACTTTCAGCCTTCACGTAATACATAATTTAAGTTTTGTTCAATAAATTTAAAATTTATTATTCAATGTCTTAATAATTTTTATTGATTTTAGCATAATATTATTCACCTCTCCACCATACTTATTATTTAAGTGCTTGTTATTTTTTGTCGTCGATTTGTTTTCTTATTAATGATGTTTTATTTAATTTTGACTTTTGATCATTTTTTATCGTTATTGACCTTTTGCATAAACTCAAATATTTGATGGTCTTTTTTTTCATGAAAAGGCATGAAAATTGCAAATTAACTGAATTATGAATCATGCTTATAATCATAATTCAATAAGAACGCTGTTGTGTGTGTGTGTTAGAATATCTGTTTATATACCCAGCAAACACTTTGCATTTAGAATAAGTTTGTATTTAGAATAAGTTTAAATTGTACTATAAGCAAAATTGTAGCACAGTTTAAAAAAAAAGCATTTTGTAAGTACATTCATAAAGTGTCTAATGAAAGTATAATGTAAGCTTTATAAAATATTTGTAATGTAATTGATTTGTAAACTTTTTTTGTGATTATAAAATATTAGAAAATCATCTCAATTTTTAGCTTCCAAACTATATTAAAATTATATATGTATATTGCAAAAGTTTTGTTACCTTTTTTATAAATTGAAAATAAAGAAACATGTGAAGACTTATACATTTTATTTCATTAGTTTTATTTACAAATTTAAATTATACGTACACTGGATTAAAATACCGATACTTTGTTAAACTCACCAATAGCAAAAATTTACAATAACTCCAGTCTCCAGTCGCTGAAAAAGGAACCTACATAACAAATTTCAAACTTCTAGCTACAGCATTTGGGTGATTAAGGGACACTTTCCCCCTATTAATTCCAATTTTAAGCACATTCTTATTCCAAAAAATACCTGAATTAATCCATGAGCACGGGGAAACATATTTCAAACTTTTTCTATTAATATTATTTTTATTACCATTTTTTTAATTAACGATAATGTTGAAAGGGTATGATTTTATTGACGAATAGAAATCGTTTTAAATTTTACTACAGATACATTTTCGAACAACTTATAAAATATATGCAAATCGATAAATATAACAAAATTCCTAGCTCGCTCTATACCATTTCGTTCCATGTGTTTATTGTTTCGATTCAACTTACTACCCGTTTCATTAAATAATGCTTAAATTCCACTCATCCACCGTTCTATTCCATTTTGTTTCCCTTATAAAGGGTTTTAATACCACCCGTCCTATTTTATTTTGTTCCTCTTATCTAATGTTTCAATTCCACTCATTTTTGCCTGTCAAATTTTATTTCCTTCCGCATTCCTCGTTCCCCGTTTCATTCTATTTCGTTCCTCTTGCATAGTGTTTGAATTTCATTCGTTTCCGGTTACATTTTATTTAGCTCGCCTTGTCGAGTGTTTCAATTCCACTGGTTCCCCGTTCCTTTCCATTTCGTTGTCTAATTTAAGCATTTCAATTTTACACGTTCTTCAAATTTCAGGTTTCTAGCCACAGCGGTTTGAGCAGGCCTTTAAGGGCGGCACTTTTCCCCTTTTTAAGCCCTATTTAAGTTTTCTCGTAAATAAGCCCATACTCTATGGAATACTTATTTAAAATTTCAGGTTTCTTACCAAAGCGGTTTGGCCAGGCCGTCGAAGGAAGGATTTTCCCAAAGTCCACCTTCATTTTTACCTCGTTCCTGAAGGAAATGCTAAAATGTACCTCATCATTTATTTAGGTCTACTCCAGGGTCAAAGGGGGTACTTTTACTCTTTTTGCCCGTCTTAGCAGATGTTTACGGCGGAGGAAAAACCTACACCAGATTTCAACTTCCTAGCTCCAACAGAACCACGATTTTTGTATATGTCGACATAAAACCTCTATTAAAAAATATACATATTGTAAGCTAAGATACTAAGAGCATTTACACCTAATTTATGCTTACAAAACGTTTAGAAACAGGATATTTTAAATTTTAACCAAAATTTCAGCAAAATCTTGGTAAATGGTATAAACTATTTCAGGTATTACGTAGTAAAAGGTATCATTTGAAACCTAATGTAATACCTCCAAATATTTCGATACATCACTACTTATTTTAAAGTAAAGAAATAATGACTTACCGATATTAGTAAATATATTTACAAATTCTTAATTTTTTAATTTACATTTCTTAATTTTTTAATTTTACAAAGTATTTAAAAAAAGTTTACCAACTCCGTGCGTGTTCACAATTACATTTCACTTGACGTTTACATTAATGTTTATTGGGTAGCTAGAAGCATGATATTTCCCAATGGGGGTTGTTGTCTTGCTTGATTTTCATTTGATTGATTTTTATGTTGATAAGTATGAAAGTTACACTACTTAACAAAAAAACTACTTCTTCTTCTACTAAAGATGGTTTTTAAAGCACTTTGGTTTGCTAAGCCCGTTTCTGAAGTCAAATAACATATGTCTAAATTGCCGAGATGTCGGCCTATGTTTTTTAATCCCTGACACTGACTTCATAGGTCAAATTGTGTGGTGAAGTAACTAAAGATATTTTATATTCTTTATGGACTTGAATTGTACTTAAATTTACGTAAAATGAGTTCTCCAAGTATTTTGCCCTCCTAAAATTAAATCTGCTATAAAGGTAATTCTAAAAAAAATAATCTATTTTTTGAGATCTTCAGGTAGTCCTTAATACACCCTTTCATATTTCACCTAGTAGTGATTAGGATATTTTATTGATCCTACAAATATTATTCGCACGGTAAAATGCTTAAAAATGAAAGGCTTTTAATTTGGAAAGCCTATTTGATGGAACTTCTAAACTTTTGATACTGGTGCAGAAAGCCATAATAATTTAAAAAATGTTTAATATAAATCTTTACAAATGCCTTGTCGAGTAGTGTTATATGCCATCCATATGGCGGAGTTGTTTCATTTCATAAGTCTATTATATTAAGTGATTTATGATTGAACTGTCTTATTAATTTTCTTATATTCAAGGCGTTGCGGAAAGTGAAAGTTTCAGTTTTATTATCCATCGCCATCATCGTTAAAATGAATTATGTTTGTAAAGATGGTGCGATATAAATATTTTCTTATTTTCTTATTAGCTTTAGGAGTTTCTTATACCTAATTTGGCAAAATTTCGTATTTTTCTTATACCTAATTTGGCAAAATTTCTTATTTTTCTTTTGTATGCTGTTGATTTAGTTATAATTTTAAAATAAACATTTTAATCGACTTTTAATACTTACTATACAATATGGTTTATAAAATAATCTTTAAATTATATGCATTGAATAAAGAATACGGAAGTACATTTGATTATGGGTAAGGAAATAAAATCTCCCAAATGACTATTAGAACTTTGGACTTATAAAATTTGTTTAAATAATTTTTTAAGAAAATGTTTTGAAGTTATTCATTCTAAAAAGTTTTCTGTCTGTGTAAAAATTAACCAACAATTTTAAAAAAATATTTTAATTGCATCCATAAAACTATTTCTTATAGCCACAACCAGATATAACAAAATTTTGCATTGGTTGCATCTAGAATACCAAAAACTGGAAAAAGCGTATGCTAAATAAAAACAAGAAGTATCATAACTTTTAAGTGAGGTACAAAATTTGCTTATACTAAACGAAATTCAGTTAAAACCAAACAATTTTATTGTTATTACACTTAACCAAAAGTTTTCAGTGAAATCAACAAAAAAAAATATTTATTAACTTTATTTACTTCAATTTTAAAAGTAATTAGAATGACAACATTTTATTTTACAATATTCTTTCAAATTTCATTTAAATTTAAAAATACTTTGATAGGAATTCGATAAAATATTAGGTGTGTTCGACGTACGTTACCGCGGGTGCCCGCGGGAACCCAATCTTACCAGAAAGCGTTTCTTTTAACAAAAATTGGGTAAATGAGAGCGTTCATGAGAGAATAATTGTGTTTCTCATTTTACCAGAACTTACCCGTACTTTTTATTTGGGTAAAATTGTCAAATCATCACCTGTTGCTAATAAATTAACTGTTTTGCATTTTTGAAAAAAATTAAAGTTAAATAAAAGTTTACTATAAAGAACTTTTCCTTCCTAATAATGAAAAATACATTTGAAAATGTAATAGATATTTGCCATTTTGAAAATATTTATTATGTAAGCTGTTTTTTAATATGAATAAATTTGACGTTTATTTTCGGGTAGGAAATGTGGTTTTGTGCGTTCGTAGTATTTATGAAATTTTAATGGTTTTGTGAGAGAATTTTTTGCTTACTCTCATTTTACCAGACTTTACCCAAAATTACCTCGTACAGACCTATTATTTCTTTTTTTTTTTCAAATTAATATATGTTTTTCTAAACACAACAAATTTTATTAATACGAAACAATTTATCGTTTTGCATAAATTGGTTTGTTAAAAATTTCAGTTGTTAATTTTACAAAAATTTTTTGATGTTAATGTGATAAAAGTTATATTCAATTTGAAAAACTATTGTAGCTTTAGAAAATAATTTAGCATGCTTAGTCTTGTAGCGTCATTACTTGTGTGAAGCACAATACAAGTCTTGACACCTGTAGTGACCCAGAAAAAACAAAGTAACAGCTATTTACTTGCTTAATTACGTTTGTTCGCGATGTACCAAAAGTAATGGGTACTCATAATTTTTTGGATGTTAGTAAGCTAGAGGGTAATGACCACCCACTTCTTTGTGGTTTTTTAAGAAGATAATGAATACTCCTTACTTTTCGGACATCGTGAACAAAAGTAATTAAGCGAGTAACTAAACACGCTTAATTATTGATCTTCAAATATCGAAAAAACTGCATAAAATAATGTAAAAAATTGTCATTACCAAATTATTAAAAAGTTATAATTTTTAGTGACTTATAGTGACCTAGTTGGTACATCTTTTTATTTTACTTCTAATGTAGTTAAGCAATTATTGTATGTACATTTTATTTTGTACTTTTTTTAAATATTCTGATAAGCGTAGATTGAAAACTACATACAACAACATTGCAAGATATGTTTTCGGATTGAAGAGTCATGATAGAGTGTCTCAGTTTTCCAAAAAAATATTTAATGTATCATTTGAGAATCTTCTAAAGTGCCGGATTCTCATGTTCTTGCTGAAAATAGTGTATACAGGTCAACCAAACTACTTATTCGAAAAACTTATCTTCTAAAAGAGGTAAAGTTTTGATTCATACTCGGCATCGTTATCTAACTTCTGAACGTAAATTTTTTATTTTTGCCATGCGTCTCTGGAACCAACTTCCTTATCCCTAGTCGAACGGAAGAATTTTACAACGCTAAAAGCCGGTAAAGGTACAATTGTACCTACACATTCCTATCATTATAAATTAGACCTTTCTATAATATTTCATGACACACAGAATGTTTAATGTTTCGAAGATGAAGAAAAGCCCTTAATTGCTTCTAATGAAGATTCCTTTTGCCACAGATTGCTGATGCATCTGATGAAGATTCAGATATTGAAGATATAATAATCATAGAGAATGAAGAAGAACACGATTCAGATGAAAGTGCTGAAGATGACCCTGCAATTCAAAGTGTCGACAGTATTTTCACCAGTAAAGATGGAACATATTAAGACATATGGACCATAATAAATAAAAATTTAGACCTAGTTGAATTGTATGTTAGAAAGGTTCTGGAAGAAACGTGGTGACAGATAATTGTTTTACGTCCTTAGAATTATTCAAGAAATTAATATCTAGGAATATGACATTAGTTGGTACGGTAAGAATAAATAAAAAGTTCCTGCCAAGCAGGACTAGCCTACTTTGTGTATGACAGTGAAGCTACAATCATATGGTCAAAAAAAGAACAAAGCAGTCGTACCACTCTCAAATATGCATACTATAGGAGAAGTTGAAAAACACAATTGGCAAAGCCAGAAATAATCAAATACTATAACAAAACTAAAGGTGGAGTTGATGTAATGTACAAAATATGTATTGAGTGAGTATACTGTGAAGCGACGAAAATTGCGCTGGCCCCTTGCAATTTTCTATAATATGATAGACGTCGCTGCTTTAGCATCTTACGTAATATAGAGATATAACACATCATCTAAGGTGCAAAACAAAGGATAAGCGGAAAAAGTTTTTGAAAGATCTTTCCAAGCAAATATAAGTAAATATTTTATACGAAGTGCTTTAGAAATGAAATTTAGACGACATATTGTTCCAATGCCAAATCTTGAAGCTGGTTCCAAAGTTCCTCATGGCAGACGTGGAGCCTCTCCTGCCGTCGGAAGCTGTTTGCCAACGTGAGGAACGAAAACAACGTAAGACCAGAAAGTCTTTTATAGTCTGCGTGAAACCTATTTGTGATGAACACTTAATACAAAGAACAACATGCATTTCATGCAAATAAATTCAAAATATGTTTTAATCTATCATGCAAATTCATGTTTATGTACGTTGAAACGTTCTTGTTTCTATTTCATACAAAGTATATCAAGGTATAATTGTACCTTTTCAGCCTTTTAAGGGTGTCAAAACAACTAGGTCTAATTAAACTGGTAATAAATCGACATATTTTTCAAAAATTTCGAAAATTTAATCTTAATTAAACGTTTGGAGATGTCACAGAACTTCAGATATCTATTACTTATGGAAAAAAAGTTAGTGCAATTTAAAAACGAAAAAGGTACAATTGTACCTGTTCCGTTCTAATTGTACAATATTTAAATTTTTTTGTTTTAATTTTTTTTCTCAGTCAATGTTTATATATTTTTATGCTTATCCATTTTACTGATTTCATTTCATTTTATATTATTTTATTTATTTAATTTTTTTTATATGTAATTCATTAATTATTATTAAATTATAATTTTATTTCTGGTTAATCAATTCGAATGTGCCATTATAAGTCCAGTGCTAAATCGAAAAAATATTATATCTTACTGCACTGGTAGACAAATTTTTTTAATAAATACAAATACAAATAGAAAATTCGCCATTTTTAAAAAAATTGGTGAGATAGGCGAAATAGGTAAAATATAAAATTAAAAAATTTATAATGAGTCGTTAAATTAAAATGCCTTTCTCAAACATATAAGATAAATTAAATAAATGAAAGGACAACACAGTTCCTGTCAACAGGCATCTGTCAGTTGGCTTCTGTAAAAATTTTAATTTAGTTTGTGCTTGACAAAAGTTGATAGCAGACTGATGGTCTGATTTGACCTGAGGACTTGAGGGCTGAGGAGAAAATGGAAAATAGTAGTTTTCATGGCAAAAATCCATGAATTAGGCTATAAGTTGCCCCCTCATCTGCCCTATTCTATGGATTTAGCCCAGAGTAACTATTTATTGTATCCAAACCTAAAGGAATGGATCGGCGGAAAGGGATTTAACTGCATATTGATGTTTTCTTAAATAACTCAAACAAATAATATAATCAATTGAGTATAATTGTGCATGATTATGCAAGCCCTATATACCACTGGATAGACTTTTGAAGAACATTTTATTTTATACCCAATTTTCCTACAAATAAAAGATATTTAAAAATTATTATATTATTATTTATTAAAAGAATATGATTATATGATCTCAAATCCTACTATACTATTCACTTACTAATTATTCAAAATGTCAGATTTGTATATCATAAATATTGAAAATAAAAATTATATTCATTTAATAGTTGAGCTCGAGGCTGCCAAAAATACATTAATTTTCTCTCTCCTCTATCACCAATCCAAATTTCACAAAAATCGGTAAATGACCCCGGGATTACCTTCCTTCTAAGCCAAAAAAAAGTGTAAATTAAATTTATGAGAAACTTGAAAATTGCACACGACAAAACTGACACTTGATGGTGTATGTGTGTGATGGCAAAAAAGTAGAGATGAGACATAAACTAGCGGGTAAAAAACAAAATCACAGTCTCTAGAGGAAACAAACTACAAGTACACAATGAACAAACCAACGCACAACTGAGAAAAATAGGAAACTAACAAACTAATATTAAAGATTTTCTTTTATTTTTTTGAATGACGACCAAAAAAAAGTGAAAAACAAAAGTTGAAAATAACAGGAAATGAAAATAAATGAATAAACGAATGAATAGCCAATGAACTAACAAACGAATGAAGTTTATTCACTATTCAATGTTAGGAAAATATCTAGTTATAAACAGTAAATGATTGTTGTACTAGTAACTGCATACAGAGAAGAGATTCTATTTGCGGCAATCGATTTTTGATAGTTACATGTATCATCACATTATTCAGTTGAAGATGTAAATTTGTTTAGCTGTAGTTGGAAGTAATTGCCGCAACCGAATTTATTTGATATTCAGTAGATCGAATCGTTTTATTCCTAAAATAAAAATAAATTTGTTTCAATTAAATAAAGTAATGTGAAAAAAAAATTAATTTATTACAGAAACACTTAAATTCCTAAGTTCTACTGATTAAAAGGACTTTTTTTATTTAAAAAATTCACACTTTCAGAGAACATTTTTTTATAGAAAATCTTTGAAGTTTGTAGGACTTTTACAGTTGAATATCCCTTAACATCTCTCAGTATCAGAAGGAAGTTTTCATTAGGAAATTCTCCAGATTCCCAGCACATTTCCCTTAAAAAACTATCAGCATCTGAAAGGGCTTTTCTTTAAAACATGCAGACTAAAGTACTTTTTGCTAAAGAAAACTTTTCAGGTTTGTAAGACTCTTTTCTACAATGGGTGGAAGTTTTCTTTTATGATCCTTTTTCATTGCATCTAAAGCCCTTCTTATGGTTTAGTGAAAAATTAGATCTTTTGATGTTCCCAACTAAATTTTAAATTTTTCACTTTAACAGAACAAAAGAAATCGGGTCTTGGCATCATTTTCACAATCTCCCGTTGGCTTAACTACGATTTTAAAAATTTAAAATCTGGTAATTTTAACTTTAAAGATTGAAACAAATCACTTTAACTTAAACCATAGTTATACAACAAGTGTAAAATTTTTATAGAAATATCTATGATTCATGTTTAACTTTGGTTGGTTTTGAAATAAGTTAGCCATGATAGATTTGAAAAGTGTTAAATTTCATTGAAAATTACATTTTGGGAAGTTGAGAAAAAGAACTGCCTTTGAAGAGGAAAATCAGGACTAAACGATACTTTGGAATCAATGAAAAATTAGTTCCTTAAGAATCAATTCCATTTATTTTTGCTGGGTATGAATAGAAAACTTTCTTTGGAGAAAAGACTTCAGAATTTGAGGATTGTTCTCTTTAAATTATGAGAACTTTTTTTTTCAAAAAAGCCCATGAGGTGTGAAGTATATTATTCAATCGAAATATCCAAAAATTTTAGGATTTTATTTTAGAGAAAATCATAGCATTTCGAGTAGTTTTATCTATATACTAATTATTTGATTTTAAGGACTTTTTTGATAGGTTTTATAGGAAAAAATCCCCAAAATCTAAGGATTTAAAGTCATCAGAATTAGGCAATTTTTTATAGTGAAAAGTCTTCATAATCTAAGGGTTTCCTTGTAGGTAGAAGTTCTCAGAATCTTATGGTTTTTTTATATGAAAAAGTCATCAAATTTTGGAGAATTTTAATCGAAAAAATTTCCTATAGTCTAAAGGTTTTATGTAAAAAAATTCTCCAGAATCTGAGAACGTTTTATAAGACCAAGAATGTGAAGGTTTTTCTATAGCAAAAATTTCTCCGAATCTGTTGGTTTTTCCATAGGAAAGAATCCTCAGAATGTCAAACTTTTGGGTGTATAAAATAAAAATCCGGGACTCACAACAGGTGGCGTAACTTTTACATATGGTTTTGGCTTAAATAACTTATCTGGCATTTTGGAGGGTAAAGATCTGTCATTTATTCTCACCTATTCATTGGACGAGAATGTCAAGTTTTGATCTAAAAAAGCATCATTAGCGGGAAGTTTTGTTTTACATCTTCAATTAGAAAAAAGTGCAGCTAAAGCACATCGATTGCTCGTCTATACTGAATATGTTCCATCGATTTCAAATTGCGTGAGATGGCCCTTGCTGTTTAGAAGTGGTAATATTGTCACGGAAGACAAAAGACCGCCGATGCCAACCAAAAAAGTTCCAAAATGATGAATTGGATGCATTACTGGACAAAGATTGTTGTCAGACTCACAAAATCTTTGGAAGTCACTCAAGAAGCAAGCAATCGTGTCAGACGATCACTAGGTTAAAAATCCAGACAAAAAGCCGTAATATTCCATCACAACAACGCTTTGCCACATTTTGCAAGATAGGTTAAAAACTATTTAGAAAATAATGGTTCGGAAGTTTTGGCAAAACAAATCTGTTTTCTCTATACAACAATTATGATACGAAGTCCCCTGCTATGAAGAGAAATACCAGCGCTTGGGTTTAAATCATGATTTAAATTAAATTGCTAACGGTTTCAAAAGAGAAATGGTTTTTGAGTTTTTTCTATATCTGTATTTGAAGGATAATGGTTCTGATTATGCCTGCCAACTCTGATTCAAATTTAGTTCTAGTTGATTTAACTCTTAGATTTCTACCACATCTGAGGACTTTTTACTGTATTTTCCTATATGTATGAAACTTTTTAAAAATCCAACATAGTCAAAACTAAACACAATATACTGTGTCCTTTAACAGGGAGTCAGTGTTATAGCAAGGGTTTGTAAAATTGTTCTTGATTTTTTTTTCAAGCTAGTAGATCTAACAAGGAAGGCCGCCTATGAGTTCCAGCAGTTCTTTATCAATTTTCGATATGTTGTAGATGAGAAGAAAATAAGACACACATACTTTTTGTCTCCCATTTCTGCGTTTAGAGGTTAAAAAGTGGATACCATAGCTGCTAATAAATCATAAATGCTAAAATACGGATACAAACAGGAAACCGCAACTGATTGAAATCCATAACCGTTTTTTGTTTGCTTAAACTGATTTGTTTATAAAAACTTTAACAATAACCGGGAAAGTGTCTGAGTTTTTCCGATATTAAGAATCTATCTGCTTCATATATTTAAAATGCGTTGCTTTTCTGGATCACCCAAAAAGAATTACCAAAATTGCCCAATTTTATAATTTTCTTTATTTTTGTAGAAATAACGGTTAATTATACATTAATATATTTAAAAAAAAAACAAATTGCATGGTTGGCATTCAATACCTTTTCATAATAACGGTAGTTGGCTACCACAGCTACTTTAAGACCGATATGCAAATTTTAAAATGGCGATTCCATTAAATTCAAGAGTCTTTTTGTATAATCGGGTTTATTGCACTATTTCGCCGGATCAATTTTGAAATATCTTAAACTACCGTTATAATAACGGTAAACTTCCGAAATACCGATTTATAACGGTATTTTGCAGATATAACAATATTTAACAGGTAATATTATGAAATAAATTGCGTGATATTAGAAGACACATGTCAGTATTGGAATCCCAGTTTTAAAATTTTCATATCGGTATTGATCAGAGCGTGATAGACAACTACCGTTATAATGAAGAGGTATTGCTTGCCAAGCATGCAAAATTGTCAAACTATACAGATTTAAAAAATCCTATGATCATTGAAATGTATGACAAATTTCTCAACATCTTGCACACGCAGAGGAAAAATATGATTTACGTACTTTATAATTACACATGAATACAAAATGATCATACTGTACAATATGATCCTAAATGATCATAGAAACATCTTGAATGTTCATAATACAAATAGTCATTTCTGTTGAACAACACGGTGTAGCTAAACGAAAAAATAGAAGTCTAATAGAGAAGGCACGCTGCATGATTATACATTCTGGTTTAGAATTAAAATATTGGGCGGAGGCGGTAAATACTGCAAACTATTTACAGAATAGGCTACCTTCAAAATTGATTATTAAGACTCCCTATGATTTATGGTTTTCTAAACAACCAACCATGAAACATATTAGAACATTTGGATGTGAAGTATATTATCATATAAATAAAAAGCTACGTCAAAAACTTGACAACGTTTCTTAAAAGGGATTGTTGGTTGGATTTTCTGATGAATCGAAAGCTTATAGAATTCTAGATAAAGATGCTAACAAGATAATTATCTCAAGAGATGTTAAATTCATTGAAGAACTTAAGGGTGATCACAAAAATAATACTAATAATGATTCTTTCAATTTGATTCCCATAGTTTTTTCAAATTCTTGGCAAAACGAATCGGAAAATACTACCGTTGATGAGGTTCCTGATAATCAAGAAAATTATGATACCGCTGATAGCGAAATTGAGGAGGCAATAGAATTTTCAACTAATAGCTTACTAACTAATAATTCTTCTGGAAATGAAAGAGAAATGGATGATACCCAACATTGTATTCGAAAATCTTCAAGAACAAACAAGGGTAACCCACCTGCATGATATGGTTGTAAAGCAAGTTCCCCATGTGAACCTACTACATACAAGAAAGCTATTGAAAGTCCTGATCGTGATAATTGGATTGGTGCTATGGAAGAAGAAATCCAGGCTATGTATGAAAATAATACTTGGGATTTGGTGGAATTGCCTAGTGGGAGAAAAGCTGTTGGATGCAAATGGGTTTATAAAATCAAAACCTTAGCAGATGGTTCTACAAAATACAAGGCTCGTCTTGTGGCTAAGGGATTCATACAAAAATATGGTCAAGATTATGACGAAATATTTGCGCCCGTGGTAAAGCAATCAACATTCAGAACGCTTTTGGCAGTTGCATCTTTTAAAAGTTGCTAGTTCATCATATTGATATCAAGACAGCATTCTTAAATGGTGAACTAAATAACGAAATGTATTTAAAACAACCTACCGGATTTGAAGTGACAACAAAACAAAATTTAGTTTGTAAGCTAAACAAAAGCATTTATGGATTAAAACAGTCAGCCAGATGTTGGAATCAAAAACTTAATGAAGTTTTAATAAGTTTAGGATTCAGAAGGGGAGCATCTGACTACTGTCTTTATGTTAAAGAAGCTGATGATAAAATATTATATTTGCTGGTTTACGTAGACGACATTTTAATCTTTAGAAAAGATCAAAAACTTTTAGATGAATACAAATATTTTGAAATCATTTAACATCACAAACTTAGGTGCTTTGAAACTTTATCTGGGAATAGAGGTTGAAAAGATAGATGGCAAGTTCTTCATTCATCAAAAAAGTTACATAAACAAGGTTTTAGAAAACTACAATATGATGAATTCTAAAGTGTCTTAAATCCCATTAGATGTTGGTTATATAAAAGAAGACTTATCATCAGATGATCAATTGGAACCAAACGAATTATACAGACGTGCTATTGGATCATTGTTATATTTATCAAATAACACAAGACCGGATATAACTGTTGCTATTTCAATTCTTAGTCGTAAGGTATCATGTCCTACACAAAGAGACTGAAATGAAGTTAAACGAGTTTTCAAATATTTAGTTGGCACAAAAAATTGCAAACTCTGTATAGATTGTAAAGATATGGAATTAATTGGATATGCAGATGCTGATTTTGCTGGTGATCTAAATAGAAGAAAATCAACAAGTGGGTACGTATTTCAACTTGGTGGTGCAACAATTTCATATGCTAGTAGAAAACAAAAGCATGTCACTCTGTCTTCTACAGCAGCAGAATTTGTATCATTGGCGGAGGCTACTCAAGAGCTGCTATGGTTAAGAATATTATTTAAAGATCTGAATCTAAATATTACTGATATTACGCTAAAGGAGGATAATCAAAGTTGTTTAAAAATTTTAGATGTTGAAAAAATTAATCCTCGTACAAAACACAAAGATGTTAAATATTATTTTATTCGTGAAGTCAAGCAATCCAAAGAAGTTAAATTTGAGTATTGTTCTACTGAAGAAATGTTGGCAGTTCTCTTAACATAGCCATTGCAAAATATCAAGATTTCTAAATTCAGAAAAATGATTGGTCTTATCTATTTTACAAATTGAGAAGGGGTGTTGAACAAAATGTTAATTATACTTGTTTAGTAAAAACACTTTGTAAAATATTTTATATAATCATTTTGTATTTGAATTTTTTGTTAGAAAAATGTAAAATACTTTTTTTCATTTTTTTAATTTTATTCCGTTTTCTATTGTTGTCAAATAAACATAATTTATTTCTAATTTGTTATAATCACACCGCTGTGTAATTATTTTAACCCAAAAGGATATATATAGATCATATTATCCAACAATTTCGTATTCCCAATCATATCATGATACTCTAAAAAAAGTTTTTGATTTTTTAATTTTTGAGTAGGGTAGCATTGAAAGTTTGTTATTTTTCGGATAAATATCGGATTCAGGTATTTTTTCGTTTGTTGTTTATGGTTTTTGGGTCTTTTTTTCTATAGGTGATTTTGTTTACAGCCAATTTGAAGCTGCAGTGTTCCGCCATTTTTTTAAATTTTTATTGAAATAATTGAATTTTTCTTTTTTCTCCTCGAAATAGGTATTATATCGTTAAAACTTTTTATCAAATATAATATATCAATATATAGTAAGAATTGATCAAATTTCCGTCTAAAAATATTAAGGCTTTTTAAAAAGGTGTTTGCTTTTAGGATTAGTGAGTCTGCCATATAAGAGCTCCCTTGGTAATAGTGCGGCATGATTATAAGTTGCGGGTTACTACAGTATTATGTTATTTTTTCGTTTATTTGTAGATACGTGTTGGTGCATTTAATTTGATTTTTGTTTAGTCTATATATTCATAGTCATCTTTTTATAAATATTTTTTTTTCATAGAATTTATATTTGTAGTTATGTATCTGTGTGTGGGTTGGTTGAAACATTTTCTTAAAATATTTGAATTTTTGCATATTTTACGTGATTTTAGCATTTTTAATAAAATTTTCTAAGCATTTTTCAATTTATTGTACAATAGCTGCCAGGATCTGAAGCAACAGAACAAAGTTTTATTTTTCTTTTTTTTTTTTGTTTCATTCTTCATATTTAAAAAGTTTACCAAAGTAAACACCACTTCCAGCCAGAACCAGACCAACAAAAACGTACAGCGAAGAGTTCTATTGTTTGCTCGTTATTTTATCAATTATGCTTGAACGCGTGTTTAGTAGTTGTTGTTTTTTGTTCTACAACCATTTAAAAACAGTGTCCTTAACTAATGGCATTTGCCTATTAGATTTAATTAAGTAAATTATATATTTTTTTTTAGTTGTAGCATAGAAAATGGCATAATTATATATTCTCCCTTAGACCAATAAGAAATCAAAAATTACTAGTAAGCTAACGCATTTGTTGTATTTTTTAAGTATACGCGTCTGCTATTATTGGAAAAAATTGTTCATTTTCTTAAGTACTTTCGTGTAACAAGAACCATTAGCTAAAGCTTTCAACACTAATTTACTTACAAATACCAACAGCATTGTATTTAGTAAGAGTACACGTGACCCTCACACCCTTTTTAAAAGTATAACCCCCAAAAATATACCTGAAAAATTAATTAAATTACAATTATTTGTATTTAGTATCTACATACCTACATATATTAATAAAATTATGGTTTTTACACGATTTATATTATTGTTTGCACTTTTCGAATTTTATCTGAAAAATATTATACATTACAGAATGGCCAATATTTCGTAAACTAAGCGTGACAAAACAATTGCATTAGTGCTAAGTGATTAAAAATAGTTAAAAACATGAAAGTTTATATAAAGTTTCTAAAGAAATTTCTAAGAAATAATTTTTTAATCATATTTTTTTTTTTTGTTTTAAAACGAAAAAATCCTTTTTCAAATAAACTTTTCCAAATCACTGCATTGAACATTTATAGTGTGTGGAACTTTTTATACTAACACGGTGGCTTGATGATTGACTCGATGGTATTAACTCTGTAAGTTGCAAGGTCCTAACTCTGTATAGTTTCGAAGTTCTTGGTGGGGGCACAAATTGAAATACTACTTTCAGAGACATATTGAAATATGCTGAGGAGTATCGGAGTAGGCTTCAAAAATGCCACTAAGAGGTTTTTGGGGTCGCTGAACTTGAATCTGACATCAGATTTAAAATTTCGTAAGGCGTATCCAACATGGAGGACAATTTTTGGATGTTTCGAATTTTGTTTTAATAATTTTACTTTGTATTATTTAGGACCGCTAAATACAAATCTGGGATAGGATCCTTAAATTTCAAAATGGTGGATCCAATATAACAATTGATTTTTATATAAACTGATCGCACTCGCGAGAAAAATGTTTTATGGAAATTTCGTGGGGTTGTTGGATACGTTTCTAAAATTTAAAAATAAAAAATAGCAAATTATTTTCTTAATCACATTCTTTCATGATCAGATCCATGTAATATATTTCTTCCGATAGTCTTGAAAGTCGTTTAAAATTAATCTTAAATTAGATTTAGAAAATTCACGATGGCTGATGTAATGGTCCGATATAGAGAAATATTTTTTTTGATTCCAAACAAATATTTTTTAAGTCAGTCTATACAATTCTTATATCAGATTTTGAATGGTACCGATAAGTAAATTACAACGAAACTGAACGATTAGATTTGTATTCAGCGACCCTGAAAAACGATTAAAAAAATTAGATAAATCTGAACAATATTAAAAAAAAATGTCCGCCATATTGGATTCGCTGTTTTTAATTTTAAACCCCATATCAGATTAGTATTCAGAGGACTAATAAGTTAGAGAATGATAGATGGAGCTTTGTCCGCATGTTGCGCTGTCTGTATAGGAAGCGTACGCACAGATTGCTATCATTATCAAGGCCCGATATATCTCTACTTGTGCTCGTCATGACGGTACACTGTCTGACTTTCTCAGAAGCTGTGGAGACGAAGAAGAGGAGGAATCTGTGGAGCACCTTCTCTGCGCAGTAGGGGACTGAATTTGAGTTCACATTTCTTTAGAGAGCTGGCGATTTAGCTGAAGTCGATATTGGCCGACTTAGGAGTTTCATGCGGAGATCGGGTTGGTTCGTCGGGGGAGTTTAGTGATATGTTTCTGTTAGTTCACGTGGTCAGATTACCACACTTACCTACCTAACTAAGTTTTTAAGAAAGAGAACCTCACTCGTTGTTTAAATTTACAGACAACATAGTCTATGTAACATAGGGTTTGTATGCATCAGAGTGTAAAAACATCAGTGTTGCCAGATAAGGGGATTTAGCTTCGGATTTGAAAATTTATTGATAAAAAAAATGTATTAATTGATAATTTATTTTATTTCATATTACTAGTTTTATGAATAATTTATAATTACTTCATAACAATGATTAAATTTTGACTCGATTGAATAATTTGTGATTCTATTCGAGAACGATTTGTTCAACAAAAATCAAATAGATTTTTTTACCTGAATAAAGTAGGGAATTATTCAAACAATAAACAGGTTTGCAAATGGATTTTTTGAAAATGGAAACAGCTTTAGAAATTAAAACAAGGTATCATGTTTTTAAAGGACTATAATAAAATTTTAAAAAAAATTTCAAAATTTGAATTTTTTAAATTTTGAATTCTTTTATGAGCCACCTTTTTTTCTAGAATATTAATTTTTAATTTTTTGCAAACAAAATTTTCGAAAAATCATTTTAGAAAAAAGTAAAATTTGATTATTTATTAATTTGTTAAGGACTTTTTGGTATTTCAAAATGAGAACATGAGAACACTGTGGATACGCATGCACCAGTTATGATAAAATTGGTACCATCGTACTTTTTGTGGTGCTATTGCAATCTTAAAAGTTCTATGGTACTCGTATAAACTATTTGGTACCAAGTATTTGAAAATTTGTATGCGTTAATGAATTACAAACAAACATATGATAAAAACATATCAAAAATTTGATTAAAATTTTAATTGATTTAAAATTGGAATTTTAATTAAAAATTTATTTGATTAAAATTGTAATTGATATTTGGTTAAAATTCTAATTAATGTTATAATTTATATAATTACAACTTTAATTGAAAATGTTGAAGATTTTTGATATGATTAAAGAAATAATTGATAATTTCAATTAGTTTCAACAAAGAAATTAATTGAAATAACAAATTCTATTGCTGGTCAGAATTCAATTAAATTTTTAATTGTATTAACAAATATTTTAATTGAAAATCGATTTTAGTTTTTTATGTGTAACAAATCTGCGTTTTAAGTTCCAATGTGAGTTTCGTTTATTCAGCGACCCCAAATAATAGTTATTAAGTATCATTTTTAAAACAAAATTAGAAAAATTAGAAAATCGTTGCATATTTCCTGCGCCATATTGAATTTAAAAATCTGACGACAGATTGAAGTTAAATTATTCCAAAAACATGCCTCGGAAAGTAGTATCTCAACTTGCTTCTTCGTAGTGGCTTCACCATCAATAAATCCATATAAATTTGAGACACTCAACTTCATTTTATCCCATAATAGGACCTAGTCGTCAAACTTATCTATTGTGAGCAGGGGGTTTCCTGTTCATAAAAGATGCTTCATATATATTGTCAGTGTTTTCGACGCATGGTTGCCACGCCCTTGTGCAAGTTGACAGTCCTTCTATATGATAACTATTTTGTATATGGTTTGTTTGATGATAATAACAAAATAAAGAATGCTGAAAACTTCTTTCTTTCTTTTTTATGAAAATGCTTGCGATGTTTCGCGAACTTTTTATGGTAAAATTTTTTGTTTAGATAAATTATGTTTATATCATTTGTAGCTACATGCAAAGAAAATCGCGAGAACAAAAACGTACAAAATGTTTCCTCCTTTGGGGTTTCTACGAATTCCCTAGCAAAAAGTGAACCAAGTAAGGGCTCCAATACCATTAGTGTTAAACAAACGAAATAAATTTAATTACTTCGTATTATCAAATATATAACTGTTCTGTTAAATGTATCAAAAAATTAACACACAAACAGGAATACATTCTGTTAAGTAAATTTTTCTGCTGAGTCAAAAGAAAAATAATTTTGAGTGTACACAATTATGTTTCCCAAATTAAATTGTAAGGGAAAAAATAAGAAATTGCATTCTGAGAGGTGTGAATAATATCTACAAACAATGATGTATGAAAAGTAAAAAAAAAAAAAACAGAAAAAATTCTAAACATGTATCAAAGTCGTCAAAATAATTAAACTCATTAAGCAAAGAATAATTTTATCTAAAACACAAAAAAAAAAAGAAAAAGGATGGGAATATTTAATGATATTTACAGATGACAACAAAATAGGAAAATAAAAACTTTATTTATTTTCAAACATTGACACAAGTTCTGTAGAAGTTTTTATTCCAAAACAAGTAGAGAGCACAACCTTTAAGTAAAAAAGAAGGTTAAACATAATATACACACACATACATAGTATGTGCAAATGTGTGTTGTAAAAAGGAACATCTTTCTTTTATTCCTTAATAATACAATACAATATTATATTCTTTTTTTTTTTTTAATAAAAACCTTAATCTTTTGATGATTATTTGCTTAGATATTAATTAAAAAATTTTTACAAACTGTATGTGTGAATAAGGGAATGTCACATGATTGCATATGTGTGTATGTATGAGTTTATATAATTTATTTTTTCAACATACAAATGTTTAACACTACCACCCAACCCCAAGAATAAAGGTTATGAACAATAAATAAAATGACAAAAGATGAAAGTTTATTGTCAGTTGATATCCTGAGGTTATTTTTGAAATATTCTCTTAACATTCTAGACATTTCATTTTCTTTTACTTAACAAACTACACACACATATTAACACACACATATGTATGTGAAAAAATTTAGCCGAAGAAAGAGTAAATTTTATATAAAATATACACACACTTTTTGTTTAAATTTCTTTTTGTATGTGTGTTTTTTTTTTCTTCATTGTATTATTATACATTTTATAATGGTTTTGTCAGATCATCCATTGTTTTAATATAAATATTAGGGTGTTATTAAAAATTAAATAATAGTTTTAGTTATGATTTTAGCAAATTTATGACTTTTGGTATTGTCATTAAACCTCTACAAATATAAATAGATGATGTCAAGTGCCCCGGTAGGCTAGTTGGTAGCGTGTTAGCTTATCAGAAGCTCTGGTCTGTTTTTGCTACAACGAGCCGATGTAATTAATAAAATTAATTAATTGTAATTAATAAAAATTAAAAAAAAAAATAAAAAAAATAAATGGTTGAATATATCAGCACATTTTAACTTTTTTCCAAAATTTACCAAAATAAAAGTATCGGCTTTTTTGTTATCTTTTTTATTTGGCAAATCTCTAAATTTTTTACATAAATATATTGAAGATGAAAATTCAACCAGTGCGCATTATAAAATTTACCCAGTTTAAAACAAAAAAATAAAAATAGAAGTTTTCCATTTTTTTCATATATTAACTAATGTCCATTTAAGAATGTAGCAAAGATCCCGAAAACTAAGTATGAGAGCGTAAGACAGACGAAATTTTTGCAAAGTTCAACACAGGGAAACCTGCGATAATATTATTAGATATGTCCCATGGAATTTTTATAAAAAAGCCACATTTCATTTCTTTTGTAGTACTTAGTGCTCCCATTTCACTCGTTTCCCATTTTCAAAATGAGAAATTTAAAATAATATTTTTTATATTTAATTTTTCTTATATTGGGTTAAAATTTTTAATAATTTTAATTAACAAAAATATATAAATGAAATTCGTACTATTATTTTATTTGGGTGTAGGAAGAGAGAGTAGGTATCATAGAGAAATATTTTTCTTCTCACGGTTGTCAAAATATATTTGAAAACTATTCCTGGAAGGGAAAACCTAATTATAAAACGTAACATATTCGTAAAAAATGTGACCAAAAAATTAAAGAGATTAGAAGCAGTCCGATATATAAAAAGGATTTATAACAGGGGTGGGCAAGTAGTTAACACTGCGGTTTTCCATAAGCCATAAAGGGTCGCATCGTTTTTAGAAAACTCAAAATATATATCGTCATAGAAGCTTACTTACATTTTTATAATTTTTGTATAACCTAGTGTAATTTTTTTTGCATTTAGTTACTACAACTGACTATTAGTTTTAACAACAAAATTCGTTTAATACAACTGACTTTTAGTTGCAAAAAATATAAGAAATCACATTTGAATATTGTTTTGCTAACAGAATTTATTTGTTGCACCATCCAAAAAATGCTTTACAATTTGGTTGGCACTAGATATTTATTTGTTCAGAAACAGAAAATATTTTTTCTCTGTCACAACTCAAATTTTTTAATAAAGCTACCATTTTCGAAATTTTAAAGAAACCTATTTGCTTTAAAAACTTTAATAGAGATTTTTAATAACAATTACTCGGTCTGTGTTTGTTAAGCCGATTTGACTCGACTTTGTGTGCAAAATTTAAGAAAAATTCCAAGTAAAAGCAAGGAATTTGTCTATAATGTCTTCAAGAAAAAAAAACGAACAAATATCGTTTTTTGGCCCAATAGTTTGGTTGCACACATTCAGCATTAGAAATATTGGATTTAGGCCGTTACTGAATGTCCCATTTAAATTAAATCTCCAGTTAAGATTTAATTTTATATGCGAAACAACAACGAATATGTCAGTTAATATGCAAATTAGGGGCTCGGGAATTGAGAATAATAAATTTTTCTTCCCTTGATGAAATTTCTATAGAATTTTAGTGACCTCTAATTTTAATTTATATTTTTAATATTAATAGCTTTTTTATTTAATAAAAAAAAAAACGAAGTCACAATTAACACAAAATGTAAATTTTTGCTAAAAAATAATAGTGTTATATATTCAATTTGTCTGCAAGTATATTGTACTAATTTTTTACTAAAATTCATTATCGTGAAAAACGATTTTTATAACAGTTTTTCCACGTTACTGTGGTTAAGGGGAATATCTAACTACATTTTAAGCATTTTTAATACATTAATTTTTTAGGCAATATTGTTTAATTATTATTCTAAAATTTACCAATTTTTCCGAACATTTTTAGTATTTTTTTTTTTAATTTTTCAACCGAAATTACAATTTTTAGAAATTTATGGCTAATTTTTTTTAATCTTTAATAATTTAGCTATTTTTTCAATTATATATTTAACCATATTTGTTGTTAAGATTTGGCAGCAGTGGACAAATTTTAAGCAGTCAAAAAAATTAAATCAACTCATTTTACGTAATGGGAAAGTTTTTGTTTTTAAAATCTTTGGTTTACACAATGATTATCGAAGTTTCGGCTGTTTGATTAAAACTTCAACTTTTTCACATAATTCTAAATTAAAAAAAGAAAATTAAGTGTTATTGTAACATTCAATTGATCTAATGGTTCTGTTTGTTTACAGTTTCAGTAGAAAAAATAGTAAAGCACAAAATAATTGTCAAAAAAAAAAAAAAAATAAAAAGTATTAAATTTCAAATCAAAACAAATTTATTTAAAACTAGTATGTTAACAAACAAAGCGGAATAATAGTGTGAATAATAAATTTTGAATCCAAAAATTTTATACAAATATATTTGGAGAAATTTCAGGAAAGAAAATTGTGAAAAATCTAATGAAAAAAAAAGAAATTTAAATTTCTTCGAGGGCCGCACTAACACGAACTAAGGGCCGCACTTACCCACCGTTGATTTATAATAAAGCAGTTGATTTGTAACCTGAACAACTTACTGTGCTTAAGGGGAAAATCTTACTATATTTTGTGAGGCGGTGTTCTTATTTAAAAGCATTTTTAATACATTCATTTCTTAGGTAATATTGTTAAATTATTAATATTCTAAAATTTATTAATTTTTCGGAAAATTTTTAGTAATTTTTTTTAGTTTGACAACAGAAAATAAATTATTTAGAAATTAATAACAAAATTTGTTTAATATTTAATAATTTAACTATTTTTTCAATTTTATATTTTACCATATTTGTTAGCAAGATTTGCCAACAGTCGACAAATAAACTTTAAGCAGCCAAAAAAATTAAATCATTTTATTTTACGTCATGTGGAAGTATTTGTGTGTTAAATTGTTGGTTTACACAATGATTATCGATGCGAATTTAGTTAAAAGTTTCGGCTGTTTGACTAAAACGTCAACCTTTTCACATAATTATATATGAAAAAATATATTGAGTGCTATTGTAACATTCAGTTGATCTAAAGGGTCCGTTGTTTACAGTACCAGTAACAAAAAAAAAAAATAGTAAACTTAGAAAGCACTAAATAATTGTCAAAAATAAAAAAAAATAAAAAATTTCAAATTTCACACCAAAAGGAATTTAAGAGAAAAAAACTAGTAAAAAATATAAAAAACTGGTATGAAAAAAAATGAGGAATAATAGTGTAAATAATAAATTTTGAATCCAAAAATTTAATAGAAATATATTTGGAGAAATTTAAGGAAAAAAAAAATGAGAAAAATCTAATAAAAAATGAAATTTAAATATCTTCGAGGACCGTACTAAAATCGACGCAAGGCAGCACTTTCCCACCATTGATTTATAATAAAGAAGTAATATGATACTTTTATATTTCAGAACCTATTGTCATAACAAGGGCATGTACGACGATGTAATATCCTTTATACATAACTCACTGCCAAGGATTTTCTTAAATTTAAAATTTTTTAGTCGAATACTAATTTTAAATTCGCAAATTTTTAACAAAAATTAACTATATAAATTTGTATAGAAAAAAGAACTTCCCAATAGCAGAAGTTTGTATTCGTAGTAATGCAGTGATAAGGGGAAAGGTTCCGAAGCAGTGCTAAGGTAAGAGGCTTGATGTGTTATCAGGTAATACTAACATAAGGTGTGGATTCGAATTTATCTCTTACATATATAAATTAGTGTTTCCTATTCCAAAATAGCATTTAATTATAATCTCTAACCTGATTAAGTCTAAAATATATATTTAAAAAATATAGGGTTGAAAAAATATATAAAAATTATGTAAAAGAAATAAAACATACGTTACGATGTAATTTATAATTTAATAGAAGAGGAGAACACTCAATATGTTGCAATGATAATATTAGTATACACGCTAAAGACAAAACATTTTTGCAACATGATCACTGCTACTATATTATACTTGCTGAATTCGGGTATGGTTATCATAATCAAGTTATTGTTTTATAAATATGTTCTAACAATCAATATGATTGCTACTGTCATTATTATAGTAAATATTTTATTATTTATTACGTTGTCTGTCCAATTTTTGCAAACGAACTGCATAAATTATTTGTTCTTGAGAATCCCCTGGCTTTAATTTTTGCACTAACTTCACTTTGTGTAGAAAAAGATATACATTTCTCTTTAATATTCTGCGTAAAGACCTCCGAGACATTTGCAGCTCAGCAGAGCGCCTTCAAGTTGATGTTTCAGGATTCTGCTCAACACTCTCCTGAACGCGTTGAATATTTGCTTCACTAATTACATAACGTGGTCTTCCGCTTCGTGGAAGATCTCTCACAGAGCATTGTTCCTGAAAACGTGTCACTAAGCGTTGACTCATCGATTCGGAGGGTATGTACATTAAAATGATGACGATAAGCTCGTTGAGTTTGAATTATTGATCGATGATGCTCAAAATAAAGTTTTATGCTTTTGGTTCGCTGGATAACGTTGTAACCTTTCATAATTAATCTCCCATATTTATTTTACAAGTCTTAAAGAGAAAAATAAAAAAAATTGGTTTCTTGCAGTCACAACTAAAAAATTCGGTTACCACAACCGAATCATTCGATTGGTTAAAAATTTGGTGGTCAGTACGAATCTGTTTTCTCTCTGTAGAATTGTTTATATGAACAAAATTTCACAATTTGCAAAATGTGATTAAGATCACCCAGGTGTAATATTAATATAATATTTTTTTCAGAATTAATTTTGATATTCAAAACTATTTATTAAAAAAAATATATTTAAATATATGTATTTATTTAATAAAAAAAATATATGCCACCATATTTTGCAAATATTCATTTCTTTATAAACTTCTATTGTTACCGAATGTGTATGTTTAAGTGACTTGAAAGTAATTTTTAAACAATTTTTCTTTATATACGTATGGTCGACGTAAGGATTCATGACTTTCTGTTTTATATAAACGCATTTATTTACACATGTTCTCTCAAACGCATACCCAGAGAAATATTCTTTAAGAATGTGCTTGTGATATGTACAAAAGTTTTTCTTATTTCGTTAAAATTTGCATATTTAGATTAAGGCAAATGTCACATGTACACATAAGTTTTTGTGGCAACTAAAACTAAAACTAAAACTACAACAACTATTATTACTGCTGTGTAGATCTATTTAACTTTTGACACATGTTTTTGGTTACATACACAAAAAGGGGACACACTTTCACACATAGTTACATATGCATATATAATTTTCTTTTTAGCCAGAAATAGTTTTATAAAATATTTTTTTTTAATTATATTACCTGCTTTGTGTTGCTACTTTCAAAATATAAGAATGTTTTTTGACAAATTGTTTTAAAAGAGTTGCATGTAAAAATTAAGTTTTTTTTCCTAGTTTACAAAGAAAATATATATTAAAACAGAATAGTACAAAGTAATTTGAAAAAAATATATGTATATATACATACACTACGGTGCAAAATATAAGTTCGCATTATTTTCTTTTCTGTTTTTGAGATACTTAAATTAAATTTATTTTTTTTTTTTTTCTATTATTTATATTTTTATCGAGTTTTGTTATTAAAAAATTGTATATAAAGATTTTTGGACATTCCTTTGTAAGATAAAAAATTTAATTTTGAAAAATAGAGTGTTGCAAAATATAAGATCATTTTCACAGTACTTATTCTAATAAAAATAAAGAAATACAAAACTTATATTTTAGTAATGAGTCGAGGCTCCCTTATTTTTAATAACTTGAAAAATTCTTGTTGGTAAACTTTTATATATATTTTCTATATAGTCTAAAGAAATATTCCTCCATTCTTCTAAAATTTTGTTTTTAAGATGCTCGGCACTTTTAAACTGACGTCCTTGGTCAAAAACTTTCCTGGGCAGGTAGCTCCATAAATTTTCAATTATGTTTAAGTCGGGTGACTTTGCAGGCCATTCCAAAACATTCATACTATTATCTGAAAACCAGTTTTTTACGATTGATGCAGTATGAATGGAGGCGTTATCTTGTTAAAAAATTAAATTCTCCGTCATGTAAATTTTTTGCCTATCCAGGAGCTCTGTATAATTTCGAGCATTTTGACTACCACTAATGAACTGCAATCCAAGCACACCTGAAATTATTTTATTATTAAAAGTCTTTATATTTTCAAAAAATCTTACCTTTGAAAGATACCGCTCCCCAGACCATTACGGAACCACCTCCCATCTGTCGACGTTTGGAAAAAATGTGTTCTTTTCTAAGGTCATGAAAATAGCACTTCGAGGTTAAATTTTTTTTCATCGCTGAATACTACGGTCTCCCATTCATGCTTCCAAGCCATATGTTTTTGGGCAAAACTTAACCGATCATCTCGATTTTTTTGTGTTAGTGGGGGTTTTCTTTTTAGTTTTCGAAACACAATAATACTATCTTTAGCCAAAAATCTTGAAATTGTAGATTTGTATACATTAAGACTGCAAGAGGATTTAATTTGGTTCAAGGACATTAGGCTATTTGAAGCAACTTTGACAATTCTTCGTTTATCGCGTGGAGAAAGTTTCTTTGGACGGCCTAATCGTTTTTTGGGAAGGTTTAAATTTTTACTTCGATTTAAAATTACAGCGATTTTTCTGTTGGATGTGCCTTTTTTCATTTCCCGCAAAATTAAATTTTTCTCGGTTTGATTTAATAACTTTCCACGGCCCATGTTGTAGTTAAGAGCTTTCTTGTATACTAGATCAACAGAAATTTGTTTTTATATGAAAAGTAATAACTTAGCTCAATGTTATTTAGAAGTGAACTTATATTTTGCAACGGTAAATTTTTCTCTTTTTTTCTTTAGCATTCATTTTCGTTACAAAACAGGTTTCAAATGTTTATAAATTTACACAAAATTAAAAAAACAATTTAATATTGAGCAATAACGGTAAAAAAAACATTGATGTTATACAAAAATAAAAAAAAAAAACATGATGAACTTATATTTTGCAACGCAGTGTATATATTTTGAGAAAAACTAATAATAATCTGAACTAAATAAAATGCCTGTTCTTTTACTACAACTGAAAATTTTTAATCCAAAATGTAGAGTAAAAGTTACCAATTACGGTAAAAATTGCAAAAATTTCAGGTAAAGAAACACACAGAAAGTAATTGCGTTCAAAATAAACCAGACAAATATATATATATATATATACATATATTCCAAAACAAATTTTTTTGAATCTAAATTCGCAATTAAATAAAGGGTGTCCCAAGAAGAACGCAATTTTTAAATTTTAAATAAAACACAGATATTTAAAAAAAATCGTGAAACTTTATTATATCGTAAAGTAGACAGAATGAGGTTATGTATGGAACAATATATCGTGCAGATGGCCGCCGCGGCTTTGCTGGCATGCACGCGATCTTTTAATGAAATTTTCAATGACCGTTTTGCATGAATGCTGCGGTATTTCATTAATGTAGAGTCCAATTTCCTCTTTTAAGGCTTGAGTCGTCGTCGGCTTATTCGCGTAAACCATCGACTTCAAAAAACCCCAAAGAAAAAAATCTAATGGTGTTAAATCGCACGATCTAGGCGGCCAATTCTGATCTCCAAAACGCGAAATAACACGACCGGGAAATGACTGATGCAGCAATTGAATTGTTTCTCTGGCTGTATGACATGTGGCGCCGTCTTGTTGGAACCACATGCCCTCCACATTAATTTCTTCAATTCTAAGCAAGAAAAAACTGGTTATCATTTCACGATACCGAACACCATTGACGGTTTGCGCTTGACCTGCCTCATTTTCATAAAAAAAAGGTCCAATGATTCCTCCAGCCCAAAAACCACACCACACAGTGACACGTTGAGGATCCATTTGCTTCTCGTGAATCACTCGAGGATTTTCCTCACCCCAAATGCGACAATTCTGCCTATTGACGAAGCATTTTCATGTTGTCTCTCCAATACCCAATTAACGAACTCCCTTCGCTGTCCATGGTCAGCTGGCTTCAGTTCCTGAGTCAATTGAACTTTGTATGCATGAAGATGCAAATCTTTCGTCAAAATTTGCTGCAAAGTGGATTTGGAGACACCAATTTGCTGAGCTCGGTGTCGAATTGAGGTGGATGGAGTTTGAGCGACATCATCACGTACAGCTGCGACATTTTCGGTCGATCGACCTGGTCGATGGCGCGTTGTTGTCTTTACATCACTAACAGACCCAGTTTCGGCAAATTTATCCATTAATCTCTTTACAGTTGACTCTTTTGGAGCATTATTGTGACCCCAAATTGATCGCAATTTGCGAACTGTAGCCGCAAAACTTTCACCATTTTGGTAAAACAATTTCACAATGAGAATGCGTTGTTCATTCGTGTAGCGCTCCATTTTTACTAACCTCGTACCTTCTACTAGCAAACAATAACAATTGTTCAAATGTCAAACAATGACACTTCGAATGTTGCCAGATTTAAAAATTGCGTTCTTCTTGGGACACCCTTTATTTCCGAGTTAAATAATGTATAAGTGATTTTTAACAAAAACCCTTTCTGATTCTATAAAGAAAATTCTTAACTTAGACACAAATATTTTCTATATAAATGAACCAGGGTTTTAAATAAAACAACCTCCGTTAAGTAGAAAAAATTTAATTAAATATCATCCTATGCTGAAAACTTTCAATTTCCAACCACAGACATTACTCTGAACTTTCACATTCAGTCTATTATTGTGCGCTTGACTACATGCCAGAAGCTAATTCAATTTTTTTTCTTGTCTTAAACAAGTAAATTAAAATAAAATATCTTGGTTTAAAAACATATTATTTTTGTTTTATACATTGGCAAAACTCCTGCTGTCGTCATAATGTTGTGAAATTTATAACAAAAAAATTCTTATGAAACATATTTTTCAATAAAATTCATAAAGGAAAACAATACACAATACAAAGAATATATGCCAAGAAAAAAACAACATTGGTTAAGAAAACAAAAAAAAAAAGTAGTTGACAACTACATACCAATAAAAGTCCAGCATTTGATATACAATTTTTTTGTTTGTTATTAAACCGGAACTGGAAATAAAAACATAAACAATAGAAAACAACTTACTTTAATGTCATGTGTATTGTAAAATTTCCAGACAATTTTATTTATTTCTTTTATTTTTCAATTACTATTTAGTTTTTATTAAGACTATTATAAATATAAATGATATTAATGAACTATGTGGCGTATGAGGAATATTATCTTTAATATTATTCATACGTCATAGGCAACAGAGAAGTAACCAAAATCCATACACAGAAAATGTTTTCAGTTGTTGGCAACAAATTTTTTTCAATCGCAATGTCTTCAGACGTATTCAACTATATTCACATTAAATTATATTTTTAGTCGTGAAAGCCGCTATTTCAGAATATTTCTTTAAGGTATGTTTTTCCTAAAGAAAATATTTGATATTAAGAACTTTTTCAAGCAAACTTCTTTGATGCTATGGAATTTTTCTTAAAGAAAAACACTTTAAGAAATTTTAAATTTCTAAGGACTTTTTTTATAAAAAAACAAAGTTTCTATTAAATTTTTTTCTAAAAGAAAAATTCTTAGATTCTAAGGACATTTTTAAGATTTTTTTTAGATAGTCCTCAGAGTCTCCTTAGAATCTAAGAATATTTTTACTAGAAAACGTTCTAAAAATTTAAGTAGTTATCATGATGAAAGGTCCTCAGAATCTGAGAAGTTTTTATTCAAATAAAGGCTTTAGAATGTAAATTTTTTAATAAAATATAAATTTTTGCCTTAGAAAAATTTTGCAGAAGCTGAAAATTTTACTTTAAGGAAAAATCCATAGAATCTTAAAATATTTCTATCAGAAAAAATTCTAAAAATCAAGTATTTTGCATAAGAAACCTTTTCGTACAGAATTTTTATTAAAACAATTCTTATTGTTTTTATTGAAAATATTTAAAAAATATAAAATCGTTAAATATAGATTTTTTTTTTTTTTTGACAATGCATTTGTTCCACAATAAATTGATAAATGTTTCCGAAAATAAAAAACCCTATATGAAAAAGATCATATATTAATTTTTTACATGGGTGACTGGATTGAAACAAATGTTTTTATAACCGTTAATGTCAAAGCCATGTTAACAGAATTTTATAATTCCATAATTATTAAATAATTTTCATAGTCAGAATTTTTGTTATCACAGTTTGGTTACAGCCAATTATGTTAAAAGGTAGAAAGTGGTAATTATGAAATAATAAAATAATTACTACGTGTATAATAATGATGGTAACGATTATATTGATGTTTATAACCTATTCATAAACTAATAACCAATTCTTCGTCTCAGCGTGTACCTTAACTAAGTACGAATCTAAAGTTAATTCTTTTGTTTAGTCGACCTATGTTGACCTATTTATTTATTGTATTACGTTTTATGAATACGGTTTAATGTGACCACATTTTTTTACAAAATTTTGTGCAATTAGAAGAATACAATTTCTGAGACTTGATTATTCGTGGCATGATTTTAATTCAATTAAAAATAATTATTTATAGAATTCAAATCCACTGATTCACATATGTCACCCCCGATGTTCGCCTTAAAGAGGCTTATTAAATATTCCATTCAATAATTTATGCTGTTGTCGATCAACTTTAATTCCTCAAAATGGTTCAGAGGTCTTTGGAAGATGTATTTGTGTGGTTGCAGAAAACAAATATTAAAAATTAATATATTGGAACACTTTGTTCGTTATATCTGTTAAAAAAACCCTTAAAATATTGAAAACGCAGGCACAAATTTTCCTTCGATTAATTGGAAAAAAATCTGTTTCTAAAAAACTTTTCGTTAAAACTACAGCTTATGATATCCATCTATAAAATGTGGAATATAAACATTGCAAATTTAGATGTTTCGATTCAAATACACAGAGAAAACAGATTCGTTGTGAGAATCGAATTTCTTTCCAACCGAATGGTTTGGTTGGAGCCACCGATATATTTGCTTGCGGTGACCGTAGCTCGGTTAATTCAGCTAAATTTGGGTTGAAACCAGATATGCAACAACTAAATAATACGGTTGCTGCAAACGAAATATTCAGTTAGCCAGAAATTTGTTTGGCATGATGAACCTGTTTTCTCTATAACTCATTATCGATTCTACACTCACCCATTAAGCATCCTCCTTTAGGTTTTTTCTCTAGAGTAGATATCCACTCAAGTGGAATGGGGCAAAAAGAGGAAGGTTTACCCCTTGACGGCCTGCTGAAAATCCTTCGACTAGAAACCTGAAATATAACATATCCGTTTCCTGGAATATGAGCTAACTCACTGATAAGGTACATTTGGGAATATTCGGCAGCGACATGTTACAAATGGGGTTCAAATTGTGTATAGTCTTCCCCTTAAAATTTACCCAAACCACTACAGCTAGGTAGTCAAAATTGGTTATGAATGTTCCTGCTACGGAGTAGACATCAGCTAAGACCTGTAGGAAGGGGAAAAGTGGAATTCTCCCCGTTGATGGACTGACAAAGCTGTTTGAATTAGAAAGTTGATATTTGGTATAAGTTCCTCCTCCAGTGTAGACATCCGCTCCGACGAGACAGCAAAAGGGAAAAAGTCTACCCCTTGAAATTTCAAATATGTATTTTCTGAAGTATGAGATAATTCAGTGATAACGCACCTTTCGGAATATTCGACAATGACATGGTAAAAACAGGATTTAAAATGTTAAACGTTTCCCTTATAACAGCCGGCACAAACCGCTATAGCTAAGAAGTTGAAATTTGGTATAAAGGTTCCTCCTTTAGCGTAAGCATCGGCTAAGAAAAGGTTTTTGGAAAATCATAAGGGAAGGGGACAAAAAGGGGGAAAATTATCTTTTTTGACTTCATGCCAAAAATGCTTAAATATCTCTTTTAATGGAGTGTACAAACCCATTTGGCTAAAAACTTAAAATTTGAAATATGTGTTTACCAAAAAGGTGAAATGAATACCTCTTATAAGTTTGCTCAAACCGCTAGTGATAGGAAGTTAAAAATTGGTGAAAAGATTTCTTCTCAGGTGTACACTTCAGCTAAAAGGAAACTTTTGAAAAATCCTATGGGGATTGTTGGAATTTGGTATGTTGGTTTCTCCTCCTACGTAGACATCTGCTAAGACGGGATACGCGTAAATTCCTACTGACGGCCTGCCGCAACCCTGAATTTGAGATACATATATCTCTTGGAGTAAAGGTTAACCACTGACAAGACGAGAGTTTTAGAAATTTCTATGGGGAGGATAAAAAAAGGGAAAATCTGGTAATGGTGTTATAAAAGAAAAGGTTTGCTAATTCTGTCAGTAACATTTTATTAAGGACAACTGTATTTTAATTAATTTTATAAAGGTCTTAAGGAAGAATTTTGAATGGTTTTGGAATATTTTCCCTTTAAATTTTTCACCAAAAGCAATTTTGATGCCTAATTACTGCCACTAATTAAAAAAAACTTAATTGATATTTTTGAGAGCTTATTTCTTTAATCTCTGGAGCATTTTTTGCGTTTTTAGGGACTTTTTTTAACGGCATAAAATTTATTTTAGAGCCTATTTCTGCTTCCTGGTGATGTATCGTATTTTACTGTATTAAAGTTATTTATTTGTACTTAAAAATTCTAATACGCATTCGTATCTCCAATGACTTTATTTTAAGGAACTTTAATGGCCACCCTATTTATGATCCATTATCACTTAAGGTCAATCCGCAATATGGAGCTTTAGTCTGACCAAAACATTGTTGCTCTGTTAACAATGTAGTGGTACTATAGTTAAAAGAGAAATTTAATAGAATTTCATATATCCATTTTTTATAAAATGTTAAAGATGTTCAAGGAAAATTTGAGGAATTTATGAGTCTTTATTTTTGCCTTTTAGTAAATATTTCCCACAACGGAAACCATTTTTAGCCCTTAACCTAAACAAAGATGTTGTAATAAAAAAAGAACTAGAAATTTACAACCCCATTCAACCATAACATATAAATAAAACAACTAATTTAAAATCATTTCTAGTCTTTTTGTAGTTTTATTCATAGTTTTTGTTCACTTTTTTTTCTAACCACAATTAACAATAAACCTCTATTACTCTTCAAAGAATTTTAAGGTTGAGGTATTCATTGTTACCACACTCAAACGCTCATTTTAAATGAAAAGTAGACGACAATTTTATAATGTTACTGAAATGAACTTTATATTTTATATTTCTTTTGTATTTGTTACCAACAATCTACTGCTGAGTTTTTAACCCTTCAGAGACCTTCAAATATATACTACTCTGGATACGCAATATAATATTTTTTTGAAAGGTTCATTAAAATTTTTACCCATTAAAAGTGTCTCTAGATCTATAAGACATTTTAAAGCTATAATATTAACATTTGATTTGACGGAAATTTCAATAAAGCTTTTCAAAATTAAAATTAAACGTTTTCCATAAAACGTATATAAGCTTTAGCTGATCAATTTACTTTTTTTCATGAACTCATTTGGATGCAATAGCTGTACTATATTTACAATTTGCCTTCTAAAATGGTATACATATCGGTGAAATATAATACTAGACGTAATATTTTCTCACTGGATAGATTAAAAAACCCATTATGTATTTAGAAGGGTTAATAGATTTTTTCTTCATATTTTTTAAATAAACCTACAGTTTTTCCTATTGTTTGTGCCGAACTTGAGTTTGGGTAGAGTATTTGCAGCGACATTGGCAGTAGTAGGTTTTTTTTTTATAGGAATACGATAGTCATTTAACTTATAAGTATGGTTAAACAATTGCACTCAAACGTGTGGGTTTATGTTGCTAAGGTTGCATTTTATTTTAAATTGTTTCCCTGTTATGGTCTGTTAGTATGTATACTGCGACAACAATATGTTCAGGTTTTGTAAGTGCTTCATTTGACACAATGCAACGAGGCAGGCAGATCGTATTTAGTTGGTAGGTTGCATTGTTGTTTGGCTTAGTAGTATATGAATAAAGTAGGTAGAGTAGTAACTAGTAGTGAACATAATTTGGTCACACACAATTGATTCTTTGCAAATGGAGCAGCAGCAATATGTATGTGAGGAGATAAACAATACAGAGAGCAAGTGGGAAATCCTTTTGTACTGTAAGTTTTTTTCTAAAGTTTTTTATTTTAATTTTTATGTAAAACGTAATTTTTATTTTAAAATTAATATAATATTAATCATAAGGCAAATTTAAGAATTGTTTTTAGAATCACGCAAAGAAAAAACATGGTTGGGTCAATCATATTCGAAGAGCATCATATATTTTTGGGTTTATGGTTGTGCCAACTATAATCGTACTATATTATGGTTATCATATTATGATAATAAAATAACCATATTTTTACCATAATATAGTTCCTACAGTTATATTATGTGTCAAAAATTACCGTATTATAGTCCTTAATAAACATGTTATAATGAATTTATTATGTTAATGTTATCATATTATGGTCCCTCATAACTATATTATGATCCCCATATCATCATTATATGATCCATATAATCTAAAAAAATTTCTTAAAGGAAAAGTTCTTAGAAACTATGAAAAAGCTCTTTAAATTTAAGAATATTTCCTATAGAAATGTTTTTTTCTAAAAAAAAATTAATATTAAGGACTTTTTGAAGAAAAATTGTTAATAAAAAAATCATAGACTTTAAGAACTTTTCTTACTTTGATTGAATAATTATTTATTGATTGTTGCCAGCATTTTATCGTTACATAATTATCATATTTTTTTCATAGTCGGAATTTTTGTTACCGCAGTATGGTTACAGCCAATAATGATATAAAATAGAAGGTGCCAATCATAAAATAGTAAAATATATACTAAATAATGATGGTAGCGACCATGTTGGTGGTTAGAAAACCAATAACTTGGTTGTGGCAACCATACCCGATTGCAGCAAGCACAATATAGTAGCAGTGATCATATTGCAACCATGTTTTTTCTCTGCGTAATTGAAGCAAATGCTTATGAAAAGTTATCACTAGAATTTCTTAGATTACATGCAGAGAAAAAGTGGTTGCAACATGATCACTGCTACTATATAATGCTTGCTGCATTTGAGTATGATTTTCATAATCAAAATATTGGTTTATAAATAGATTACAGTAAATATTTTATTATTACATGGCTGTCCCTTTCTATTTTGTAACATGATTGGTTGTACCCATTCAGTGGTAATAAAAATTTAGAAATAAAAAAAATATTATAATTATAGAACATTTTATAGTTCTGACAGCAATCAATGAATAATTATAGATAAAAAATATGCCTTTGGCATTTGCAGTCATAATACTGTCTTGAGTTCATAAAAAAAAATATATATCAGTACAGTTACCCATGTAATGATAATTTTATTTCCTAAAACACTTACACATACACTCACAATATTATTTCATTAAAAACAAGATAACATACATATTAAATTAATCGAAAATACAATCAAAAAGAGGATTACAGATTTTTCATTATATTCATCGTATTTTGTTGTTTATTTTCAATCATTGTTTAATAATCGACAAAAGTAATAAAAAAAATTGAAAGTCATTTTAAATAATTATCTATTTTAAACTGACAAAACTTGGAAAAAAAAACTATATTTGTAGACTGTTTTTCAAATTGAACGTTTTTTATTTGTAAGTAATTACAAAACACGACACACATATGTTTATTTTCTATGCCTGTATGCATATTTAAACAATTTCTTGTAAATTGTATTGAAATAATTTTGTATTTAAAAAAACTATATTAATAAAAACCAAAAAGGAATTATTTGAATTTCTATTTTTAGAAACAAAAAATTTTACATTTAACTGAAAATATAAAATCCTATTGAAAGTCTGTATTTTTTATAGTTTGTTTTTTGAATGACTGATTTACATTTAAAACAAGCTACAGTAGGTAACGTAAAACATATTGTGAGTGCATAACATAATTTACACTAACGAATTAATTGTCGAAAAAATTAATTTAAAAAATATTTAAGTTTTTTAATTCTTTTCAACAAAAAAAATATAATGAACTTAAAAATAATTCGCTTATTTATTTCTTGTAAAATGACGAATTTCTTGTGGAAAAAGTACTAAGAGTCTGTAGAACCTAGAGTTGTTTTGTATGAAGAGGTTTCTTGAAGTAAAAAAAATTTTATCATAAAAAATATTTAGATTCTAAGAACTCTTTATAGTAGAAATATTCTTAGATTCAAATTAGTTATCCTAAAAGATTAATTTTGAGACTTTAAGGTTATCTAAAAAAATAATTTATAAAAATTCTAAAGAAAATTTAAAAAATTTCCTATAATTTAGAAAAGGTTGTTTTTAACAAAAATGTCTTTATAATTTAAAATATTTCTCTAGTATTTTTCTTTAAAACAGGCGATAGAATCAAAGAAGTTTTCATGAAAAAGTCCTTAATACCAAATTTTTCCTTTAGGGAAAATATTTCTTAAAGAAATATTCTTAAATTTCAAGAACTTTTTCATAATTTCGATGCATAATATAACTGTGGGAATCATATTGTAGTAAAGAAACTAATCACCCTCCTTGGAGGATCAAGAAATTGTAGTCTCCTGCCGCGAAGCCCAGAACATTCGCAGAACTTACAAGTGTCCGTATCAGACAGACCCCTAATCCTAAAATGGTATCTAAGAGGAAAATTGCGTTAAGGGCCTTAAGTCCTTCCTGTTCAGGGAAGAAGAGTCCTGTTGTTTCCACTAGATAAATCGATAAATCTTTTTGCATGGAGCTGGCCAATAGGTTCAGGTCTAAATGGACTTGGATTCCCTCCAAATCCTAAGTTTTTCTCTAATATGCCCCGCAAGTATACGGCAGAAAGGTTATGAACCAAAGAGGTGATGAGGGCCCCAACAGTTGGCCAACCTATCAACCAATTTTTTGTTAACTTGTTGCTCGTATCGAGGAACCCAGCTTAGGATTAGTTTGTGGCATCCACCAGGTCTATTAAGAGACTTAGTGTATTCTAGGAAAAGTCTAGACGACACATCATAGGACAGTCATGCCCTAAATTCCGCTTGATTCTCCAAAATAACACAAATAACTTTCCTCTTTTACCCTTTCTAAGACAAACCGATGAACATACATAGATCTAGAAGATTTCCGACTAGTATATGTACGGATATTTCCTATTGGAAGGACACGCTAATTATTGTGTCCACAAACGCTTACCGTCGTATCCCCATTGATTTATGTCAAGCCTTAGGTGAACCATACCTGGGAACCAAGTTCGTGTCCCCAAGATTTGTTGGTCCGTATGCCCCTCTCGAAAATTAATACCTCGTAGTTCCTAGCGAAAATCTGCCTTGGTTACATCTTATCCGTAACTTTGGCCAGTGAATCGTCAATAAATATCCGCCTTTCCTCATATGACTCCACAGGTCACTTCCATTATTATTAGAAAACTCTCGAAAATGCAGAATACCGATACAGGTGTCCTAAGTTACCGAGATATGTAGATGTGGAATATTTTGCATGCCACCAATGTATCCACGTCCTTGTTGGATTAATGCTTTAATTATTGTCAAAAGCATTAACCCAACAAGGGTTGTGTAGCGACAACCAAAAATTCTAAGCATTCTATCCTGCTGGCTCAGTCGAATTTTTTCAATTTATATTATCTACAATATACTAAAAAAAAATTTCATATTTCTTTGCAATAAAAAAACAATTTATAAAAAAATAATGTGACTATATGATCTAAAAGCCCATTAATACCATTCATTTACCAAAATAACAGATCAAAAATACATAAAAAATATCATATATTTTAAATATTATTTGTCTGGTCATGAGTGCTTTCGTAAATATATTGCACAGACTTGGATTTATTAGTTCGAAATAGAATAGGACCCGGACTACGTAATATTTAACTTTCCCAGGTTTAGGAATTCGAACAAAGCATTTGGGTTCCGTAATACTTGTTTGAGCACATAATAATAATACTGTGCAAAGAAAACTGAAACTGATTTAATGAAACTGACTTAATATTCATCACAGACTTCCGTGCGAGAAAAAACCCATCACACATCAACATTGGCTTATTCGAGGAGGAGGTTAAATGCCCTCTGTGATATGTCACAGGACTGGTATAAAAAAACATGTCACACAACTAATTCCAAAGACCTTTACACAGAATCAATGCATAAGAAAATGTCATGACTTTTAAACCGAACACGTGGTAGGTTCTTCCATTTTCACCTATCCCGTGATATGAACTTCGCAGCCAGACCAGTTTTCACCTATCACGGGACACATCCCAACTGACCCTTTTGTTACTGCAGAGGCGAAAGTCTTTTGTGGGATATGGCAGCTGAAAGATAAGATGATGGTTCAAAATTTTCATGGTGTTGGCATCATGGCAACGTGGCAGCTAAACTGGAAGCTAAAAATATGGCATTTTGTACATAATGGTGTATACTGTTCTTGGTTTAAGTGTTATTACATTAAGTAATCTTTCATATTGACACCTTTAAATATAACTAATAGGCCGGTCACATGGCACAATAACTTCTCTTAACTTCCGGTTCCCTTTTTGTAACCTTCAACATCAACCAAATAGATTCATCAACACGTGACCTGCAAGACGAATTTTGACACATAGATTAAAATTTGAATCTTAAAACGCAATGAAAGTTACTGCGTTAAGCAGATTTTTTTCTAATAATAATTTATTAGTTACCCAAAATGTTGAATTAATTTTTGAGAAAAAAAATCAATACCTTTTAATTTTTTTAAAAAATATACGCTAATAGTGAAATTTCGAGCAGGAAATAAAATTATTTTTTATTAAAAAGTGCTTATATTTAAAGCTAAAAATTATTTATTTCTTAAGAGCCAAAAACGATATAATTATTCTTACAAAAACAAAATGTCAGGTGAAAATTTACCTGCAAAACAAAAAAAAACCTTCAAATATAAATAACTTCATTAGTCTCTTATGAAAAAAGTCATTTATTTCACTTAACATTTTTATATTATTTCAACTAAAACGCAACAGTTTTCCATTATATATTTTACTTAACATTCAGATAATTGTTTTAAACCGTTTTCTACGTGTGTTTTTTTTTCTTTCTTTGTTCTATCATTATTATTTTTCCTTTTTGTACTGGCGTCTTACATTAAAAGTAAAGCCTTAATTTTATTTATGTACTAAAAGCATTTAGTCCCGGTTACACACTTTTTTTATATACATTAGATATACATTAGATATACACACATTTACATTTATAAAAGGGCATTGTGTTAGTTAACCAGCATGATGCTAAAAACTTTTATTATTTGATTCTACTTCATTTCAAATTACATTAGACCTTTTTTAGGCTTTTTTTTTGTATTTTAACTGGTTATAGGCGCATTGTATTGTATATACATACTTATCTATGTATGACTATGTGAATGTTTAGAATTGTATGAAGCCTTTTTTTTTGCTATTTCACAAGAATAATATGGAATCTTATTGTTGAAAGTGGGACCCTACAATTGAGATGGTGTGTTTTTTAAGTGCAACAGATATAACTTTTCTAGTACCTTAACATTTGAGATTAATTTTTAGAAATTATTAACGATTAATTTGTCGCTTATGCGTATAGTATTACTGCAAATTTAGTACTGACTGGATAAAGAAAAGTAGACACGAAAATTGAAAATTGTTTAATGTTTGCAATAATTTTGTCATTGATTATACTTTTTACACTAAATGAAAATTCGAAATGGGTTGAAATAAATTCAAATTCTCCTGATTATTAATGTATTAAATACTACTTAACTATAAAATCCAAAGCTAAATTGTAAGTTTTTGTTAAATTTTCATACTCTACAATATTTTCTTTTTCGCCTAAATTGGCCCTGACCCATTTTTAGAATCGGCTTAATATGATAAATCTTTTTATTTAAATTGGAGATGACAAATCCGAAAATGACTGTTTTCGGTGCGGTTTGACATGGAATGGACCAGTTTGTGAAATTTTTATTTAAAAATTTTTTAAAATTCAGCCCTTGACCTCTTTACAAAAAGTTCTCACAGCGCAGTCGTGATAACTCACGAATGGTTCATCAGAAATTAAAAATAATTTTGTTTTGATAACAGATGTAAAAAGTTCGTGCATGAATGAAGGAAAAATTAAATTAGAATATTTTGGCGGAGCTGTGAACAAAAAGTCCCATTTTTATCGCGTATTGCCTCATAAAATAAGATTTCATAAAAAAATCCTTCTTTCAAGCACTACATAATATTATTTTGAAAAAGTGAGCAATATATTAACAAGATCGGTTGATAAGTTTTAGAGAAATCATGACTACCGACTTCAAAAATAGATTTTCGAGAAAAGCGCGTTGAAGTTAAAAACAAAATTTTTTTGAAGCTGCTCTAGCGGCACTGCTTTAGATGCCCTGGAATCCTTTTGCTCTTGGAAAAATTCCAATTTTAAAACCCACCTAACCCCTTAAATGGGAGACTATTTCCCTATATGCTCCTTCAAGTAAAGGTAATGTAACCTTCGTCTAAATGTATGTCTGTACCGGAATGCAGCCTACAACTTTTAAGATCCTAGTTCCAGCGGTTTTGGTGATAAAAGGCGCAATATTTCAAGATTTTTTTTCACGTTTTATTGTTATTTTCCGAAATTATATCTTCAGAGATTTGGCTCATAAACCAATGAACACATATTTTGATGTCCACATTTCTAATAAAAAAGGGGTTTTAATTCTAAATTATTTTTGCAAGAAAGTTCCGATCTTTTATTTGTCGAACAAGGTGTCGCCTTTTTAAATCTTTCGTTATATCTTCGGCATTCGGAGTCGTATCTTAAATTGTTATTTTTGTTTAGGGAGGCCAATGTTTTGCTCTACGGGCCATTGGTCTCAAGTAACTGGTTCTAGTATTTATCCACCAGATCTCAGTTCCTACCACCCCAACGTGCAACCTGATGTCAGAAAATTAAAACTCGGAAAAATTCATTAAACTTTTGCTAAGGAAGTATTGCGATAATTCCAGCAGAACAACTATTTATTTTTACTTTATGAATGTAGGAGTCGCCTTATGAAATCTTAATATACCTTCAGTATAAAACATTTCGAAATTACCTTGCAAATTACTTTGTATTCGAAAGTGTACGGCGCACTTTTTTGCCTATAAGGTGAACAATCTTCCTAATTGTGCAAAAATCACAGTTTTGCAAGTTGGTTCAACATTCATGGTTAAAAATATAACAGAAAAATGTAGACAAAAATTAAAATATGTAAATGTAAAAAATCAAAGAAAAAAGTTGCTTATTATGTTTTTGAATCTCTTGAAAAGTATCTTATCAGTGAACTGGCTGATACTGTCAAAGCGATTTTCGCAGCGCGCTTAAAGGGAATCTTTTTCCATTTTAAACCAACAATGCAACACTTTCCTTTCGGCATGCTCCCGTTCCAAGTTCCATTCCATTTTGTTCCCCTTCAAGAGATTCAATTCCAATCGTTTCAAGTTCCATTTCGTTCCTCTTCTAGTGATTGAATTGCTATTGTTTTAAATTCCAATCCATTTCAATCCCCTTCTAGTGATTCAATTTCAATCGTTCCCCGTTTATTTGACATGACTAATGTTTCAATTTTAATCGTTCTCCGTTTCATTTCCCACACCTCTGGCTGAAATTCTTTAATTTACCATACCGATGAGTTTGTATTCTTTAAATTCGGGGTTTCTAGCCAGGTTTGGGAAGGACGTCAAGGAAGGAATTTTAACATTTTTTCACTCACCAAAGGTGTTTCCAAAAATTCCATCTCAGTGGTTGTCTACGCCGGATGGTGAACCTGCCTCATACTTAACTCTTTTATGTTTGAGGTATTTCACACCAAATGTCGAATTAAAAACAAATATCATACGGTTAATATAGCCGTGTACAGCACAGAATAGAATCTTTATGGGCTTTTTTTCACTTTTTTGAAAGTGATAGTTGTTTGCGTGTGCGAATATTGAAAAAAAAAAATATTATGAGTGTGTTTAGTAAATCATTTACTATAATTTTTGCAAGAGTTGAACTAATCAAAATCTGTAGCAGTTTTTACGATTTATTTTTCGAAAAAAAAAGCTATTGGAGATATTTCGAAATTAGTTATAAATTTTAGTTTATTAAATTGTGTTGAAAAACTCAATTTATCTAAAAACCAGCTGTTTTAATATATTTTTTTTTGTTATAATTAAAAAAGGCTTAGATGTTTTTCTATTAGTAAAAAAGTTTACACTTATATGGATTAGGCCAGTGCAAATTGCCAAAACGGGAGATTAGGCGCCCGGGAAATGCATCCTTTAGCATATCGGTTGTGGCACGTGCAGTGTGTGGCGTTGCACCGTCCTGTTGGAACCACATGTTTTTCAATCCCAATTCATCAAGTTGCGGCAAAAATAACTCGTTGATCATTGCTCTGTAGCGCTCACCATTCACAGTAACCGTTTGGCCCGCGACGTCTTCGAAGAAAAAAGGTCCGATGACTCCTCCAGCGAAAACAGCACACCATACAGTGACTTTGAGCGGGTGTAATGGCTCTTCGTGGGTTACACGCGGATTTTCTGTGCCCCAGAAGCGTAAATTTTGCTTATTTACGTACCCGCTAAGATGGAAATGGGCCTCATCACTCATGATTATTTTTGATGAAAAATCATCAAAACTTTGCCAATTTGGATATCAACATGGGTAAAATAATTTTACCGCTTGAAAAATTTTCTTAAAAAATTTCTAAGCACCGTATATTTGAAATGCTGTAGAAATTTATTAGATAACCATAATACAGACAAAGTTTTTCTCTAGCAATAGCTCATTTCGATATTCGCTATCTTGTCCCCCTCAAATATACATTTTCTTTCGCATTCCATTTTTTTTCCTTTATATTATTTTTTTTATTCTATTGTATTGTCTTTAGAATAATGAATGAAGTTATTTCCCTGTGTCTTGTGTCACATAATTTAATTTTAACCTTAGGTATTCCATTGGTCCTTTTTCATTAGAATTTTTAAATGTTCCTGGCCATAGTATGAAATTTATAATCAGAATCATTGTAAGTTTAGTTTTCTTACGGTTTCCTCAACATTGTTCTAAATATTTGAATGTGCTTAGAATTTTTTACTTACCTTCATTCCCTCGATATAATTTAGTCGCCTTTAGTGGTTTTTATTTAACAGTTTTTTTAATGCACTCTTTGTACATAATGAGTATCCAGTGTCTGTATTTTAATTGTAATTCACAAACATTTTTTTTAAGTTTATGGTTTTTTAAAGAGGTAAGGATTTTATTATTTTTTTTTTTTTTTTTTTTTGTAAACAAAAATTAAGATTTATTGTATTACAATGTATTTTTAAACCCTTTACCACTACCTGGAGAGGGTAGAATAAGTTTGTGTTCATACATTTAAAATAGTTTGTATGTTAAAATAACTGAAAATATCATTTAAAAGAAATGATATTTCATTTAAAAACCGGTCTACTTAATTTTCATTTAAATTAAATGCCATTTGTTAGTTATTTTTAAGTGTTGATTAATCAACTTACACATCCGTAAGAAACAAATAATATAATCAGTTAAAATAAATGTCAAAATTTTACCTACCAATCCTTAAAAAATTAATGTTTTTTTCATTTATTTGAAATTATTTCCGTTTTTGTATTTTTTTGTTTTTTTTAATATACTCGTACAATACAAAATGTATGTATGCATATGAAGCTATAAACACTTCTTGTGTGAATTTATTTGTGTATGTATGTGTGTTTATGAAGTTCTTGTAATTTGTATTGAAAAATTTTGTATATATACAACCAATTTTAATAAAAAAACAAATTGAAATTTTTTGAATATTTATTTTTGAAACAGACAGCAAACAAAATTTAAATTTGTAATAACTGTTACGGACACAAATAAACCACAAGTTACCGTTTTGTGGGTAAATTTTTATTAAATTTCAAACAAATGAAAAAAAATAAATGAAACTGAAAAAAAGGTAAATGATAGTAAATTATTTCGAATAAATGTATAAAAAAGTTAATATAGATATTTCTTTGAAAAATAAATGTATGTTCCTTTATTTTTAAATGAAACGGAAAACTTTTTTATTAAACTACAAACAGTTAACTACATAATATTCTGAGTGTATTTGCAAATACAAAAAATATAAGGCCTAGAGCTTATAGACTCTAAAACAAATTTATAGGAAATTGGGACAGTCCAAGCCCACTTCAACGGTATTCGATAAAATTAACTTTTTCAACAATAATTTAGATAATTCAAGATATTTGTTGCATTATACAATAAGAATCAGGACCCTCTTCGGAATTTAATCGGCATACCGGAATCAAATGTCGAATTTAAATATCATAAATCAGTACCCTTATCTAGTTCAATCTAACATTGTCAGGGTTATCAGAAACATCTACTGTTTTCAGCATAAAGTAGATTTTGAAAACCCGTCTAATGCGATAAAAAACATATTGGTGAAATAAAATAAATAAAAAAATATTTATAAAATAATAAAACCAAGCGAAAGCGTTAAATTAAACATTCGATTAGAAAAATTTCAACTTAAATCTGTTTTATGGATGTATATTTTCTTCGCTGTGGTACGTCCAGTCGGCTTCAGTGAGAAAAGGTTTTTTCCTATCGTCTTACGGCTGTACGTACAAGAAAACTTCATAGTGGTGTAACCCAAATATCTTAATAAAACTAGGATAGGGGGCAAAAGGAATAAACATTCTATTTGAAACATACCAACACCAACGAAATCTTATTTTTAGGTGTTAAAAATAGGTTTAAAGTTCGTTTGAGAACTTTTCGACATTTTAATACTCTACAACATATGTGATGAGTTTGTAGTTCCCTTTGTACCATCCCGAGATACATATAGGTGTAAAACCCCATAAATTATATATTTATATATTTGAAACTTTTTGCATTTTTATAACGATCTAGCAATGTCCGTCTATCTGTCCGATATTCTGACTGTTCAAATAATGATCACGGCGCAAAAAAGCACAGGTATTAAAACTGCAAAGGTATTGAAACTGTCCAAAATTGGTCTAGCGATGAGTGTACAAAAAAAATTTATCGATTTCCAACTTAAATTCGGTTTCTGCAACTGAAATTGGTTCGAATGCTGGTTTCCGCAACAAAATTCGACTAATGCAAATGAATTTTGGTATACAGCAATAAAATTTGAATTTGGTTCTTCTAAGCGAATTTATTGGTTGTCGCAATCAAAATACACATTTAATCCAATTTCTTGGTAGCATTATGTGAATAAAACATTTTTGCTATTTTTTCACTAGAAGCTTAAAGACGAGTTATAGTTGCATACACCTCAAAATTTTTCACGTCAAAATATTTTTTCCTCAAATAATTCTTTCACCGTAAATTTTTTTTCACTAAAAAAAAATTGTTTTTGACTCTAATTTTTTTTCACCACAAAATGACCTATCCATGACTATATCAGTTACTTTGCATGGTGTTTGAGAACACTCAGAAAACAGTATCAGTTGTGGCCACCGAATTTGTTGCCAATCGAATTCATTAATAGTTGTGAAGGCCAATATTCAGTTGTCTCATTTAATATTTATATTGCACATAAATGTAATTTCATTCCATAAACCTTAATTAAAAAACAAAATATTTTTAGTTTTTTCCGGTATCGAACCTAGGCATCCAGATTCATAATTCACACTCTTACTTACTGCTACACAATTTAATTTAATTTTCTTTGATATATAAAAAAAATTAATGTTTGCTTTTACCGGGATTTGAACTCGGAAAATAGGAGTACTAGGCTAGCCCACAAAAACTTATAAATTTTAATTTAAACAACTTTTTAGAAAAATAAATATAGCAGAAAATTCGTTTACAAATACCAATCATTAGTGGCTTCTATAATCAATACAATCCACAATTTACATTCGATCACACACAATCCACATTCGGTTATTTAATGATATATTTGATCAGGATATCCGAAATTTTAGTTGCCACTTTCAAAAATCGACAATTTTTTAATAAATTTGATAGATTGTTTTAATTTTCTTATATATTCACCAAATAAATGGTTGCTTCTATTGTATGCAATTTCTAAAAAAAATTTTTTTCGTAGAGTTGATTGGAAATATCAATAATTGGATAATAGTATCCTTTTTTGGTTCCTTTTCCCTTTTTTGAATGCCCAATGCATTTTCTTAGTATAATAATGGATTATAGGTTATTCCAAGTCAAATAAAATCCGTTCAAATAAATGTTAATTGTTTTGATCGAATTGCAACCAATCTTTTCTCTGGGTGAACAGGATTCCTGGTCCTGTTGGTAAAGAGTATCATGTCCTCCTTTACAGGATTAATATCCACTGTGGCCGCCCACCGGCCATTGTCAGTGCCGACAATGGATACGTCATCCCAGCCAAACAAGTGTACAGTAGTGGAGACATAACTCCTCTCTTGGAAGTTCCCCTGTACGTCACCTGCCTCACTCTGGCGATACTCCATTCAGCAGATATTATTCTAAAGCTCAAGAGGCTACCTATGCAGTTCACAACCTGCACGGCAACTCCAGATCTTGCTACATCATCTAGCTTCAACAGATTTTCCCCTCGGATAAGCGTGTTGGTTGGTGAGGTTGATAGTTATATAATATTTGGGATACACATGGTTGATTTGTCAGTAAAAATACAACTTTTGCCTTTACCTATCGATGTCTACCATACTGATGATGAGCCGAAAATATTCCATCCGGCCCCTGTTTCTAAAAATTTAAATCCATATAACTCTTTTTTACAAACATATTTCAATAAAAATTACAAGAAATTATTCAAATAAACATACACACAAATCCAATAAAAATATATACATATGTGTATGTTGTGTTTTGTAATTATATGCAAATAAAAAAAAACTTTCAGTTTGAAAAACAAGCCACAAAAGGAGTTTTTTCTAACTTTTTTGTCAGTAAAAAATTTATGGTTTTTTAAACGACTTTCTATTGTTTTTACTACTTTTATCGATTACTAAACAATGATTGAAAATAAACAACCAAATGGGCTGAATATGATAAAAAAAATTGTATTTTCGATTAATTTAATATGTATTTTAGATTATTTTTAACGAAATAATATTGTGAGTGTAGGATTCGACCAGAGAAACAAGCAACACATATTACAAAGCATGTTATTTCAATTTGTTGTAAGTGTCACATTATTCTTTATTAATGTTGATGAGTTTTATTTGTATTTATAGAAAATTTAAAATTGTAACGATTGTTGAATATTTTATTACATTATTTTAGCAAAATCTATAAATTTATTTAACAATTTCCAAAAATAATGTAAACTGTAAATGACAATAATTTGCTTACATTCACATATGAGTACAATTAAATCTACACTCTAATAAATATTTGTTTCATTTTACCTGATTTGTAGGAGGAATGTGTACCCGTACTCAAATATGGGTAAATGTATACTGTGTGCTCAAATTTAAAATATAGAATATAAACATAATGTCTTCATAGAAAATGTTTTGCAACATTCCACATTTTTGTTTTTTTTAAATATTAACAGAATATAATTTTTATCTTAGGTATTACCTTATTATTGTGTCTGTCAACGTATTTACCAAGAAGGCTTTAGCTTCAGGAGGTGAATAATTAATCAAACAAGATATCGGACATAACATACCACATTGGACATTTGAAAGCTGCTCAAAAACATCACAAAGACGCAATCGTTCGCAAAAAAACGTGCGAAAAAATATGTTATTTTAGTTGCAGATGCAAAGCCTGGTTGTCCGATGTTGTATCCTATGTGCGATGATGATAAGATATCCTTAATTATAATTCCCCTTGTAATAACCCAGGCAGAAAATACGAACAGCAAAGCATTGGCACAGTGCTTTTTATCGGTGGTGCCAGAGTTTCAGAACAAAATATTTTGAAAATTATAGTGCTTTGTTAACCATAAAATTATAACACCGGACAGACAAATAGGATTATTCAGGGTTAACACTTTGATTAAAAATGATATTAAATGAAGTATAAATATTTTAGAATCTAGGCTGATACTTGAACCCTCCTCGTAGGGGCCGGCTGGTAACGGGTACCAGGTGATACTCGGCAATGACGGATTTAATCGTAATGCCGCTAAGTCCTATTGTCAACAGTATATAGATGGGTCGCGACTATAGGTAGGACGTTTTTTTCGTTCCGAGCGTCTGATTTTCTCGTTGTGAGCGACTTAGGGCTGCTACCAAACTTCATTTTCCAAAATCTAAGCGCGTCAATTTTCCCACATTGGGCGGCATCCTGATCCGCGTCTGCTTCCAAGTAGGTCGGAAGTTTATAATTATAGAGTGGAAAATCTATTTTTCTTCTGCGTGTCGTCAGCTGTCACATATTCTCTGCCATGGTGGCGACCCATGGAGTTATTGACAACGTCAATAGAGTCGTAGCAAAAGGATGAAATTGAGTTCCTTATCTCCTCTCAAAAAAGAGAGCCCGAAGGAGGCTTTTATAGCTTGAATATAGTTTAAGGCTGCGATTAGAAACAATCATTGCCTTGGCTCAACGACCATTCTTTCCATGATAAAGAAAAATCATCGACAGTGAGCAACTGCGATTAAAAAAGGTTGAGCTCATTTTAAAAGCAATAAAAAATTTGCTGCTGCCAAAAGTTTGCGGTTTCCCAATAATATAGAGGAAACTGTGATTAAAAAAGGTTGAGCTCATTTTAAAAGCAATAAAAAATTTGCTGCTCCCAATAATATAGAGGAAATTGTGATTAAGAGTCTGCAGAAAAATTGGTAGTAGTAGGTCGATGAATCCCGTCCAAAACCGTCCAGGTCTGCCAAAGAGCCTTTGCTTAACGTTGTAAGCGTCAGTCAAGTGGCCAACCGCTTTTCTCGACTTCAGCAAACCTTTTGGTCGAATGTCTCCCGAGCAATAGAATGCAGTTGAGTACCGAATCTTTGAGGAAATTGTTGCAAAGATGAAAGCTGAACCAGACCAAACGATGCCTTCCTTTGATGGAGTGGGTTGGTTCAATGGAGTTAAAATCATCATTTGCAATGAACATATCATATTTAGATGGATGCAAGGAGTGGATTCGAAGCTTTATGGCTTATGGAAAAATGTACAACTTAAGATTGCAGATGGGTCCAATATCCTGGCATTCCCTCCGACCCAGATCTTGACAGTGTAAACACCGTAACATAAAAATATGAATACTGCAAATGTTCTCGGTTTCCCTATTGAATAGATTAAGGTGTGATTAAAAGCCTCCAGGAAAAAAGGCAGCACCCGGTCCATGAATCCCCATTTGCCACTAATGTAAGGGAACCGAATGGCACTATTCACCCTTTCCTTTTTTAATGATTTCAATTTATTACTACAAAAATGTATCTTTTACACAAGTTTATAATAATGGCAACAGTGGGAAAATATTTGAAAATCGCATACTTTATCGTAGGAATTTTTCATGCGCATTTTTTAGAGTGTATATTTCAATTTCCATAAGATATGAAAGTGTGTGGGAAAATCAAAAAAAATTTGTTTTTGCATTAATTATCAACATAAACCGCATAAACACGAACACACTAATGCAAACTTAATGCATTTTCAACAATAAAAAAAACGTTGTTTTTAGATAAATACAATAATATTATACACTAAACGTACTCACACACACACGCATAATAAAAACACAACACTAAACGACAAAAATTTATGCAATTACATCAGTCCTACATTGAGTTCTAAAATAAAATATACCAAAAGACCTATAAAAGCATTATTATTATATACATAAACATATACGAAACAATTCAATAAAAAATCCTCGAAGAAGAATGAACAATAAGCTCGAAGTAAAACATATAAATAAGAATTACTAAATCCCTTATACCCTTAAGGTAAATACAAAGAAGCGGAAAATTGTAATCAGTAGGTTGACACAACTCCAATTTGTATTCTCAGATTTGTGATAGACACCATGAATGCACAAAACCAAACTTATTTACATTTTAACCATATTTGTACTAGAAATCAACAAAATTTTCTATTTACATATTTTGATGGTGTGTTGATGTGTAACCTCATTATAAAAATAAATAAAGTGAAAAATTTAAAAGATAAAACCATATGAAAAAAATTTAATTTTATTTTAAAAAAAAATTTGGCAACAAAGGTTTTATTCTCCATACCTACAAGCAAAAAATTGGTGTAGAAAAAAAATATTAATTAAATTAAAACCACGTAAACCAAACCACATAAATCCACACAAAATGTTGTAATCACGAATTATGCTGAGTCTGTTATTTACACGATTTTTTTTTGTTTTATTTTAGTGCTGCCACATACAACAAAACATAAATTAACATACATGGATAAAAATTAACCTATACAATGGTCACAATTTACATATACACTTAATATAAACATGTGACTTTTCACATTAACTGCCCCGCTATATACAAAAATTTCAAATCTCTAGAAGAAGGGGTTTGGACAAAAAGTAAAGTAGGAAGCTATTCCCATATTTGTTCCTAAGCGTAAAAATTTTCACAACCCCCCGCTCATTGGATGTCTATAACAGAACACATGACTTAAATTGGAGATTTTTAGCGAAAGAGAAATACATTAAAGGGAAAACTCATTTCCCTTTCTCAAAAAAATTCCTTCAAATCCAGTATTGGTGTATGCTTACACCGAAGCAAGAAACCTATTGCCTACATCCATGGATTTAACCAGTGTGATTAAGTGTTCGGCTTCTCGATTTTTGATGCCATTTTTAGCACATTCTTATTGGAAGTACACACCTGCTTGAAAGATTTATCCCCTTTATAACCACCATTGACCAAAGAGTCTAAAAATAACCCTACAAGTGAATTAGCACAGACTTCAGGAGCATATATTTTAAATTTCAGGTTCCTAGACAAAACCCTTTTAAGCACCTATGTTTAGTATTTTCCTGTCAAAAATTCCAAATACTATATATTAGTGAACTAGTGCATACTTCATGAAATATATTATTTCATTTTTAGATTTCTGGCCGACTTTTCCCTATTTTGCCTCTCTCGATAAAAAGTTTCTAAAAATCCCATTTTCCTAGATGGCAGGTGTTCCTGTTATTAAGGGGATATTCCATGGTATATATCATGGAGTCAAATACCTATATTTTAAATTTCTGATTTGTATAATTTTTTATCACTGACAATTTTTAAAAAGCTAAAATGGGAAAAAATATATTTAAATCCTTAAGTATCATTCAAGGGTTGGTAGACAATACCGTAAAAATACTAATTGACAGCCAGTTAGCCTTAAAATAACGTTATAGAAATATACTTCAAATACTGTTACAAAAATACCGTTATTCCTAAAATACCAAAACAACCGTTATCCTTAAATTACTGTTCCCAAAGTTACAAAATTACTTTAATCGTTAAGCAAAAGTTAGCGAAATAAATAAAATTCATTACCCTTTAAATACTGTTAACGAATTAATCTAAACTAGCTTTCTCCATACAGAGAACTGGGTCGTTTCCTTTACCAACTATGCTAAGACCAATTTCACTATATTCAATTTCGATTTCATTCTTACCTTGTTCCATTCCATTCTTTTCCCTTGTCTAGTATTTCAATTCTATTTATTTCGTGTTTCATCCCATTTTAATTTCATTGCCTAGAGTTTCAATTCTTTCGGTCCCTGTTCTTATCAATTTCGATTCCCAGTGTTAATGTTTCATTTCCACTTGTTTTTATATTTCAGCTTTCTACCCGCTGTCATTCATGGTGGCACTTTTTACATTTCGAATACCTATTTTACCAGTTTCCTGGCAAAAATTCAAAAAACTTGACAGTGAATTAATCCAGGTTTTTGAACTGGCTACAGTTTTTGGAGATATTTTTCATTTTGAGCACCCATTTTTACCATGATCCTGGTGGAAATCCTATCCGTGAATTAGTCAGGACTACACATTCAAATTTCAGGTATCTTACCCAAGTGGTTTGGGCAGTCAGTTAGGTGTGGTCACTTTTCCTCTTTGAACCGGTATTAGTCCTTACTCCAGAGAATACTAATTTACAATTGCAGGTTTCCAGGATATGTTGTTTGGGCAGGCTGTTAAGTGGGAGATTTTTCTCTATTTTCCACCTGTTTTAATCACATTCCTGGCAAAATACCAGAAAGCGAAATATCTGCGAATTAGTCCATACTCCATAGAATATATGTTATATTATAAATATTATAGTTCTGGGCAAACAAATTGTGACAGCTACTTAACCCAGAGAGCCCATACACCATACTAGTTTTTAATTTCAGGTATTGAGGGAAATGGGTTTGGGCAAGGCGAAAATTGGAAATTTTGTGCCCTTAAAGTTGAGGCAATGTTAAGTTAGTCCGTAAGTCATTTAGTCAGTCGAGCAGTCACGATATTATTTTATATATAAAGAATAATATATTAAATAGTTCGAAATTTCTCAACGCATACTTCGCCCATTTTTTGCAGTTTTTCATTGTTTTATTCTTGTCGTTAAATAAATATAAGGTTTGTCTATTATTTTTTTAAATTGAGCTTAAGATCTTTTATTTAAAAAAATTAATGATAGATATTTATTTATCCTAATATTTCGTCACAACATTGGGTGACTTCTTCAGGGAAAATTGTTTCTTTTTTCCAATTTTATATCTATATCTATAACTACTTGTAAAGAAAACGGGATAGTCGTTTTCTTTACAAGTACCTGACTTTTCTTTATTTTTTGTAAACACATATAATTTGAACATTTGGGACCGTCTTTAAACGAAAGCTGTTTTCGTATATGGACTTCGCGGGAACGCCAAATAGACCAATAATATTATTTGCCCTGCTCTACCTTTACTTACAAACACATAATTCATGTGTTAACTTTTGTAGTTTTTAATATTTTATCAAATTAAAAATACAAAAATTTCAAATATTTTTATAACAAATATTTTTGTTAACATTTAAAAGAGAAAAGTCAATAATTTCTATAACTACTCAGCAAGTCTATATCTACTTAATTTTGTATGGAATATTTATATAAGATTCAAAAAAAAAACACAAACCTATTATAAGTTTGATATTGATTCCATATACTACTTGTTTATCTGGACAATTAGTATAGAAAGTCTCATATTTGTCTGTAAGTACATTTGAGACTAAGGAAATAGCAGTGGTCAATGCACTGATGTAAATAAATAAGAAAAATCAAATCTGTTTTAAATTCAATTTTTAATATAATAATATTTATTTTCTAAAATATGTATTTTCAGTTTAATATGTATTTTGAGTTTATTTTTCTAACATCAGTCTACAGTGCGTATGAGTATTATAAATAATATTTATTACGTATACGTATAAGTATACAAATATCTGTTCATGGCTACCCAGCAAAATAAGAGCTGAGGAAGAAGTAGTTAAACACTACATCTACTGAACACGAAGTTGTGAAAATTTCGGTGAATCATCAATGATTTTAACATTGGCTTGTCATTGGAAGGAAGTAGTGTGTTTCGGTGCTATGAAAAATCGTTGAGCAGAACACTTTTTCATTAGTTTACGGAAGTAGTTAAATATAGGGACTACAAAATATATATAGGGTGTGGCTTTTTTTATCTTAAAAATGTGATTTTGAACACGCCATGAATTTTTATGGAAAATATGTTTTCAATAAGGCATTTAATAACTGCAGGAATCAACCATTTATGGACCAACTAAATAATTGTTTTTTTACTAGTAGGGGTTAATATCAACATTTTTGGAAGTTGTTTAAAATGACTTCTTACAAATCGAAAAATTTGCACTATTAACTTCTTTGGATGTTCTGAAAAAGAGATTCGTAAAGAATAACATCCATTTTATTTTGCTGGGTATCATTTAATTCTAAAACATATTTAATTTTGTAAATATCTTAAAATTTTACTCGCATCTGTAAAACTAGCTTATCGTTTACGACTAATAATAACTTGAATATGAATGTAGAGAAAAACTTTAATTTTAGCAAAACTACTTAAACTCATTGTTAATTCATATACCTAAGTTATGCATATTTAGCAAAAAAAACAACAAAAAATACAAATTTATAATTATAATGCAAATGATTATACATACAGTAGAGCACCCATGAAGTAGATAATAATGTGCAAAGGTTTTATTTTTTTCGCTCGCTTGTGTCAAACCAAACTGAAATACATTTATTCGTTAGCAGACAGGGGTATATATGAGAGATATATTGCCACTAAATTGAGTATAGAAATGCTTATTTCCTCATTAGAAGTTATAGCTCGAACAATCAGCGAACTAATTTCATTACATTTTTAGGGCTAAAACTCGAGTAAGAGCAGACTGCTGGCTATCCGAGAGAATCTATATATTATTCTTTTATAAATCCATTTATAAAAAATGCACGCGGAGCCTAAAAAATTTAATTAAAACATATATTGGAGCTCTTGGAGAAATTCATATACATATAATATGAATTTCTTCATTTTGTTGCTGTTGTTGTATGAGTAAGCAATATTGTGATTATAATATATACCTTAAAAGTACATATGTATAAAGTGAAATTTTTACCATGTTTTATTAATGTAAAATTATGGATAATATCCCGAGCGAAACAACAAATATGTTATAATATGCTTTCTATGACACTATATATCAGTTGTGGGTACACATTTTTTACCGAGAACCATATTGTTGTTTCTTACAAATTATAAAGAGCTGCACGAAAAAAAAATAGAAATAAAAGTTTACTAATGATTTTATTTTGCTTGGGATGTTTTTACTTTTTTATAGAAGATTCTATGAAAAAGTCCGGAACCCATTTAACGGAAATTAAGCACACACCCAGAGAAAAAATGATACCATCCGTGTACAAAGTGACCACACTCGTTGTCAATAGCGTACAGAACACGTTTGTGGTCTAATTGTACACGCCGTTGTCAATTGGAAAACGAATTATTGACAACGATATCGTTGTTGAAGCGACAACAAAAGTGTACAAATCGACACCACCACGGTTTCGAAGTGACAACGTGTCGGTATTAAATTGACACCCTACCGGTGTTGGTTTGACACCGTTTGTGGATGATTTCAAAATTTACGTTCCTTTCACATCCATTTCCAATCTGTCTGTTCCCAAACTATTTAGTAATAAACTTATTTTATTTATAGCCTGTTCCTCGATCTCGAACGAAAAACTAGTCGAACGAAAGCAAGTCACTCGAATTCGAATCAATTTGGGTTTCTCTATTTCGACAGCCTTCGATCGACTTGGCTTACGTGTGTCAATTTTTCTTTCTTACGCATTTACAAATCACAGGGATGCCAGATCATATATTTTGAGCATTTGTTACAATTTTCTTTAAAAGTAACAAAAATACTACTAAACTGCTTAAAGGCAAAAACAACCCTGTTTAACAGTGATCAGCTGTATATGACAAATGAAATAAAAAAATAACAATAAACAAATCAATCATTATAGAAGAAAACAGTGGCCAGAAAGGGAGAACGTCACAGTGGGCAAAGACCATATTAAATACGTGCCTCTTGTCAAAAAAGAAAATATAATCCTTCCAGCGTTGCACATTAAACTTGGCCTCATTAAAAATTTTGTGAAGGCCTTAGACAAGGAAGGCCAAGTATTTTCCTATTTAAAAACCCTTTTCCCGCAGCTTTCTGTAGTGAAAATCAAGGAAGGCGTCTTCGATGGTCCACACATAAAGAAATTGATAAAAAGCACAGATTTGTAAACAGTTGTTTAAACTGCTTAAAGGCAAAAACAACCCTGTTTGACAGTGATCAGCTGTATATGACAAATGAAATAAAGAAATAACAATAAACAAATCAATTTTTATTTGGAAAGTGTGTTTATTTGTTATCGATTGATTGTGGGTGAAATTGTTTTTTGGAGAGCTTTTCTAAAGTCCTTGTAAAATTAAAGATGTAAAATAAAAAATGTAAATATGAGCTTCTTGGGCAAACGTAAGCCACAAAAAACACACACATACCTTTTACCACTCAGCAACAGCGTAAGTTTAGTTTTCTGGTCAAATTTTCCTCCTCTGCGGAAAATTTGTCCATTGTTGATTTTTTTAACTAAAATTTAAAATTCTTAATAAACTATAAATATTTGTATTATTTTGTACTTACTTTTTGTTATCCATTGCTTTTTTACTTCATTTTGCTTTTAAAAATATCAAATATATATTTACTCGACAAAAAAATAGCAAGTGACTGATTTTGACATTTGCGTTCGAGCTGTTCGAAATAGAGAAACCAAATTTTGTATGAAAACAGTTAAGTTTTCATTCGACTTGTCGTTCGAGTCATCATAGAAATAGAGTTAGTGAAACCCAAATCAGTTTTCTTTCGACTAGAAAGCGAACGAACGTGTTCTTTCGAAATAGAGGAACAGACTATTAAATAATAAACTTATTTTATTTAAATAATATTTGTATTTTAATTCAGAGAACGAAAACCTAAATTAACTTAATTCTTAAATAAATTTTTCTATTGTTCATAGGATATAAATGAAACGGAGGAGTTATAAAATCTAAAATTGTCATTAAATAAGAAGTATTATTGTTTAATGAATCAATTTCATATGATTGTACATGTTAATGTTAACTACACAAAACATAAATAATTTCATTTTCAATAAAAAAACTTTTAGTTTTAAAAAGTTCAATTGACGGTTTGTTGGTAGCTAAATAATAATTTTCTTTATACAGAGTTCCTTTAAAGACAAGATCATAAGAAACTTTGCAATTTTGTAAATTTGAATTATTTTCTTTGTAACAATACTCTTTTGTTAATAAATTTATAGTCCTATTCTATTCTATATTAATTTATAGTAAGTATTCTATCCTGCTGGCTCAGTGGAATTTCTCAATTTTTATTCTATATAACTTACTAATAAAAATTTTAATGTTTCTTTACAATAAAAATAATTAAAAAGAATATGATATGATCTTAAAATCCTACTATACTATTCGTCTTATAAGAATTTAAACTAAAAATATGTTATAAATTATCTTCATGATTTAGTTATTAAAATTAATAAGTGATATTATATTAGGTGACTTACATATTATCATATGCAGTATGAATTTCGTAAAAAAAATTTTGTATAAAAATTCAATAAATGAATTAAATTTGAACAAATTATTATTAAAAAATATATAAAAGTCTTTTTTATTTTTATCGGACAAGCCTTCCACAATAACAAAGGGCTGTATAGTTAGACCAGTATAGTAATATTTTTCTATGATTGCATTTTTTTTGAATTTGTAATCATTTATGGTCGCCAAACGTAAGACGAAGCTTTCCTGTGAATCAGCTATTGTTACATTATTTCTGAGTATAATCTTGTGCATCTGTGAAATATAGAAAATAATAAGATAAATTATTATAAATTATGAATTAACTAGTTTACACCGTAAATGTACATTTGATCAGAGGTGATTTTCCTTATTTATTTTCTCCCGCTGAATTCGAAAATCAAGGTTAAATTTTTTTATGGAACAGTTTTTAAGACATTGTGATTTTTTTAATTTTTCGACCTTTTTTCACTTGACAAAACATATCTCGAGCTAGAAATGTCCGATTGGGTCGTTCGTTGTACCTAAATGCAAGGTATTGAGATGACGAACAAATATGTATAATCGGATCTTTGATCGGTAAAGCCGTTCAAAATATATCGATAACATTAGGGCACATTTTCAAAAAAATCATATTTTACAGTAACACTTTTCCGACGGAAAATTAAAAATCGTTAAAAAAACGTCTGGTGTCTCTTCATATGCGTAAACCTGATACTTTTACGTAAGAACTAAGACAAACCAGAAGAAAATCGACCGAAAAATAACAAAGTTATAAGCAATTGAGTGAATAAATATAAATCTCATATTTTAAGAATAATTTATTTTTATCGACAATATATTGGGTTCAATCACCAAACTACTGCTCAGTATAGACAAACCCTACAAAACTGTTTCCTTAGATCCCTGATATTTTGTTTCGACAGATTCTAACCCTGACATTTTGTTTTGACAGCTTCTAACGTTGACAGCTTCTATAATCTAATTCTAAATGCCCCGGTTCAATGATTGAACCTTTCGAATCATCACAAGAGACAGACACAACAGTGATAATGAATTTCAACAGGAGTTGCAATTGCAAAAGTTTACGCAGCCTGAATTGAATGATTTGGTGAGAGATCTCGAGCTGTCAAAGGAAAAAGCAGAGTTACTTGCATCTCACCTGAAACAACGGAACTGTTTGGCTCTGGGAGTAAATGGAACATTTTACAGAAACCGTGATAAACCTTACGCACAACATTTTAAGAAGGAAAACGACATATGCTACTGCAACGATATTCCTGCATTGTTTGAGCAACTCGGAGAGCTTTATGATCCAAATGAGTGGCGGTTGTTCATTGATGGTAGTAAGGAGAGTTTGAAAGCAGTCCTACTGCATATTGGAAATGTAAAACCTTCTATCCCCATCGCTCATGCCGTCAACACTAAAGAATCATACGTCACAATGGCCAGTTTGCTAAAATACATTAATTATGAGCATCACAACTGGAAAATATGTTCCAATCTCAAAGTCATCGGCATGTATTGCATTCCACACATATTGCTGCTTTCTTTGCCTCTGGGATAGTCGTGCTCGTGAACATCATTATAGAAGAAAACAGTGGCCAGAAAGGGAGAACGTCACAGTGGGCAAAGACAATATTAAATACGTGCGACAAGAGGTCAAAAAAGAAAATATAATCCTTCCAGCGTTGCACATTAAACTTGGCCTCTTAAAAAATTTTGTGAAGGCCTTAGACAAGGAAGGCCAAGTATTTTCCTATTTGAAAACCCTTTTCCCGCAGCTTTCTGTAGCAAAAATCAAGGAAGGCGTCTTCGATGGTCCACACATAAAGAAATTGATAAAAAGCACAGATTTGTAAACAGTTGTTTACAATAATCAATTTTTGTAAGTGTTTTGACACTTTTCAATTTTTGTAAGTGTTTTTGGAGTATGTTGAAATATCTTTTCAATTTTTCACACACTACTCCACACACTACTATTGTCGCATTCTCTGACTAAGGAAGTTTTCAGTGTAACAGTAACTGATTCATCGATTTCAACAAGTTCTTTGTCAGGAGAATGCAAAGACATGGGAGTTTCAAGGGTGCAATTGCTACTGGTTGGTAAAGAGTCCAAAAGCTTTCTATTTCAAGTCTTTAAGAATAATATTAATTATGTCATCTCTATGATCAGACGTCCATTTAATGTTTTGACTAGCATATTCAAGTACTGTCTTGCCTTTTGAAGACTCACTTAACAATATCTTCAAGTTCCAAATTTAATTATTATGCTAAAATATGTTACATATAACCTATTTAATTTGTGTGACCTTTGATAAAACTCCGCCGTTTTAAAATATTTTATTTTTCTAATCAATATTTCATTGAAGAAAATTTGTTTAGCTTGTCAAAAAAAAAAAAAAAAATAAAAAATTATAGAAAAAAATCGATTCATTGAAATTTAGAAGTCTTAGTGTGTGCAATTTAAAACTTAAGAAGATTGAAAAAAACTAATAGAAAAGAAAAGAAAAGAAAAAAACTGTTATATAAAATTTATAAATTGTGCCTGAAAAGAAAAATTTAATTATACATAAATTTTTTTCAACAATTTTTGTCTTTATGAAATTAAACTTTAACTCCTGTATTTTTTCACAAATTGCCGACAAATCAAACTTATAATATTTTGGAATAATGCAACAATTAACATACGATATTACATCCTAAAGCTGCAGTAGAACCGGAAAAGTTAAATCTATGTGTGTCGTGGAATTTCGCTGGATACGGATTTAGTGTTATCAAAATAGTTCATTTTAAGCATTAACAATTATTTAAATTTTTTTTAGTTTATATAATCCAAGCTAATTCGATATTTAAAATATAATTTTCCCCTAATACTAACATATTATTTTGAGTATAATCAATTTGCAAAAAGGTGCAAGCTTAATGTTCCCGATTTTATGGCCATAACATTGTTGGAGATTTCTTTTGGTAAGATATAAATGAAATATAATATTTCTTATGTAACAGGGAAAATTACCTACAATATTCATGTAAATTTTTATTTTAAATCAAATTAACTTTGTTTTTTTTTTTTATTTTCTTAATGATCATAAACAATTTTTCTAATTTTAATTAAAATCAGAAAAAAAAATTCGAGATTATTTTGATATTTATAAAATCAATACATATTCTATTTTATTTTAACTTTTGTATTTTGAATTCAAATTTTCATGGTTTCCTCTTGTAAAATTTTTTTTTCTAATTTTCAAAAATTGTGTTTATGTTCTGTTATTGTTAGAATTTCATAATGTCCAATAAATAAAGTTTTAATCTATTTTGAAAATATGATGATGGCCTAAATTTATATTTTTTGAGTTGTGATGGTACGAAGGGGATAAATGGGTAACTTTTAAGAGCAACAAAGTAAATATTTGTTAGGGGTTATATTTTAATTATTTGGCTAAAATATAACCATGGTGGTACTATTGGTATCAACGGGGTGGGTCATGGCCAGTGGTTCCCAAACATCTGGTGCTGATTTTTAAATTTTTTTTAGTTGGACATCGTCACTGTCTTCAACGATATCGTCGCTCGAAAAGCATGAAACTCTGACCATTACAATTTTACCATTTACTTCTAATAATTCACCAACTGAATTTACGCCAATTTTTAATTATATTTGGAAAAAATACATCTCCACGCACTGACTAAAATTAAAACAATAAAAAATTCGTAAAGTTTCGGCGTTAGCAGATATTTTGACAACGTTACGTTGTCAATTTTAACACGTTCGTTGTCAATTTGTAAACATGCGTTGTGAAATATTAAAAATTTTGTGTTAGCAGTGAATTTGACAACATAACGTTGTCGATTCATACACGTTCGTTGACAATTTGTAAACATGCGTTGTCTAATATTAAAAATTTTGCTTTAGCAGAGAATTTGACAACATAACGTTGTCGATTCATACACGTACGTTTACAATTTGAAGCCGGGCGTTGTTAATAAAATTGACAACGTAGCGGTGTAATATTGACCACCACCGTTGTCGATTTTGCAACGTCATTTTTCCCTGAGTGCAAGCTAACTGACCTAGAACTACATACGTAGCTCCAAAATAGCTTTAAGGAGAACCGGTTATATTTTGGAAATTTACATAAACGGAATGGAAGGTGTAATACTGAATCCGATTTGTTAAAACAGAAAAATATCCTGAATTTTTAATAAAAATATGATTTAATTACTTTGTAGTGCGAAATCTGCTGGTATTTAGGCGTTTTCTATAATCTTGACAATTTTGTTAAATTTTTAATTTATTCAAAATAGCTTACTCTTTTTCGATAAATTTTTAAGCAGATTTTGAAAAATTCGAAAATTTAGCAATTGTAAACAAAATTTAAAAATTCAATAAAATTAGCGAATCAATAAAATTTCTCTGTTTTATAGTGAATTTTCGATATTTTTTAAGCATATGTTCTTAGGAAAAGTAATAATTTTTATCGGGTAATAATTTTTATTAACTTATGCTATGAGAAAGTTTTTATTTGTAAAAGTCTTAAGTTAAATAGTGATTACTGACATTAGCATACAAGAAAGATATCCAAATTTGCACTCTCCGATTTTAATGAAATTCCGATATGCGATAGGGGAGAGAAAAATTAGAGACACACATTTCGTTATATTATTCAAGAGAAAAATATGTTTGTTTTAGGGTTGCCACAAATTTGAAATATTTTAAATGTGGGTGAAAAAAAATGTTTTCGTTAAAAGTCACCTAAAATCCGAAAGGTTATTGAAAAATGCTCAGAGATCCCATCATTTAAATGGAGAACTTATATTGAGACTACACCCGAAATATTTTTACAATAACTGGCTGAAATTTTTTAAAAATTATTAAATGATTAAATAGTTTAAAATAAAAGAAATATGTTTTTTGATGCAATTTTTGATATATTTAAAAAATAAATTACATATAAATATGGATTTTCTGTTACAGTTAATAATTGCTTTTAAAATGATTTGATAAAAATATTTTTGACAGTTAAAAGAACGAAATATTGAAAAAAAACTTTTTTTACGGATTTTGTAGTTAATTACTTGACAGTTAAAAAATATCAATTAAGGAAATGATATTTGTTAGTTTACTAAGACTTAAATGAAAATTTATTTATTATTTACGAATATTGTATGTTAATTTATAACTTCTTAAATTTTTTGAGCTTAAGGTTGTTTTCTTATATAATTTTTTTTTTTTCAATATTTCGCTATTCCATTGTGTAGCATCTTCAGGAAATAATAATTATATTATTATTAATTTATTAAATTAAAAATCTATTGATTTAAATGAAAACTTAGTAGAACGATTTTTTTATTTGTTTTAAATTACAATCTCAATTAATTTAAACTACAAACAGTTTTGGGTGTATTTATCATTGTCTTAGTCGACTATGCTAGAGCTAATTTCATGTTTAAAAAAATTATGATAGTGTGATAACTCTAATGAACTAACATTTAATTATCTAATATGTAAATTTGTTATTTAAACATTTTTTATAAGATTTTTTTTAAATATTTTTTTTCGTTTATTTAAATGATATAAAAGTCATCTTTTAAAAATTTATCGTTTTCCCCGGTATTGAGTATGGATTTTCCGGAAATCACCGTCGAACTTTTTGCGGGAAATCCCGGAAATTCTTAAACCCCAAATCTTGGTTTGAAACCTAAATTCTACCATTGAAGTTTCGGTTGTTTTCGCTCATTAATAAGTGAGAATGAAAAAAAAAAATATATTTTTCAAATTTTCTGTTCTTAAAATTTATTAAATATAAATGGTGCTAATACCCTGATTAATCCGATTTAAAAAAAAAAAACTTAGCATGAGGCAACAGAAACTATTTGACACAAATCTAGTTAATCCCTTATACAAAATCTCATAAAGAAATACATCTTTTCTAAAACATATTCAAGTTTTATTAAAATTAAAGTCTAAAGCTTGGGATACCTTAGCTTTATCATAAATATTATATGCACATGTTAAAGGAATACGATTTCCTTAACACCAATTGAACTTTACTTCGAGGCATGCAAATGTAGCCAAAAATTTAACTTAATGTTTATATTGTCTGATAGTTAAACAAAAAATTTTCAAACTTCTTTTTAACATATTTTTCTCTACTTGGACAGGAAAAGAAAAAAAAAAGAAAACAATATGCAATTCCATGGCTGCTTTTTTCAATTAAAATTAATATATGTATGTGTATTCCTTGTACATAATGTACATACAACTCGATGATGCTTAATTTGATTTCAATTTTAATTTTGTACATTTTCGCTTGATTGGTTAAATGTGCACGAAGTTTTAATGAAAATGTTACTCGATAAATGGCTTTTAGGCAAATTGAATTAGTAACAACTGTAGTAAAACGTTTTAATATTTGTCCCCAGAGTGAATATACATACTCGTATATATACAATACACATACTGCATAAAAATATAGTAAGCCACCTTACATCAGTCTCCTTCTATGCTTGGCTTAGGTACTCAACCCGATTTTCTTCAATTTTGGTCAAGTTTTTTTTATGAAAATGGTTTCTTATGTGGTTTCTTATCTTAAACCTGGATCGCTAAGATATCTCTAGAGAACTAATATAACTCTCTCTCTGTGGTTACACTCACAAGAGAATCATATATGCAAATCCATTTTTTAATTAAACATTCTTTTATTTTTTAATACGAGGGGTTGGTTATTTTTATTTTTTAACATAATCTCATTTTAGCTCGATTCGTTTTATCCAGCGATTTTCCAACTTGTTTAATCCCTACGTAAATTAAGATTTCGAAAGGTCCTCCAAATAGGCTTCTATGACAGAGATGACCTCGTTATTTGACTCGAATATTTTTTCTGCCTAGGCATATCATAAAATTTTGAAACAAGTAAAAACTGCTAGTAGCTAAATCTGGACAGTAAGGCATATGCGGTAACAATTCGAAACTGAACTCGCGTATTTTAGCCATCGAAATTGAACAAGTGTGCATCGAGCATTATTTTTTTTGGCTAAATGGAGGCATTTTTTCTTTACTTGACCCAACAATGATGAATAATGTTCTGAATTTATTGATTTTCCCTTTCTCGGCGTGCTCATATCCTTACCAGCAGATTTTACTGCATTTGCCTCCTTCATTACGGATTTAAATGGTAAAATCCATTGCTTTGACCCTAGTTGCATTTCTGGTGAAGCCATGACTATGTATCGGCGAAGAAAATCTTCAGGCCTGCTACTGAATCAGTCACACGATTGCGTTTACGTTCGATTGTAAGCAAACGTGGCACACATCTTGCCGACAGCTATTTCATACCCAACTTTGTGTACAAAATTGAAATCACTCAACCATGTGATATGCTTGTACCTCAGCTAGTTCAGGCACTTTAACTTGTCGGGCACTCAAAACAATATGGTGGATTTTATATATGATTTCTGAAGTAACTGCCTCAACTGGACGTGCTAAAAGAGGTTTATAATTTATAGCTGTACGGCCACGTTTAAATTCTTTTACTCAATTGTGGATAGTTTAAGTACTGGTGTAGATGAGCCATTGACTTCGTCTCATTCATCTTTTATTTCTATAGGAGTTTGCCTTTCAAGAAGAAATGTTTCATGGCACAGGAAATTAATATTTTTTTTCTTTTTCAAAATAGCAAAAATTGGCTCAAACAATATATTGTTGAAACAAAAACTGAATTACGTATTTTCGTCCAAATTCAACAATCTTCTTTTGCATCTTGAGGTTTTTTAAAAACCTTGTTTATTTTAAATTCAATAGAAAAGGTCAATTTTAAAATTTCTCGGGCTACATGCATTCGATAAGCGATTTTTTTTTATGCTGGCATCCTTGTCTCGAACATATGTTCTGAGTTGAGTTTGTTTGTGTTAAGCTTGGTTTGTTTGTGAGAGCCATAACAGTTAGACGTGTTTTGCTTGTTGGGCGATTTTCTGCTGCGGAAAAAAATGGAACAAAGAATTTACATCAAATTTTGTGTAAAAATGGAACTATGTGCTCAAAAGTACTTGAAGTGTTAAGAGTGGCATATGGTCATTGGACTCCAAATAAGAAAAACGTTTACAAGTGGTACAAGCTTTTCAAGGAAGGTCGAGAAGGTCAACGCTCGAAAGTGAAGAAAATTGTTATCGTCAAATCACTTTTAGAAAGTTGCAGAGGATGTCGGCATATCGGTTGGCTCATGCGATACAATTTTTTCGCAAGTTTTGGGCATGAAGCTGTGGCAGCAAAGCTCGTTCCAAAATTGCTGAATTTGGAACAAAAAAACGTCGCAAAGGAATTGTTCGGGAAATGTTGGATGACGTTAACAACAATACAGATTTGCTTAAAAGGGTCATAACTGGTGACGAATCATGGGTACATGGTTATGACATCGAAACCAAAGTCCAATCGTCCCAATGGAAGAGCCAAAGAGAACCAAGACCAAAAAAAGGACGCCAAGTTCGATCAAATTTCAAGGTTTTCCTCACTGTTTCATTCGAATACCGTGTAATAAAGAGTATTATCTTAAAGTTATGCACCGCTTGCGAGAAGCAATACGAAAAAAAGTCCGCAATTGTGGAAAAACAATTCATGGGTTTTCACCTGCTCACTCGTCATTGCTTGTTCGTAATTTTTTTGTCGAAGAGAATACCGTAATCATGCCTCAGCCACCGTATTCACCAGATTTGGCCCCCTGCGACTTTTTTCTGTTCCCAAAATTAAAAAGACCCATGAAAGGTTGGCGTTTTGCGACGATTAAGGGATAAAAACCGAATCGCTGAGAGAGCTCAAAGCTAATCAATTTCGAAAAAATAAATTTTCAAAGGATTCTATATAAAGATTTTATATTTTTTAAATGTTTTCAATAAAAACAATATTTTTTTCTTTTAAAAATAAATTTGTTAATTAATTTCTAGTAAAATAACGTAAAATTTGTTTTTTTTTGAAAAGATTGCTTTTACAAAAAGTTAATTTTTTGAAATTTTTCAGATAGAAACATTTTTAGATTCTCAGACTCTGCAAGCTGTTTCTTAGACAAAAAATTCATGTATTCTTAAAAAAACTTAGATTCCAAAAAATTCTTAGATTATTATAATAAAAATACAAAAATTCTTAGAACTTTACCTAGTAGAAATATTTGTAAATTCTAAGGAATTTTTCTAAAAGAAAAACTCTGAGACTATCTAAAAAAAATCTTAAAAATGTCCTTAAAATCTAAGAATTTTTCTATTAGAAAAAGTGTATAAAATCTTTGTATTTTTATTTAAAAATTTCCTAGAATTTAAACAATTTTTTGAAGTATTTTTCTTTAAAGAAGTCCATAGATTCAAATAAGTTTTCGTGAAAAAGACCTTAAAATCAAATTATTTATTAAAGAAATATTCTTAAATTTAAAGAATTTTTTCATAGTTTTGATTAATTATATAACTGTAGGGTGCATATTATTGTATAGTTATGGTTACTTTATAATAATAATATGATAACTATATATTAGTACGACCATGGTTAGCCCAATCATAATCCCAAAAAGATGTTTTTTATCTGAGTACACAGAGTGAGCAAAAAAATTCGTAAAATCCATGAAAAACTTACTTAGTAATTGTACAATAGTGAATAATTGTATTCACGTAAGGTAGAGTTTTGAATGGACGAACGAGGCAACAAATTCAACTTCATTGATTTTTATGCAGAAATTCATTAATATCATGAAGATAATTCGGAAAGTGTATGTTGGATTTTCTGAAGCAGACAAACTTAATAGAAACAATCTATTTTGAGTATTAAATCAATTTTTTTTTGTGAAGCACCTTAATATAAAGTACTACCTATGGATAACTATGAGAAAATGCTTCAGATCAGCTTGTAAAGGGCAGCATTTTAAATAAAATTCATTTGGTACGGTATAAAAGAATTAAATGAATGGACGTTATTGACAACTGTTGGTTAATGCAGCTCTTGTATGTCAAAATTAATCGTAAATATAACAAAAACTTAAAAAAAACTATAAAGCGTAGGTACTAAGTCAGATGAGACAATACAATTAGATTAATTTATATAAAAATTTTTTTATTTATTAGAAAAAGGTGCGATTGAGGTCTACGCTAATAATTCCACATAATCCGAACAACGTAATTCATTTGCAAAAGAGATAAAGTAAAAGAAAATATTATAACTGATTTTATTTAATTTTTTTACTAAAATTTTTCATTATTCTTTTTTTAAAAATTGAAACTTGTTTCCTATTGTCGTAGCTGTTTAAAAAATATAATTTTCTTATTTTAGTGAAATATTAAGGTCTGTAAAGTTTAAATATTTTATTAAACCCATAATTACTTTATTTTTTAATTTTTAAAATATTTCACAACACCATATTTTTTAACTGGACTTAATTCTGTAGATTAAGATTTTTTTAGAATAAATTTATTCAGATTCTTTAGACCTTTACACAAAATCAAATCAAATTAAATAATTTTTCTAATTAAACGGACAATTATTTAATTCAAATGATTTTATAATAGTTAATTAGATTTGTACACACAAAGAAAAATTTTGTAAATTTTCAACTGAATATTGATTTCCACAAAAAATTCGGGTAATACAGCTGAATTTTGGTTCTAACAGCCAAAATATTCAGCAATCACATTTGAATTTGGTCGCATCTAAAATATACCCCGTTTCAAATGTAATAGTCATAGTTGGATTGGGACACATGCTGTATATATGGGACAATTCATGACCTGTTCTCCAAAATTGAACTTGACGTGCAATGACGTATCATGGCTTAAAATGTACACAGACAAAATTAAGCACAACGAAAACTTTGAAAAATTAACGAATAACGCTTAATTTTATTAGAGTTGTCTTTGTTTTGAAATTCTATCTTATTCCATCGAAATTGTTTATATAGATATTTACTAAAAATTATATACGATTAATTGAAACAATATCCAATTAAGGTATTAATGATATCAATTCCAATATTAATTAAAACCCATGTTCAATTCCAAACTGCTAGGAAGATAACAAACAAAATAAATAAAATTTAAAATTCATTAAGAAAACGGATTCGGGCTGCCAACTGAATCATTGCCTATATAATGTTTTAGTTTTGACAACTGAAAAACATTAAAGACAGTGGTAATTTGATTATGGGTTCTCTGAACCATTAATTGGTAGTCACAATTAAAAAATTCTGTTACCACAACTGAATTGTTCGCTTAGCAATAAATTCATTTGCCAGAACAAATCTGTTTTCTGTGTGTACACAAATATATATAAGAATATAATTGACATTATACTGTTACATTTAAATATGTTTATAAAAAATGCATACGTTTTTGTTTACTAGGGTGTCCCGATATATTGCTTTTTCTGAATTTATTGAAGGATCTTTTAAACATTTATTGAAGTATATTTTAAAAAATTTTAGGAGGGAATTTTTAGTTCCCCACCAGCGATTGAAAATATCTGTATATGTTAATTTTAGAGAAAAAAATATTTAACTAATTCGCAGTTTACTGTTTTGTAGTTTTATAAAAAAAGTTTTTCGTTCCTTTTAAAAAGAAAGGAACATATATTTATTTCGCAAAGAAATATCTTTTCTAACTTTTTTTAACATTTGTTCGAAATGATTTCCTATCATTTACTGATGGTGTTCAGTTTCATTTATTTGTTTCATTAATTTGAAATTTAATAAAAATTTTACCCACAAAACAAAAATTTGTGGTTTATTTGTATCCATTACAGTTATTACAAATTTAAATTTTGTTTTTTTCCGATAAAAAAAAAAATAAAAATATTCAAAAAAATTCTCATTTGTTTTTTATTCAAATTGTTTGTTTATATACAAAATTATTTCAATTCAAATTACAACTTCATAAAAACAAATTCTCATAAAATGTGCCTACAGACGTACATACATTTTGTAGATTAAAAGACAAACAAAAATACAACTAGTAAAAAAGGGCTAAATTCGGCTGTGCCGAATCTTTGAATACCCTCCACCAATATCCTAAAAAGATGTTATCTACTGTTTTTGATACAAATAATATAAGAAAACTTTTGAAGTAAAATTATGTAGGTGAAAAAATTTTTTGAGGTTTAAAACTTTTTTAGATGTGAAAAGAACATTTTTGTAAGAAAAAAAATTTAGAGGTGAAAAAAAATTTTTGAGGTGAAAAAATTTTTTGTTGTGAAAAAAAATTTTAGTGGTGAAAAAATGTTTGAGGTGAATACAAAATATTTACTGCTAAGAGACTGGTGAAAAAAATATGAGAAAATATGTTATGTACCAGTCTCTATTATGAAATTGTACTAAATTTGTATGGGCAACTTAGAAGCACCTTTACAATTTCACTAGTTTTTTTAACCATGGACTGCACAAAAAAAAAAAATAAATAAAGCATAGTTTTTGACAAATACTCAATTTTGTTCCGGCTAATGGGGACTAGCTCTGCAGCAGAATATGCCTAATGGAGAGAATGTATTTTCTGATGCAACAAATATTCTTTCTATAAAAAATTGAAGAGTGTTTGTCTAATAGATGGCCCATCAGAAGGTGCATTCTGTCCATTAGGCATATTTTGCTGCAGAGCTAGTCTCCATTAGCCATATTGTGCTACAATATGCAGTAGAGTATTATTGATTTTCTATTTTCTTCGTAACATAAATGAATATTTGCCAAAAACTATGAAAAATATATGTTTTATGTGCATATTATACCTTAATTTTTTAAATCAATATTCATTTAGATGTTTAAGAGCACAATATTGCATTTTATTCATGTGAATTTTTTTATGAAAGAAAACATTAACATAAATATACATTTGCCAATCCCTCAATTCTCAAAAATACAAATGGAACAAAAAAAAAAATACTATTTTATTACGTCAAACATTTGAAAATTTGACTTTAAAATAATGTAATAAGTCCACCAGTAACATTCTAATGCATTAGAATTTGACGTTTGTAGTTAATTTAATATTTTTGGTAAATAAATTAATTGAAAGCCTAATCCAAGGCTATGTCGCCATGTGGCACTAAAGCAATTATGCATTTTGCTATTTCTTTATATATCAATTTCTTTGGACCTAGCCATGGGGCAGGCTATTGTTTTAGTTAATTCAGCGATACCTATTCAAAAGTAGCGGCACTAAAGCAATTATGTATTTTGCTCTTTCTTTAGATATAAAGGTCTTTGGTTACAAAAACAAAAATACATGTCGTTGCAAGCCAGATTTGTTGAGAAACTTGAGCTACACGATAATTTGCTTATCAGCCAAATATACGAAAACGAGAAAAACACCACCAATGGACGTATTAACGACAATCCAGCTCCTCTGAACTTTACTTCATTCTATATGAGCCCAGCCTCCAGCAATCATAGGGGCTGAATATGATATGCGTATATACTAAATTTTGGATGAACTGTTATATGAATATGTTTTGTCAATTTATGTAACAAAACTTTTGTTATTTAGTTTTAGTAATGTTATTTGTTTGGTTTAAGTAATGTTATTTACAGAGGTCTGCTCTGTTAGCGACTTTAACAATGTTGCTTTTTACGTTAATTTAGTTATTACAGTAACACACATATAGCTCTAAGAATGTTATTATTCTCATAGTATGAAAGACAATAAATGTAATCGAACAATAAGAAGACTTAATAACATTTTTACTTACTTAACAGAAAAAAAAATAGATACAGAAAAATTGTACAAATTTGTATGGAAAATTTAGAGGTACCTTCACATTTTCACTCATAACTTTTGAACCGCTTGACCGATTTTACTCATTTTAAATACCAAACTGCTCGGGAGGATGTTCAATAATCTGGGTAAAAATTGGCACCCCCGCTTGCGTCTTCGCGTCGTGATCACCATTTCAACAGATAGACGGACAGACAGACGGACATCGCTAAACCGACTTAAAATTGCATAAGGATCACGAATATATATACTTTATGGGGTATTAAACCTATATTTCGACATATATGGTGGAGGGTATAAAAACGGAAGCAATTGCAAATAAATAATTAAATCATTTATTATTTAAGGTATTGGTAGGTAAAATTTAAACATTTATTTTAACTGATTAATCATTTGTATCGGTTGTGTCAGTTATTTAAAAAAAAAAAAATAAAAATAAATAACAAAAGCCATTTGATTTAAACGAAAAGTAAGTACACTGAATAACATTACAAAATTCTGTTTGTTATATTGAACATTTTTCATAGAATATTTTTGCAGATACAAAAAAAAAATATTTTTTAAAAAAGCACCAACAATGGAATTTGTAAATACATAAATCTTTTTGTTACTTTTTTGTAACTTCAATTTTTATTTTCAAAGAATTTTCATATGAAAGATAACAATTTACAAACAATTCAAACAAAAAATTGTTAGTGATCACCGACGGATTGTGGGGTAAGCTCTGGGGTTTTCCTTAGTTATTGTGAAATAATAAAAAATTTTCACAAATTTGTTATGTTTTCTTTGTTAGGTCGGCTATTTTTAGGATCAACCGCACTTGCGTGCGGTTGATTACGTTGGTATAGGTCCTCGGTCAAAGGGATTTATGCGGCCATAGGGTACTTTTACGGTACGGAGTTAGCTAAATATCTCGACAGCGATAACGTAGAGCATTTAAAAAATGTTGTTGAAGTTACTTTAGTTCACCATTGCATTTTTAAGGTATAAAATTTTAATTTTTGTCCTACATACATCAGGTTTTCAAATAAGGACTTGACAACTTTTTTTAAATAAAACGCAAACGATTTGAGATATTTTATTTTATGATCGACTTGAAATACAATCAAAACATTTATGAATGGAACTCGACTTCTTTCATATGACCACTGCGGGAATGTTGGCGGCGGTCGATTCGTTTGACCCAATTTTCGATGACTCGGTCACACATTTCGGCCGTAACGACCGCAATTTCGCGTTCAATGATGGCTCTGAGTTCTTCCGACGTCGTCGTTATTGTCGGCGAAAAAATATGGTCCAATGACGCCGCCGGCATGCAAACCGCACCAAACAGTTATTTTTTGTGGATGAAGTGGTGATTCATGAAGCACACGTGGATTTTCACCAAACCAATAACGCATATTTTGCTTATTGACGAACCCATTGAGCCAAAAATGAGCTTCGTATCTGAAGATGATTTTAATCTTAAAGTTGCGGTCATCTACTCAAAGTTGTCAAGTACCTATCGGAAAATCCTTTACATCATGTAATTCAATACAAAAATTTAAAACATATTTTATTTCTTTTGTATTTTAAACACTGATATGAAACTAAGATTCCCCTCCAAAATTGTTTTAATTATTATCCCCATCATAAGCTCAATAATAGCCATCATTTGAGTAAAAGTACTTCCAAAAATTTTTTTTATCGAGACTCTCTAATAAACTTATATAAGAATGTCTATCTCTTATAGTGGTTATGTGTAATATCATCATTAAATTAATTTGGTTTTAACTCTTTTCAAGTTAAAATTTCGATTAATAATATAATATATTTTGTATATATATGTATTTCAATATCTTAATTTTTTTCATTTTTTGTAAAGTAATTCCCATTATTTGTCAACTTTTAATTTGATTCGTTTATTTTGTTTACAGAGTCATTATTTCGCTGATAGACATAAATTTGTGAATGGTAATAAAGTGAACCTAAAAATAAAATATTCAAATGATTGTTAAACAAAAGTCTTCCAAATGCAGTACAATTGTTAAAGAAACAACAATGCTTTTGACAATCAATACCAAATATTTTTTTCTTTATTTATTTTTAATTTTTTTTTTTTGTTTGTTTTTGGCAAAATAATTCCATTATTATCGTCGAAATAACAAGAAAGAAAACTTTCAGGGTCTTTAGCAAGTCCTTAATATAGCTTTTAATGAAAGATATTTTTGGCAAAGCACAATTTTTTTTTTATTTCTTTTTTAAATTTATTTAAATATTATTTGTTTACTTAACCCCTTGGTTATTGTTTTTCAATTTCAATGTTGCTCTAAACTCTATTTTAAAGGCGGCTGGGGGTAAGAAATTCAACTACAAATAAACCAGCTGGAAAATTACCATTGGCATAGTGTTGGCAAATCGTTGCCAAAGGTCGATTGTATGTTGGTAAAACATGGGAATTTCAATCGCTACAGTATTACCCTGATGTCTGATTGAGTACAGCGGCCAACCTTTGGTTTTCATCATGATTGTTAATGGTATTGATGCGGCTATAGGTTCAGGTAACGCTATTTTAAATTATTTTTGTATCGTAAAATCATAAAGAAAATTGGTTTTCAATGTAAATAAAAATGAAAGCACTACCCGAGGAATATTTGTCGTCTTAAATACTGCAGACACAAATTTATACGCAAAAAACTTATCTTTCTGTCAAGAATTATATAAATTTAAAGATATTTTGTTAATTTATAAAATTGTATATGGAAAAAAAATTATAATTATGAATTGATATATCGACAGGTAGAGAAGAAGGGGACCAGTCGCTATTTTTTTTCAGAAAACACACATATCTCTGTTTTAATTTGTATTTTTAAAATTCAAATTACCTTTATCCCAGCATAAAAATTGGTAGTCATTCTGTGACTATAACTTATTCCATTGCTTTCTAAACTTCAGTTGACATTCTTTTATGATTTTTTGGTGTTATTCTAAGGCACTTCCAAAAGAATTCATGTGTTCATATTTCAAATGCAGTGATCTGGATGTAAACCCGTTGCATATCTTAAAAAATAACTCTTCATTACTTCTAAAGCATAAGTTATAGTATATCGTATATTTATTTTGAATCTAAAGCATTTATTCAAATTGAAAAAATAGTTCTGATGAACTTTTTTAATTTTTTTTTTTTGAAATCATTTTTTAAATTTTAGTTTAAAATTTCATGAGGGCTAGAATTTATGCAGTTTTGCAATTTTTGTAAAAGTTTTGAAAAATCAAGAAAAACAGATTTTTTTAACCTTTAATTGAAACTAGCTGGCCTGTCATTTGCATTTTTTCAGCCCTAAATATTTATGACGACGCAATCTGTGCATTTTTGCATTATGTTTATTATTTAACACTACATCATTTCCAGTTGTAATTCAGAATTTACCAAAACAATTTTAAAATTGTGTAAAAATTATTTCTAATTGCCCAAAAATGTTTTCAAATTATGCAAAAATTATTTAAAGTTGTTCAAAAATATTTTAAAATTGTCTAAAAATATTTGCAAATTGTAGAACCAGTTTTTAAATTATCCAAAAATATTTTAAAATTTGTCTAAAAATTCATTAAAATTTGTCTAAAAATTCATTAAAATTTTTGAAAAATATTTCAAAAATGCTGTTTTACTAATGTAAAATTATTAATTTCATTTAATAAAGAGAATTTGTATATCAATGCATAAATTTCGCTTCTTTAAACTTATTTTTCTGCATTCTTATGAATTAAATTTTCATCAAAGCTTCAATACTACAAAGTATATGAACATTTTCCACTCATGCATCAGAATACCTAATCATTGTATTATCATTGCTTCCTTACAGTAAACTATGAGTAATGCTAGTAGCTACATTTGAATACTGCCATCCTATGACACGCTTATGTTAAATTCATCGATGAAACCATTAGAAAAGAAGTGATGCCTTTGCCATAGTAGTGATGCTTTTATTGCTTCTTTGGCAGCTTCATTTTCGCTGGGATGTTATCTATTTATTTTTGATGCGTTTTAGAGTAATTCAAAACGGCTTAGAATTACTAGCTTCAACTTGAATGAAAATTACTAAGAAAGTTTTTTTTTAATTATCAAAAGAAAACAAATACTCCTGTTTTTAAAATGTATCGCTATACACCAAATTAATATTACGTATACGTCTTCTAAAATTATATCATTTAATACTGGCGATACTACTGGCGGGGGCATTTGTGCCCCATTACCAACCACTCAGATAATTTTAGTTTTACTCTTTTTAGATTTTTTTTTGTAAAAAACTAAACTTTTTTATCATCACTTCAACATCTTAAAAAGTATTTTTTGAAACACTCGAAATGTAGAAGTTATAGTAAAAATTCTAACTTTCAATTATTTGTGTGTAAACCCGGAAACACACAAAAACTCTTTTATCCATGACCACGTATGAAGTATAACTGTACAATTCGGAGACATGAAATATAACGAAATTATATAATTTAGCTCGGCAGTATAGTATCTCTTAAATATATAGAAAATCAGCAGTAACATTTGTTTCTCAGTGGCAATGCCTGTTTTCTTATCTTCTAAAAAATATATTTATATTTTTTATGAAAATCTGGGCGCTTGCATGAAAGTTTGGGACTCTATTTTGAATAATTCTCTTACTTTTAATTATAAAATTGAACCTGACAAATTGTAAATAAACAAAATACTTTATCATATAAAAGGTATAAAAAAGTTTTGCCCGTATGCGGAATCTGTCACGAGACGCTCTGACTGCAAATCTCATTTTAATAAATTTTAGTAATTTTTTTAAATCAATGTACTGCCAGTGTATGTACTGTTGGCAATTTCTGCCTGGGAAGTTTTATTAAAGAAAGAAATAAGGGAATGTAAATAAGTCGCTATCATTTGTCAAAAATATTTGCGAGAATGTATATATGAGGCTTTCTTTAACAACAGTACAGATAATTAAAGAATAACGTATTAATAATGTTACAAGAAAATCGTCTTTTGCGGAAACTGTTTCATTTGCGCTGTCACAGGAGACTGCGAAAATAATTGCTAAGGCGCAAATATTTAATTTGCGAAACTTTGGAGTAATTGATGAAAAAGAAAAAGATATAAGCACTATGTTAGCAGATGGGTTCAAAGAGATGCTCACAGAGCTAAAAAAAAGGCAGTTTTGCAGGCATTAGGTAAAAAGCAAGTCAAAACCAAGGATAAATGCTATAATTGCTGTAGAATAGGACATTTTCAGAGAAACTGCGAGTCACCGTTAAAACTAATGAGAGCTAGCACTGCGGGGCACGATCCAGCTTGTAAAAACGAGGGCCACACAATCTCCATATCTGGAATACAGCAGGGAAAAAGCAGTCTTATTGCTTGTGGATATATCAACGGCAAAAAGCACATTTGTACTATAGACACAGGAGCATCACAGCCTGTCATCAGACCCGATTTAGTCAAGGAGGCAATTGAACCATTGTATGGGGTGTCTATGGCAAAGTGAATGTAAATCTAACGATTTCCAACGTAAGCGTCAATCATGTATTTATTGTTGCCGATATTGTGGATGAAGTAATCATTGGTGCAGATTTCATGATTAGTCACGGCATTAATCTGCATATGCGGCAAAAAGTTATGATTTGACGAAAAGTTGAAATACCCCTTGATGTTGGATATGAGCGCAAGGCTCAAGTAAGAAAGCCGGTTACCATTGAGCACAGCAAGGGTAGGAAGCATGGCAAGCAGAGTTAAAAGGCTGAAGGAAAAGACCGTATCGTGGACACTCAACAAACGCATATCGAGTCAAGTGAAGCCTGGTCAGCGGCGCAACGGAGTGACCCCATTTTGGCAAAGATTATATCAGCCAAAGAGAAAACAGGATGCCTACCCGCGAGCAGATATCAGCTGAAAGTCCGCTGATGAAGGCATATTGGGTCCAGTGGAATAGCCTGCAAGTGTTAAATGGTTGCTTATACCGTACATGGGAAAGTGCCGACGGCAAAAATGTGGCCAATTTAATTGTGGTGTCGGCATCTAGAATAAACGAGGTATTGAGGGAGTTCCATTAAGGTCCCAGTGGTGGTCATCTTGGTATCACAAAAACTATAGATAAGTTAAAACAACGGTTTTACTGGGTGGGCTGTCAACAAGCTGTAGGCGATTGGGTAGCAAATTGCGCGCAATGCATCGAAGCCAAAGGACCACGGAACTAAAATTGCCTGGGGATTTGGAACTTGGTGTTAAGCCCGCCGCAACAGACAGTGAAAACGAAAACTCTTCCAGGGAACAAGAAGACTTCAACAAACGTCAGGAGTTCGTCCACAATCGAATTAAAATGGTGAGCGATAAGATGAAGGCAAGGTACGATCGATCATCGAATTCTGAAGGATTTATTGAGGGCCAGCTGGTTCTGCTATTTAACCCGCAACGAAAGAAAGGATTATCTCCCAAACTACAAACGCATTGGGACGGACTCTATAGAGTAATTAAAAGGTTGAATAATGTAGTATAGAGAATACAGAAAGATCAGAGCCCAAGGTCTAAAATGAAGGTTGATCATCTAGAACGACTAGCCAACTATGGAAAAGGAATAGCTATGTCTCTATGAAATTTCTTCACACGAATTTTGACAGCTGGAAAAATCTAGTGTAGTAATAAACTAGAAATAACTAGAATACCTGACTACTCATATAAATACTGGTACTCGGTAACCCAGTAGTTCAGTTTATAAGTTAAACGCAGAGTGTAAAGAACTAAAGTGTGGCTAACGTTTAGTCTATCTAAATCGTGCAAACAAAGTGTGCTATTAAAGTGTATTTCTGTAATTTTTAGTGACAGTTATAAATAAATAGAGCTATAAATAATTTCAAACAGTGTTTATTATTTGCAATATAGAAAGAACTTGATTTATTTAAAAGGTAAATAAATCAACGATTTATAAAGGGTAAAATCGTAACAATATCAAACTTACAGTATTTATTGTTTTATAAGATATGAAAAAAATTAAACAATTTATTTAATTTTTCTAAAAAGTAGGAAACTTGAAAATATTTGTCAAATATTCAATAAAATAATATTCCTATTCATATATATATTCATAATATTTGTTCTACATCTTGGGGCAATAATATATGATGCTTTGAATTTTTCAATTAAAATTATTTTTTTTTAATTTTTCTAAATTCTAGTTCTTCTTTTTGGTGTTTCCGCTCCGATAAAAATTTGTTTAAGAGATCAAAGAATATAGTATAAATGTAAAATGTAACAAGTTTCTATTATCTTTTGAAAAATTCAAGCGAATAGTGTTCATACCAGCAAAAACAACGTCTATTTAAGAATCTATTTGACAAAATAACCCAGCAAAATTTTTTAGAATCTATTTTATAACACCAGTTCCATGGAACAGGTTCCACAACTGATTCCTGGCAATCTAAATGTAAAGTTTCTCTGTCCCAGAACCAGCTGAATAACTGCTTTTATAACTGGTTCTAAAGCAACATGTTCTAGATTGGATGAAATGAACCTATTGCTAATGGGTCAAACTCGATACACCAAGAACCGGTTTTGTAACATAAATTAGAACCTATGTTTTAGAACGAACAGTAACTGGTTGAAGTTTGCCTGCTAAGCTGATTATTTTAACATGTTATTGGAGGTAGCTATTTACCAACAACCTCACGAGAAGAGAGTAAAACAATTAGTTAATGGTAAGGTAAAAGTAACTAGGTATAGCTAACGCAAAAATAACTGGTTGCAATTTATATAATAAAAACCGGTGGGTTGAAGGTATTTAATAACAAGTTGCTTATAAAGAGCATAATATTACGTTAAAAATAATACACTATCAATAGGTACTGAAAGAGTGGCTACATATAGTGAATTTATAACTCGTTATAGATCTGATAACAAGGAAGGAGCTGAGTAACTACACCATTTCTCATTTAATTTCAGAAATTACCTACAATTTTCATAAGCTATTTATTTTTATTTGTTATTTTTTTGTTTTAGATATTAAGAATTTTATTTCAGAAATTAATATAATACATATAATAAACAGAAATTAAATTAATATGTGTGAAATTAAATTGATAGCATCTGAAATGAAATTAATAACTTCTGAAATTAACTGATTAATCTGAAATTAAATAGAAAATTTCTAAAATTGATATTTTCTAAAACTAAATTGATAATTTCTGCAAATAATTAATAATTTTTGATATTAAATTGGAAATGGCGTAATGGTCTGTAAAGAAATAATAGGTTTATTTTCTTCGAATTTTATATCTATATCTATAAGCAATTGTAATGAAAACAACTTTCCCTACTTACGTGACTTTTCTTTATTTTTTGTAAAGAAATACGATTTGAACTTTTGGAGCCGCCTTTATTCGAAAGCTGTCCGCCGGGAAGGTAAACTACTTTTTGTGTTTATAATTTTTGATTTAATGAAAGAGAATAGATCTTATATTGATTAATGTTTTATTTAATGTCGGCAATTATAATACAATATCATATATATGTCCGCCTCTGTTAGCCTAACATATGCGAGCCCTTTTTTCAAAATTACTTTTAAATTAATTCATTTTAAATTCGAATTCAAAATGGTATTGGAAAAATCCTGTTTTGAAATCAAAATCATTAAAAAATTATTTTTATTATAATTCAAAATTTTTTCTATTAATTTTTTATTTGCTTTTAATTTGAATTGATTTTTTATAACAATTTAAAAAAAAAATTTAAATAAGAAAACCAAAAGTAGATTTTAACTGCCAAAAATAAAAAGTTAAACACATTACTAGTAACTCACTATTTTCATCTTGAAAGTAATGTAGTATGCAAGGAACTGACATATAATATCAATGGCTATATAATACATTATTAGTAACTCATTATTTTCACTTTAGAAGTAATGCCGTGGGTAGGGGTAGGTTATTATTGGTAATGCAAAAAGCAATGAGCTGCTATTACTAAATTTGTCCTGGGTATTACAATATATGTTATTCTAAAATCTGTTCTTTGGATTTGGAACTTACATCAATGTAAGTTATTTTTTCAAAAGTCCAGAGATATCTCACTTTTACTAAAACAGAATTTTCTTGCAATAACGGGTTAAAATTACAATCTACACAACAATCATTTTAATATATTTTTAATATTTTTTTTAATTTTCTCTTTTAAAGGCTAACACCTATGAAAAACACAGAAGAATATTTTTTTTCTTGTTTTAATTTATTGAATTGGTCTACAAAAAAATAATAGAATTAGAATTACAGTTTTTTTCGTTTTAACATAGTTTTCCACTTTCAAATTTCATACAAATTTATCAAAATGAAAATACCTATTTTGGGGTTCAGCTTAAACGTAGTATAACTAAAAAAAATATAAAAAAAATATTTAAAATGGCAATTGAGATGTAAAAAAATGTGCAATAGAACTTTATAAAAAAAAAAAAAATTGTATTACAATTTAGTTTCAAAAAATTATATTCCTAAAATAAATATATTCCTTAGCTCTTTGCATGAGTGTTAGCCCTTAATAAATGCTACATTAATTGTGTTAATTACAAATTAATTAAAAATAAATTTATTTTTATCTTAATTAATAAGTATGTGTTTATTGAAAACCCCAAAAAAGTAAATATATTTTTGCTAATTTAAATTTCTGTTTTTGTTTCAATAAAACTAAACGTTAATTATATCAACAACTATTTACTCTTCATTTAAAATCCATTATTTTAATCACCATGATAATTTGTTTGTTTACTTGCAAACAAAGCTAATTGTCGCCAAAACTTATGCATAAATTTACAATTTAAAATAATAAATTCCATTTTATACATTCACTTGTATATTAAAAACTTTATTCTACTCATATGCCTTGCAACTATGTATTTGGTGTATCAGAATATGTGAGAGTTTCTCTTTTTAGTTTATATATTTAGGGTTGATTAGAAAAAGTTTGCTTTTTTCACATTTTGTCTTCCAAGCATTTTACACCATTCTCAATTATGTAAATGCAAATGTAAACAAAAATTATAATTATTTTCGTTTAGTTATGTATTATTTATAGCTCGAAACGGTGATATGGCATACCCTAATGGTTATTGTCCCCATATCTGGGTTTGGGATTATGTCCGATTTTCAAACGGCAAAATTTCACTAAACTAAATTAAGCGGCTGTTGTATTTTGGTAAAAATTATATTCTAAGAAAAAATACACATTAACAAGTAACAGTGGCGGTTTCAGTCAGTTTTGACACGAAAATTATGATTTAGGTTTTTTAAAACTTATAGATTCAGATAGCATGGATATGGTGTTCTTGAGTGTTATGGTACAAAGTAAATATGTTGGGGAGTTGTGCTAAAGTGTTAATCCCTAAAGAGGACATTGACATGCTGGCAAAAGCAACAGTTTTATAATTTACCAAAGACACTACTTTGCCACCTATAAATACACTTTTCATGCAATTCTCCCTATATACAATATATTAGGGTGTAGTTTATTTCTCCACTGAAGCCCGAAGTTCTGAAAGAAAACATACAATAAAATAATATCTGAAATGTTAACTTATTTTTAATTATGGCATAAGAAAGTTATATAAACCAAGTTTTACATATATTAGAAACGAATTGTACTATTAAATAAAATGTCATAACTATGTATATAGTAGAGCACAAAGTTATCAAGATATAATGAGTTAATGCTGATGTTTATAACTACGAAAAATATCGGTTAATCTCTCCGTGTTTCAATTTAACTATGTCAGTGAATCCATATAAACCTTGTAATCAAACTACAGTTTGCAAATATAAAGATATTTGGATGAAATTTGGTACATAGTTTTTTTTTTGGGCAGGGAAGAACCCTATTGAAACTGGTTCTATTCGTTACATACTAAGACCTATCTGAATTGAGCCTTCATGGTATTTGCTTCATGGTATTTTTCTGGTTGAAATATATCGCACTATATTCCGTCCCCTTGTACACCTTCTTCCCAATATTTACCTAAGTGCATTTCATAGGTCATTATATTTATATTTTCTTCTATGTTATGTGACCTGACCATAAAATAAGGATCAGGTCTCTTTCCCAAACTTAAAATGCTTCCCAAAATAGGATCCCTGTAATATGGCCTGTAATATGGATCCTGTGTTGCAATCTATTTGTCAGGATCTATTCTTCCGGAGTCTGCATACCGACTTTACAGCCTCACGCTGTATGTAATGATCTAGGTGTAACATTACATTGAGAGCATCACCAGATATGATGCTTTAGCGCCGGTAATACCTAGAGCAACAGTTCTTTGTAAAATATTCAGTGCAGGCGGAAAGTTTTTCTCCATTTTTCTGGGCAACGATGCTCTTATATCTGTAAAGAACAACCAGTGTATTCCTTCAAGTTTCACACCCCAAGTCTTTTCAAAAGCTCTCCTGCACTGCTAGAAGCTCTGAGACACCTTTAGTTCATCAAGCTTTACCCAGATTGATTTGCTATCTAAATTTACCCCTTAATACTTAAACTCTGTAGAAAATTGTGAGTAACCCCCTTTAAAACCGGATGTGTAAGACCCTTGAAGATTGGTCTTACGCGTATACATCACAAGCCTTGTCTTGTCTGGATTAACAAATAGCATATGCCTGTGGCACCAGCTGTCTATCAGGTCCACAGCAGCTTGTATTTTCCTACAAACTGTTCTTAGTGACATATCAGACACCAAAAAGCCAAACATCATCCACATAAGTCTGGATATGCATACCCTGAATCTTCACCAAAATTAAGTCGTCTACGAAACCTCACAGCAGAGGAGAGTGTGCACGACCTTGAGTGCATCCTCTGCTAACCTCAACTGTAACTTTCAACAGTCAACAACTTTTTAGATAATATATAATGTCAATAAAAAAAAGCCAACGTGTATTACTTTTTGCCTACACCCTTTTCGATCTTGAAAATAAGATCATTCCGAGCCGACTCACAGGATATACCACTTTGAGAAATGACGATATAATTTGGGCACCGTAATATATATAACGTTTGGTTCATCCCAAAGCGCCAGTTATCCTTACTAAGGATAGCCAGCTGTAATCATTATATCACAGCCTTTTGTAGTTCGATAAATAATTTAAAACGTTTACATAAATTTTGTGGAACGTGATATTCTATTTATAGAATATAACAATCCATAAACGTAAAATCAATTAGGTTGTTCATAAGGGGTGTGCTAAGTTTTGTATGGTGCTATTGGAAACAGTGTTTCTAAAGTTTATTTAAAACAAGTAAGAGCGGCTAAAATCGGCTATGCCGAATCTTATATACCCTTCACCATGGTTTTGAAAAAACGGAAGTATATATAGAGCAATTCCATATGAAAACGATCAAAATTGGCAAATTTTTGGACGACCCCTCTCCGATTTTAAAATAAATAGTCTCAATCGATTGCCCAGCAAAAAATAATGTACCTACATATTTTTTTTTTTTTAGTGACTGGTTTAGTGGTGGTGTACACCACTGTCATGTGACAAAATTGAAGAATTCTTCATAAGGGACCTCATTGAAAGTTGTTTTTTTAGTTTTTTAGTTGTTTTTTTAGTTAGGCGAAATATTAATTACCTGGTAATTTAAAAAATTTACAAAACATTTTATGACCTGTAGCCTCAGTCGGGTTTGGTGTGCCATCACATGCCACTGCTGCTAGTATCCATGGATTTATGGCCGATCTTGTGAAGGCAGGCAGACCATATTCTTAAAAAAAAATGATTTTTTCTTCATAAATGTATTTTTAACTGTAAAATAATTTTTAAAATGTATTTTTAATAATAAAATAAAATAATGTCAAATAATTAAAAATAATTCAATTATAAAAAATATAAAAACAATGAAAACAAGGTGGTCTCTTAAATGCTCTTCTCCTGTCCAAACAAGGAGTCGGGCCCATTTTTTTATTGCTGATTCTTAAAGCAAAAATTATGAGGAATCCAAAAAAAATAAAATTAGCCGGAAAATTTAGGAGCTTCTGTGGAAAATCGGAAAATTTAATTTTCATGGGAAAAAAGGTAAATTTCTGAGAAAAATTATGAAAATTTTATTTTTCAATTAAAGCCTGATTCAATACCTTTCCAACGAGCTATCACTCGTTGCGATCGCTTTAGTTTTTTTAAAACAACTTTCAATGAGGTCCCTTATGAAGAATTCTTCAATTTTGTCACATGACAGTGGTGTACACCACCACTAAACCAGTCACTAAAAAAAAATATGTTGGTACATTATTTTTTGCTGGGCAATCGATTGAGACTATTTATCTTAAAATCGGAGAGGGGTCGTCCAAAAGGTGATCGCTTTCATATGGAATTATATGGACATATATGGAATAGACTGATTAATATACGGACGCCTTTAAGAGGAAATTAACCATTTAGTTTGGTGATAAAACTTGGACTCGGGAAGATTTATGGTTGCAGAAAATAGGTATTTAAAAAAAATTTATGTTTTGGGCATAACTTTTTTGTATCTGAACCGATATTTCCGAGTTTTTTAGCAAATATGTTATACTAAAGGTTTTCGATCTTTTGCTATATAAGACGTATCCATAGCTCTAGAATAGTGTTTGTTGTTAGTGTATAAAAGGTGAAGAGGTGAAAGAAAAGAATTTCAACAAATCGTTAAAAGAAATCACTAGAACTGCATGTGTTTTAATTCTACAAAAACGTTTGATTTAGCTGGCAAATTTGCATTTGGGATTTTATTTCGCTTTTTTATTCAAAATATTTTTAATTTCTTTAGCTTAATTTTAAAAATTTGAAGGAAAATAGTTTATAATTTTTTTTTTATAAATTATTATAAGTTATGACCTAAAATAGTTGCAGTCAAAGGGAAATTTTGTATACAATTTTCTTAATATGTGAGGAATAAAATGGTTTAAAAATCTTTTTATAAATTCTTTTAAATCGGAGCAAAAAATAGAAATAAAACCGTTTGTATTTTGTTTGTATCAGAGGGTTTTTATAAAAATTTTGATATTTTTAGCCTATTTATGGATTATTTAATTATTAATATAAAATTTTATTCAAATTAATTATTAAATGTTAAAGAAAAACAAAAAATAAACTAAAAAAAAAATTTTAAGAAAATAAAAAAATGTATAAAAAAAAGTGAATTGACCGGACCCGCGACCCTTCCACCTGTGGTGAAGGGTATAAAAATGTTTGTATTTTGTTTGTATCAGAGGGTTTTTATAAAAATGTTGATGTTTTTAGCCTATTTATTGATTATTTAATTATTATTATAAAATTTTATATAAATTAATTATTAAATGTTAAAAAATAAATAAACAAAAAAAAAAAAAAAGTCTTAAGAAAATAATAAAAAAAATGTACAAAAAAAAGTGAATTGACCGGGATTCGAACCCGCAGCCTTAGAGGAAAAAAGTATTTCTGACATAGCGTCTAGACAACTGAGCCATTGAAGCTTACACAAAATCATCGTCAATAGAGGTACATATATAAAAGTCTTCGTTCATTAGAGATTTGTTTAGTTTTTATTTAAATGACAAATCTTTGTATGTGTGTTGTTTGTGTATAAATGGTGGAGATGAAAGAAAAGAATTTTAACACATGGATGTGTTTGTCATGCGTAAAATTCTACATACATATTAAACAAAGGGATTTTACCGAAAAAATTAGAGGTAGTCCTGGTTTTTTGCTAATATCTCAGCCATTTATTAACCGATCTGTCTGATTTTTAATAGCAAACAGAAATGGATCACATGTAACAGAAATAAAAAACAATCAAGTCCTCATCATGTCTGGGTTCTTCGGAAAACCCATTTCAACACACAGACGGACATCGTTAAATAAACTTCGCTCTTCATAAGGACCCAGAATATATATACTTTATAGGGTCTAAGATCAATATTGTAGAAATTACAAACGGAATGACAAACTTATTTATACCCTTCCACCTGTGGTGAAGGGTATAAAAAGAAAAAACAATACTATACAATAAAGCAATACTTGATCTGTACCTATTGTTACGGATTTTCAATTATATTATGGTTCACAATACTTATAATATGATCGAATATAATCTACGGATATTTGAATCATTAATTTCCATTATGACAACCCAAAATGCAAATCATTTCAGTCAGGCAGCTCTTCAACACTAACTAAGAAGTTCGATAACAGAAAAGACCTTCCAGAGAAATTTGGTGGCGACATCATATTCTGGTTATATCTAGTAGACACAAGAGGGCGCTATCGTTACGCTAACACAATAACACTATTGCTAGATAGCTCTAGATATTTATAATGCTTTCCACAAGAGGACGCTATTTCGTGTATAAATGGGCCCACAGAGATATGCCCTCAATTTAAGGTTAGGGTGATTTTTTAAGAGCTTTCGGATTTGATAAAAAAAACACATAAAATATAGCGAATTATAAAAAATCTTTATTTAAGTCGATAGAAAGGTCTATATTATTGAAGGTTTAAAGATGATTTCATGTGAATGTTTGGCTGGGTCCAACTTTGGCATACTCTCTCCAACATATTGGCTCACGAATAAATTCTTCAATATTGGCTCCAAGTAGGTCAACCGTTGCGAGCTTGTCCCTATAGACGTGAGCCTTATTATAGTCCCACAAAAAATAATCTAAAAGTGTTAAATGGTACGATCTAGGCGACCAATTGACCGTACCCAAACGTGAAATAAACTGTTCACAGAAATCGCCCCCCAAATGGGCCATATCCCAAATCCAGCTCTTCCATTTTGGGCAAAAAAAAGGACCAATTCCTGCAAACGGCGGCGAATCAATAATTCACGGTCATCAACAACACTGGCGGATACAGCTGCGATATTTTCCTCTAATTGGTGGTTTAATGTCCAATAATGTAAATTTGGTGCAAAATTTAGTCACAATATTGCCAATAGCCGCCTTAGAAGTTCGCCCAAACTTACCATAAAATGGAAGAAGTGCACGATGCACTTTCTTAACCGAGCATGAATTTTTATACTAAAATTTAATAATCTGTTAGCGTTGTTCGTTTTTAAGTCGATTCATGGTTAAATTATAGACCAAACTGAACATGTTTGACAGTTACATATTACACGAAAACAGCTGAGCTGTCAAAAATAGTGTTGCCAAAAAGAAAGTTGATAAAAAATTACCATATAGAAATATTTATCAAAATTAAGACAGGTCTTCTTACAAATATATTAATTACATGGATTAGCACTTGAATACAGAAAAAGTGGAAGCAAAGGATATTTTTTTTGCTGCTCTTCTTCAAAATATATTTATATGACTTTTTTCTGGGTACAAACAGTTTAAATGAATGTTACCTTAATAAATATAGTTTATAGAAAATTTATTGAAAAAAGTTAAATGCAAACTAAAAATTATGTATTTCAAAAAACAAACAACAATGAAAACTATTTAAATGATTCTATGTTAAGAGAAATAGCTGAAAACGCATATTTTGAAGATGCAGCACAGTTTTGTCTTCAATAAAAAAAAAAAAAAGTTTTGTCTACAGTCAAAATATGTTTTAGCTAGTTTGCTTATATTTACATACATACACACAAAAATACAGGATACATATCCTTATTACCCTAGAGTAAAAGCACTTTATATAAAAACAGATTTTATTTCATAAAAAGGAACTGCTATGTACAAGATGAAGAAGTTTGTACGTAACATTAGGGTGAGTCGATTTCAGACCAAATGTATAAAAATTGTGTGAGAAAATTTAACTAAATCAGCTTAAGTTATGTATTACATATAAAAATCTAAAATTTTCCATATTAATATTAAAGTTTTTTAAATGAAAATTTCCAATTACCCTAAAACACAATTATTTTTATATCTATTCATAACTTTTGTGACTCTTCTCTTGAAATTCAAATACGATACTCCCTAATATACATATGCTGTTATTAATATGAATCTATTGGTATTATTGTGTATGTCGCAAAAGTTTTAAATTAAATTGTTTTACTATGCAAAAGTTATCCTTATATTTCGATTACCTTTTTTATATTTTTTTTTTGCCTTTAGTTGTTATTTAGTTTTATTTTCCTTTAACATTTATTGCACTTTTTGTGAAAAATAATATTTATGCATATGGTTTGAAAAGGTTTTAAAAAGATAGTTTTAATACCAATTTCCGTTTATCCTCAGATACAGAAATCTGTATAAGGCAGCCCTAACGCAAAGACAATAACCTTTTACGTATTCTGTATAAGTCTGGACAACTACCCAGCAAAAATGAAGCTGCCAAAGAAGCAATAAAAGCATCACTACTATGGCAAAGGCATCACTTCTTTTCTGATGGTTTCATCGATGAATTTAACATTAGCGTGTCATAGGATGGAAGTATTCAAATGTTGCTACTAGTATTACTCATACTTTACTCTAAGGAAGCAATGATAATACAATGATTAGATATTCTGTTGCATGAGTGGAAAATGTTCATATACTTTGTAGTATTTAAGCTTTGATGAAAATTTAATTCATAAGAATGTAGAAAAATAAGTTTAAAGAAGCGAAATTTATGCATTGATATACAAATACTCTTTACTAGAAAAAATAAATAATTCTGCATTAGTGAAAAAGCATATTTGAAACATTTTTCAAAAATTTTAATGAATTTTTAGACAAATTTTATAAATTTTTTTGGATAATATAAAATCTGGTTGTACAATTTTAAAAAATTTTTGCACAATTTTAAAACATTTTTGGGCAATTTGAAATAATTTTTACACAATTTTAAAATTATTTTGATAAATTCTGAATTAAAACTGAAAATGGTGTAGTGTTAAATAATAAACATAATGAAAAAATGCACAGATTGCGTCCTCATAAATATTTAAGGCTGAAAAAATGCAAATGACAGGCCAGCTAGTTTCAATTAAAGTTTAAAAAATATCTGCTTCTCTTGATATTTCAAAACTTTTATGAAAATTGCAAAACTGCATAAATTCTAACCCTCATGAAATGTTAAACTAAAATATAAAAAATGATTTAATAAAAAAATTAAAAAAGTTCATCAGAACTATTTTTTCAATTTGAATAAATGCTTTAGATTCAAAATATATACGATATACTATAACTTATGCTTTAGAAGTAATGAAGAGTGATTTTTTAATATATGCATCGGGATTTTATCCAGATCACTGCATTTGAAATATGAACTCATCAATTCTTTGGAAGTGCCTTAGAATAACACCAAAAAATCATAAAAGAATGTCAACTGAAGTTTAGGAAGCAATGAAAGAAGTTATAGTCACAGAATGACTACCATTTCTTTTTGCTGGGTACATCATGTTCTGGATATTTCTAGTAGATTAAATATCCAACATCATATTCTGTATAAGTCTGGACATTTTTATAGTACTTTCCAGCGACTAGAGATATGAGTTCAATTTTATATAGATCGTAAATACCTTAACAACTCTGCAAAAAAAGTTTGGTAGCAAAGTTGTTTTAAAAATTTTTAATTTATTTAACAACCCATGTAAAAATGGAAATATATTTGAAAGAATAATGGCTGGTATATGAGCATACGAGTACATTGGCATAGTTTAATTTATGACCTTACATGATTTCATATAGGATCATATATCTTCGGATCATACATTTTAGGATATATGGACGTATATTTTCATATATTATTATATTCTATCGTAATTTGTTATTCATGTAGGCTCAGGTATGATCAGATATGACCAGATGCCCTCAAATCTCAAAACCAAAGATATATGCAAACACATTAGTCCATGTATAGCCATGTATTAAATTATGTGAGGACGTATATGATTTTGTTCATATATCATGCAATTGCTGACAAGAAGAGCATCTATATTAATGAATTTCAGGTCAAACATATTTGGACAAATTTTAAATACTTTTTCTATTTAGTTAATATTTCAGTTTATTTTTAAAAAAAAATTTATATCATTAGAAAAAATTAATGGAAATAAATCGTTTAATTTAAAAAATTTTGAATTAAAGCAATTTGAATCATTCAAAATATAATTCATTTACAAAGTTTTAAACTTTTCGAGAACTAAACTCAAAAATTTATTCCCTAAGAATACGTTTGAAATTAAATTTGAGTTAAATTCAATTCACTTTAAAACAAATTAAATTAATTCTTTTTAGTCTTTACTTAAACCACTTGGCGCAACCGTCCTTTTAAAAGGACATCACAGATGAGAGAAAAGCGCAGTTATGCACGTGTATTTCTGTTAATTTTTTTGCTAATTTCTATTAATTATGCTTTGTTGAGTAGCTTCGCATCTTAAAATCGTCAGTTGATGAAAGCAGTTTCGTGTGATTTAATTGATTTTAATTGATTATTGAGTGCAAAATTTAAGTTCCAGAACAAAAATTGAAGTTTTCAAAAAAAAAAATTTCCGGCGCTATCTGGGTTAAGGATTTTTGTTCTAATAAAATTCTCTTAGTGTAACATGATTTATTTGTATTTTTTAATTACTATATTGATTTATTTGTCAAGTATATAGAGGAGAGATTAAAGATAGTGTCTCGCCTTTTGGACCACATCACAATTTAAATAGTTAAAAGTGGTTCAAAAATGTTTCGTTATTTAGCTTTTTAGGACATTTTATTTAAAGGAACCGGAGTAGTATCAATGGAAAGAGAGTTTTAGAGTGATTCTTGCTGGTACCCTTTTTTTTTTGGTAGTTTTTTCCTTGTTTAAACTTGCTGTTGTAAACATTGAAAAATATTTGGGAGAAATTCACATATTATACTCCTTATTAAATTCAAGCGGACATGTGTTGTTTTTAATATTCATGCTACTATTGAATTTAACAAATTTTTAGAAAAACTTGCCAACCCCCTGGTAAGACATAGGCATTATGAATATCAAACTTTCTCATTTGAAAAATTTATAATTTTAATGCAGTAACAAGGTCTAACTTTAATTAAAAAAGATTTTCGTAAAAATATATGCAAAAACCTTTCAAAACTGTGTCACTAAAGGTTCGCAAATATTAAAAAATTATTAATGTGACGAACTTAAATATACAAACATAAGTATTTTATGGAGTAAATTATCACTTTCGTAATTTCTAAGAAACTAATTTTTAATAAAACATTTTAAGTAGGTGTGCGGAAAGTTTATTTTTCCAAATGATGTTTCTCATAAAATCAAAACTTTTGTAATATTGAATGTGGTTGTGATGAAATTTGCATAAGTGATGGAGGGAACAAAATAAATAAGCAATATTTATTATACCCTCCAACATATATATCCTATATATTATATATATCCTATATAAGTCCGTCATTCCGTTTGTTACACGTCGAAGTTCGGGTATAAGACCCCTTGATCCTTATGCGATTTTAGGTCGATTTAGCGATGTCCGTCTGTCTATCCATCTGGCCCTAGATTAATGGATATGCTCCGATGAAGTTTGGTTTTGAAAATGAACAAAATCGGCCTATTAGTTAAAATGTTATGAATGAAAATGTGAAGGTTCCTGTAAATTTCAATACAATTTCATAGAAGTGACTGGCTAGTAAAATATTTTGTAATGTTTTTCCATCAGTAACATAGAATTAAATAATGTTTTATATTCACTTCTAATATTTCTCACCTCAAAAATGTTTTTCAACTCAAAAATGTTTTTCATCACTAAAATATTTTTTCAAAACAAAAATTTTTTTCACCTCAAAAATGTTTTTCACCACAAAAATGGTTTTTACATCAAAAAAGTTTGCCACAAAGTTTTACATTATTTGTAACAACAACATTGTGAAGGACCTTTATCATCCCAGTTAAGTATTTTTTGATACTATTCGAACCTTAAGAGGGCTTTAGTACTCCTTTGATTTATTTGGTACTATTCATAAATGTTTTCCATTTTATTATATTTTTTGATCTAATTTGATATTTGACAAATAAAATAATTTTTTCAGGGGATGATATAGTTAATACATTTTGCGCCACAATTTAGAACTTCAAATATACTTTTATTCCTAAATATACTTTTATTCGTAATACTAGGCTAAAGTTTTTTAATTCCTATGTTGTAACACTATATATTTATATTCTATATTGTAACATAGTACACACAGAGAAAAAATTGGTTGCAATTTGATCAAAACCATTACCATTTATTTGTAAAGATTTTGTTTTATTTGGAATAAACTATAATTTATATTATACCAAAAATATGGCATTGCGAATTTAAAACAGGGAAAAGGAACCAAAAAAGGATACTATTAACCAATTATTGATATTTCCAATCATATTTACGAATAAAATACGTTCGGAAATTGCGTACAGTAGAAGCAACCATTTATTTAGTGAATGTACTAGAAAATCAGTACAATCTATTAAATTTATTAAAAAATTGTCGATATTCAAAAGTGGTAACTACAAATACGGTAATCCTGATCAATTACGGTTTAAGTTGAACCAACGGAATTGTGGATTGTATTGATTAAAGAGCCACTAACGATTGATGTTTGTAAACGAATTTTCTGCTATATTTATTTTCCTTAAAAAATTATTTAAGTTCAAAATTAGTAATTAAATTTTATAAGTGTTTGTAGGCTAGTGCACAGAGAGCTAACCTAGTAATCCTAGTAAAGGCAAACATTCCCAGTAAACATTTAAAAAAATTATTTTTTTTTATTTATTATTATTTATATATGGAATTTTATTTCTTACAGACATTTTAAAAAATATTAATATTAAAATAACTTAACTAAGAGTTTAAAAAAATTATAATTGCGTTTTTTATTACTCTAGGATTAAGTGAAAAATCTATAAATCTATATAATTGATTAAATGTGTTACACATTCTCCTGAGAGGGTCAGCATCAGCATAATTAGCTCTAAAAAAATTTACCGGCAATGGTAAAAAATTACGTAATGCACGTTGGGGAATGTTAAATGAAATTTCATTAATCAAAAATCCAGAGTAGATATCACCATTAATTATATTCAAAATAAATGGCACATTCAGCATAGTTCTACGGCTTTTTAAAGTAGGAAGCTTAATAAGAGCAAGTCGAGCGGTGTATGAAGGCAAATTAAACGGGCTAAACTGTAATCCTCGAAGACAAAACAACAGAAACTGCTTTTGCACGGATTCAATTGCATCAGAATGCGTGTGATAAATAGGATCCCATATCACCGAACCATTCTCCAGAATCGGGAGCACAAAAGACATGTACAATGTTTTCGCAATGTACGGATCATTAAACTCTTTTGACCAGCGTTTTATATAATCAAGTGTACCCCTAGCCTTGTTTATTGCACTTGAAGTGTGTGCAATAAAATTTAGCTTAGGGTCAAGCAAAATACCTAGATCAAGGAAACTGTCGACCAAATCAAGTTGATGACCTCCCAGAAAATAGTTTACGGTAATTTGATTAATTCCTTCAAACCGCATAAGTTTGCATTTTTTCAAATTAAGCTCCATTAAATTCACGTTGCATCATTTGTAAAATGAATCCAAATCCTCTTGAAGGCGATAGTGATCCAAAAATTGGTTATAACTTAAAAAAATCTTGACGTCATCAGCGTACATTAAAACATTTGAAAACTTTATTACGTTTGGCAAGTCATTAATAAACAATGAAAATAGTAGCGGCCCAAGGTGACTTCCCTGTGGTACACCAGACAGTACATTTATTCTTTTCGAAAACAAATTGTTAAATCGAACAGCTTGTGACCTATTTGACAAATACGAATATATCCACTTTATGCTATGATTTGTAAATCCCATTAATTGTAGTTTATTTATAAGAAGTGAATGATTAGCTTTATTGAATGCTTTACTGAAGTCGGTGTAGATAACATCAGTTTGCTTTCTTTGAAAAAAGCCGCGATTTATGTTGGTCGTAAGTGATAGAAGATTTGAAGTTGTAGAACAATGTTTTTGAAATCCATGTTGATAAGGAGATATTAGATTTGAAACTTGATAACGTAAATGTTCTGTAACCAGTTTTTCAAAAAGCTTGGGTATTATACTCAGCTTTGCAATACCCCTGTAATTTTCAATTTCTGATTTGTTGCCTGATTTAAACAGTGGCACAATATAAGATTCTTTCCAAATTTTTGGAAAAAAACCCATATTTAATTGATATATTAAACATAAGTGTCAGAGGGATGGCTAAGGCATCAGCGCAGTTAATTAAGATGCAACTAGGAACTTTATCGGGACCAAAATCAAATGAAAATTTAAGTCGTTTTATTTCATTTGAAACTGTGTACGTATCAAATAACGGTAAGTATATCGATTGATTTTCGAATAAAGCAAACGGGTACGCGATTGAATTATCATAAGTTGCATTAGAGTAGGTAGTAGAAAAAAACTCAGCAAACATGTTACTTATAGATGCATCATCACTAGATTGTGTTTGTTGAAATGTCATCGTAGCAGGATAACCAGTTGTCTTTTTCTTCGAGTTAATGAATTTATAGAAGGACATTGGATTGTGTTCTAAATTGATTTTAATTTTATTTCAATAACGCCTGTAACAAACTTTATTTAATCTCATATATTCAGCACGGCTCACAGAATATTTTAGATGATCTACAGAAGATCCAGATCGTTTAAAATTTTTTTTTAATTAAAATAAAATATTCAAATGTCTAAATAACAAATATATCAAAGAAAATTAAATAAAATTGTTGTGCAGTAAGTAAGAATGTGAATTATGAATCTAAATGCATAGGTTCAATACCGGAAAATCTAAAAATAAAATTTTCCTTAAAATAAAATTTTGTGGAACATAATAATATATATGTGGATTATAAATATTTAATTATACAACTGAACATTGGCTTTCACAAATAAAAATATAATTTAATATGAAGATAGTTGTCGTAACCGCCAGAACTCGATTGGCAACAAATTCGGTGGCCACAACTGATACTGTTTTCTGGGTGTAAAATTGCATTGATTTTTTGATTATATTTTAATAACTGTTTTTTTCACTAAACTATTTATTAGTATTATTTTTAAAATAATCTAGAAGGTAAGGAGTTATCATTGTCTGTAGTTCCAAAAATATGATCATTATAATATGTTTAATTCGAATTATTACCCCAATACGTATACGTTATATTTGCATTAATAATACAAATCACTCATACGGTCGGTGCCCTAGTTAAAGTTACACACATTAATGTAACAGATTTTCGATTTCTTTTTTAAAAAAAAGTTTTGATTTTTTTGTGTTGCAAACAGAAAATAATATAAAAATAGTAAATAAATAAATAAAGTCATTGAAAAAGCGGTTTCAAAGTCTTTTCATTTAAATAATAAAATCTAAATATATTTTTTTTTAAAAACGTAATAATATCATATCAATTTATAATACTTTTTTACGTTATAATAATACCAGCAGATGGTCCCGTGGAACCTTTAATAATCAGAATAACAAAAAAGTCGATTTTTAGCTCCTTAATACACTCAGAAAAAAAAGTTAGTAGAAAAATTTGTAAGCGGTTTTCAATCTCACTATACTATTTTCGTACTGATTTTTATTAAAAAAATTATTATTTAGCAAATCTTTTTGCTATTTACATTTTACAAATTACAGAATTTTTACAGAATATTTACAAATTTTCGTTGCTAATTTCAGAAATCATTTTACAAATTTTTGAAAACCGATTTGCTAAAATTAGCAAAAAAAAATTACTAATTTTAAAAAGTCGATATTGAAGGAAATGTTATTTCTAATTAAAACTTATACATACAAACCTAAATTGCCCTAAAATGTTACATAGGATTAAAAAAGGGATCGAAAGTGAAGATACCGACTCATGTCTAAAAATATGATATCCACTTAAAATATCACTAAAAAGGGTTTTTTAGTTCTAAAAATCAGCCCTAAAAACAATTAAATTTAACCTTAAAAGTAAAAAAAAGTTGACTAAAATATTTTTCAAAAAGAAAATTACCAAATTGAAACAAAATAATAAATTCGTTTATGTTTTAACAATTTTTGATTTTTTTTTTTTCATTTTGTATAAAATATTTTTTAAAAAATATAATCAAAATTTTTGATGCTCGATAAAAAAAATTAATCTAAAACTTTGTACTAATATTATTAGTATTTAGTAATTTTTTTTGCTGATTTTAGCAAACAGATTTTAAATTCCACTTTACAAAAAGTCTACTAAAATTTAGTAGCGGCTACTAATTTTTCTACTAATTTCATTGTACTACACGTCAGCAGACATGTGTTGCTAAGATTAGCAAAAAATACCGCTGGGCTCAAATCAGCAGTAACAGCAAAATTTTCAGTTGCCTATTCAGACTTTTTTTGGTGAGTGTATATGGCTTTTACCAAATTGTTATTCCTTTTCTTAGCTTAATAGAATATGGAGGTTCACAACAACTAAGTTCCTTTTTTAATATCTTCGCCTTTTTTTAAATTCTGCTCTAAAATTTTAATTTTTGGCTCCGTCGCAACAAATTTATCCATCAACTGAACTCTGTAATATCTTTAGCACTGACAAAACTTTCATAATTTAATAGTAATTCTCTAAAATACGCATATTACATGAAGTTGATTTAATTTCATAAAGCAACAGCAACTATTGCCACAAGAGAAATTGTTTGCTTATAAAAATGTTTGGTAATGCGGCAACATTGACATTTAAACCTTTCTCTAGGCATATAATTTACACATAGATACAGAAGCATTCATAAAATTCTCACTCATAATGTCATCTATCGAAAGTTAACATTTTATATACGTGTTGTTATTGACAGCTGACAGCAACGTATACAATAGAAGAGTTCAAAGAAATTAAAGTGAATTTTAGGCCATCCGAAGGGGAGATTTTTTTTTCATTTGTATATGCAATAAAAATAACTGATATTAAGTCCAGTGGTTATTGGATTAAACAATAAGGTTGTTCGTGATCGGAGATGGTATTCTACCCGGTATTTACCTGATGCATGGGTAAATACCGGGTAAAAAAAGATAAATACCTTTTTTGTGAAATTAGTTGGATGTTTATAAAAAGCATTTAGAATCTCGCCAATAAAAACATACGACAAATGAATACTTCCTCAAAAATAGTACCGGCTGAGGATGGAATCAATTTTGCAAATTCATTTTTAGGAAGCACCTTCCACTTCCACTGGTATCAACTATTGTTTGTTTAATTATTTTCGGAGTGAAAGTGACGATGAAACATTCAGCGACAGTGATTTCGATTGGATAATGTAATGTTGCAAAAATAAATATGTATATTAGGGTGGGTCGATTTGGCAACGAATATTGTGCTATCCTTACAAATCGGCCCACCCTATTATATATATAATATAGTTATTGCTTTAAGTTCTTATTTACCAACTACTTTGTAAGAATTTTTATTTTTATTAATAAAATTTAGTATAAAATTCATTAAATTTTGCTGCAAAATGTTTTTGTTCAACAAATTTACTACAACATAGATTATACGCACCTTTTTGGTAAATACCCGGGTATTTACCCATTTTTACCCAATTTACCTATTTTACCGGGTATTTACTATTTGGGTATTTACCCTTTGCCCATCTCTATTCATGATAGGTTGGTTATCAGCTTATTTTATTATAAAATTAAAAATAACCTATGGGCACCGTGAGCATACTTTAATGTTTTTCAATCATATGTGCTTACACCAGTGGAATATGAATGTTTTGGTGTTTTACACTGTAAGAAATTAGTTTATCTTTCTAGATAAATGAATGAATAAATTTATAAATCGTTAAGCGAATATCCGTATTCATTGAATTAATACAACTAAAATAGTTCATGTTTTTGTTTTCTCTATTATAAAAAATACAAATTATTTATTTTATTTATTCGAAGGTATTTTATTTAAGTGAATACGAAGGTTTCGTATTTTTGAAAATTCGTGGCCTTAAAGATTGAAAGAATGGGCAAATATCGAGGATGTGTTCTATTGAGATACTGTTACAGTTACAAAAGGTGCAAGTAGATGATATGTTCTTGTTCATGTAATGTTGATGAGTGATTTTTGTGTGTCCAAGTCGTAACCTAGTTAATTTTGTAGAAGTTAATCTGGATATTTTAGTCGGGTCGGAGTTTACGGAATAGTTTTTTTTTACAGATTTCATATCAATATTGATCATTTTGTACCAGGATGAAGTATTATGCCATCATTGGTTACGATCATTTTGGATGAGTTTATTGATATAGGATTTTATATCCTTACAGCTGATATTGGGTTTTATTAGTAGTGGTGCGTTAAGGGATTCTTTTGCGGCTACATCCGCATGTTCACTACCGGTAATATTAATGTGGTCTGGAATCCATATGAGGTGTATATTAGGATGATATTGAATTAAAATATTTCTTATAACACTAGTTTACAGCCAAAATGCGACTTTTTTTTATGTTTTAGGGCCTCCTAAAGCCGAAAATCGCATTAAAATTTTTTTTTTTTTTTAATTTTTTATTTTTTTATTTTCATTTATTAGTGAATTTACCATTTTGACTATATCTCGAGTTTAGCTCAAAATGTTTTTATCAGTTGAATTGCAAACGAAAAACCAGTTAAGGCACAACATGTTTTGTGAAAATAGTTTTTAAATCGGTTAAGTAGTTTAGAAGACATGAGTCAAAATTTCGCAAAAAAATAATTTTTTTTTTTTGATAAAAACATAAATTTTGGAACTTCAGAAAAATAATAAAGATATTCTTCGTCTTACATGGTAAAATATGAAATAATTGTTTTCTTAAATTTTGTACTTCTATAAAGAAAATAAGCCATTTTAAAAGAAAATCTATCCCTAAATACCAAAGTTATGATCATTTATGTAAAGGTACCAAAATTTTAAATTTTTCTATTTTTTGTTTTTTTTTACTATTTTTTACAGAATTACTGTACAAAACCCTTTTTTTTTGAAATAAAACTAAAATTGGAATATTAAAAATTCTATTTTGAAAGGAAAAATTTTGAAATTGTATTACTTCTTAGTAGGTACTGAGAACCCATTTTTTTTATTATCTTTGCAAATTATTTAGATAAGAAAGCAAGTGCCCTCATATATATAAATGACAAAAAAACCTAAAAGAGAAGTCTTAAAATGAGAATGTATTAGTTATATTACACAAAAAATGAGAATGTGTTGGTGGTATGCAATTTACTCAATGATATTTATCAGAAATACTTGGGAATGCCTTGTCACAAATTTGCGAGCAAGATGGACACCAAGTATAATATGTCTTCTGTAATATAGAAATCTTAGAGGATGGGCTTCTGGCAGGAAATTTGAAATTATTTACTGATTTATTTAATACAAATAGCTCATGTGTTAAAATTTGTTTTTATTAGACGATGCATCAGGTTCGCAGTATCAATGATTTGGAGAGAACCATCTAATCATATCGACAATTGCTATTTTTCTAATGTAGACTTTGTCAGTTTTCCAGTTCCTCATTCAGATGTATTACCCATTCCTTAATATCCAAAATCAACTAACACCAACGTAAGTTTCAACTCATCATTTGTAATGAACTGATTTGGTCAGATACTTGGAGCTCACAAAAAATATCAGAAGTACTTGCATCTCGTTTACAGCAGTACAACTTTTTGGATTTAAATGTAAAAGTACTACAGAAACCGCGATTCTCCTTACGCGAGGTATTATTAAACCGAAGATAAGATATGATTCTGCAGAAACACACCCACAATTCGTTCGAGGAGCTTGGATAGCCTTACAATGCAATTGAATGGCGACTATTTATTGATAGTAGTTAAGAAAGTTTCAAAGCAGTTCCCTTACATTACGGAAACCATCTATACCCATCGTACATGCTGTAAACGCTAAAAAATCGTACAAAACAATAGTTAAATTGCCAAAATGTATTAACTATGAAGATCACAATTAGAAAGTTAGTTCCCATATAAAAGTGGAGGGCATGCTATGTGGAATGCAACGTGGATATACAAAATTTCATAAATTCATAAATTTTGTTAATAATATAGGGTCCGACATCTAAAGTTTTTTTCAACTAGTGCTTATTTCATGTCTGATTTGACAGATAATTAGTTTTATCCTTCCGCTGAACGAATATGGTTGCGTATACGCTTGAACAACGCTGGGAAATATTGCGACATTACTTTGAAAATCATGGTAATGTTGCAGCTCATTTTGATCTTGTCGGGTATGCAAACAAGCAAAATTGTCGCATTTGGGGCACAGAAATCCCGCACGCATACATTGAAAAGCCGATGCACCCAAAACGAGTCACTGTTTGGTGTGGATTTTGGTCCAGAGGCATAATTGGGCCATTTTTCTTCGAAAATGAGCAAGGAATGGCCGTTACAGTCATTATCGGGCCATGTTGAACGAATTTTTGTTCACAAAAATTGAAGAGAAGAATATTGGCAACAATTTGGTTTCAACAGAACGGCGCTACGTGCCACACAGCCGAAGCTAGACTCGATGTCTTGCGCCCTGTTTTTGAAAATCGCATTATCAGCCGCAGAGCTGGTGTCGTTTGGCCACCTCGGAGCTGCGATTTGACACTGTTGGACTATTATTTGTGGGGTGCCGTCAAAGATAAGTGTTACGCCGACAAGCCAGAGACAATTGACGCTTTAAAAGACAATATTCCTGAATCAATTGGTGAAATACAGCTGCACACAATCGATAATGTGCTTAAAAATTGGACCGATCGTGTAGGCTACTGCATGGCCAGCCGAGGCAGCCATTTGAATGAAATTATTTTCCATTATTAACCGAAAGGATTGTACTTTCAAATAAAAAAAGAAATTTGAGAAAATATTCAGTAGTTTTTTTTATAGCATTTTCAAAAAAAAAAATGTTATTTGGCGGACCCTATACAATGATTGTGTAAATTAGTTTTAGTATAAAATTGTTACATTACAAAATTTTCTTTGGAAAAATTAACCACAGTTTCTGTGTATTTTACCTAAGGATTGTTATGAGTGTAATTACTTGTTCTCATTTTTATTGTTTTTTTATAAATAAAAACCAGATGTGGATGCCAATGCTACCAACATTCAATATAAAATTTGAGATGCCATTTGCTGAAAAGTATCTTTTGTGCTGCCAATAAGTTTAATTTGTACTATTTTCCATCACTACAAATAAGCATTTAAATTCATAATCTGTAAACAAGGGTATGGGTTGCGCAAAGTTTGTTATTTTATTTTAATGTATTTTATATAAACATTTAATCACATAACCTGATAATCAGCCTATCATGAACAACTTTACTTTATTTGTGGTTACAATACGAAAAATTTACTTTTTAAAATTTTGTTCATAGTAAAGTAGTAATTTTTGGTGGGCTAAGCAATTTAAAATAAATTGGAAATTTTCCAATCCAATTCAAACTTTTATACATTTTGGGAAAGATTATTGTGAATGGATTGCGAGTCTGTTATGCTTTGATGTAGAGAAATGTACTTAATAACAAAATTAAAAATAAAAATAGGTAATTTTTTCGCCTTAAAATTGCCACAAAATTTCAGATCAATAATTTTTATATGCAAATCAAAAAGAAATAAAAAAAATATCCTTTTCGAAAATCTTAAAATATGTTTTGAAAATTACCCATACATCACTGAACACCTCTTAGTGTACAATGAAACAAGTGCTTGTACACAATAATTGAAAATTATTGTGGAAAAACGTCATACTTAATTTTTTTAACATTTGATATTTAGATATTTATGCTAAAATTTCTCCATTTATTATGCGTTGCTCTTAATGATGAATATTGAGCTCCTTTGCTATACAATATGATGTGGTTTTAAGTGCGGCTTTAAAAACTCCAAAAAAAAACATACATTTGCAAAATGGTAATCAACAAAAGCGTAAAAGTTAAAACCTTGACATCATCATGTAATACACGCAAACACACTTAAACATACAATGCTAAACAATAATAACAAACGTCAGTCATTTCAACAATATGTAGAAAATAGCAACAAAAAAATAGTAAAAGTATCATCATAGCCATCAACGTCAACATATATATATATTGACAGTCGCCAGCGGCTGGAAGTAATCTGCTCATATATTGTCGAAAAAATATGGGCGTAATATGTTGAAAATGAGTTAAAAATTTGCATTTAAATTAAAACGTGAAAAAAATTATAAAACACAACAACATTGATGAAAAACTAATACCAGCAAGCACTTACATACATATACAAATTTACACACACACATATACACACAATATGTGAATGCGTTCAAAAATTATACCTACTTATGTATATTGAATGAATTTTTTACCACATATGAGAAATATTAATAGCATATGAGACTTTCTAAAACAACTGCTCCACTATAAGAAAATGCATGTCGGTTTAATGTTAAACTTATAATATTTATTATCCTACGCTTGAGTCGAAAACTTTTTCCAATTATAAGAAAAGTATGCAAGGTTTACCCAAAATGACAAAAATCAGTTTGTGGCTTAATAATAACTTTTTTCAAAGTACATAATTATATTATTTCGATAGAAAACATAATTTTTGGTCCAATAAATGATTTTCAAGCGAGAAGAATTTAAAGTCAAAATTTAAAACAGAAAATTTATTTAAATAAACTTCACAAATATATTTACGCTAGGCTATGTTTATTAATGGAAACAAAGGTAGTTCATAATCTACTTATTAACAGAGTTACTATATTTTCTCCAAGTCTAACGGGACATTGTAAGGACAAGTTTTACGAATTTTTCTTTAACTCTAAAATTAGCTAACAGATTTTTATTTAAAATAAGCACAGCTAACACGCTGAGATTTTATTGTACACTGATACAAAGTTAGTAAAGTCAGCAAAAAAATATTATTCAGGAGGGTGCCTGCAGAAAGATTGCTAATATCAGAAAAATCGTGTTAGTGAAAATAAGTGAGCTGGTTTTTAGCAAAAAAAAAATCATAAGTTCAGCAAAAGTTGTGCTTAAACTTAGTAAATAGTAAATAAAAAAACTTTTGTTAAAGCCAATAAAATTTGTCTATATATTAGTAGACTGGAAAAAACTTAAGATATTTGTTGAAAAATTATATTTTTATTAATTTATTTGCTGAAAATTTATAAATTGCTTTCTTTTGTATTCTCAAAATTATTTACAAGGGAGCGGAGCGGCTGGAATAACTGGGTGTGCCGTTGCCGTTACTGAAAAATAGCTGGATACTATTAGTTCTGTGATAGACACTACACTGGGGGTAATAAGCCCGTGCGCGGCCAGAGTGGGATTAAGTGTTAATCCTCAGAAGTAGGACATGATATCCTTTACCAACAGGACCAAGATAGATCCTTGGATCTTGGCTAGGTTGGGTGGTATGAGCTTTGTTTTGAAACACCATGCAAGGTATCTGGAGGGATTATTTTCAACAGCAATTTGTTGTGGAAACTGAATATTGTGGAGAGGGTCAGAATACGACAAATGCTTTTTAAAACTTGGGGACTTTCATGCTCATGCATTGGTTTTATAAAAGCGGTTATTAGTTGTCTGCCGATTTGACATATTCATCGGGGAAGGACCCTTTAGGTAGACTTTGCGCCAACAGAGAGACGTTGGAGCATATTATGTGTTACTGTCCGGCTCTTGCGCGCTCCAATGCAAGTTAAGACGCCTGGCATTTGCTAGGCGAGTGTGGGGCACCCTAGGTACCATTACATTTGACTGATCTTTTTTTTAACACAGGTTATTGTTTCTAATCTGGTAACGCTGGGAAGCGAGGTCCTTCTCACCAGCCAGTCCAACCCAACCAAAAATATAAAAATATTCAGACTTCCGCACTGTTGACATTATTTAATTGAAAATCTACAAATATATAAAAAAAGTTACAAATGAAATAAAACTAAATTATCTCAATTAACTACATACTGCATAATAGATTTATTCATACAGAAAAATTTTTTTGGAAATTGTTCTGAATTTTTTCATTAATAAATAGCTCAGTTTGTCTAAAAATCGAATATTTTTTTTATATTTAAGCTCAGAATTTTTTTTTACTATCGAATTAGTAAATTTCAGCATATTGCTGAAGTAAAATTGAATATAAGGAACACATAAGCGTATGATTAATAAAATAATATGTATACGTATAGTGGTACAGTAAATCGAAACTAAATAAAAAAAACAATATAGTAGGAGAGCCATATGAAAAAAGAAAAAAAACACATAAGAAATTTTGGCCGCTTCTCATCACGAATCTGAGTTTGGAATTGAATAATTCCAAATGATGGATAAAAAATTGTAGTTTTGAAATTCGAAAAATTTATATTTTGGATTTAAAAGATTTTGGGTCACTGATTTTGAATCTGAAACAAAAAAAATAAAATACAGTCGTGCATTGGTTTATAAAGTGTGTGTTTAGGATTATTCAAAACATGCTAAAAAACAATATGAGGACTCTTTAAAGAGAAAATATTTCCAGTCATGTTTGATGGAAGTAAGTCCTCCAGCTCAAAACCGATAAACAAAGTATAGACAGTCTTAAACCGCAGTTTCTTTTTCATTTTGTCATTTTCGAAAAAAAATAAACTTTTCTAAATAAAGAGCTGAATCAAACAAAATTCAATAAGAAATGCTCATCCCGTTTTTTACTGCCTCTGCTTAAAAGCAAAACCTACTTTCAAAATCAGTAATTTTAAGTTAGAAGAGCGGTATAACTAAACAATAATAATCATGTTAGTTAAGCCCCTAAAAGTTGTTAAAAAGAACACACTTTTTTTTGACTTTTAATGGAAACTATTTCATTGAAAAACCTTTAAAAATTTAAATTTTACTTAAAAGCGAATTTATATTCTATTTATTTTAGTAGATCTCAATTTGATATCTATTTCGAAATTTATATTATTTGCATTAAATTTTTCTGGATTTCTATTTTAAATTACATATTACAAAAAAACTATTTTTTTTAATGGAAACTTTTAATAAAGAAATGGTTTTAGTAGCATAGTTGGAAATAAATTTGTTGCAGAGAAAAAGGGTAACAAATTTAAAATTTTACATTTCGCGTGCTTAATATCAAACAATTATTAAAATTGTACCGTTACCAAACACAATTATAATTTTTCGACACATTCAGAGCTGGATTCGACAAAGTAAATTCTACCCTGATATTTTACAGTATTGATATCTCAAGAGTATCTAAAATTTATTGGATTTCATTTTGGTTTTCGCAAAATCTAACATTAAATTGAATTTCCTTTTGTATGGAAAATTCATTTGAAATTCCAAATTTAATATTCAATTTCCACTTTTAAATCACGGTTCACACAGTTTTCTAATTCGCACTTTTTATATGTAAAAAAATATAATTTTTCAAAAAGAGACATTTGCTGTCTGGACACTAATGCAAGTTCAAAGGAGAATTTAAGCAAATTACTGCAAGATAAATGGCTGGGAAAAATTTATGAATTTACGAAAAATTTACCACGCCTACTTAGGCCCACTTTATATTGGATAATAAAAAATCTTGCAATGACATTTGAAACAATATAAATTTTTTTAACTGTACAGTTAGTATGCAAATGCTCATACATACCAATAAATTTTGTATATGTACAAGTGAAGGCTCAATACATTTTCTATAATGTTTAATACATTTTATAGTTGGTACACACACGCACTTCCACACACACACACACACACAAGCTCGCATAAATAAGTATATGTAAATTTTTAGCGATTAGTTGTGTTAGAGTAAAATGGCATAGCGCCTGACGTTTTATTTCTATATTATTTTTTTAAGTTGATGATATTTATGATGATTATGATGTTGGCATAGGTTGGCATGGTGATGTTTGGTGATGCCGACGCTGATGCATACCATCACGGAAGTGGTTCTTTTTGCATATCAAAGTTTGCGGTTATACATATGAAATCATGTAGGGAATAAAATTTTTCAATACTAATTTCTTTTTGAAATCATAGAATTTGTAATTATTTATGTGATGCAATGTACAAGTCGAAAATTAAATTTAAACAAGGCACGTCTTTTTTTATATATATTTAGAGTTAAACAAAAAAATAGAGTAAAATTTAATTCCCAAGAACAATAAAGAAATCTTTTATAGTTATTATAGAAATCTTTTATAGTTATTATATTATAGTTTTTTGGAACACCCATCTGCTAGTGTATAAAAACATGTCAAAATTTTGTTGTTGTTATTAAAAAGATTATTTTTTTCGAATGACACATTTGTACGAAGTTAAGTGTAAAACTTTCAATTACACAAAAGTTGAAAAAAATGTGAATAAACAAAATTTAAAGTTTGTAACGCTATCTATTTCTTGGTTTAAGTAAGCTGCGCATATTAGTATCAATAATTCTAAAAAATTATTGCACTCACCAAAAAGAGTCTGTAATGGTAACAGAAAATTTTGCTGTTATAACGGAAAATCTTGCTAATTTGAGCCCTTCGGTATTTTTTGCTAATCATAGCAACACATGTCTGCTGACGTAGAAAAATTAGTAGCCGCTACTAAATTTTAGTATTTTTTTGTAAAGTGAAATTTAAAAACGGGTTGTTAAAATCAGCAAAAATATTTACTAAATATTATCCATATTTGTACAATCAAATTAGTATAAAAAATTAGTAATCGCTACTAAATTTTAGTAAATTGCTGTAAACTCAATGATTGTAATATATAGCAACTTTTTTAATATTATTAAAATGCACATATTAACTCAACTATTTTTAGATGCTCGTACACATGTTACACTTTAAAGCTGATGATTTATTTTGAAATTACCTTATGAATTCGAATATACAAATTTATATACTTTTATCGGACAAAGGCTTAAAAAATAGTTTAAACATAAACAGATTATTCATTTTGTTTTAATTTGCTAATTTTTCTTTTGAAAAATATTTTTAGAAAAGTTTTTGGATTTCAAGGTAAGATTTTAATTGTTTAAAGGGCTGATTTTTAGAACTAAAAAAGTTTTGAGTACTATTTTAAGTGGATGTCCTATTTTTGGGCACGAGTCGTTTGTGAAAAGTATCTTCACTTCCGATCCCTTTTTTCAAGCTATGTAACATTTTAAGTTTGTAGGTGTAAGTTTAAATTTGAAATAACATTTCCTTCAATATCCACATTTTTAAAATTTGTATATTTTTTTTTGCTAATTTTATCAAATCGGTTTTAAAAAATATGTAAAATGATTTCAGAAGGTAGCAACAAAAATTTTTAAATATTCTGTTATTTGTAAAATGTAAATAGCAAAAAAGTTTGCTGAATAATATTTTTTTTTTACTAAAAATCAGTACAAAAATATTAGAGTGGGATTTAAAACCGTTTACAAATGTTTCTACTAACTTTATTTCCTGACTGTACATTTTAATCAGAGTTCATATTGCACGGGGGCAATATAGGGTTATAACTTTTTACTTGCGATAAACTACATGACATGGGAAATTTTTAAGAAAATAAATGTTCAAAGTATACCTACCAATTCCTTAAAAAATGATTTAACATTTATTTTAAATAGCTTCCGTTTTTGTATTTTTTTGTTTATAGACACTTTTTGTGTGAATGTGTTTGTGTGTGTGTGCGTGTGTTTAGGAACGTCTTCTAATTTGAATTGAAATAAATTTTTATATAAACAATTTAAATAAAAAAAGTTTCTGAATATATGTTTTTTGAAACAGCAAACAAATTTTAAATTCGTAATAACTGTTAGGGACACAAATATAGAAAATATTTCCGTTTTTGGGTAAATTTTAATTAAATTTTAAACAAATGAAAAATTAAATGAAACTGAAAAAAATTGGTAAATGATAGCAAATCATTACGAACAAATGTATAAAAAAAATTATATTTAGTTAGAGTATTGTTCTACCTTAAGTCTAAAAATCTAATATGATATTGTCATATTAGATTTTATTTACTTATTGCCTTTCAAAATGGTTGATCATTTTCATGATAGACAATACAATTGTTTCGTAGGCATCGCCCTACTCATCTGCATAAAGAAAATGATGGTTGGTTAATTTTAACTAAGACATTATATTCAAATAATAATATTAACAATATGAGAATTGTTTAAAGTAAAAAAAATGTCTTTATTCGTTAACCAATCATCTTGTCAACTCTTTTTGAAAAGCAACCGTTCTACATATGAGTATATATTGTATACCAACTATATGTATTTTATGTCCATGTCATAACATTGAAATTAATGAATGAAAGCAATAACAATTACAGCCGAGGTATGCTGTTAACAGCATACAGCCGAGGTATGGTTAACGAACACAGACATTTTTTTTACTTTAAACAATTCTCATATTGTTAATATTATTATTTGAATATAATGTCTTAGTTAAAATTAACCAACCATCATTTTCTTTATGCAGATGAGTAGGGCAATGCCTACGAAACAATTGTATTGTCTATCAACCATTTTGAAAGGCAATAAGTAAATAAAATCTATTATGACATTATCATATTAGATTTTTGGACTTAAGGTAGAACAATATTCTAACTAAATATATGCAGATATAGAAAGTCCAAATATAAATATTTTTTTATTTTTAAATACAAAAAATAACTGTATAAAAAAATTAGTATAGATATTTCTTTGAAATATAAATGTATGGTTCTTTATTTTTAAATGGATCGGAAAAGTTCTTTTTTATTAAACTATGTAGAAATTGTAAACTACGTAATATTATGAGTGTAGGACAATAGCGATGAGCAACATTTTGTTTTCTCAATGTTAACTTAAAAGAGTTAGTGAAATTTAACAGGGTAGGAGAAAGTTTTAAGGAATTTACTAAGGCTGCCACTTTCTTGACAAATTTCCGTACTGAAATATTTAGGATTTCTCAAAAAAGGAAAAGATAAATTTGGTCGGCATTTATCACTTAATCTCAAGCTAAATTATTTTTGTTTGGAAACGGTTACAATTAATTAAATATTAATTTACAATATTTTTAAAACTTCAAAGAAAGCTCAATTTTAAAACCAAAATATATTTGTAAATGGTCATCTTATATATATCCACAATTGTTTTAATACGATGATGTGTATATGTAACATTTAAGTCGTAAATGCCGGACCTTAGTAACAGTTTAGTATGGCTTTGTAAATATATTTCATTTATATAACTCAGCAACTCTGATATCTACGAATCTTTTATTTAAGCAGATCTTGCATATGGTGTAGTAAGGGTTATTCCAAGTGAACATAAAAAAATTCCTTAAGCTCTAAATAGGGAACGTTGACGTAATTGGTTTAAAGTGCGTCTTTACGTTTTTGGTAATCCAGTGCTCAGGATTTTAGTAACTTAACCAATAGAAAAATGTTTAAAAAACATTATGGATGAAATGGGAAGGCAATTGTACTGAAAATTAATTAAAAGAAGAAATTATAATATCATATTGTCAGTAGCAAGACAGTTGCTTCCCAAGCCATTATTATTTACCATTATGTCAACGTAAAAATATGGTTCTTATCTGCTCTTAAGTCATAAAGATGCATCTAAAAAAACTCTTTAACCAAAAGAAGGCAAAATCCAACTTTTATTATTTTAAAGTTATGTTTCTTGTTAATATTTATAATTATTAAGATGATCCAAAAACTATATAATATTCATTGATTCTAAAGCCTTTTTTGAAATTGGATCGAAATTAGTGGTAGCATGTCAATAAATTCTAATCAAAGTTAAAACATTCTAATACTTTATTGGAAATAAACCAAGTTTCCAATAAATGATATGACCCATAACTATTTAAATGTTTGATGAGAATTAATCGTAACAATCTAATGAACAAAAACGTATGTTTTTTTTATTTTATAAAATTAATTTTTTTTTAATGTTCCAATTCGTTTTCTTTTAGTTTTTGAAGCTTATTGTTTTTTAAAATTTTTATACTTGAGTATTTATAAAAGTTTTAAAAAACTGCAATAACTCCTATTTGAATTTTTAAATTTTTCTATGAAATTCGGCTCTCTTACTCAATAAGCCTTTTCTAAAGATTTTGATTTCCATGACAGCCACTAGTGGTGGTGTACCAAATCAAAAATTAAATTTTTGAGCCTTGTATATACTTAAAAGTTTAAGATTTTATTCAAATTCAAATTTTAATTCATTACTAAAGCAGATATCTAATAAAATTAAGTATTCGTTCGCTTCTGGATCGACAGGTATTAGTCTTCTAACTCGGGTATAGGTTCGGCAGCCAGTCATACAAAACTTTATATACGATCTTAGAGAATTGTTTAAAAATATTTGTATTTTTAAACAAATTTTTAAAATTTTAGTATGGCAACACTGGCAGCTCAATTTTTCAATTTCTTTTTTTCGTGAAAAGAAAATATCACATTTTTTTACTAATTGTCAAAATAAAGTTTAAAATAACTAATAACATATTCCACAATATATTTTTCCCATTTAAAAAATATCCAATTATTCAATTATCCAATTCAGCTTACTACTTTTGTAACACCTTTTTCCTTGCTACATATAAAAAAATTATTTTTAAGAATTTTTGAAATTCCTTGTATAGCCCAGGCTTCAGAGTGTTACATACGTTTTACCGTATTTTTATATCGCTATCCTAACTAAAATTATCGCGTCTAGAAGGTGGGTGTAGCTTTAAAGCAAAGTCAGTGTAAAGTGTGTTAAAATTACACTATATGGCGTATACGTGATATTTAACAACAAATTAAATTAATCATACGTCTGTTTAATAACCTTGCAATTGTAATATTTTAAACTTTAAGACTAGATTTAATGCACAGTTGAAAAAACAGTTTTTTTTGATGTCTGAAAAGTATATCAATATAAAAAAAGGATAAAATAGTAGTTTTTTTATTATAATAATTAATAATAACAAAAGATCTTAAGTTCATTTTAAGCTTATATACAAATTAAGAAGATCGAAGAAAACTAACAGAAATTTCATGAAATAGTAACAATAATTATTTAAATTATTGAGGAAAGATCAAAGAAAATTTTCAAACGTGAAAATATAAAATTAAAAATTAAATTTTTTATTATGAGTGAATGGTTAGAAAATTTTAATCGAAAAATAGGTGCATAAAAAACAAAAATATACTTCTTCCAGACAATGCAGGATCGCATCCAAAAAACGACAATTTTAAAAATATTCAAATACAATTTTTGCCTTATAATTTTACTTCAATTAGCCAACCCTTGATCAGGGTGTTATTAAAAATGTTAAGTATATTTATAGAACTTTGATACTGAAGCACGTATTAGCAAAAATTGAAATAACAGAGCCCACGATGTAGTAAGCCGTGTAAACTTATTGGATGCGGTTTATTTCGCTAAAAGTGTACGGAACGTAGTTTCTTTTGAAACAGTTAAAAACTGTTTTCGTAAGGTAGAGTTTACGTTTGGCAGCCAAGAATGTCAGACAACATTTTATGCTGATTTTGAGCCTGAAGATGAGTTGCCGAAGATATTTGCCTAAATTAAAAAAAGGTCTCGCAGGGGTCAGAGTGCAAAGCTTAAATGATTTTTATTATGTCGATGATGAATTAACAGTTGAAGGGTCACCTTAGAACTTTCGGGTTTAAAAATAATTAAAATTTGACCTTCAAAGTAAAAATAAATAAATAAAATATTTTTTAAAACAGAATTTACCAAATAAGAAAAAAATTATTAATTTGTTTATGTTTTAACAATTTTTAAGCCTTTGATTTTGTTTTTAATTTTGTATAAAATATTTTTTGAAAAAAATAAATAAAATAAAAAAAAATTGATGCCCGATAAAAAAAAATAAATTTGAAATTTTGTACTAATATTTAGTAATTTTTTTTTTGCTGATTTAAGCAAACAGATTTTAAATTTCACTTTACAAAAAGTATACTAAAATTTTGTAGCGGGTACTAATTTTTCTACTAATTTCATTGTACTATACGTCAACAGACATGTGTTGCTAAGATTAGCAAAAAAAACATTGGGCTCAAATTAGCAAAATTTCCTGTAATAACAGCAAAATGTTCAGTTGCCATTACAGACTTTTTTTGGTGAGTGCACCAAGTTTTATAAATTTACATAAAGAAATACAAAAGTTATGGGGTTTCAGCCGTTTTGTCCAACTGTGTACTAGTAGAAGATTACAAAATTTTAGGGGGGAGGGGGAAAGCAATGATCAAATAACTTATTTTTTAATTCAAATCATTGTGACTTAATTCATATCATACCTTTTGAATTTCTTAAAGCGCAAATATCCACAAACTAAAAATTATACTGACTTTGCCGAGTTATTTAAAATCAAAATATATGACTACTAAAAATCCGCTTTGAGAAATCGGTCCGAAAAATTAATATTTGTCACTACCGCTTTCCTTATAATCATACAGCTTAAAAATAGGGCCAATCAATGCACGATTGATCTTTAACATTTAAAAGAAAATATTATAATTTGATCCTTACTCAATTATACTTATGCCCTTTTTCTTTGAATCTTTTAACACTTTTACATAAGTTTTAACATGTTTATGCCGAAATCATAATTGGCAGGAGTAATTCATGTTAAAACTGTATGATGCTTTAGCAAGCATTGGACATATTTTGCATAAAATATATTGTCATTACTCGTTCTTTTTGCTTCATATTAACGTTTTAAGTATCCGTCGTCTTCTACTTATTTCGCTCTGTTTCAGTCATTGTCAGCCTTGGTAATCATAATGTTGTTGTTGTTGTTGTTGAGTTCTGTTAGTTGTTAATTACTTTCATTAAATACTGCTCAACTGCAGTTGAAATTGAATTTACTTTTAATTAAAAATTCACAAAAAGATGTTTTTCTTGGCAGTAACATCAGTTTCAACAAAACTAATGTAACAAAAATACGACAACGTAAAGTGTGTATGTATGGATGTATGTATGTTAGCGTGGCTCAAAATTGGCCTTTGTAGGAATTTCACTTAGTGCAGGAGTAGAGGAATTGTAGACACATGTAGATTATATTAGGTGTGAAATAAAAATAAATCTTTTGTATAGCCTCCAAGGAATTATAGTCTGCTGCCCCGCAGCCTAGAAGAAGTGTATAATACATGTTGCAGCATCTCAACAATCTTCTTGCAGCACTTTTAGTTTCTATCTTACACTTAGTATTAATCCCAATAAGGTCCTTAAACCACCCTAGTCAAGGAAAGAAGGAAGCCGAATGGTATTATTCCAGCAATGAAAAGACTTGGGACCCCTCCACATCCTAGGTGTTCCTCTGATAAACTCGGCAGATGCACCACATAAAGGTTAAGGACTAATAAAGTGACGGCCCCTCGAACACAGGAACCTAGCTTATGATCCACTCAACTCCGATGCACATACATAGATGGCGAAAGACTCCGCCTGGAGTATGGGCAGATACCTGACCATTAGAAGAGCATGTTTATAATTGCGTCCATAGACGCCCGTATCCTTATCTAGGACCCCAGAGCAGAATCCCTAGATATACCTGTTTAGAAAATTATCACTTCGTAATTCCTAACAAAAATCCACTTTGGTAACATTTTCTTCGCGACCTTTGCCAGTGACTGATCAAAAAGGAACTCTGCCATGCGTTCTAGGTAGTATATTAAGCATGACACAAGTTTCGATTGTAAGACACATCTTTCTGGCACCCGTATAATCAGGTTTGACAGGAAGTGGTCTTCTGACTTAGGTATAAGTTCGGGAGCCAGTCGTCCTCTCACTCGTGTATTGGTTCGGTATACAGTCATCTTCTGACTCGGGTACAGGTTCTTTTGCCAAAACGAAATTTAATTCACAAGAAACTCTTAGCCAGAAGAAAAATTGTTTCCAAAAAATGTTTCGTTCTTTTACTCCACAGCAAATTATGTCCAACGAATGTTACGTTTTGATATCGTCTGTAAAGGAGAAGTAAGATACCTTTTTTAAATTGATTGAGAAAAATATATTACTTTCACATTGATCAAAAATTTCAAAATCAAATGAAAAGTATACCTCAAAAACTCAATTCCAATTTGGCGGAAATATTTCTTACCATTACCATTGACCACTGACCTAAGCGAAATTTCTTTAAAGGCCAACTTTAATCCACCCTAATATACCTATATATGTATGTGTGTATAAATGTATTGGTCTCGTAAAGAGAACTTACAATTTCTTATACTTTTTTCCTAGCAATCGCAACAATAGCATAGTGATGCTACGTTAATTTCTTTAAGTTATGGTGCAGCACAAACAATTCTACAGTTTGCAAAAGTATTCATTTGCTTTAGCAAATTAATATGTATGTGTTTTTTTAAATATGAATGTTTGTGTGTAAGATAGTGTCTGGTGATATTTCTATCATTTTGACGCTTTTAATGTATGGAGTACAAAATTGCGTGGCAATGGCATTGGCAATTAGACAATAGCTTTACCAGTAATTCAGTTTTTTGTTTTTAAAAAGACTGGACAAATAAAAACATTCTAGGCAAGCAAATACTACAAGTTTTGGTTTAACAGTAAAAAGTTAATTGAAGTTTAAGCTAATCTGAAAGGCTACAAATATATTAAATATTTGTACAAAATTGGTAATTCTTTCAAACACAATTATACAGAGCAGCAAAACATTTCAGCCCCAACGTTTCCATTGCAGAATGAAAGTAGATCATTAGTTATACAAAGCTTTCATTTGTAAGCATTCAAAAAACGACCATTCAAAAAATTTGTTTTATTTTTTTTTTTATATACTCAAAAACCTGAAATAACGATTTTAAAATAAAAATCTTGAATGATTTGTAATATTTAAAAAGAAAAATGCATACCAGTGCATTCATATAAATTATGTACACTGAAACGTTGTATTTTTTATCACATTTGCGTCGAAAATGTTTCAGCAAAACCCTAAAATTATCACATAATATATTATTAAAAACAAATTGGGTCCTTAATATTGTACTTTAAAACTGCACCTTTGTTTTGCAAACAGAAAAGTGTTGGCAACAGGAAGCGGGTGTTTTGTTTGTTGCGTTTATTGTCTTTGTAAGATTTTCTCATTTATTCATTTCCATCGTTTGGTAAATTTGTTGTCGCACTGATTGGTGCCGCATTGGCGGCAAAGTTTTTGCTTTCTCAAGTACTTCGATGAGTATATTTTTGTTTGTTTGTTTTTTTTTTGTTTTATATTATCATCCTTACTATTGCAATCGCTCCTACCACTAAACGGAGTGTATACAGAATACACAAGTTGTCATTTTAAGGAGTTTTATTCAAGTGTTTTTACAATTTTAAATTTACAATTTTTTTGTGACTTGAATAGAAATCCTCTTCACTGTGCAGTTCTTTGAAATATAGTGGAATGAATACCACCAATTGTTTAAATAAGTATGAGTGAGTGTATTGAAAAATCAAAATATAAAGTGGTGTACAACTAAAGAAACAACAAAAGATAGTGGTACTTTGATATGTACCCTATATCACATTTCTATCAAAAAATATGGTAATAATAGCCAGTTTGCGAATAGATTAACATGTAATGATGAAAAGCACATAAATCATTTCCTTGCAATTTATTTTAAAATACAAAATAATATTTATATATTTTTTTGCTTAACAAGAAAAACAGCATTATATTATATATTTTTTTCGCTTAACAAGAAAAACAGCACACGTATTTATTAACCTTTCAATCACACTAATGGACAAGGTTTTTGCACACTTAAAAAAGTTTGTAAGTTAAAATAACTGAAAATATCATTTAAAAACCGCTCTACTTAATTTTCATTTAAATTAAATGCCATTTGTTATTTATTTTTAAATGTTGATTAATCAACTGACACATCCGTAAGAAACAAATGATATAATCAGTTAAAATAAATGTCAAAATTTTACCTACCAATTCCTTAAAAAATAAATGTTTTTATCATTTGTTTGAAATTATTTCCGCTTTTGTATTTTTTTAAATACTCGTACAATACAAAATGTATGTATGCATATGAAGCTATAAACACTTTTTGTATGAATGTGTTTGTATATGTATGTGTGTTTATGAAGTTCTTGTAATTTGTATTAAAAAATTTTGTATATGTATATACAACCTGTTTTAATAAAAAAACAAATTGAAATTTTTTGAATATTTTTTTTGAAACAGACAGCAAACAAAATTTAAATTTGTAATAACTGTTATCAACACAAATAAACCACAACTTTCCGTTTTGTGCGTAATTTTTTTTGTTAAATTTCAAACAAATGAAAAAAATAAATGAAACTGAAAAAAATGGTAAATGATAGTAAATTATTTCGAATAAATGTATAAAAAATACATCATACATAGATATTTCTTTGAAAAATAAATGTATGTTTCTTTAGTTTTAAATGGAACGGAAAACTTTTTTATTAAACTACAAACAATTAAAGCAAAAAAAAATGGTAGTCATATAGTGACTATAACTTCTTTCATTGCTTTCTAAACATCAGTTGACATTCTTTTATGATTTTTTGATGTTATTCTAAGGCACTTTTAAAAGAATTCATGTGTTCATATTTCAAATGCAGTGGTGTGGATATAAACCCGATGCATATCTTAAAAAATCACTCTTCATTACTTCTAAAGCATAAGTTATAGTATATCGAATATTTTTTGAATCTTAAGCATTTATTCAAATTGAAAAAATATTTCTGATGAAATTTTTTATTTTTTTTATTAAATAATTTTTGATATCTTAGTTAAAATTTATACAGTTTTGCAATTTTTATAGAAGTTTTGAAAAATCAAGAAAAACTGATTTTTTTAACCTTTAATTGAAACTAGTTGCCCTGACGCAATCTGTGCATTTTTGCATTATGTTTATTATTTCACACTACCTCATTTCCAGTTTTAATTCAGAATTTATCAAAATAATTTTAAAATTGTGTAAATATTATTTCAAATTGCCCAAAAATGTTTAAAATTGTCAAAAATTATTTAAAATTGTTCAAAAATATTTTAAAATTATCTAAAAATGTTTGCATATTGTACAACCAGTTTTTAAATTATCCAAAAATATTTTAAAATTTGTCTAAAAATTCATTAAAATTTTTGAAAAATGTTTCAAAAATGCTTTTTCACTTATGCAGAATTATTTATTTGTTTTGATAAAGAATATTTGTATATCAATGCATACATTTCGCTTCTTTAAACTTATTTTTCTGCATTCTTATGAATTTTAATCAAAGCTTAAATACTACAAAGTATATGAACATTTTCCACCCATGCATCAGAATATCTAATCATTGTATTATCATTGCTTCCTTAGAGTAAAGTATGAATAATGCTAGTATGTAGCTACATTTGAATACTTCCATCCTATGACACGCTAATGTTAAATTCATCGATGAAACCATCAGAAAAGAAGTGATGCCTTTGCCATAGTAGTGATGCTTTTATTGCTTCTTTGGCAGCTTCATTTTTGCTGGGATAATATTCTGAGTGCACAGATTCTACTAAAACTTTTTTAAAAGATTTTGTTTCTTCAATCCTAAACTGGATTCAAAAAAGTTGTATCAAATTGATTTTTCGAGATGCGATCCTTCGCTCTGTAACGTCTGGCTCATAATAAAGTTACTTTGTCAGTCAATATTGCAAAGAAGTTTTTAAAAATCTGAAAAGGTGACCTACGTATGGCACACACTTAAAGACTGTTCACAGGAGGTGTGATATGCGCGGCTCATACTCAAAGGATCTTCAATACTCAACTATTGTTCGAAGCATACTCAACTATTGTTCACAGCTCAGCACACACTCAAAGGATGTTCACGAGTAGTGACCTATGCACGGCATACATACAATGGATGTTCGCAGGAGCTGACCCATACACGGCACACTGTTCTGTACTTTTAGTTACAATAATAAATCTTAAGAAGGGTAAGTGAGAATAAACAATTACTTGTAAATAATTGTATGTAATTTTACCAAACGGTGCTATGAAGTGTTTGAACTCAAAGTGTGCCAAATAAACGTATATCAAATTATATATTGAATTATGATACCATCTTGCATTTCAAGAATGTCATTCAACTATTACTCATTGGAATTCTCACTACAACATACTCAAATGATGTTTGCAGGATGCTATCTACGCACAACACACTCAAAAGATCACTGAACGAGGTCGGGTAAATATGTTTGTGACTTTTTGATTGAAACACAGATTTTTGTATAAAAAGTCATTTTATTTTTCAACATTTTTTATTTCATCCAAAAAATAAGATTAATCGATTTATCTTCCAAAAAATAAGATTCATCTTTGGTGTCAAATCTCTTTCCAACGAGCCATTTCTTCAGGTTTGGAAACACAAAATATTCATTCGGGAATTAATCCTCAGAATAGGGCAGATGTGGGAGCATATCGTAGCCTTATTCATGTTTTTTTGCCATGGTAACAACACATGCGTTTGTGGTCGATTGTGAGAAAATGCGGGACCCATCTTGCGGAAAGCTTTCTCATACCCAAGTGATCATTCAAAATTGAAACCACTGAGCCATGTGAGATATCTATGACTCCCACAATTTCTCGCACTTTCAATCTCTGATCGGCCAACATCATATCGTAAATTCGTTCAATTGTTTCGGGTGTCAAAACCTGATCTAGGCATCTAGAACGTTTGTACAACGAAATTTGGCATACACTCAGCTGCAACCAAAATTAATATAGATTAACGGTTATAAGAATACTCACGCGATATTTGTAGAATTTATAAAGAAATTTACAGAACTTCGAAGGATACTCGCACGACCTCAAAAGATGTGTTATAAAAGATCAAAAATGTTAATATCGGGCGACCGTTAAATTCGCTGAGACTGTCAGGCCACAATTAATAGGTATCCCTAAAATTCTTAATCTTTTAGATGGACTGCGAGAAAGGGACTTGTTACTGGACATGTCATGTGACCGGTTAATTAAGATGGAGACCGGTCACGGAACCGGTTTTTTATATGAAAAGCACCGTTCACTTTAACATGGGCTTCTCCTAGGAGGGCTTCAATGGACATGTCACAGGACTGATCTAAAAGAACATGTCAAATAACTCACCCCAAAGAAAATATTACGGGATTCGTATTTTCAAACTCATCATGTGTTAGAAGTTTTAAAGTGAGCATGTGCACGCAGAGAAAAAACATGGTTGCGACATGATCACTGCTACTATATTGTGCTTGCTACAATCGGGTAAGGTTGTCACAACCATATTATTGGTTGTATAACCATCAACATGGTCGCTACCATCATTATTATAGTAAATATTTCACTATTTTATGATTGCCACCTTCTATTTTAAAACATGATTGGCTGTAACCATACTGTGGTAACAAAAATTCTGACTATGAAAAAAATATGATAAGTATGCAACCATAAAATTTTGGCAACAATCAGTGTTTTCATAAAAACCAAAATGTCTTAAAAAAACAATCATGTATTGTTAACTAAAACTGGACAAATATCAGATGGGTAGAAAATACCTTCCACATGTCATTAAAACATTTTATCAATTGACCTATTAAGATCCAGTTTATTTTTTTTTAACTTTAGAAGATTTTTTTGAGGGTTTTTTTTCGAAAATTCTTTATACATGCAATATTATTAAAAATAATCAATTCATTGTGAAAAAGATTCTATATGAAGATTTTATATGGATAATATTATGATAATCCAGAAATCATAATATAGTTATGGGGACCATAATGTTATAACATTTTGAGAATACTATGATTACATGCAATCATATTATGATAAATTTAACATCATAATATGTTTATTTAGAATCATAATATGCTAATTTTTGGATCATAATATAACTGTAGGGTCAATATTATGGTAAAATTATGAATATTTTATTATTATAATATGATAACCATAATATAGTACGACTATGGTTGGCACAATCATAAGCCCAAAAATATATGATGCTCTTCGAATATGATTCTCTCAACCATGTTTTTTCTTTGCGTGTGGTTAGTTTTTTAAGAACCGCTACTGTTTTCACCTAACACGGAACTTTTCAGACCCACGTATTGGGAGACTTTTTATACCGATTACGTGACTGGTACTTCTAGATTCATCACTAAATGTAGTCTTCTAAACCGTTCACGTGGTAGGTTCTTCAGGAACAGGTACTATTTCCACATATAATCTGATATGTATTTTCGGAACAGGCCTTTTTTTAACCTATCACGAGAGAGGGCGCAGGGTATCGATCACAACAAGTTTTTTTTAATCGACTTACAAGCTTTCCTAAAATAATTAATAATGAGTCATAACATTTCGCTGAGAGATTATATGAAATTTAATTTCTTAAAAGTATTACAGATTTTGAAGTATTTCTCCGCAAAATTGAGCCAAATATACTTTAAAAAAATAATGTAAGTCTAGTGTTAGACTAGCGTAATTTTGGCTTTGGATTAAAGTCATAAAATATTCTTATTACTGAAACAAGTATATATATGGCATATTAAAGTTACTGGAATGAAAATAACTGTACGTAATGGGTTTACAGGCATACAGCATTACTAACTCCCAATAAAAATTTAAAACTTATTTTAACTCAATTAAAATCATTGATCCTATAAATTTTAAACTTTTAATCCCATTCAACAAGCGTAGGTCATCATAATGTCGGATTTTATTTATAACAATTTTATTTTCTGTTTATTATTATTTGTTTGTTATATTGGGTGTTATTTAATAGGCGGATTTAAATGTGTTTGTAATTAGTTTTATGTTGTTGTTATTATTGTTGTTTTATTGTAAAAAGTTTTTGTGTTTTTTTTTAATCATTCATTCAGTCTTTGTGTTTATACATCATATAAGTAAGTTATTCATTCCCCTTCAGTATTTTTGTTATTGTAGCTTTTTGACTGTCTGGAACAACTAACAACTCCATAGAAGTAATACTAAGAAGTAGTCGTAGTAGAAACATCCAAACATTGATGCTATTAAAATTGTATAATTTTTGTTAAGTTACAAACAATTTGCATAATTAGTATTTTATTTAAGAATGTCACTAATAGAGTATTTTGTTGGTACTTAAAAATCTTGGCATGAAATCTACTTAATACTTTTTCAGCATTCACTTTACAAGCGAGACAATTTACAATGTATAAGAACATCTAGGATATTATTTTTTAGATATTATTTCAACTAACTAAAACAAAAGCCGTTAAAAGTTTATTTGTTTCTGAATCCTTTATCAATAAAATAAAGTAAAAAAAAGGCTTAAATTCGGCTGTGCCGAATCTTGAAATACCCTCCACCAATATCCGGAAAAATGTTTTTTACTGTTTTTGATACAAATAATGTAAAATTATGGAGGTGAAAAAAATTGTTTGAGGTGAAAAACTTTTTTGAATGTGTAAATAAATTTTTGGTTGGAAAACATTGAATATAAAATATTCAATTCTAAGTGACTAGTGAAAAAACAACACAAAATAGTTTAATTGTCGGCCGGTCGCTACTATAAAATTGTATTAAAATGCACCAATTTTTATGAAGAATGAAAAGGTATCTTGTCATTTCCACTTATAATTTTTTAACCGCGGGACGATTTTAAAAATCTAGGTAAAAATGAAAACCCCGCGTGCGTATTCGCGCCGTGATTGCCATTTCAACAGACCGATAGACAGACAGACGGACATCGCTAAATTGGCTTAAAATTGCATAAGGATTACGAATATATGAACTTTATGGGGTGTTAGACTTATATTTCGACATGTAACAAATGGAATCGCAAACTGATATATATCCTCACCATATATGGTGGAGGGTATAAAAAAGTTAAAATAATTTTAAATTAATTGATAATCATTTTCAATAGGACAATAGTACAATGGATAAAAGAATACTTTGCCTTAAAAGTTTTAACATTTTTGAATAATATTGTATAGTGTTTGTCAGGGCAGCGACTTTCATTAAACTTCATGTTTGTAGTCAATAGCGCTAAAAGCGATGTTGACGAAATACTTTTTCGAATCAAAAAATTTTCAACAAAATCTCATCGATTTATTGTAGTATATTTTGTTATCAATATTATATCATATTTTTGCATATTTGGCTTTTAAATGTATATATTTTTACATACTAAATGATTTTTAATGTCTATTATTGTGTACTATACCTTTAGTTGGAAAATTGCTTTAAACTAAAATCTTATTTTAATTAAAACAACACTAATGGATAATTTTTAAACTTCGAAAAAAGAAGAATCATTCGGGTGTTATATATTTAGAAAATAATATTGGATTTCATATAGATTATTACTAATATTATTTTTTTGGCTAGTATAAATCGAACTTTTAACCTCCGTATATGTAAAAAAATTTTGACCTGGCAAAATATCTCCTTTTTTATTTTTAATGCAAAGTTTTCGATTATACTACATATTTTTTGGTTTTCAGAGTATATTTTTTAAACGCATATTTTTAAATTTTTAGTGCATAAAAGTCGTTGTCCTCGTGATTATATTTGAAAATATTTTAGGAAAGTACCATTGTACCGTGCGATAAAATCTACCTTTTTATTAGAATCCTGGAGATTACATAGGCGAACATGGTGTATTCTGGGAAGTTGGGTAATTTAGAATTTTTCTATATCATTTTTGCATATTTAATAAATTTAACACCTACTAGAGGCATCAGATTTTTAATTGACAGCAGCAGTTTAATGCAGAGGTTTACAATGTAAAAAACATAGAAAAAAGTATGGTAATGCATTGCAACTATTGGACAATCTATGTTAGGTTAATATATTAAAAGTGTTCCTTTATTGTTTTTGTATTTGTGCAAAGTACCACTCAGAAAAGTCCTCTTCATAATTAATGTTTTGCTTTCTTAAGAAAGAGATAAAGAGATATGAAAGGTGGTGAAATATGAAGGGCTTCAAAAATGGCAACACTTTAATTGCGTGAGATGATTGATCTTAGAACAGTTGTTAGCGACAAATAAATATATCGGTGACTCCAACCAAACCATTCGGTTGTCACAATGAATCTGTTTTCTCTGTGTACTAGCAAAACAAATTGTTTTTTTAATTTCAGATGAACCAGTCGTAAGTTATCCTGACCACACCGAGGAAACTTTTTTTTTTGAGAGTTCAAGGGAAATTAGGTCTCAATGGATGAATTTTTAAAATTTCGAAATAAAAATTTCATAAAGTCCTTACTACATATATATTTTTGATGTGCTTAATTGTTTGATCAATATATTTAATTTGATATATTTGAAAAAATCAGTAAATACACGCTTTTTGAGCCTTCGAAACCCATTTAAGCGAAGGAATTAAGAGAAAAATTTAATTCCTTAGCGAATTGAGCGAAAATTTTATGAATTTATAAAAAATCATTCCTTGGGGAACGAATTCCTGGACCAAGAGGTGAATTAACTAGATTTGAATGAATTCTTTAATGAATTAATTCAATATTTTTTATTTTTATTCCTTTATTAATTAATTTTTAATTCTTTGAATTCATTAACAGAAATTAATACCTGTTTTTTTTTTGATGGATTCAAAAAAGAAATTAATTCTTCGAAGCTCTGCATAGGTAGGATACTTTGAAAGCAATAAACAAATTAAAGCTTAGATATATGGATTAGTTAGTTTAGTTTAGTGACGACAATGCTTGAAAAAAAGTGGGGATAGCTGTCCCTTCCCTGCTGAAAAAGAACCTATCCCAGGACACGTCACATGACCGGTCACGGGACCAATCACTTTAACATGGGCTTGTCCTATGTGAGGGTCAATTGCCTTCTGTGATATGTCACAGGACTGGTTTAAAAGGACAATTCGTGACTTTAAAACCGGTCACGTGATAGGTACTTTAGGAACCGTTGCACAGTGCTTTGTCCCATAGGCAAAAATCAAAAATTAAGCATGGACTCAAATTGTTCTTAAAAGTTCATTTTTTGAAAGACAAGAAGTTAACTGAAATAAATATGCAAAAAAAAATTTAGTCTGATTGCTTTCGCCGTCAGTAGAGGGCGCCAAAGTTTGAAAATATTAAGCAAAAATTACTGAACAAAAAATATTGTTTTCAGTTGTTTCACGAAAATGATTCTCAAAAATATATTTTTTTAAAAACTGATTTAAAGTTTTATTTTTTGAATACTTAGATATATTTGTAGTAAACCTTTAATACACTATTTAATATATATTTGAAAACAAATATTTTTTACAACTCCAAAAAATAGGTTTTTTTTTGGTGAAAATTCGAAAATTTCTTAAGTTTGATGGAGTATAAAAAAAAATTATATAAAATTAAATAATTTTTTATTTCGGTTTTTGTAAGTCTATAATATTACCCAACATATTATTAAAAAAAAGTGCCGGTTTTTCACAAAAAATCAAAATATTGGCTTTTGTAAAAATGGCTTAATTTGTGATTTTTACCGCATTTTTTTGACTTATATGATTGAATATTGACCAATTTTCAGCAAATTGGATATATGTACAAATATCAGTAAAAAGAATTAGTCACAATCATCATGTACCAAATTTCATTCGAATCGGATGAAAATTTTGAATAGTCTACTTACAAACTATTCTTTTAGCTCCCAATGAATTTGAAGAACATACTAGGAATATGGAAAAATTTCTTAAGTTTTTTTTTACAAAAAATCAAAATATTGGCTTTTGTAAAAATGGCTAAATTTGTAATATTTACCGCATTTGTTTGAAAAAATGTATTATCTTTGATTGAGTATAATAAAAAATTATATAAAATTAAATAATTTTTTATTTCGGTTTTTGTAAGTCTATAATATTATCTAACATATTATTAAAAAAAAAGTGCCGGTTTTTCCCAAAAAATCAAAATATTGGCTTTTGTAAAAATGGCTAAATTTGTGATTTTTACCGCATTTGTTTGAAAAAATGTATTATTTTTGATTGAGTATAAAAAAAAATTATTTAAAATTAAATAATTTTTTATTTAGGTTTTTGTAAGTCTATAATATTATCTAACATATTATTAAAAAAAAGTGCCGGTTTTTCACAAAATAATCAAAATATTGGCTTTTGTAAAAATGGCTAAATTTGTGATTTTTACCGCATTTGTTTGAAAAAATTTATTATCTTTGATTGGGTATAAAAAAAAATTATATAAAATTATACAACCTATTTTATTATAAAATTGCATTGAAAACGATTGCTATCGTTCTTAAACAAATTTAACATTATTTTGAAGTTGTTTTACAAAATTTGAGGGAATAAGTGTAGCCCTTTTTAAAATTATCAATTTTTGACATATTTTCTCTATACATATGTATATACATAATGAAGCCATTTTGTAAAATTTATTTTATAATTGTAAAGTTATATTTTTCGATAATGGTAAATTGTATTTAAAATTGTGTATAGTTGCTTTTTGGATATCTGTGTAAAAAAATAAAATCCCAGAAGTATATATCTGTATTAATAAATGGCAAAATTGGGAAAAGCTTAGTTTTTGAGAAAAAGGACATGTGGGAGAAAGTCAAGTACTTGTACCGAATAAAAAAAAATCTCCAGAGATCTAAAAAGTATCTTTTTAAAACTTATTATCCGTTTTTAGTACATTCTGATCATTAATGTAGCTAAAATTCAATTTTTGAGGAAAAGGATACGAAACGAAAATTGTCACAGAGCAAAAAAGTATAATTTCATAAACTATTCCGAATTCTTACTGTATTCTTATCATTAATGTAGCCAAAATGTAGATTTTAAGAAAAAGGATATATGGGAGGTTGTTATGTCCTTGCTCCGAATGAAACAAAATTAAGCACTAAGCTAAATGACATAATTTAACAGAGATTTACCAATTTTTGCTTCATTCTGCTCATAATAGTAGCTGGAATTAAACTTTTAAATTAAAGGATGTATCGGAAGTAGGCGTGTCCTTGGGCCGATTTTTTCGAAACTTCAAATTTTTCTTAATTTAGATATTCTGAGCCAGCATACCAAATTTCAAGTTTCTGCGACAACTCCTCTAATTTTGCCGATTCACTATATGGGGACAAAGCACTGTGCGTTGCTCTTTTCACCTATCCCGTGATAAATAATTTACAAAAAAAATCATTTTTGGTAATTTTGAGGACGGTGCAGTACTATTGTATTTTTAATGATGTTTGGTACCCAATTGAACTTGTCGTCTATCATCATTGGTTGAGGGCATTTAAGTAAATCGTTAAATTCTAATAAAGCTTATGTAAAATCTAAAATATTATTTTATTAATTTTTTATTTATATTAATTATTATACATATAATTACAGACTATATCCTAAAACCCTAACCGAGCACAAGCAATGAAGGCTATCGACTCGTTTTAGCGTGAGTCTCTTAATCACTAAATATGGTTTGGTTTTTTGTTCTCTACAACTCATTTATGTTTCATTAAGATATATGAGTTACATCACTATTCCTTGATAGTGTTAATTCTAAAACACCTGCAGAATTACAAATGTTGCTTCTTCTGCATAATAAATTTGCCAATAAGGAACAACTGCATGTTAGTGTTTAACAAGTCATAAATGACAAGTTATCGATTGGTCAAATCAAATATATAGAAAACTAAAATTAATTAAACAGGCCAAATTTAAGAAAACTAATACTCATTCTTGTTAAAGATTCCATAGAACTTTTAACAATATGATGCTAATGAGTTTGCTTATAAACAATATACTACAATTTCCATGTTTAAACTGAACCTAAAAAAAATTTTTTTTTACTCTTTTCTACAGTTTCAAACTCTATTCTTTTGGACTCATTTTACTACAACTTAGTTGGCAATAATGTTCAATAAATATTAAGAACTCAAGTTTCCTTCATAAGATATGAGTCTATGTAAACTTATAAAAAGAGGTAGTTTTCATTTTTGAGGGTGTGTAACAAAACGTTGTAGATGTGTATCTACATCTGCCTTTTAATTTGTAATACAATCACCTTGCAAAACCAAAAAAAAAAAAAACTGCATATACTAAAATAAAACAAATCTTGTTTGTCGATAATTACAGGGCACTTGACTGTACACAAGGCAAGTGAGAGTGAACACTATGTCAGTGAAGTACAAGTCATTTAAGGTTTTGGTAAAGAATTCAATTTTATCATCCGCAGAGTTTTTGTAACAACTAAATTGTATTAAAATACACTATAAAAATATATTGTTGTGAACAGTCATTTGTATTTTCATGTTGTGAAACATCAAATAGTAAAGAAGAAGAATAACATTTTTTTATAAAATTATAGAAGCAAAAATAAAAAAATAAAAATGGCATTCACTTGACACTGATATGTTATGATACTAAATACAACAGTTAATAAAGACAGCGAATGAAGTTGTAAAGTTGTATTACATTTTTAAGTGTAAATTACGAACAACAATTTTACACTATGTCAAAGTGATACACGATACAACAATATAATACCCGTTGTGAATTGAACAATTGAGAAAATATTGTCGAGGTGGAAAAATGTTAATAGTGAAAAAAGTTCTTAGATGTGAAACCATTTTTGTGTGGAAAAAATTGTTTGAGCTGAAAACACTTTTTTATGTTGAAAACAATATTTTGTGGTGAATAAAGAATATTATTTATCCCTACACAAACAAAACAGATTCATTGCAGCAACTTAATTATATGGTTGTGGTAATCAAATATATTCCTGATATAGTTGAAATATTTTGCTTTAACCGAAATTTTATTGTATTAAAAGAATTTGTGTTGTGTTAACCGAATTTCGGTTTGCACAATGAATCTGTTTTCTCTGTGTAGGTGCGTAAATAAAATATTTATAAAATTGTACCCAAAAACACAGATTTGTGTGGAAAATTTAGAGGCACCTTCCCATTTTCGTTCATAAACTTTTTACTGCTGAACCGTTTTGTCTAATTTTCAACACCATGCTGTTTGGGAATATACCCAACAATCATCCTGCTAGCTTCTACCCGCCTTGATGGGATGGCCAGTTTTAATGTCCAGACGGACATTACTAGATCGGCTTAAAATTACATAGGGATCATTAATATACATGCTTCATAGGGTCTAACACTTATTTTTTTCACATATAAAGGGTGTAATCTTTTTAAATATAAAATGAAAATTACTTACGTATTTTTTTTTTTGGTGTATTATAACTTTATTAGAAATAAAAAATATTCCCTTTACTTATGGAACACGATTTCATTCATGTGACTGCCGCGGCTGGCTTGGCAGTCGAACTTTCCAATACATTGTTGCCAGTTTCTGTTTCTATCTCACTAAAACATCGAACGATATTAGTCCTAGGACCATGGATTATTTCTGTATAATTCGCGTAGCAGCGCTTTTTAACGGCACTTTACACACAAAAGTCTAAAGGGTTCAAATCGCAGCTCCATAGCGGCCAATTGACATCGCCAAGACGTCTGATAACACTATTACCGAACTTAGTACATAAACGGTCGATTGTTTAATGCGCTGTATGATATGGTGCACCAACCTGCTGAAACCAAATATTATCCAGTTAATATATTTCAATTCAATACATAAAAAGTCTGTAATAATGGCTTTGTAGCGCTCGCCATTGACTTAAAAGGCGTTTATAGTAGCATTTCTAAAAAAAAAAAAAAAATTTTGAGCCAATGATGTGCATGCATTGGTTTCTTGTAAAGTTCCCTATTATACGGTTGTCCGGTCGACCGGTCTACGAGTTCAGACTGGTCTACCCCGTTAACCGGGATGTAGTACTTTTTCCAAATGTACGTTTTTAATACTTATTTCTTCTAGTTAAATAATAGAAAAATTGCTACAATTTATAAAGGGTGTCCCAAGAAGAACGCAATTTTTAAATCTGGCAACATTCGAAGTGTCATTGTTTGACATTTGAACAATTGTTATTGTTTGCTAGTAGAAGGTGCGAGGTTAGTAAAAATGGAGCGCTACACGAATGAACAACGCATTCTCATTGTGAAATTGTTTTACCAAAATGGTGAAAGTTTTGCGGCTACAGTTCGCAAATTGCGATCAATTTGGGGTCACAATAATGCTCCAAAAGAGTCAACTGTAAAGAGATTAATGGATAAATTTGTGGAAACAGGGTCTGTTAGTGATGTACGTGATGATGTCGCTCAAACTCCATCCACCTCAATTCGACACCGAGCTCAGCAAATTAGTGTCTCCAAATCCACTTTGCAGCGAATTTTGACGAAAGATTTGCATCTTCATGCATACAAAGTTCAATTGACTCAGGAACTGAAGCCAGCTGACCATGGACAGCGAAGGGAGTTCGTTAATTGGGTATTGGAGAGACAACATGAAAATGCTGATTTTGCCGATAAAATCATCTTCAGTGACGAGGCCCATTTTCATCTTGATGGCTTCGTCAATAGGCAGAATTGTCGCATTTGGGGTGAGGAAAATCCTCGAGTGGTTCACGAGAAGCAAATGCATCCTCAACGTGTCACTGTGTGGTGTGGTTTTTGGGCTGGAGGAATCATTGGACCTTTTTTTTATGAAAATGAGGCAGGTCAAGTGCAAACAGTCAATGGTGTTCGGTATCGTGAAATGATAACCAGTTTTTTCTTGCCTAGAATTGAAGAAATGAATGTGGAGGGCATGTGGTTCCAACAAGACGGCGCCATATGTCATACAGCCAGAGAAACAATTCAATTGCTGCATCAGTCATTTCCCGGTCGAGTTATTTCGCGTTTTGGAGATCAGAATTGGCCGCCTAGATCGTGCGATTTAACACCATTAGATTTTTTTGTTTGGGGTTTTTTGAAGTCGATGGTTTACGCGAATAAGCCGACGACGACTCAAGCCTTAAAAGAGGAAATTGGACGCTGCATTAATGAAATACCGCAGCATTCATGCAAAACGGTCATTGAAAATTTCATTAAAAGATCGCGTGCATGCCAGCAAAGCAGCGGCGGCCATCTGCACGATATATTGTTCCATACATAACCTCATTCTGTCTACTTTACGATATAATAAAGTTTCACGATTTTTTTTTTAAATATCTGTGTTTTATTTAAAATTTAAAAATTGCGTTCTTCTTGGGACACCCTTTATAAATTTGATGGCAGAATTATGCAGATTATTTTTGCAAAAGGCATTGGCATTTTCATATTATAATGCATGATAGATACAAGATTTTCTAAATTAAAGGCCTGTATTGGAATATTTTTTGTTCCACGATTTAAAAAAAGTTTACGGCTCCAAGTCAAAATTACAACAAGATTAATTCTGCAAAGTTTTAGTCCATTCTGAAACAAGACATAAAAACGGCGGATATTGGATTGAAACATACCGAGATGTTTCCATATAAATGTATGAAAAATTAAGGACTTTTTCAATTCAAGAACTAGTATCGTATTATTTTTGTTCTACGGGTTAAAAAAATAGTTTGTATTTTCAAATGAGAATTACGTCTAGATTATTTCTGCAAAGTTTTAGTTCATTGTGAACCAAGTCTTGAAAACGGCGCACATGCGACCACAAATACCATGATATTTCCCTGTAAATGTATGTAAAGAGAAGGACTTTCTGAATTCGAGAGCCAATATTGGAATATTTTTGATCTACAAGTTAAAAAAAAAGGTTTACAGTTTTAAGTCAGAATTTAGTCTAGAATATTTTTGCAAAGTTTTAGTCTATTGTAAGCCAAGTCATAAAAACGACGTACTGGGATGTATGAAAGCGCAGAAGTTTCTAAAATTAAAAGCCAGTTTCGGCACATTTTTGCTCCACAACTTTAAAAAAATTGTTCAATCTTAAGTCCAAATTATGTCTGTATCGTTTTTACAAACTTTTAACCCATTGCGAGAACCGGTATAAAAACGCAGTATGTTAAATGGGACCGAAAAAGACCGTTGTTCTTTCATATACAATACATAAATGTGCACTATATGAAATATGTAGCCATTTATAAACTAAAGATATGTTATTATCAATTTTGAAAGAAAAAGCTATCGATTTTTAAATTTTAAATTCTATAGATCGGTTAACCGGGTAGACCTGTCTACCCGATGATCCGATCGACCGGGACCGTAAAGACCGGGTAGATCGTAAAATCCAGCCGATCCGTTTTAAAGACCTGTCTTTTGTTCGACCGGGTAGACAGGTCTCCTGGTTCTGACCGTAGCCTCTAGTTTCTTGACATTTAGGTGCAGGGGTTAATGGGGTTAATTTTGTTCATTAAAATAATGGTCGGGTTGAAAATGCGCTTCATTAGAAAAGATGATTTTCGGCCAAATTCGATGTCTGATTGGGGCTTCTGAAAGGCTCAAACTGAGAAACTGAAGCGAAATGAATGGTCATTTGCCTTCAGTTTCTGAGTCATTTGGACCTAGGAGGCGAATAAGGAAAGTAAAGCTGTGTACAAAATTCGTATCATGCTGATGCGTAAAATGCGAGTTATTGAAATCAATGTCGAGTCGATGTACTTGGATTAAGTTGCACTCTTTCGGGCACAGCAGCAATATCCTCATCGATATGTATCGTACCACATCGGGGACCATGTGTGCTGTCTACTAGCAAGCCACTTGTTGCACAAACTTGCATACAGCTGGCGTGGCCAAAACTTATTTTCAAGAAACGCACAGTTTGGGCAACACAACACTCACTTTGGAAATAAGTTTGCAATATTTCACAACGTTGTTTAATATTTCGAACAAAAAAACTCTAACAGTATCAAAATAACATGTGATTTAAAAAGATACCTGTATTTGGTACCATCTAAGAACTGAAATATTTGTCTCAGATGTATTTGTTTTAATAATTTTCCAAACAGTAAAGGTATTTGTTTCTTATTTCTTACTAGCAATTACGTTAACGTACCAAGCGTTTACCATTTTCTGTTTTCTCGATTTTAATGAAAGAAGTTTGTTCGAAAAAATATTTTTTTTATTGTATTATTCAAAAACTAAAATCCTTGCTTCCTTTTATGTTACTTTGAATAAAATTAACACTTTTCAAACCTAAGACGAGTAACTATTTTTAAAAACAAGCAAGATACTTACACATAAATTTGACATTTATAACTATGGTTAAGTACTAACCGTAAGTTATTTTGAAACAAGTTATCAGGTTTGAGGTATCAATTTTTAGCTTACAATTTCCCAGATTTTAAATTCTTAAAATAGTAGATATTAATAAAAAAAGTAAAAAATTTTTTATAGTAAAAATTTTAAGAATTTAACAAATAAGGCCCGATTACTGAATGCCGTTATAATTTAACGAACAGTAAAACTTAAACAACAGCAAAAACAAATGTGTCAGCTAAATTTTCAGGTAGAAGCTACGGGGACATTGTGAAAACGAGGCTAAAGCCCAATTACTGATGTCCTGTTAAAATGTATATTCAAAACTTATTTGGGAACATCAAATTATCTAATTTTTCAATAAACCATAAGAAGGGCTTTAGATGCAATGAAAAAGGATCATAAAAGAAATTTCCACCCTACGACACCCCATTGTAGAAATCATTGGTTCCGATCCAAATTTTCCCGACACCGCAATCCAAATCATTGCTTCTTTTTCTCTTCTTTTGCTACTTTTTTTTTTGCTGGGTACGTATGAGTTATGTGTATTTCAAATATTATTTTTATTGTTATTTGTTTCGACATTATATTGGCATAGTTTAGGTGAATGATAATAAATGTATGTTTTGTTTGGTTATATCCTTCGATGCTATTTTAAATTGTCTATATTATGCATGTGTTTCGTCTGATAACGTATCAACCTTTAATTTGCCTGTGTTATTCAACAAACATTTTCGATGCTTTAGTAACTTTTGTTCCCAACTTCCAATATTTCACTCTTTCACGTCCCTTCGAGTCTTTTATTAAAAAAAAAAAAAAACTTTTACTCAGCAACGGCAATGAATCAAGTGTCCTTTTTGCACACATTGCACTTTAATTACATTGACAACACCTATGGGCAAAAAGAAAAACCAAACAGAAAGAAAACAACAATCTATGAGCGTACGCACTACATTGTCCCTATTGAATTACCAGCAACTATTTCGTTTCCAATATTAAAGGTGATGATGTACTTCTCTTGAAAACAAATGCAAATTTTTATGAGGTAAAGTATCAATGCTATGATACCCTACTCGTTATAAAAGCCTATTGGTCTAGTTTATATTATGAGAAGCGCTGTATTTATTAAAATTCTAAATATGTTGACAAACCCAAGCTAAAAAGAAATAAAACTAACAAAAAATTAATTCCAAGCTGAACTCTAAGATCTTAATGAGACACAATTTAAAGGCTTGTGTTTTGTTTTATCTGCCGAAAGTGAGATAAAAAGGTGGATAGAAACTTATTTGAATTGGAATTTATTTAATAATATCATGCACCCTCGAATTGTCATCTCAAATAACCCTCGTTTATCAGCAATTTTCCTTACACTACCCAGAAAAAAATTACAAAATTCTGTTTGTAATTTTAAACATCTACAAAAAAAAAACTTTTTTTTAAAAGCACCAACAATGTAATTTGTAAATACAAAAAACTTATTTTATTTTTTTGTAACTTCAATTTTTTTTAACATTAATCGTTCTTTTATTTGTGCTTGTTACGAAACGTTTAAAGAAAATTATTACAAATTAGTGTTTGACAACAAATAAAAAGTAATTTCTTTAAATATTCTGCTTTTGGTTCGGTGGAATCCGTAGGATAATGAGCTGTGGTTACAAAATAACTTCTTCTAGAATATATTGTACACTGCAATGCATAACTATAATTACATGTGATTTTTGCCCTTTTTTTAAAATTATCAACATTTTTTTTTAACTTTTAACAATTTTTGAGAGTTTGATAACTGATCTCTTTTTGTGCAAAATTTAAGAGATCACTGCGTCAACCTAGGAGAGGAATTGTACATTAACATTTTGTTAGTGTTTCATAACTTCACTTTAAAAGTTTGTAAGTTAAAATAACTGAAAATATCAATTAAAAACCATTTAAATTAAATGCCATTTGTTATATATTCCTAAATGTTGATTAATCAACTGACACATCCGTAAGAAATAATTGATATAATCAGTTAAAATAAATGTCAAAATTTTACCTACCAATCCTTAAAAAAATTAATGTTTTTTTCATTTCCGTTTTTGTATTTGTTGTTTTTTTTTTAATATACTTGAACAACACAAAATGTATGTATGCATATGAAGCTATATAGCAATTCCATATGAAAGCGATCACCTTTTGGACGACCCCTCTCCGATTTTAAAATAAATAGTCTCAATCGATTGCCCAGCAAAAAATAATGTACCTACATATTTTTTTTTTTTATAGTGACTGGTTTAGTGGTGGTGTACACCACTGTCATTTGACAAAATTGAAGAATTCTTCATAAGGGACCTCATTGAAAGTTGTTTAAAAAAAAAAACTACTAAAGCGATCGCAACGAGTGATAGCTCGTTGGAAAGGTATTGAATCAGGCTTTAATTGAAAAATAAAATTTTCCTAATTTTTCTCAGAAATTTACCTTTTTTCCCATGAAAATTAAATTTTCCGATTTTCCACAGAAGCTCCTAAATTTTCCGGCTAATTTTATTTTTTTTTTGGATTCCTCATAATTTTTGCTTTAAGAATCAGCAATAAAAAAATGGGCCCCGACTCCTTGTTTGGACAGGAGAAGAGCATTTAAGAGACCACCTTGTTCTCATTGTTTTTATATTTTTTATAATTGAATTATTTTTAATTATTTAACATTATTTTATTTTATTATTAAAAATACATTTTAAAAATTATTTTACAGTTAAAAATACATTTATGAAGAAAAAATCTTTCTTATTTTGCTGCTTATACTTAATTACAATATTTATTAAAAATTTCAATTGTCTTGGCATCATTATAAAATTAAAGTAACTTTAAATTTAGCACGTCGGCAGACGAAGAGTACCGCTTTACATTAATTGACATATCAGAAATATTTGGTATGAAGCAATGAAACTTTTGCGTTCCAGTTATAGTTTTGACATTATTATATCTGTTTTGAAGTCGTCGCTCCATGGCATCGTGTTCTTTTTGAGTGCATAAAACTGTGTTAATGGCAATTTCCTTGCTTTGAATCCACGAAAACAAATGTTGTACATTTAAGATCTGGTCAGTATATGGCCTTTGCAAACTTGCCTTAGTCGCCATGCGTTTTAGGGTTCCCCCTAACGCATCGCATGGGCCCTTACCGTGGGACGTCGCAAAAAAGTGCCACTCGACCTTGCAGTTTTGTTCTTCTTCAATTATGCAAAGATTGTAAAAATTTTTTTTATTTTTGTACTGAGAAGCCGCGCCGTCGGAGAAAAACGTTACTTTGTCGATTGCATCGAATTTTGATCTTAAGAATTCAAACAGTTTCATTTGAAATAAATAAACGGACACATAATTATGAGCTAAACTCTCCGCGACAACAACAAGGCCTGTACGGTCTGTAGTTCGTTATCTTCGTTTTTGAAATAAATGCAAAAAGGATGCACCGTGCACTGTTCGTTTGCCCAGTGATAAGCCTGAATTTCATCCTGAACGAGAAAAGTGTAATTCTCGGCAAAGTTGCTTATCACAATGAATGCATTTTGGGCTAATTTCTCCTTACTTTCCTTTAGAAATTTCGATTGCATCTCGGATATGAAATGGTGCGCCTTCAGTTCATTCAACTTGAATCCGAATTTCGGAATCTGCTTTACCACGGTCTCAAGGGAACATCTGCTGCTGCTAATTATCCACTGTTTGAAATGCACCTCCTGAATTAACAGCTGTTCAAACTTTTCCGCCAAATATTGCTCTAGCTCGTCAATCTTCGGACAATTGTCGCATTTGGACAGATGACAATTTTCCGTGGGGTATGCGCACAACGACTTCGACAGGAGGTCCCTATATGTTTCAATTTCACCGTGAAATACTTTCAATTTCTTGCATGGAAAGAACATTAATTTGATGTTTTGATGAAACATGCAAACGCAGACTGAATGCGTTCCGTGCCTGTCTAATGCCAGCACGCATTCTTTTGGACGTAGGATGGCAAACTTAGAAAATCCCACTTTTTCTGCTGGGTATTTCTCTTTGAACTGATGGTATGCTTCGGATAGATTACATAATAATAATCTGCGCTGCTTGTGTACTTTTTCTCCATCTTCACGTCTGATAACATAGTCACGTGTACCTGGGCAGGCGCGGCTGTTGTCATCATTGCAGTAAAAATCTTGAATCAATTTCACCGTTGCTTCGCTAAGGGTCCTTGAGCCAAAGTTCTTGGTGGGAGTCGCCAATATGCCCTTCTGTCGAACTAATTCTTTGCTTCTTCTCGCGATGTAAAAAGATGTTTGAAACTGTTCAGAAATCTTGCGTATAGAGCATGATTGAGGCAGCACAGATAAAATGAGATATTTCTCCGGAAAAGTGGTCGCTAAATTGAATTTTCTTTTCAACTGCTCAATCATTTGTTTGCCGTCATCAACGTCATCTGCTGGACTGCATTCGTTATCAGAGCCTTCATCAAATATTGTCGTGATTGCACTCATAACCTTGCCTTTTTTATCTTTCCTGTATTTTTCACTTCGCAACTTTCTTTTTCTAATAGGCGTTTCACCTAAAGTGGTAATAGCCTCATTCAAAGGACTCAAAGACATATTGACCATCGGAATGTCTGCCTCACTATCAGATGAAACATTTTGTTCAATTGTCATTTCACTCTCGGATTGTGGTTGCATTTGTTTCAATGCATTTGCTTGTTGAGACAAATCGATTTTACACTTGGGGCAAATGAATTGTGCTTCTTCACCGTATTGTATATTTAATTCATTCATGTATCGCTTCGAAACACCAGTTAATTTTAATACTTTTATCTTTTTCGAACGATGTCCACTCTTGTTAAACGGATTGCAGCAAAATTTATTCATTTTACTTTAAATTGTCTTTACAGCTTCACTCTTTACTTTACAAAAAAAACACTTTCACGTTTAGTATTCAACTGAAATTTGACTCAGAGTGTGTGAAGTATTTATATTTATTTTTTGGTAAAAAATAGGTAAAAAAAAATAAGCGATATTTGCTTTTCTTTAATAGGAAAATTTGCGTGAACTACTGGTTATAAAATGTTTTTTAAAGAGGGACTTAATTGGTTACCGCCAATAAGCCGACCACAGGTCATAAAATGTTTTGTAAATTTTTTAAATTACCAGGTAATAAATATTTCGCCATATTTATGGAAAATCCGTGTTTTATGACTTGTTTCTGCACGTGTCATTTTAGGCGAAATATTTATTACCTGGTAATTTAAAAAATTTACAAAACATTTTATGACCTGTAGCCTCAGTCGGGTTTGGTGTGCCATTACATGCCACTGCTGCTATTATCCATGGATTTATGGCCGATCTTGTGAAGGCAGGCAGACCATATTCACTATACACTCAACTTGGGGCTCTTAAAAAAAATTTGATTTTTTCTTCATAAATGCATTTTTAACTGTAAAATAATTTTTAAAATGTATTTTTAATAATAAAATAAAATAATGTTAAATAATTAAAAATAATTCAATTATAAAAAATATAAAAACAATAAGAAAAAGGTGGTGTCTTAAATGCTCTTCTCCTGTCCAAACAAGGAGCCGGGGCCCTTTTGTTTATTGCTGATTCTTAAAGCAAAAGTTATGAGGAATCCAAAAAAAAAATAAAATTAGCCGGAAAATTTAGGAGCTTCTGTGGAAAATCGGAAAATTTAATTTTCATGGGAAAATTTAATTTTCATGGGAAAAAAGGTAAATTTCTTAGAAAAATTAGGAAAATTTTATTTTTCAATTAAAGCCTGATTCAATACCTTTCCAACGAGCTATCACTCGTTGCGATCGCTTTAGTAGTTTTTTAAACAACTTTCAATGAGGTCCCTTATGAAGAATTCTTAAATTTTGTCACATGACAGTGGTGTACACCACCACTAAACCAGTCACTATAAAAAAAAATATGTAGGTACATTATTTTTTGCTGGGCAATCGATTGAGACTATTTATTTTAAAATCGGAGAGGGGTCGTCCAAAAAATTGCAAATTTTGATCGTTTTCATATGGAATTGCTCTATAGACACTTTTTGTATGAATGTGAGTGTATGTATGTGTGTTTATGAAGTTCTTGTAATTTGTATTGAAAAATTTTGTATATATACAACCAATTTAAATAAAAAAACAAATTGAAATTTTTTGAATATTTTTTTTGGAAACAGACAGCAAACAAAATTTAAATTTGTAATAACTGTTACGGACACAAATAAACCACAAGTTTCCGTTTTGTGGGTAAATTTTTATTAAATTTGAAACAAATGAAAAACATAAAATAAACTGGAGCGCCCCGGTAGGCTAGTTGGTAGCGTGCTAGCTTCTCAGTGCGGGGGTCGTGGGTTCGATTCCCACCATAGGCTCTGGTCTGTTTTCGCTACAACGAGCCGATAGCCTTCGTTGCTAGTGCTCGGTTAGGGTATTAAAATATAATTTGTAATTAAATAAATAAATAAATAATAAATAATAAAATAAACTGAAAAAATGGTAAATGATAGTAAATTATTTTGAATAAATGTATAAAAAAGTTAATATAGATATTTCTTTGAAAAATAAATGTATGTTCCTTTATTTTTAAATGGTACTGAAAACTTTTTTATTAAACTACAAACAGTTAACTACATAATATTCTGAGTGTTTAATTACATTTTACAGTTAAGAAAGAAGAATAACCAAATGTTAGTCATGTATAGCAAATATTTTACTAAAATAACAAGTTTTTTAATCAGTAACCCACAATGTACGTATACGTAACATAATATTACTCATACGTGTAGGTGTACCTAATATAAAGGGTGTCATTGTTTGACATTTGAACAATTGTTATTGTTTGCTAGTAGAAGGTACGAGGTTAGTAAAAATGGAGTGCTACACGAATGAACAACGCATTCTCATTGTGAAATTGTTTTACCAAAATGGTGAAAGTTTTGCGGCTACAGTTCGCAAACGCGCCATTGACCAGGTCGATCGACCGAAAATGTCGCAGCTGTACGTGATGATGTCGCTCAAACTCCATCCACCTCAATTCGACACCGAGCTCAGCAAATTGGTGTCTCCAAATCCACTTTGCAGCGAATTTTGACGAAAGATTTGCATCTTCATGCATACAAAGTTCAATTGACTCAGGAACTGAAGCCAGCTGACCATGGACAGCGAAGGGAGTTCGTTAATTGGGTATTGGAGAGACAACATGAAAATGCTGATTTTGCCGATAAAATCATCTTCAGTGACGAGGCCCATTTTCATCTTGATGGCTTCGTCAATAGGCAGAATTGTCGCATTTGGGGTGAGGAAAATCCTCGAGTGATTCACGAGAAGCAAATGCATCCTCAACGTGTCACTGTGTGGTGTGGTTTTTGCGCTGGAGGAATCATTGGACCTTTTTTTTATGAAAATGAGGCAGGTCAAGCGCAAAGAGTCAATGGTGTTCGGTATCGTGAAATGATAACCAGTTTTTTCTTGCCTAGAATTGAAGAAATGAATGTGGAGGGCATGTGGTTCCAACAAAACGGCGCCACATGTCATACAGCCAGAGAAACAATTCAATTGCTGCATCAGTCATTTCCCGGTCGTGTTATTTCGCGTTTTGGAGATCAGAATTGGCCGCCTAGATCGTGCGATTTAACACCATTAGATTTTTTTCTTTGGGGTTTTTTGAAGCGATGGTTTACGCGAATAAGCCGACGACGACTCAAGCCTTAAAAGAGGAAATTGGACGCTGCATTAATGAAATACCGCAGCATTCATGAAAAACGGTCATTCAAAATTTCATTAAAAGATCGCGTGCATGCCAGCAAAGCCGCGGCGGCCATCTGCACGATATATTGTTCCATACATAACCTCATTCTGTCTACTTTACGATATAATAAAGTTTCACGATTTTTTTTTTTTAAATATCTGTGTTTTATTTAAAATTTAAAAATTGCGTTCTTCTTGGGACATCCTTTATATAATAAATACTTATGTTTATTGAGTATTATTATTTTTGTTTATTATGCAATTTTAATCAGTTTGCAATAAAATGCCACGTGGTTCATATCTTACCGATTTTGAAAAAGGGCTAATTTCAGCCTATTTAAAAAGCGTGTTAAGTTTTCGTGAAATTGCAAGAAAAATAAACGTTCACATGTAGTTGTCACAAATTTTTCAAATAATTCGAGTGGTTATGGTTAAAAGAAAACTGGCGTCCCGAAAAAAAAGCTTTCTGAACGGGACAAACGTATATTAATTAACTGTGCCAGGAACACCAAAAAGAGCCTCAGTCGAAAAATCAATGAATATCAGGTAAATGTTTTCAAAATACCCATAAGTAGAATCCTAAAGGATTTCCTGACACTTACACGTCTGTAACAAGGTTATTACCCTGCCACAAAAGTGCTCGTTGAATTCGCTAAAAGAAACTTACAAACCAACTGGAGAAAGGTAAATCAATAAATCATTGTTGGTGGTTGGACTGTTCAAAAAATAGTTTTTTCAGGTGATTTTTTCTGATGAGAAAAAGTGCAACCTTCAAACATCTGGACCATGATGTTTTCAACAGCTACTGGAGTGACATACGTTATTTCTCAAAAAGAAATTTTGTAAGTGGTCCATAAAATGGTTTGAGGAGCTTTTTCCGTTGCCGCTGTGGCTCATTTGGAATTCCCAAGCACACGAATGAATTCTTCTGAGTACATAGCTGTATTGTAAGATAAATTAGTGCCTTTTATAAGGAAGAATTAATTTTTCAACAAGACAATGCATCAGGCATGTAAATCGTCAGACAACCATTCCTTGGTTGTCTTCAAAAAATATAAGGGCAATAGAATTGTCCGCATGTTCTTCGGATCAAACCCCAATTGGGAACATTTGGGGAGTATTAATTCGTCGAGTTTACGCTTAAGACAAGCAATATGAAAGTGTTTTTCACCTTAAAGAAGCAACTGAAGAAATCAGAATAAATCTGTAGGTAGTTTCTGTAACTTTCCGATCGAGAAAGTTTTCGCATGAAACGTGCGAAATGAAACAAAAACAATATGAATTGATACAAAATGTAATTTTTCTCACACGACCGTTTCAATAATTTTTTTTATGAAAACTTTCTGTCACGTAAGGATTTTTCCCACAATTATTAGAAAAATGGTAGCAAAGTTTTTCATTTCAAGTGTCAAAATTACTCGCAATTTAAAATGGTGCGAGATTTGTGTGTTTTAATAGAGTTGGGCTTTATCGTTCATTTTGGTAACAGAAAAATTTAAACTTAATTAAAAATAAAAATGTGAAATATCTTTTAGATGAAGTTTCTAATCTTTTCATACTTTAAAGAAAAAACGCAAGATATTTTTTTAAGTTTTACCTCAAATATTAAAAATATATTATTTAATATTATGACGAAGTAAAATAAAAATATATTATTCAATTATTTTCTTAGTAATTTTTTTTGTTTACAGAGCTAAAACTTCAAAAATTCACCTTAAACTGAAAATTAAAGACTTAACTATAAATTTTCAATACATATGAAGATATACTTCACAAACCATATATAAGTTTTTTTCCCCTAAAAAAGCTTTTTTAAAAAACTAAACAGAAGATGAAAATTCTTTCGTCGTAATGGTTTAAAAGAAAAAAAATCATATAAGATATTTTGATTACCTTTCCAATGTTTTTTAAATAAAATTGTTTATTTATTAGTTGATGTTCGCGGCTTTTTGTTTGTTTATATTTTGTATAAATATTTGACAGATGTAAAAATGTAAGTTGTGTTGCCTCTTTTCGCATTGAATTACAGAAACACTTTTTTCACAAATCGAGAAACAATGGAATTTTTCGTTTCATACTTTTCGATGCGAAGACTTCTCACAAAAAGTTACTGAAACTGCCTTCTGGTTGAAAGTATGTCTGATCGAATTTTTGAATTAATTAAAAAAAAAGGTGGCCTAACACATTATTAAAACTCCTGCTTTTATTTTTTCTATTTTTTTTTTTATACAATTTTTGTTAATTTTGGTATTTTAAATTAAGAGTAACTATAGTTATGAATAACTAATAAACTTTGTCAATCCTTCTGATGAAGTAAAATAAAATAAATGTGAATTTTTTTTTTGTTAAATATTATTTATTTTTCATTGGTTTTACATACATGCAGGTTAAATTGTTAAACTTTTCTTTAACTTAAGAGTAAAATAAGCATGTATTTATAGTTTTGCAACGCATGATACACTGCCGTTCTAAATACATATTTTGCCATCGATCCAAAAATTTTGATCGTGTAATCGGCTTAGTCATGTATAGCAAATATTTTACTAAAATAACAAGTTTTTTAATCAGTAACCAACAATGTACGTATACGTAACATAATATTACTCATACGTGTAGGTGTACCAAATACATAGAATAAATACTAATGTTTATTAAGTATTAGTGAAGTACAATATTTACATACAATTTGATCTGTCATTTTTCGCATAAATTCGGATCTTACTTAATTGCCAAATATTTTGCAGGATTTAATTTGATTTGCATTTTTGTTTGATCAAATAAGATCAGCCAGGTATTACAGCAGAATATCAAATTAGATATGATTACATATTGCGCTAGATAATGTTTTCAGACCTTATTCAGGTATGATCATATATGTTCATACATTACATTTTGAGTCCATAAATTTACATGTTCGAATTCAAAGACGTATGTATATGGTAATGTATTGAAATATTCATGAAGGCATATGATTGCCTTGGCATATGATTGTTTATGTGCCCTTATATTTCGATTTCCACTTGGGCATTTTGAATTCTAAAGGTTTCTTTATTTTTTTTCGTTCGTCCATTTTTTATTTTGAAACTAGAAATTATTTTTTAAAAGTAGTGAAGTTTTTATTATTGATGTGTACAAATGTTACGTTTCTCGTTTTAAGATCATAGGATTTTTTTTTCCAAATAAATATAAAAACTATAAATTTATGTAATAATGGAGATTACACAGCAAAAGTTCTTAGACAACAGGCGAGTGAAATGCAATTTTTGGTCAGCTACACTTTTCGTGTGTTTTAGTGTTAATTGTAAATATCTTTTTTTTAACTCACACTTTCATAGGAAAAAGTTGATAAAAGTTTACTCACACTTACGTTGATTTATTGAGCTTAGATAAAATTTACACACGATGTGTCTTGTGTTTTATATCGAAATCGGTAATACTCTCTATTCGTTCGTAGGGTGTTTAGATAAAGTTTAAGAAATATTTTCTTTTTATATGGATATGTTATGGTTGGTAAATGTTATCGAGTTTCTTTTTCAATAATGTTTACAATTATACATGGCCACTGTAATTAAGCATGTTGAGAGGGTGAGTGAGTGCCACTACAACATGTATTAATATGTTTTCTTTTGAATTTTACTTGTAACATATTGTGATGTTTTCCTATAGCATAAGTAAGGTTATTTTGACTTTTAGCAATATTTACAATGTAATCATATTTTTTTCATTGTTACTTTTGTTTCGTAGGTATCTTCTGGCTTAAGATATTTTCCTTTGGCTACGAATTTTTATCAATAGTTTAAAAAAAAAAGAGATATTACAATTCCAAATGCATGAACTTTTAAATTTGAAAGTTGCGTAAATTTATTCTTGGTCGAAACGGAGATAAATAAATACTGAAAAAGCCCTGTGTAATATATACGTATCGTTTTGTACATTATACGAAATATTTTGTCATTTTTCACCACGTAAAATAAACGAAATCTACAAATAATTAAAATGTGTTCTTAAAAGTAATTTGTTTACATAATGAGCAATTTTATTTAAAGATATTTACTTTTTAATTATTTTAGTTTTCTTCGATCTTCACTATTCATGTATTATTCCTTGTCGAGCTAAAGATCCTTTATTTATAAAAAATTTAATTATAAATATTTATTTATCCCAATATTTCGTCACTACATTGGGTGACTTTTTCAGGTTTTCAGAAGTTGTCTTTTTTTAAAAAAAAATTGTTATATATAAGTTTTCAGTTTATAATTTTAATTTATTAATTATAAAAAAAGACAATTTCCCCTGAAGAAGTCACCCAATGTGGTGACGAAATATTGGGATAAATAAATATTTATAATTAAATTTTTTATAAATAAGGGATCTTTAGCTCGATAAGGAATAATACATGATATTTACTTTTCTACATTTAAAAATATTATTTTTAGTTTAATATTGGTTTAAAATTTAATTTTTTAAAATATTTTTAAAAATTTTAATATACAGTTAATTTCGTTTAAAATAGAAATAACCGTACAAAACTACGAAAATTTTCGTTACTTTCATGGAACAAGCCAATTCTTGATTAAACTAAATTTCGTTTTATATGTATGAAATGTATTTTTAATGCAGTTCAAGATCATGGAAAATTTTTTCAAATAAAAATTCTTTTTTTTTTTGTTAAGTAATCATGAAGAATACACAGGTAAAGTTATTTAGAGAGTAGCCGATCAAATAAATAATCATCAATCAAATAAATAACGACTTCACTATTAAAATAAAAATTTTACTTTATTTTCTAAAATACACGAAAGTTTCGTTTATTTGACGAAAATAGATTACAACGAAATTTTTTCGTAAAATGTTGCATAGATTTTTTCAGTGTAGATTTCGATGCAACTATATTAGATCGTACTTAAAAAACAAAATTCATTATAAAAATGATTTATCAAAAAAACCTTATTTTTAAAGTTTCGTAAGCCATAGTTTACACTCAGAAAATTAGTTGAAATTCGTTGATAAACTTTAATGCACGGCTTATCCAATTTCCAATCCTAAAAAATAACCCTAAAAAGAAAGAGGGTGAGAATAAATGTTCTACAGAATAATTGCCCATACAATTTTACTACATATGTCAGAACACACCAAAGCCTAAAACTTAACTTAAACACCAAAAAAAGTCTAACTCAAGTTTGCTGATGAGATTTCTAGTCAGATTTTAGGATGAACTACACAATCTGACTGATTAATAGTGTTTGTATTAAATTTGGGCTTTGGTGTGTTCTGTAGTAAAATTTTACAGCTAACATTTTTGTAAAATATTTCGTTGCCGCCCTCCCCTTTTAAGGGGTATTTTTTACGATTTGTTAGAATAGAGCCAAATATTACCGTTATGTCGGGGAATTAGAGGGTTAATGTGTTGTGCTAATATATGCTACAAAGTTTCTGAACATACCCTACACCTTAATTAAAAAAACACAATGTTTCATATAGCGATATGCCGCACAAACAGGATAAAGGGTGGAAACTTTAACCCCCTTAAATATGATGTAAACCTTTAAAACGCCGACCAGAATCCATTGTCAAAACTCCGTAATTTTGAAAAAGTTGGAAATTTTTGAACAGTGTTTTATTTTTGAAGACACGCAAGTAGTTAATTATATTTTCTATCGACGCAATACAACTTCCTTAATAAAATATTGTTATTTAGATTAAAAAAAATACTTGAGGTCCAAAAAGCGCTTTTTGTAGGCCTTAGAGGGTTAAATCTAAAAAATTTGGAGGGTTTAAATTGGCGTTTAGATTTCCAGTGTATGAGCTCATCAATAATTTTAATATATCAAATGGATGGCAGGTGTGGATATAAACAGGGGCAGTGTTTTTCTTTTCTGCAGTACTTTAAAAAAATACATTTTTATCTCGGATAGAGGCCCACAATTTGGAAAGTGATTTGATAGGACTGTTTTAAATTCAGATCAGTGGTACATTTAATTAATTATTTAAAAAGCTACACCAAAAAAAATTTACTAGAATTTAAAAAAATTAACTTATTTTGAGGGTAAATTGAAATCAAAACAGCGTCAAAGACACTTTTTACCAATATATAGGGTCCGCCAAATAACTTTTTTTTGAAAATGCTATAAAAAAACTACTGAATAATTTCTCAAATTTCTTTTTTTATTTGAAAGTACAATCCTTCCGGTTAGAAATGGAAAATAATTTCATTCAAATGGCTGCCTCGGCTGGCCGTTACAGTCAATGGCGATCGTTATCGGGCAATGGTGAACGAATTTTTGTTCACAAAAATTGAAGAGGGGGATATTGGCAACAATTTCGTTTCAACAGGAAGGCGCTACGTGCCACACAGCCGAAGCTACACTCGATGTTTTGCGCCCTATTTTTGAAGATCGCATTATCAGCCGCAGAGCTGATGTCGTTTGGCCACCTCGGAGCTGCGATTTGACACCGTTGGACTATTATTTGTAAGGTGCCGTCAAAGATAAGTGTTACGCCGACAAGCCCGAGACAATTGACGCTTTAAAGGACAATATTCGTGAAGCCATTGGTGAAATACAGCTGTACACAATCGATAATGTGCTTAAAAATTGGACCGATCGTGTAGGCTACTGCATGGCCAGCCGAGGCAGCCATTTGAATGAAATTTTTCCATTATTAACCGGAAGGATTGTACTTTCAAATAAAAAAAGAAATTTGAGAAAAATATTCAGTAGTTTTTTTTTATAGCATTTTCAAAAAAAAAAAAATTTGGCGGACCCTATATAATAAAATTTTCTTCGTAATTTTTAAACAAATATTACTTCAAATTTGGTCAAAATTTCTAAATTAAAAAAAAAACTTTTCTATGCAGACCTAATTTTTTAAAAACAAAATATCAATATTACCTTTTTATTAGTTCATACATCATATTCAATTTTTCTTTTTAATTTGTTTTTAATATATTATGCTCAAGATTTTTTAATTTATCTGAAGAAATTTTTAGGAAAACAATCCTATACTTAAGCTTATATTTCCGAAAACTTATAAAACTTTTACTTTAAAAAAATAATATTTTATTAAAACTTTAAAAATTTATCTGAACTAAAATTTTCGCTAAAAATATTTCATGAGTTTCTAATATCAAATAAATTTTTATTATAACTTCTTACTTTTTTTTAATTGTATGAACTAATCTTTAGTAAACAGTTCTTCAATCTTAGAAAGTGGTAGACTTAAAACCTGAATTTATAAATGGCTCTCTAATATTTAGCTAATTTTAATTTTTGTTTTTAATTGTATGAATTGATTTTTAGAAAACAATACTGTGCAAAATTAGAAAGTGGTAGACTTAAAAACTGAATTTAGAAATGACTTTCTTAAATTTAGTTAATTTCACTACTCGCGAAAATAAGTGAATACACTTTAAGTTCGAGTATTTTCTATTTTTAAGTTAGACATGTTTAATAAAAAATTTTGTTTTTGAACTAAACTTAGTTTTATTATATTTTAGTATACAAGCTTCTTAAAACGAAGATGTTTGTTTTTAAATTGATAAATTTTTTTTTTAACTCACTTAGTTTTTCCTAAAATCGAGAAATATTACTTAGGAAAGATATGAACTATTTCTGAATATATAAACTCATTCGTTTTTACTCAAACATAGGAATATTTAATCATTTGAAGAAAGTTTTTTTAAGTTTTTATAAAATTATACTTAAATTGAGGAAAATTTTTAAAATATTTTAAAGGAAATTTTGGATTAATTTTGGTTCATGCCTTTTTTTTTTATTGTATTTTAATTAAATTTTTTAACATATTTGTGTTTTTCTTTTAATCAAGGGGTGTCCCAATTTCCTCTTTTAAGGCTTGAGTCGTCGTCGGCTTATTCGCGTAAACCATCGACTTCAAAAAACCCCAAAGAAAAAAATCTAATGGTGTTAAATCGCACGATCTAGGAGGCCAATTCTGATCTCCAAAACGCGAAATAACACGACCGGGAAATGACTGATGCAGCAATTGAATTGTTTCTCTGGCTGTATGACATGTGGCGCCGTCTTGTTGGAACCACATGCCCTCCACATTCATTTCTTCAATTCTAGGCAAGAAAAAACTGCTTATCATTTCACGATACCGAACACCATTGACTGTTTGCGCTTGACCTGCCTCATTTTCATAAAAAAAAGGTCCAATGATTCCTCCAGCGCAAAAACCACACCACACAGTGACACGTTGAGGATGCATTTGCTTCTCGTGAATCACTCGAGGATTTTCCTCACCCCAAATGCGACAATTCTGCCTATTGACGAAGCCATCAAGAAGAAAATGGGCCTCGTCACTGAAGATGATTTTATCGGCAAAATCAGCATTTTCATGTTGTCTCTCCAATACCCAATTAACGAACTCCCTTCGCTGTCAGCTGGCTTCAGTTCCTGAGTCAATTGAACTTTGTATGCATGAAGATGCAAATTTTTCGTCAAAATTCGCTGCAAAGTGGATTTGGAGACACCAATTTGCTGAGCTCGGTGTCGAATTGAGGTGGATGGAGTTTGAGCGACATCATCACGTACAGCTGCGACATTTTCGGTCGATCGACCTGGTTGATGGCGCGTTGTTGTCTTACATCACTAACAGACCCAGTTTCGGCAAATTTATCCATTAATCTCTTTACAGTTGACTCTTTTTTTGAGCATTATTGTGACCCCAAATTGATCGCAATTTGCGAACTGTAGCCGCAAAACTTTCACCATTTTGGTAAGACAGTTTCACAATGAGAATGCGTTGTTCATTCGTGTAGCGCTCCATTTTTACTAACCTCGTACCTTCTAATGTCAAACAATGACACTTCGAATGTTGCCAGATTTAAAAATTGCGTTCTTCTTGGGACACCCTTTACATTCATAAAAATATAATGATATTAAACTGAATAAATAATGAAATATTTATTGTATTAAAAAAAAATTGCACTAAAAATTTACAATATTACCCATCCCTGTTCATGTATATATTTAAAGAAACGCTTTTACAGTGTTGGAGGAAAATGGTATCCCTTAAGTCTGTAGCTCTTTGGTACAACAAATAAAATATTGATTAACCTATCAATCTTTTTAGCTTTTAACAGTTTAAGTATTTCATAATGAAATCACAAAACAATTTACACACTTTTACACTTATTCAAATATTTATTAATTTTAACCTTTTGCAAATTTACCTCTCGCTCATATATCATTTGTTACATTTGTGTTTCATTCAGTTCTTTTTTTTTTCTCCTTTTGCAATATGTATGCTAAGTGTGTTAGCGTTAAGATTAAAAAAAGGAATAATAATGTTTCGCATTGAAAATTGTATTAATTTTGCGAATAAAATAAATATTTAATAATCTGCAATGATTTTGCACTTTAGGAAAGAAAAAAAAGTCTACTTCTATATGAGAAGTTAACTACACTGACACCCTAATAAAAATGGAATATGTTAATACACATCAATAACAGTGGTGTTCAACATTATTAAAAACGGGGGGTTTAGATCAAATGCAATTGGTCTGTAAAAAGTAGATACCGAAAGAACAGGTTGCAAAACAACTTATATCGCATTAGCATAGGTGATAATTTATTTTCTAAAACCGGTACTTTTTATATGGAGTTTGACTCAATAGCAATACGTTAGTTTCATTCAAACTAGACTGGTTGCTTTAGCACCAGTTATATAACTGGTTCTCAGACAGTGAAACCTTACATTTTGACTCCCAGGACTAATATCCATAGCCCTTTTTATGGAGCCGCTGGTAAAAGAACCTCTTCTAGATTTATTTGTAACCAGTACCCCGTTTCTGTATCTGATGCGAGAAGTTTTCGTATCGAGAAATTCATGGTCACCCTACTTTATACAGGGTGACTTAATAGATGATAAAGTTGTTTGCATTTTACTGGACATTTTTTAGAGCTTTTAACTTTAAAAGCTGTGGACACATTTAATTTTATAAAATTTCTTATAAGATAGAGAAATAACATAAATAAAGCGCATTATTATCTTCTTTAGATTGCTTTATATATAATTGCCTTTGACTCACCCTATAAGAAGCTGAACAAGGTTGCATTTTACATTTATTTTGCGAAAACTTTATCGATGCGAGAAATACAGAAACAAGGCCCTGTTCTAAGAAATTTTACTGAGTATATTAAGACAGATGTGATTTCTAGACATCTTTAAAAATTATAACTTATATAAAAAAATCAGGGCTAAACGATAATTTCCTCCAAAAAATTAACATTCATAAATATAAGATCTAAGATTTCCATCTATTAAGTAAATTTATTTATGCAACTTTTGTATGATCCACATAAGAATTCTTTCTAAGAACCAAAGTTGGTTCTGCTCTTTCCTTTTAGTATGTGTATTGGATTTACCCATATCAGCATATAGATAAACAACAACTACCATTAATACATAGATACTATATGATGATTTTTTCAGTATACTACTGTGTGTCGATAAAATAATGAAGTAAAAAAAAAACGTCATCAATCTTTTGAGCTGTCAATTTAATTCTATTAAAAGCAATATGTACATCAGAAAAAAACAAATTTGCACACATATGAATTTTTTAAAAAACTAAATTGAAAATATTCATGCAGAGCCTTTTATTATACAATCAACCCCTCTATGAATAATATAGAAGAAGAAAAAGTAGAAATTACATACAAATCTTCCATTCCATGAGGTATCGACCAAGAATTGTCTCTTATTATAATTTGCACGTTCCGATTTTGAATACAATTCTAGAGATTTATGTTTGAATTGGTCAAAATTCCAAAAAATTGTAACAGCAACAAGTTCAACGCTTCAATAGTCCCTTAAATACTTATGTCTGGAAATTGTTTATAAATGTTGATGATATAAATTATATTTAAATTATATAAAATACCTATTATATTAAAATAATCTCTCTAATAATTTATAATCCCAGTTAAAAATAATCATATATGTTCATGTATGTCTATCTATGGATGATCATATATCATTTCATACATGAACATTAACGAAAATTACAAACACAAGCCTTAAGCTTGAAAAAGACTTGAGAATATATTGAAAAAGACTATCGTAAAAATTGTAGAAAAATCAAAACGGAACCCTCGTAAAAATATTATGTGTTTATAATTACTATAAGCTTATTCTTGCAATTGTAGAATAAGCTTACAAAAATAATATATTATTAATAGTTTAATGTAATTTATTTTTTACTTCAATTTTAAAAATAAATAATAATAACTCATTTTAAATATAAAAAATAATAATTTATTTTAAATATAAATAATAATAATTAATTTTAACCATAAATAAAAATAATTAAATTTAATATGCAATTGCACGTTCACTATATAAAATTTACAACTAAATGTACACGTAAAACACGTTTGACAAATTTAAAGAAAAAGTAATGGCACTTGTTGTATGCATTATAAGCGTAGAACAAAACCAACAAGACAAGAATGTATTGAAAAATATTTCTATTTCAATCGTCATATTGCCTTGTTGTATGTTGTTCATAAGCATACTTGAGAAAAAGTTATGTATAATAATCTTTACTATAGCATTGTTAAATACTGCTTGTGAATTCACATTTTATAAATATTATAATAAGCGAAATTAAGAAAAGCTTAAAACACACTCTTAATATAAGCTTATTCTCAAGTTGTATTGCAGTTTGATTGCTATATGGCATATTGGGAATATGTAGATTTTTGCTCATGTATGGAGGTAAATAATGACATATTTGTATTCATGCGTTTGTATATATTTCTGGTTATACCCTTCACCATATATGGTGAGCGTATATATCAGTTTGTCATTCTGTTTGTAATATGTCGAAATATAGGTTTAAGACCCCATAAAGTATATATATTCGTGATCCTTATACAATTTGAAGTCGATGTAGCGATGTCCGTCTGTCTGTCCGTCTGTCTGCCTGTCTGTCTGTCTGTCTGTCTGTCTGTTGAAATGGCGATCACGACGCGAAGACGCAAGCAGGGGTGCTAATTTTTACCCAGATTATTGAACATCCTTCCGAGCAGTTTGGTATTTAAAATGAGCGAAATCGGTTTAGCGGTTCAAAAGTTATGAGTGAAAATGTGAAGATACCTCTAAATTTTCCATACAAATTTGTACAATTTTTCTGTATCTATTTTTATTTTCTGTTAAGTAATAAAAAATGTTATTAAGTCTTCTTCTTGTTCGATTACTTTTATTTTGTCTTACATACTATGAGAATAATAACATTCTTAGAGCTATATGTGTGTTACTGTAATAACTAAGTTAACGTAAAAAGCAACATTGTTAAAGTCGCTAACAGAGCAGACCTCTGTAAATAACATTACTTAAACTAAATAACTAAAACTAAATAACAAAAGTTCTGTTACATAAATTGACAAAACATATTCATATTACAGTTCATCTAAAATTTAGTATATACGTATATCATATTCAGCTCCTATGATTGCTGGAGGCTGGGGTCATATAGAATGAGGTAAGGTCCAGAGGAGCTGGATTGTCGTTAATACGTCCATTGATGGTGTTTTTGTCGTTTTCGTATATTTGACTGGCATACCTACAGAAGGGTAGAACATCGGCATTTTCATAGACGTAACTATTTAAAAATCGTTTTAGGAAATTTTCATAATTTTTCCCGATGCATTTTCTTAGGACTTTCCATTTAAAATATCTCCAATTCTTTGGCTACTATAGGAGATATAGTAAACCTGATTGGGTTTTTCTGTTAAGCTTTGTTGGTTTTTCGTTTCATTCCATAAAATTTATTTTTTGTTTTTGTAACCAAAGCCATTTATATCTAAAGAATTGCTTTAGTGCCGCTACTTTTGAATAGGTGGCGCAGAATCACATTAAAACTATACCCTGCCCCATGTCTAGGTCTAAAGAAATTGATATATAAAGAAAGAGCAAAATGCATAATTGCTTTAGTGCCGCTACTTTTGAATAGGTGATATTGCCTTGGATTAGGCTTTCAATTAATTTATTTACCAAAGATATTAAAATAACTACAAACGTCAAATTCTAATGCATTAAGATGTTACTAGTAGACTTATTACATAATTTTAAAGTCAAATTTTCAAATGTTTGACGTAATAAAATAGTATTTTTTTTTGTTCCATTTGTATTTTTGAGAATTGAGGGATTGGCAAATGTATATTTATGTTAATTTTTTCTTTTATAAAAAAAATACACATGAATAAAATGCAATATTGTGCTCTTAAACATCTAAATGAATATTGATGTAAAAAATTAAGGTATAATATGCACATAAAACATATATTTTTCATAGTTTTTGGCAAATATTCATTTATGTTACGAAGAAAATAGAAAATCAATAATACTCTACTGCATATTGTAGCACAATATGGCTAATAGAGACTAGCTCTGCAGCAAAATATGCCTAATGGAGAGATGGGCCATCTATTGACAAATAGTTACAACTCATGTTCTTTCTTTAACAAATTAATTTTTTTGCTGTATTTTCTTCATTAGACAAACACACTTCAATTTTTTAAAGAAAGAATATTCGGTGCAACTATTTATCAATGCGTGGTGCATCAGAAAGTACATTCTCTCCATTAGGCATATTTAGCTGCAGAGCTAGTCCCCATTAGCCGGAACAAAATTGAGTATTTGACAAAAACTATGCTTTAAAATGTTTTTTTTTTTTGTGCAGTCCATGGTTAAAAAAACTAGTGAAAGTGTAAAGGTGCCTCTAAGTTGCCCATACAAATTTAGTACAATTTCATAGTACCGACTGCTACATAACATATGTTCTCATATTTTTTTCACCAGTCGCTTTCCACCACTAAAATTTTTTTTCACAACAAAAAATTTTTTCACCTCAAAAATTGTTTTTCACCTCTAAATTTTTTTCTTCCAAAAAAGTTCTTTTCACATCTAAAGAAGTTTTTCACCTCAAAAAATTTTTTCACCTACAATAATTTTACTTCAAAAGCTTTATTATATTATTTGTATCAAAAAGAGTAGAGAATATCTTTTTAGGATATTGGTGGAGGGTATTCAAAGATTCGGCACAGCCAAATTTAGCCCTTTTTTACTTGTTTTCATATATTTTTGCCATTAAAAGAATTATTTTTAATTTTTTAGTAAAATTGGTAAGGATTTTTTTTATTAATTTATTTTAAGGGTATTCATTTCAGTTTTTTTTTTGTTGGAAAAATGAAAAATTACACTCTTGTTGATGTGAGCAGTCATTTTTTTAAATAAAAAATATAAATATTTGAACTGTCCAAAAAAAGAAGAAACAAGCTGTCAATGATGTGACATTTATTAATAATTTTTCAAGATGCCGAATAAACCGGATTTTTAAATTGATAATATTTATGAAATTAAAATTGATAATATTTATGAAAATATCGGTATATAAAGATAATTTCTCCGAAAAAAAACAATACAATATAAATTTTGAAAAATTATTTCTTAGAAACTTTTACATCAGATGATAATTTAGCAACTAATAAAATGGCCGACAATTTCGTGAAAGAAGAATTGAACAATCTTTACCGCTTTAGCTGAACTGTAGGTTTCTAAAATGAATTGGTATTATTTATTTTGGTATACAATTCCACTGCACTAACTTACTTCAAAATTTCGATTATCTGCCAAAAAGTTCAGTATTTTATTAACTTCTGCGTCCATTCACTTTTTACTTCCCATTTCTTTTTTGTTTTTATATTCTTTTTTAATAATTTTTTTCATAAAACTCATTTTTAATTTTTTCTTCTTAAAAAATGACGGTTGAATAGAACGAGAAGAATAAAATTTGAAATATAAATGCCAAACATGATTTTTAAAATCGTAGTTGTATAATTCCGGCTTTAACCAAAAGAGATGTAATATTTCGTTCTTTGAACTACAAATTAATGATTTTCTTAAAAGTGACAACATCATTAACTTGACGTTTATAGTGGAAAATTAGAACTTTTTATTCAGATTTTTTTACACTTGGTTTTATGTTGTTAAAAATAAAACTTTTGGTGTAATTTTTTTCCTTGTGTTTGTTGTAACAAAAGTTGCATTTTTCCACTTTTCCATTTTTCCAACTACAAAAAACAAAAAATAAAACATAAAAAATGTATCTGATTTGTATACGAAAATCTAGAATTATAATAACAACGGTTTTGCTTGATGTATTAAAAAAATTAAGTTTAAAAATTAAATGTAACGTACAAATCAAATCTGGAGTTTCTGGTTTTGTATTCTTCTTTAGAACTTTGGCCATATCCAATAATTTCGTTCTGGGAGCTGATTTTGAAAGATAAGTTGAATAAAAATGTAAGAACTACCGGAAAGGGGAAAACTTTTTAAACCTGCATTTTAACACAAATAAATGGAAGGATACAACCTAGATTTTGGCATCTCCATCGGTAAAAACGTTGTTTGTTTCACCTGAAAAAGTACTGCGCCGTCTGTCTTAAAACAGGATTTAAAAAATACTAAAATTGTAAAAGGCATTCAAACTTACCAAAACTCATAAAATTCTAAAATATGATCCTCGAGCCCCATGTACGATATCAAATTAATTAAAGATTTTCGTCAAAAAATAAAATAAATCATACAAAAACTTTTGAACGATATACAACAAATAAATATAAAACAAATAAATATATAAGAATATAAAAAACTTCAAAATAAATAAATAAGACAAATTTGACATTGTGATTTTGAATTTTAAATCAAACAAATATATCAAAATAACAAAATAATATAAAATATGATCATTAATGGAAAAGTAGTATATGACATACAATTACATGTATGATTCCATATATTCCCAAAAATGGATGTATTTTTAGCATGCATAGTTAAATATATGCTTCAAATATGTCACATACTTTCATATATGATTCATATACGAAAATAAATTAAGCAATATGTGAAAATTCATGAGCATATATTTTTATTTCTACCTTGGATGTTTTTAATATAATCATTATTGCATTTGGGATATCTCTTGTAGAATGAAATGTATGTAAGTAGATCTTTGTAATACTAAACGTGTTAAAATATTAGAAGTACAAAGAAAAAATATAATAATGCGTTCAGGAAAAATCAGGATTCGCTCATTAAGCAAATATTAAATTGAGTTAAGAATACAATTTTACATACACCCAGAAAACAGGATCAACGAATTTGTTTGCAACCTAATTCAGGCGGTTGCGACAATTGTTTTCATATAAAATTATATTTTTAATTGTAAAATCCAATATTCGGTTGTCTTATTTACGTTCCACAAACTTCAATTTTTAATTTCTTTACCTTTTTTAATTCCTTATAAAATGTTTTTGCTGTAATAATGGATTATATAACATATAAAAAAATTAAATAAATTTAAATAATATCCTTGCAAATAAATGTTAATGGTATTGGCAAATCACTGGACACCTGTGGAAATTAATATTTATTAATGTCAGACTAAGATAATGGTAATACGCTGGTAGCATTTGCAAAAGCGTTTTGCCAGTATAAATTTCCAGCAGTACAAAAATCCGAGCATTGAGTTGGAAGGTTGCGTGTTAGATCCCGGTTGTAGGATATGTTTTTAATTTCCTTTTAATAATTTTTTTCATAAAATAGTTTTTTATGTTTGCCATTTATTTGTGAAACCAACTATTTATTTGGTTTCCCATCGTTGGAAAGCTTTTTACCAGCAGGGGTAGCCAGCACTTGTCATTCATTAAGGTTTTCCACTTTCAAGTATTATGTATATCTGAAGTTAATGGGTAAAGCTCTTGTCTGACAATCTTACGACCTTGGTTCGAATAGCGGATTTTAAAAAAATATATATTTTTAGAGCACATATGTTTTGGTTTTACCATCTTTTTGCCAACGCATGTAATTTGATTCCACTGTGCTTCTCAGACACTTTTTGAACAACCGGACCTTTTGTCTAATTAAAGTCGGACATGCGATCTATATGATACCCTACACCAAGTATACATTAGGTCAAATTTTGGGAAGTGTTTCGAATTCCTGGATAAATCCGAATTCTTTTTTATGAACAGGGCGATAAATAAAATGATAAACAATAGAAACCAATGCAGAGAATTTCCTCCAAAAATCGTTATATTTGCGACCTGTAATTTTATTACAAGACTTACATAGAAACTCGAAAACACGAACATCTAAACTTAGAATAGTTTGTAAGTTAAAATAATAGGAAATACCAATTACAAGGAATGATAATTTATTTTTAAATCGGCCTACTTAATTTTCTTTTAAATCGAATAGCTTTTGTAACCTATTTTTAAATGTTGTTTAAACAACTGACACATCCGTTAGAATCAAATGATTAATTAGTTAAAATAAGTTTTAAAATTTTATCTACCAATTCCTTAAAAATTAAATGATTAAATCATTTATTTGAAATTGTTTCCGTTTTTGTATTTTTTGTTTATATTTTAATCTACAAAATGTATGTATGTCCATAAACACTTTTTGTGTAAAGGTGTTTGTGTGTTTATGAAGTTCTTATAATTTGAATTGAAATAATTTGGAAATAAACAAATAATTTAAACAAAAACTGTTACGGATACAAATAAACCACAAGTTTTCGTTTTATGGGTAAATTTTTATTAAATTTAAAACAAATGAAAAAAATAAATGAAACTGAAAAAATCGGTAAATGAGAGTAAATCATTTCGAATAAATGTATACAAAAGTTGGAATAGATATTTCCTTGAAAAATAAATGTATGTTCCTTCATTTTTAAAAGATACTGAAAACTTTTTTTTATTAAACTACAAACAGTAAACTATATAATATTCTGATTGTACTCAGATATTGATTCTTAGTCAATTGCTTATGGAATAGCAAGTTTCAGTCCTATGTTTTTGGCAGTTATAAACTTCAGCACAAATTCATAGATAGTATACCAATCGACTTAAACTCACTTCCTAATTTAATTCAACAATCTTCATCGGTCTAAACTTTTTTATTAAATTACAAATCGCAAATATAAAAATATTTGGTACATAAGTTTTTGTTGGTTCATATGGGATTGTTGAATTAAGAATTGTAAATCTACCACGTTGTCGAATTGGACTTAATTAGTGTTTGCACATACAAAACGTAGATATCTGGTTGCAATTAAGGTAAATGAAATCTGGTCCATTGACCCAATGATGAAACCTTTTAAATTTGATAAGATATACAAAACCGTATATGTCTAGTTGAAATTTGGATTGTAAATGTTATATGGGACCTTAAATCATGTCTCCGACTGGTATATTAAAAAAAATCAATTTACAATTCCCAGAATTTGAACTGTTTCCAGAAATTTAACACAAAATTGCGATTAGTATTGGATATCATACAATCTGCTTGTCCGACTTTAATCATTTTACTTATTTTTCTTTTTACAATTTTATGGCGTTACAATTCTCGTTTTACCTTTTTGTAAAATATTTTACATACATTCTCCTAAATGTAGCAAATATAAGCTCTTAAAGTTGTCAAATTAAAAAATTCGAAAATAAATCGTAAGGAAATTTAATTATATTTGTAGTTGTTTTTAACTATAATTGCCGTTGTTTTAAAAAAAGAAAAATTACCGGAATTATACTATAGATTTTACAAAATTTACAGTACATTTTACAACATTTGTCAGTTGACTTTCAACAATAAAAAATTACAACGTATATCATTTAAATTAAATGCAATGGTAGTATAAACTAGTGAGGGCCAAAAATCTGCTTTTTTAGAATTTTTTGGTAAAAAAATCAATTCTTAGGTCGATCTCTTAGGCTCGCCTAACCCGGTTAAAGATAAAAATTTTCTAAAAAAAAAAAATTCAACTATATTTATTATAAATTTAATTCCCTACAAAAAAAGTAAAATGGTAAATTTTTCTAAAATTGATATTTACTAAGATAATGACAATTTTGGTCATTAAAATATTTATTATGTTATCACTCTTTGAGAATCAAAAATGATTTTGAACATATTAATTTTATAGTAAATTCAATTTTCTAAAATATGGTCGTAATTCCCAATATTATATCATTTTAAAACAGGGGACTTATTTTCTCAACCTTTTTATCCGTAACAAAACTTACAATTTGTTCTCATAAAGCCCGTATGATGTTATTTTTTTTCACTTTATCGAGAGTTTTTATTTACACGGATGAATTAAGAAACATATTATCCAGTAATGATAATGAACCAAAATATGTTTGGGAAAATTGTCCTTGTCACATACAAGCAGTAGAACGTACGGTGAAACTTGTAACAGAAGCAGCAAGTAGTGTTTGTGGTTTCGAAATGAGAGATGGATTTATTCGGTCAAATTTGGAATCTCGTTAGAAAAATCCCATCTTTGATTGTAAACAGCAATATAATGTTTTATTTTCAATATATAAATTTTAAAATTAACATGATTTAATTATTTCGAAATTTTTTACTAACAAATCTTATTTTTAAATGTTGGATACTATTACTTTATTAAATTTAAAACAATTATCAGCATAATATACTATTGTGGTAAATTGTCATTATCTTAGTAACTATCAACTTTAGAAAAATTTACCATTTAATTTTTTTTGTAGAGAATTAAATTTCTAATCAACGTAGTTGAAAAAAAAAAATTTAGAAAATTTTTATCTTTAACCGGGTTGGGCGAGCCTAAGATATCGACCTAATTTTTTTTTGGCAATTTTTTTTTTTACAAGGAACAATAGTTTTGTTATTACTATTCAAAATTCTAAAAAAGCGGATATTTCACCTTTTCAATTACAAAATGCAGTAATTTCAACTGTCATATATAGTTGATTCTACCTGCATAATTGTACTGTAATTAAGTAAACAGAAATACTTAGTATTGCCCATATCTGGCATTAATAAATTTTTCAAGGATATGCTAAATTCTATGATGAATGTGAGCGTAGGTCTGACAGGATTATTAAAATGAACAAATTATACAAGCGAATAATTGCAAAATATACTTAAAAATACCCAGGTCTGCCTATAAGTTATGTACAAGGTTTTGAAAAAGTTAAAGTAAAAGATTGGTACTTAAAAGTGTCGAAGCTAGATTTGCAAAAAATAACTTATTTGTGTATTATTTTTATGAAAGGACTTAGATGTGATAAAGCAATTATGAAAACATTTGCATTTATCATGCCAAATTTGCATTCAGCATATGTTAAATTTGAATTGGATTTTGCTTGGACCATTATTTATTAAAACACCTATGAATGCAAATATTTTCTTTTTCTTTGCTATTGATTATATTATACTTCATCGCTGTGATTTTCCTTATATGAAGTATTTATAAAAGAATAAAGTTTTTAAATAACTAATATGTGTTGTATGTTTTATAAACATTTCCCTTTATATCCGTTATCTTTTAAATGTACACACATACAAAGTCATTTGCACAAACATGTTTTAAGGATCGCATATATAACACTCCATTTTGTATGCATTAAAATGAATTAATGTTTACACAAAGTTCTTTGTACACACACGCACACAAACACCCATGCTACTCATGCAATATAATTGTCCTTCATTCATACATATACGATGGTATAGTATTATACATTTTTTTTTAATGAGATGTTAAGTAAGATGCAAAGTCAATCTTGTTTACAGTTTTATGCAATTTTTTCTCACATCTTATTTTCACTACAAACAAAAAAAAAAAAAAACAGAATAACAAGTAAATCGCCAACGGCATTTGCATAATGTTACTACCACATTCACACATTAAGAAGATTCACTCATAACACTCATACGTATTCCATCAGAGATGGAAAAATTAATTTTTTGTAACTTGTAGTTCTAAAAATTAATAATTAGCATTTTTGTTAAAAGCACATTTTTGGTTTTTTCCTGTTATTTTACACTTTTAACTACTTTTTGGCATTTTTATCTAATTTACAAATTTTTAAGCTGGAAATATGAGTTTTTAATATATTTTTTACAAGTTAACATTCAAAATTTTTAAAAAATTTTATATAGAAAAAAATTTTAATTCTTTATAATTTTCAAAAAATAAATACATAAAATAAAGTATGATCAAATAATTTAGTTTTTAAAGTATATACTTTGATTGAATTTTTTATTTAACGCTCTCTATCGTTTGAAATGTGTTTGTTTTTTCTTCTTAAGTATAAAAATCACTGACACCGGTACTTTACAAATATTAAAGCTTCCAACAAAATGGACAATTGTAACTTTACCATTCATGCACTGTAAGTACATAAAGAGAGTATACAAAAACAAGTAATAACAACAATAAGTTTACATTCACTAGTTTCATGCATGCATGTATTTATGTACGTTTTTATGTGAATATGTGTGCTAGTGCCTGAAGATAACATTAAAGGTTGGCTTATACTTTGCAACTGTGATGAATTAAACATTTTCATTATGTAAAACTGCACTTAGCCTTTAGTATGCTTTGAATGTGTTTGTTTAATATACAACATTGTGAAAGAACTTAGTTTTTATATTTTTTTTCACTTTTTTAATATGAAACAGAGAAGTGCAATATTGTAGAAAATAGAGGTTAACATTGAAAATTTTTATAGCACGTCTTATAGAAAACGATGCAATTACGAAAATTTAGTCGAAACTTTTCTTTTGCAGAATGTGCTGGTTTTTATATAAAAATGCCTGGTTTTCCAAATTACCGCCAGAAATTTGTGGCCTGTATATTATTTTATTTTTACTAAAGATTTCTTATCGTAGATGCAAAAATTGGAATTAACCAAGAAATAATCGTGGTAACGGGTTTAACCTATTTCAGGCATTATCTGGTAAAGAATATTCTTTTCCATTTGTTTTACTTTAAAACCTAAAATAATACTTTACAAATATTATAATATAATACTAATTAGCTAAAAGTTAAAATATAATGTGTTACCGATATTAATATATATCACAACTTATTTAGGGGCTTCAAAATAATGAGCCACCAGCAATATGGTCGCTATTATCATTATTATAGAAAATATTATATTATTTCATGATTACCATTTTTTAATTTTATAACATGATCGGCTGTAATCATACCAAAGTAACAAAAATTCTAACTATGAAAAAAGTATGATAATTATGAATCTATAAAATGTTGACAAAAATAAATGAATAATTATAAATCAAACAAAACAATACTCTGAAATTTAAAGTCATATTATTTGTTTTTATAAAAAAAATTATATAGGGTCCGCCAAATAACTTTTTTTGTTTGAAAATGCTATAAAAAAAAAACTACTGAATATTTTCTCAAATTACTTTATTTATTTGAAAGTACAATCCTTCCGGTTAATATGGGAAAATAATTTCATTCAAATGGCTGCCTCGGCTGGCCATGCAGTAGCCTACAAGATCGGTCCCATTTTTAAGCACATTATCGATTGTGTGCAACTGTATTTCACCAATCGCTTCTCGAATATTGTCGTTTAAAGCGTCAATTGTCTCTGGCTTGTCGGCGTTACACTTATCTTTGACGGCACCCCACAAATAATAGTCAAACGGTATCAAATCGCAGCTGCGAGGTGGCCAAACGACATCAGCTCTGCGGCGAATAATGCGATCTTCAAAAACAGGGCGCAAAACATCGAGTGTAGCTTCGGCTGTGTGGCACGTAGCGCCGTCCTGTTGAAACCAAATGTTGCCAATATCCTCCTCTTCAATTTTTGTGAACAAAAATTCGTTCAACATGGCCCTATAACGATCGCCATTGACTGTAACGGCCAGCCGATGCAGCCATTTGAATGAAATTATTTTCCATTATTAACCGGAAGGATGGTACTTTCAAATAAAAAAAGAAATTTGAGAAAATATTCAGTAGTTTTTTTTATAGCATTTTCAAAAAAAAAGTTATTTGGCGGACCCTATATCAGTTTAGTCAACCATGAAAAAATTATAATTTATGACCATTTTCATCTTGGGGAGGGGGTTTATTTTCAAAAATATCTTATTCATATAATAATATAATGTACACTAATCAAATTGTCGAAAAAAATCATTGTCAAAAAGATTTTATATTTTTTTAATTCTTTTCAATAAGAACAATAATAATTTTTCTTTTTTAAATATGTTTATTAATTAGTTTCTTGTAAAATAATGTCTTTCTTGTGGGAAAGTACTCAGAATAAAATAATTTTTTATACAACATATTAGATTTTTAGAAATTTTCGTATAAAAAAATTTTTTAATTCTATGTTTATTTAAAAATTCATATCTTCTTAAAAAACTTAGATTCTAACCCTTTTTCTGAATAAAAATTCTTAGATTCTGAGGACTTTTCATCATGAAAAATACTTAGATTATAATGACTTTATATGATAGATATATTCTTAGATTCTAAGTACTTTTTAAAAAAAATTCTGAGATACTAAGAACTAAAAAATCTCAAAAATATACTAAGAATTGTTTTTTTATTAAAAAAGTCCATACAATTTTATTTTTCATATAAAAATTATTTGAAAATTAAAACTGATGTTACAAAAAAAAAGTTTTTTGTATTAACAAATTCCATTCCACAAAACTTTATTTGTATTTACAAAAATATTCTATGAAAGATGTTACAAACAGAATTTTGTAATTTTATTCTGTATAGAATCAATAAAGCTTTACGGAAAAAGTCATTAATATGAAAAAGCTGTAGGGACAATTTTATGGTAAAATTATGGTTATTTTATTATCATGATATAATAGCTACCATAGTTGGCACAATCATAATCCCAAAATTATATGATGCTCTTCGAATATGATTGGCCTAATGTCTATATCCGTAAGCTTTTGGGTAAACATTTACCTCCAATGACACTCCCATGTTAAAATAATATGCTATTTAACCAAAGTATATGAACTTAAAATTTTTGTTTTCTTCTTTAGATTTCCCGTAATTGATAGTAGCAAGTATTGCTGGGTATCTCAGTATATAATGTTTTTAAACAAATTTACAAAAATAAAAAATTATAAGCCCACTTTTTTCAAATCTATTGAAAACAAAGCGAATTAAGATATTGGTGGAATTTCTGTCAGGGCAGAAGCAGACAAGTTGTATTTTTTTGGAAAGTTTCAGCCAAATCGGAATTGATCTTGTTGTTATTATTTTATCTGAAGAACTAAAGCTTTTAGCCAAAGTGAACAAAACCGAAATTTCAAACGGACAAAAAATTGTTGGTTTAAACTCACTCACTTCATTTAAATAATAAAACTTCAGTTTTTTCTTGTTAAGACGAAATATATTTCGTAAGAAAAAACTCTATTTAAAAAGAATCACTTTGTTTCGAAGATTGTAATTTTTAGATGAAATAATCCCATAAAAAGAAATCCAATGGTGTTAAATAACAGTCAGTGCTTATTTTGCAGTCTCCAAGAAGTATGGTCCAATGATGCATAAGCCCAAAATCCGCATCAAACACAGACACATTTGAGCATTATCCTTGTCTTCATAAATTTTTTAATTTGACAAAGTTAGATCAATTTTCCGAATATATTTTGTACGAAACTTTCAAACTGAGCCGCTAAATATAGTCCAACAATGAAAACGCTTTACTAACTCAAAAAGTAAAGCTCAATTTTATATACAAAGTAACATTTAGTTAGGTTGATACATGTATTTCGATCCGGCAAAAGATAAAACCTCCAATTAGAATTATTAGAATCTAAATACAAGGTGTCCGCCGGGAAGGTATACTACTTTGTTTTGCCGACATTTTGGTAAACATTAGTCTTGCCATTTCATATTTGGCAGTCGTAAAATAGACACGTGGCAAATTTATTATGGAAAAATATTCGATAAACCAACGTGTTTTAATCGTTAAAATATTTTATCAAAATCAATCATCGATTACTGTGACGATGAGAAAGTAACGTGAAATATTTGGGAGAAACAACGTGCCAACAAAACGCACTATTTTTTATGTAGTGAATGATTTCGAAGAAAGAGGGTCTGTAGGTGATAGGACCCAGCATGGACCACAACGTACTGCAATATCGGCTGAAAACAGTACCGCTGCTCAAGAAAGTGTTCAAAACAATCCATCAACCTCAATTCGACGCCTTGAAAAGGAGTTTGGCATTCAAAGAACAACTTTGGCCACAATTTTGCACAAGAATTTGCATTTGTTTCCATTTAAGATTCAGTTGACACAAGAGCTTCTTCGACAAGACCATTAACGACGCCGTACATATCCCAATAGGATGTTATAGCTCCCCATGACAACCCAGATTTTCATAAAAAAATCATAATGAGTGACGAGGCACATTTTGATTTGAATGGATATGTGAATAAACAGAATAGTCGGCTCTGGGTAATGGAAATCCCTCAAATTATTCATCAGTCACCTTTGCATCCATTAAAAATGGCAGTCCGGTGTGCAATTTGGTCAGGAGGAATCATTGTACCTTACTTATTTGAAAATGAAAACGGCGTAACAATAACTGTGAATGGGGAGCGATATCGTGATATGATTGAAAACTTTTAACGCCACAACTGCATGTTTTGGGGTTAATAAACATGTGGTACCAACAAGACGGTGCCACATCGCATACAGCTAGGATAACAACGGAATGACTGCCAGACCTCTTTCCACAACAAGTTATTTCAAGAAATGGTGATACTGATTGGCCTCCACGGTCGCCTGATTTGACTGCTCCGGACTACTTTTTGTGGCGATATCTGAAAATCAAGGTTTATGCAAATAAACCAAAAACGCTTGAGCAACTCAAACAAATACCGCGTGAAATGTGTGAGAAAGTAATGAAAAATGTGCTGGCATTTGTGAGGCTTACAGAGGCGGACATTTATCTGATATTGTATTCCATACATAATTGCCGACATTAAGTAAAAAATTTATCAATATAAGATCCATTCTTTTTCATTTAATCAAAAATTATAAACAAGCAAAGTTACGTAGAATACCTTCCCGGCGGACACCCTGTATTTTTCATGATGAAAAGTCCTAAGAATCTAAGAATTTGGTTTTCAAAGAAAGGATTAATTTTTTTAAGAATAAATGAATTGTTTTTAATAAAGAGTTTGCAGAATTTGATAACTTTACTTTAAGGGCATAGAATAAAAAAATATTTCTATCGGAAAGAATTTCTAAAAAATCTAGTATTTTGTATAAGAAACCTATTCGTAGCAAATAATTTTTGGGCTCTATAGACTTTTTTTATAAAAAAATATTTTATTAATTTTCTGGGTACTTTTTCCACACGAGACTGGTTATTATACCAGAAATGCATTAATAAACATATTTTTTAAAAAATAATAATTATTGTTTTTATTGAGCCATCACACACGAGAACAATTGTGCTGCCATAACATGTTAGAAACATTTTATAGTTCCATAATTATCATAATTTTTTCGTAGGCAGAATTTTTGTTACTACAATACTATGGTTACAGCCAATTATGTTATAAAATACAATGTGGCAATCATGAAATAATTATAAATTTACTACAGTTATGATGGTAGCGACCATATTGAAGGTTATAAACAATGTATAAATCAATAGCTTGATTGTGACAACCATACCCGAATGCATAAAGCATAATATACGAGTAGTACCAGTGATTATATTGCAACCATGTTTTTATCTGCGTGAACAGGTTGTTGAAGACTAACATTTTTCTATTTATATAGAAAAATTCTTGTTTAACTTTGGCTCGAGTAGCTGTTAGTTTATATCAACTTTGTCTAGAGTAGGATGGTCCTATGTACTATTTGAAAAAAGGCGCCGCTGACTAAAATTTTTTTGGTTTTAAACGTATCGTACTGAAATATATTTATGGATAAAATTAATTATTTTTAACCAATATTCCCTTTTATCTTTATTTAACGAATAAAAAAGATGATTAGTTTGAAAATGTTTCTAATTTGGACGAGGAAAATGATAACTCATGATCAGAAATCCATAAAATCCCCTGTTGGACATTTTTAACAAAATCAGAGGATACAAAAAAAGTTATAAAACTGTTACGGGTGCCATATTAGATTAACCATTTTAAATTCTCTTAATCTAAATATATTTTTAATTTCAGCAACGGCATAACTGTCTCCGCTGTTAATTACAGAGCAAACCAGGTAATTTTTCAAAAGATATGTTCGCCATGTTGGATTCACCATTTTAAATATTGTTATTTATATTTTAGATCTGTTATCAAACAACTCTGTCACCTTCGTTGAGAAACTTCTTAGTCAAATCTATTCATTATTATATTTTCAGGCATAAAAATTACTATCTTGGCTCATTGTGAGGTGCCGTGAAATGGCTAGATCAATAAAATACTGTTTCACTCTATCCCTCTATCCCTCTCTCTCTCTCTCTCTCCTTCTGTCTCTCTCTCTCCTTCTCTCTCTCTCTCTCTCGATAAATTTCTGTCACTAAGTTGTAAATAATCATTTAAATTTAATCATTGCAAAATGAATTGCTAGTTAAACTTGATGTGGACACTTCTGGTATGATATAAAAAATTACATATGCCAAAAGGTAAGAAATTTGTTTTAAAAGATTAAAATTTTTATTATCTACAAAAATATGCAAGCTAACAAATTTTGTAAGGAAAGCTGAAGAAAACGATAACAACTTTAGCAACCACAATGATAATATACAAAAAACAGGTCCTTAGTTTGAAGAAAAGTTTTCTTAATTTTCTTATATTAAAAGATTTTGTATTAAATATCTTTGAAATTAATAGCAAAAGTAAACGAAATATCCAAAATATTTAATAACTCGTAGTAAAAACAACATTATGTTCTTAATGACAAATCCATAAAACGTCTATATTTTCATTACTACTAGTAGTGCCCTTTAGCAACTATGAAAATCTAATATCCTTTTAATTCATTTATTTCTAATGAAAATGGCAACAACAATTTCAACTTGGTTACAGTTACAGTTTATGTTTAATAATAACTTTTTTTATGATGTCTCAGTAAATCTTACAAAATCTCTAGGTTTTTTTTTAATGACCATCCTCAAAAAACATAAACAATTTTCGGTTTTAATATAGAATTTTCTTTTAACGCAATAACGAAAAAAGAAATAAAATTCATAACAATATCATTATGAATATGTTGTCAACGTACTGTTTATAAACGACGACGACGACGACAACAACAACAATAACACCAACGACAGCAACACAATAACAATATGTTTATTATGTACATAATAATTCCTAATACATATTTATTTTCATATTTGTTGATATTGTTGCCGTTAGTATGGTTTAAATTACATGTACATACAATTGTGTTGATAAAAGGACTTTTAAACTTTAATATTTTTTAAAATATTTTTCATCTACAAAAAGTATAGGTCTTTTGAAGAAGTTTATACTTTCTCAAGTACGATAAATTTTTGAGAATATTATTGAAAATCTTTTACTATAAAAATATTTTAATGAATGAATTGGTTATGTGGCTGGCTGGCAAATGAATATTATGTACATATAAAAATGTTAACGGACAATATGTCGTCATATTATATCCTTTTCTGCTATGGTGCTAAAATAATCATAAAATTGTGTAAGTGTTACATAAACTAAATTTTCAAAATACTGTATCAAAAAGATTATAAGAATTGCTAGTACTTTCATAAATTCTGGTACACGAAGCGCCATTTAGACAAGTGACTTTATATCCAGTTAAAAACCTTTTCTCACCAATTGATGATAACCATGGATTGAGGAGATATGGAATACCGTATTGTCGAATTTGCTCTAAAAAATATGTCTTGGAAAGGGAGACATTTTTCCAACATGGCTACTGTGACTGCACGGATTCTAGTGGAATAGAAGACGATGAGCGACCCGGTAGGTTAGTTGGTAGCGTGATAGCTTATCAGTGCAGGGATCGTGGGTTCGATTCCCACCAGAGGCTCTGGTCTGTTTTCGCTACAACGAGCCGATGGCCTTTGTTGCTAGTGCTCGGTTAGAGTATTAGGATATAATTTGTAATTATATGATAAATAAATAAATAAATAAATAAATAAATAAATAAATAAATTAATAAACAGAAGACCGTTTAAGATATGTAAACTTCCAGAGCTATCAAATCCCTAAACAAATTAATTAATGTAAATTTTGTATATTATTCGATCCATATGTTTTCATTATATATATTTAATTTTATCGGGCTCGAGATCATAATTAAATGTTACTAACGAATAGTAAACACTAATTTTTTAATAAATGAAAAAATTGTAAGGGTCAGCGCTAGAGGGAGTGCACACGTTCGACCCGAGCGACCAGGTCATCTTCAGCCTCCTTATTAACCACCCAATCCACAAATAACTCATGGTTTTGAACAGGCTTATATATCACACACTCTAAGGAAAATGGAATTCCGAAGCATTTCGAATGATTTGCAAAGCACAAATTGACAGGTTTTCATTTAATAAAAAATTAGTGTTTACTATTCGTTAGTAACATTAACTATTCGCTAGTAAGATAACGGTCTTCCCCTTAAGCATCCTTTAAAAAGGTTGCCGCTACACTCACTAAGAAAAGTCTGTAATGGCAACTGAAAATTTTGCTGTTATTACGGGAAATTTTGCTAATTTGAGCCCAGCGGTATTTTTTGTTAATCTTAGCAAAAATTAGTAGCTGCTCCTTAATTTTAGTAACCGTTTTGTAAAGTGGAATTTAAAATTGGTTTGCTAAAATCAGCAAAAACAAAAAAATTTACTAATTATTACACTGTCCAACAAATTAAGACTTTTTGAATGAAACAGAATAGCGACCCTATAATTCTGAAAGGGTATGTTGAGTAGATAATTTTTGTAGAACAAACTTATGGTCCAGCACGTCTGAGTTTTTTTTTACAGTGGATCAAAATTTTCATTTTTTGGTCGAAGGGAGCATTATACTATATGAAAAAAATGCTGTAAGTTAATGTCTGAGAGAATTCTTATGGTCAGAGTTGTATTGTGGAATTGTATGGGGATTATTTTTGTGGAAGATCTTAACCCTCTAACTGGTCTCTTTATGGGTCAATTTGACCCTTTTTTCGAGAAAATCAAAAAATATCCTTTAAAAAAGGACATTTAAGGATTCAAATATTCTTGAGGTCAATGATTTTTGATGTAAAAAATTGGTATCATTGCGACAAAAACATTTATATATAACCCTTTAAGATCCGACTGTAAATACAGAAGATATGACAAAAAAATTAAAAATACCCTACATTCGGCAACAAAAAAAATTAAAAAAAAATAAAATAATAGTTCCGCTGGAATTATTGGAATACTTTCCTAGCAAAAGTTTATTGCCTCTTTGCGAGCTTTCATTTTAAAATATTAGGGTTGTTCATTAAGGTGGTAGCAACTGAGATCTGGTGGGTTAATACTAGAACGGGTTACTTAAGGTCAATGGCTCCTTCGAGGAAAACATCGGTATCCCCGAGACAAAAAACATTGGTATACAACACTTTAAGATCCGACGGTAAATGGCGAAGATATAAAGAAAAATATAAAATGGCGACCCCTACGTTCGGCCAAAAAAAAAAAAAAACATTTTCGAAATTTTCTTGTTAAAATACTTTATATTTGAGGGTGTACGGTGAACTTTTTTTTTTTTTGCCTGTAAGGTGGTACGGCCTAATGTACATACTATAATAAACCACTATTAAAACAAAATTAGAATTTTTTATAGAAGTTGGCGTGTAATTTTGCCTATGAATCGTAAAGAGCTTTATTTACAACAATGGTGTCTTTGGTGACCCCCACTGAAATTTTCCGGCAAACAGTTTCGTAGAATATTTTAATCCTTAAATGTCCTTTTTGTAAGGATATTTTTTGATTTTCTCGAAAAAAGGCTCAAATTGACCCATAAAGAGACCAGTTAGAGGGTTAAGATCTTCCACAAAAATAATCCTCATACAATTCCACAATACAACTCTGACCATAAGAATTCTCTCAGACATTAACTTACAGCATTTTTCATATAGTATAATGCTCCCTTCGACCGAAAAATGAAAACTTTGACCCACTGTAAAAAAAAAACTCAGACGTGCTGGACCATAAGTTTGTTCAACAAAAATTATCTACTCAACTTACCCTTTCAGAATTATAGGGTCGCTATTCTGTTCCAAAAATGCTGTTGGACAGTGTTATTAATATGAGTACAATCTAATTAGTATAACAAACTAGTAAGCGCTACAAAATTAAAGTAAATTGCTGTAAACTCAATAAATTGTAATATATAGCAAAATTTTAAATTATAAAAAAAAATATTAAAATGGAAAATTAACTCAATTATTTTTAGATATACTTGATATACTTTAAAGCTTCTAAATACTTTTCAAAATGCCTTAGGAATTCGAGTATACAAATTTATAGTTTTTTTTTTTGGAAAACCATGTTTTTATTTATTTTTTTTTAAATATTTTAGATAAAATTAAAAAAAAAAAATTAAAAAGCTTAAAAAATAGTTGAAATGTAAACGAATTTATCAGTTTGTTTTAATTTTCTAATTTTTGTTTTAAAAAATATTTTTAGTAATTTTTTTGGATTTTAAGGTCAAATTTTAGAACTAAAAAAGTTTTTAGTCCTATTTTAAGTGTATATTCTATTTTTGGACATGAGTCAGTTGTGAAAAGTATCTTCCCTTGCGATCCTTTTTTCAAATCCACTTTTTTAAAATTTGGAATTTTTTTTGCTATTCTTAGCAAATCGGTTTTCCAAAATTTCTAAAAGGATTTCTAAAGTTAGTAACAAACCTTTGTAAATATTGTGTAAAAATTCTGTAGTTTCTAAAATGTAAATAGCAAACAAATTTACTAAATAATAATTTTTCTACTAAAAATTAGTACAAAAATAGTAAAGTGGGATTGAAAACCGCTTACAAATTTTTCTTCTAACTTTTTTTTCTGAGTGATGGAAGGTGTTATACTGAGATAAGCGAATTTATCACCATATCCCAGATTTTCGCTCACAACAACCGCTTATCTAGTACTACTCCTCGTAACTTATTTTCCTGATAAAAATAAAATACGGTTCGAAAGCAGTAATTATTGTCGTATGATATGAATATATCTTCGGTATTTATATTTCGCGTCAATAAAGAAAGCTTTAGACGTCAAAATAGCCATATCGGATATCCACAGATGAATTCTGTCTAATGACTTAAATGTGATTAAAAACAAAATTTGCCGTAATTTATTTCAACGAATAATTGACCATCTTGTAGTTTAAAACTAAGTCTTTTGAGGTAAAGAGTATATACTAACCAAATAAAGCATTTTTAATAATAAGAGAAAGTTAAAATGAGGCAAATTTTTTTTGGAAACATGGGAAATCTGTGGATTTTCTAGCAATTGGTACTTCTTCTCACCTTAATTACACATGTTTGTGGTATGTACTGCTACTAACGATTGGCCACCTCGAATGCTGGCCAGTCTCAATAATATTTTCTCTTATGTTTTATAATTTTAAATAAATCAAATACATAAACATTATTTTAAAATAATGAAATATTGTGAAGATCCGAAATCCTAAGAAAAAATTTTGGGAATTCGTCTGGATTTACGCCTATAGGATTTTTGTAGATCTTTAATAACCGAGGAAGGATAAAATTGATTTTCGTCTATAGACGAAATTGATAATATACGTTGATTGTAGAGATTTTTCATTTCGGTAGAATGGTTGTAGAAATGGATGATACTTACATATTTCTCATAACACGGGAAGTGGTTAATGGCGGTTGACTTCATAGGAAATGTAATTTATACAATTTATACATCAAGAAAAACTATAAGATAAATGTTACAGGTGTAACGAATTTTTTTTTTATATAAGATTTAATTTTTAGTTTATTTTTGCTTAATGCACTTACAAAAGACTTTGACAAGAAATCAAAAACGAGGAAAGCTACATTAAGGCAACTACGAGAGAAAGGACAAACAGATAAAAATTACTTAAAATAAACAATAAAGAAAACAACCTAAGAAACAACCATACACAATTCAGCTTAGGCAATCAATATTAAGGGATACGTTTTGAAGGATGAACTCACTTAAGTATGGATTAGCCAGACATAAACGTGTCTCAGTTATATTATTCTTATATATTGTGTTGTGTTTTTTGTTTAATACATATGCATTGAACATGTGTAAAACGTAAACACATAACGAAATTATGTTTTGAATAGATTTTCGTTGTGTGTTCAATGAATAATAATGAAACAAAAATTTCAACTTTTGAAATGACATACCAAAACGCCGAGACACGTGAACTTAATTTTGGGTCGTAGAATTCAGTGGCGAACTCCGTTTTGAAGTTTGTATTTACTTAAATAATTTTTTAATTAAATTTTACTAAAAAGATTTCAAAAATTTTTTTGCAATGATTTTATTTCTTGATTTTTTAACTTATTTACTATTTATTATTTTAGTTTTCTTCGATCTTCTCTATTTATATTATATTCCTTATTGAGCCAAAGATCCTTTATTTATAAAAAATTTAATTATAAATCTTTATTTATCCCAATATTTCGTCACCACATTGGGTGACTTCTTCAGGGGAAATTGTCTTTTTTTATAATTAATAAATTAAAATTATAAAACTGAAAACTTATATATAACTTATATATAATAAAAATATCACAGAAAACAAAAATAACAATATTTGAAAAATTAAAATATTACATGAACAAAAATATTTTATATACATTTCATTTAACATAATAATATTTATCCTAGTTTTTATTAACTAAATGTCTGTAATTTTGTGCAATATTTGCTATATCTGTTTAATAATTAATTCGTTGTGTAGATGGTACCTTCATAATTTGTAACATTTCTAACATATATGTACGTCTGTAATTATTTTCCGTGTTTAAAATTGACGTCCTATCAAAATCAGGATAATGATTAAAATTCGTGCAATGTAATGATAATGCTGTTTTCTGTGTAGAAGTAGTGTTCCTGTATTTTTGATCAGATCTGTGTCCTGCAATTCTTGTTTTTAATTTATTCTTTGTTGTACCTACATATACTTTACTACAATTCTCATTATCATTTCCACTACAAGGTATTTTATAAACTAAATTGGACATTTCAGATTTATCTATTTAATCTTTCGTTTTGCTAAATAATCTACCTAATGTGTAATATGTTCTATGTGCTGCTATATATTTCTTATTATCATAAATTTTCGATTTTTCTAATCTTTCAGATATAAGAGGAACATAAGTTAAAGATTTATAAATTTTAGGTTCAGTAACCGTTCTCGTAACTAAATTAATCTGTTTTTTACATTGTCTTATCAATCTACAGATTAATTGAATCGGGTAATTATTATTTAACAAAATATTTTTAATCTTTTCTATATTAGTTTTATGAAATTTTGTATCGCTAATCTTTAATATCATTTCAATCAAATTCTTAGCCGTATTAAGTATGATTCTCTTCGGGTGTTTAGAAAAATAGTTAATAACTCTTCCAGAAGCTGTTGGTTTCTGATACCAATCTATTAATAAACTCTCACCCTTTCTTATTATCAATGTATCTAAATAAGGAATTTTAGAATTACATTCTTTCTCAATCGTAAACTTTATATTGTCATGAAATGAGTTAAAAGATTATAAAATATCACTAATTGAATCATTCGAAATAATGCAAAATAAATCATCAACATATTTTGTGATGATTTTTGGTTTCACATTTAATTTTTCTATACAAGAATCTAATAATTTTTCCATTACAATATCAGCTATAATTGGTGAAGCTGGAGATCCCATTGGAAGTCCTTGTTGTTGTAAATATATTTTATTATCATATTTAAAATATCTGTTGTCTATTATACAAAATTTTAGAATACGTATAAAAAGGTTCTTTTCAATTCCTGTATAATCCTTTATAACATCCCACTTTTCTTCGATAATATTCAAAGCTATATCAATTGGTATACTCGGAAATAAAGATACAACATCAAGTGAAATTAATTTTTCATCATTTTGTATCTTTAAATTTTGTATCTTTTATCTAAAATGTAAGGAATCTTTTACATTATATTTAGAGTTTTCAGTTATCTTTTTAAGAATGTTTGTAATATATTTACAAAGTTCATATGATGGGGAATTAATAAATGAACATATCGGTCTTAAAGGAAAATTTTCCTTATGGATTTTAGGTAACCCATATAATCTAGGTGCAACAGATATATTTGTCTTAAGTTTGTTCTTTTTCAAAGATGTTATAATCTTTAATTTGAAAAGATCTTCAACTAAATTATTATTTTTTGTCTGTGATTTGTTTGTTGGATCCCTATTTGATAATCTGTATGTGGTAATATTATCCACAATATCATTCATTCTCAAAATATAATCACACTTATTAATTGCCACAGTGGTATTTCCCTTGTCTGCATTTAAAATAAGTAGATCCTTATTATTTTTTAAGAATTTTTTAGTTCTATCCACCTTATCTAACAAAAGTTTATCTCTATTCGTTAAACTTTCCCTATTTAAATGGCTACTTAAAATATTTGTAAATTTATTCCTCGCTATCTCTTGTTCCTCTGTTCCTGTTAAAGTTTTTATAAAGTCCTCACCATCTGCGATCATTAATATTTTTTTTGTTTGCAATAGTAAAAATCGAAATTTTGCTCAAAAAATAAAATAATAACTCAAATTAAACACATCCCAGTATAGAATTCATATTGTGGTATCATTTTTTTTGAACTACAAATAATTATAACTCCTAACCTTCTAGATTAATTTAAAAATGATAGTACATAATAAATAGTAAATAAGTGAAAAAGCAATAAATTAAATCATTGGAAAACAATTTTCATAGTCTTTTTGTTAAAATAAATCAAAAAAATTTTTAAATCAATACAAATTTAAAATATAAATATTTGGTTCAAATGACCTGACTCTCTAAAACGAGGTTCGGCGCTGAATTCTATGACCCTAAATTAAGTTTACGTATCCCTGGGTTTTCGTGTGTCATTTTGATGTCGTTACTGTGTAATTCTAATTTTATTTATAAAAAAAGATCTTAAGCTCATTTTTATTAAAAATATAAATCAAGAAGATCGATTAAAACTAAACAACATTTTCAGCATTGTGGTATTTACGAAATTTTTATAAATATTATCCAACTTTTAATAGAATTCAATTTATAAAAATTTAATTTTGCAAAATGACTCATATCTCACAAATTTGGGAGAAATATATCTAAAGAGCTGAATATTTAAATTATTTCTAAATATTTTATGAAGTTGTTGTAGTATTTACAATATTACATTCGAATACTGTGCATTTCCAGCACTTAAAAACTAATCGACATAGAACAAAATAAAGTTCTAGCTATTTCCGATAAGTGCGTATAAGTGTTACCTTCAAACTTTAAACACAACACTCATACATACGCCTTAGTGAAAAGTTTCAACATCTTACTTAGCATAATTAGTCACCACTTCGAAATTTACATGCGGATATAAACTTTATTTTATTTATTGAAATATGGACTCTACGCTCAAAGCAAAAAAATAAACAGTACTCCTTTTTACGATTTTTTTTAATATAAAAAAAAAATTAGATAAGATTTAAGTTTTAAAATATGTTATTTTTGATTATTGTTCATAAGCTACTGAACGGTTTAATATTATAATATTTAATATTGATTGGTTGTTCTTAGAGATATAGTACACTTAAAATAGTTTGTAAGTTAAAATGACAAAAAATGTAATTTACAAGAAATGCTAATTCATTAAAAACCGGTCTACTTAATTTTCATTTAAATCAAATAGCTTTTGTTATTTATTTTTAAATATTGTTTAATTAACTGACACATCCGTAAGAAACAAATGGTTAATCAGTTAAAATAAATTTTAAAACTTTATCTACCAATTCCTTAAAAATAAATGATTAAAATTGTTTCCGTTTTTATATTTTTTGTTTCTTTTTTAATCTACAAAATGTACGTATGCCTATAGACATGTTTTGTGTGAATGTGTCGCTATGATTAAAAACTATTTTCATAAATGTTTATAAAATATCTCATTGGAAAAAAATTATGTAGTTTTGATAACATTTTTAATAATCAAATTAATACTTTCAAAGCCCTGTCTAAGGGCTATTACAAAAAATACACATTTTTAAACATTCGTATATATCGTTTTTATGTTTTCAATTTTTACATAACATTTATGTCATTAGTAAATCTCCTTATGTCCATCTTTTGTTAGTCTTAAAAATATACAAAACAAAATCTACGAGGGCAGTTCGAAATGTTATTAGCCCAACAATGAAACACAAGAGTTAGATTTTTAAAATTATGTTTATTTTTAAATATAATCTCTTTAAACATTTAGTCCAACGCTGTTCTAGCAATTCTATTCCGGAAGCTCTGCAAAATAATAGTTTACAGCTGCAATTGCATTTTCTATTGAGGTTAAATGCTTGCCGGTAAGGATTTTTTTTAAGATTTAGTAACAGGTAAAAACCACAGGAGCGAAATCAAAAGAATAAGCTGGGTGATCAGGCAATTGTGTGCTGATTCGTCGTCTGAATTAAAAATTATTTTTTTTTTTGTTGTAAACCAGGTCGTTGTTCTCGAATTTTCACATGCAAGATTACAATAATATTGTGAATATTTTGTTTTACCTTTTTGAAAATAATTGGTCAATAAAATACCTTTGTAATCCCAGAAAACCTTTACCATAACCTTATTATTATTAAGTCAAGAACTGGCCCCACGACCGGCATAACCGGCCATAACCTTAGCAGCCGATTTAATTTATTTTTTCGTATTTGGTGCACTTCCAGCAGCTTAAGTACATTGTTTTGATTGTTCTTTTGTTTCTGGTGTGTAGTGACAGATCAATATCTCAAAAAAATTCACTAAAATCCATTTTATTTTGTTTAAATTAATCCAAACAAGCTTGAGAAATATTCATTCGAATGCGTTTTTGATCAACTGTTTACAAATGCGGCAACTATCTTGCAGAAAGCTTTTCATCATTAAATATTGATGAAAAATGCATTCGATCGCCTCTGTGTTACGCTAAGAACATTTCTAACTGCCCTCGTACATAGTAAAACTCGAGTAAGAAGAACTTCCAGGGACCACTAATATAAAATCGATTTTATGAAATACCATATGATCGAAAAGAAGTTTAAATTAGATTTCAAGCGTTATGTTAACGCAACCTAAGGAAAATTTTCAGATAGTGTACTTTAAAACTTATTAATATACAAAAAGATATATAAAAATTTAAAGTTTTCGAGAAGTTCGTACTAAAAATGGAATATTATAGAAAAGGAATTCATATTAGCAGGTGGTGCCAAACCCAAATTATTATTAGTCTTATACAAATTCGTGTTAAATGAGTTTTACTGTATTATATTTAGTTGCCTTGACAATTCTATTATTTTCATTAGGACAATATCTCATCCTATCTTAAAGAATTCATGTGAATCCTATGTAAAATAATTCATGTGAAAAAAATGAACCTTCAAATACCTACACTTTTAAATTTTTTTTTATTAAGGAAAATCTCCTAAGAAGCTTAAACATATGCGACTTTTATGCATAGATTTAGAAAACGAAAAATGTAAATATTTTAAAAGTTATTTCTATAAGTTCCTTTTTGTAAGATGTTTTTTTTTTAAATTATTAACGAATTAAAATTTCTCTAAATTATTCTTCTTTAAATGTATTCAATATAAATAATACTCATAAAAGTGATTGATTTCGTTGTAAATTATTTATCAAACTAATTTAGTGATCACTAAATACTTAAAAGTAATCTGGTTTGCTTATAATTATTTATGTGGTAATTTTTTGGAGACGCTGAAAATTAATATATCTTTAGATATTTTAAATCTAAAATAATGGATGATTTTTATTTATATGCAGAAATTTGTTTGGATTATTCAGTGGTCGTTACATAATAATATAACATGAATTTTACTACTTATATATAGAATTACGGTTTACTGTAAACAAATTATTTGTCATATTAAATCTACCACTTTTATTTTGAAATTTTAATTTGAAATTAATTAATTTTATACCACTCATCATTAATTAATTTTATACCACTCATCGATGTTGTTGAAATTTTTTGATTTACCACTAAGATTTTTTTGTTGTTTTTTGTACTTTTATCGTGCCCTTTAGTAGTGGTCTTTATAATTGAAATTAAAAATTTTATTAAAAATTTAAGTTTTGTATTTATTGCTTAGGCAAAGTATTATCAAACAAATGTACAAAATTGCAGCTGAATGTTATTTACAGACATACAGAAAATAAATTGGTTGGAATTCGATCACAATTACCAAAATTGTATCGTTATTTATAATTTTTATTTTATGTTTTTAAAGTTCTTTCTCAGAATAGTTAAATTTAATTATAAATGGAAAATATATCAAATTACTCGAAGCAATGTTACATTATCTTAAATATTGGATTTTCTAATCAATATCTTTATTATTTTTATTAAAGATTTTGTCATTTGAACAGAATATTTGCAGCAATAATCTTATATTAATTTTGTTGCAATAAAAACTATTACTCTATCTAAAATATAAGTATTTCTAATCAATTTTCGTATAATGTCTAATAGGTTATAAACATTAGTATAATTAATCACTAATTTCCACAATTTTGGTAATTATAATAAAATATTAAGATTGGCAACCGAAATTATTATTATTATAAAAAATTTTAAAATGTATTATATTATTGCTTTTTATTCACATATGTATTTATATTCAACATTAAACAGCAACAAAGTGTAGGTGTCTGTGGTGTAGTAGGTAGAGACACAGCCTGCTAATCTTAGGGTTTAGAGTTTAAATGGTTAGGAATTTAATTTTTTTTTTTTTAATATTTTTTTATTGATTACACTTAAAAGACACAATGTATGTGGCTGCAATGTTATTTTTAAACGAAAATACTCAGATTTCAAACCTGAAAAATATTCAAGTTTGAAACTTGACTACAACAAATTTAATACAGCTTAGCCTAGAGGAAAAGCAGTGGCCCGTTTGTCAGGTCGCCAGTTCTAGCCCAGTTCACGGCATAAAAAAATTTTATTTCTAAAATGTTTCTATAAGTAGAATATCTATTTATAGAATGTTTATTTAAAGAATATTATAATCTATAAATAGAAAATCAATCAAATATTACAATAAAAATTCAGAATTTGTAAATAAATTTTCGGTAATGACAATAGTATTGAAAATTTATAAAAGTGATGGTAGATGGAACTTTAAAAATTCAGTTGGCAACAAATACAGTTGCAAATACAAATCTCTTTTTTAGGTGTTAAAATTACATGCTGCAAAAAAAATCACTTTAAAAAGATTTTCATAGATGTTATGTTTAAATTCCTCTTTTACGAAATCTCACTTCTTTCTAAACAAACAATAAATTTTATAATTTCTTAATTTATTTGTATGGCGAAGACTGTAAGCTATTACATGTTTTTTATTGCACAATTTTATCCCCCTTCTAAATAAATTTATCGTGTTTTAAAATTAGGTGTTGGTTTAAGTGAACGGCAGTGTAAAATGATTTAAATGGTTTTTAAAGAAGTTAAACCCTCTTAAAAAAAATCCTCCGCCAAATTAGTTCCGCCATTTTGGGTAAAAAATCTACTTTCAGATTTGTATTCAGCGACCCCCAAGAATTTGCAGGTAATTAATATGTCCTATTTCTTTAAAAAAAAATCTTCCCCCATATTCGTTACGCGATTTTTAATATCATAAAAATTATATGAGATTTGCATTTAGCGACCCCCAAAATGACCCCATAAATAATGGCAAAAGAAGGCACAACAAGCCGACTTTTGGTCGGTTGTGAACAGTATCTTCACTTCTGATTCCCCGTTTAAATCTAAATATAACCTAAATAATTTACAACGAAACCAATAGCTGCATTGAATTTTTAAAACCTGATAACGGTTTTGTATTCACAGAACCCCAATACTTTCCGATAAAATACAGTATTTGATGAGGAATTTAAACAATTTTTAAACCAGTAAAAAAATTAAAATCGGGCCTACCACCCAGTATAAAAGAACCTTCAAATATGGAGAATTGATTTACGATCCTATGCAGCATGTTTTTTGTGTCTAAATAATAATTAAGGCCAATTAAAATAGTATATTTCTATGGCAGCTAGGTTTGTATTTAGAACCATTTTAACCAAATGCATAATGGTTCGTTCTTAGACCAATAGAAACTGGTTGGCACAAATTTCGTTGGTAAAAATTTCATTCAAATACCGGGTGTCTGCCGGGAAGGTATACTACTTTTTTTGTTTATATTTGAAATAACTTGTTTATTTATTTATTGAAATAACTTGTTTATTTCTTGAAATAACTTGTTGTGGAAAGAGGTCTCGCAGTAATTCCATTGTAATCCTGGCTGTATGCGATGTGGCACCGTCTTGCTTATACCACATGTTAATTAAGCCAAAAGCATGCAGTTGTGGCGTTAAAAAGTTTTCAATCATATCACGATATCGCTCCCTATTCACAGTTACCGTTACGCCGTTTTCATTTTCGAAGAAGTAAGCTTCAATGATTCCTCCTGACCAAATTGCACACCAGACTGTCACTTTTAATGGATGCAAAGGTAACTGATGAATAATTTGAGGGGTTTCCATTGCCCAGAACCGACCATTCTGTTTATTCACATATCCATTTATATGAAAATGTGCCTCCTCACACATTATGATTTTTTCATGAAAATCGGGGTTGTCATGGGCGAGCTGTTTAGCTACTAAAACACGTTGGTTTATCGAAAATTTTTCCATAATAAATTTGCCAAGTGTCTTCTTTACCAAAATGGCGGCAAAACAAGTAGTATAGCTTCCAGGCAGACACCCTGTATATTTCAAGCAAATACTGGGAATATGGATGTATGTCGTTCTAGATGAAAGTATGAATAATATTTAAGCCCAATGTATAAAGGAACAAATTCTGGAACTTCTCAAAATTATCCGACACATTAGATCTTTTTTTTTTAAATTTAAAAATATGATGCCAGATTTCCAACAATTCCAGACTCCGTCACTTTTTAACATTTTTAAGTATTAGTCAAGTAGTATCCCAAGTTCATTTGCAGCCATTCACACTAAAACACTACATTTGTTTTTGAAATTTTAATATTTTAATTTAAACGTCAAAAAGATTTTTTTGTATGGAGACCTTATAAATTTTGCCACAATCTTATATGAAACGGTGTTGCTAAGTAAATACTTATTATGAGTTTCAGAAAACTTAGGAAATTATTTAAAGTTCCTTAAGTCAATTTGAAGATTTGCATTACATAACATAATGGCTGATATATTAAAATCTCTGAACATATGTTTTTTAGTTTTGTTATTGTTGAATCTTAAGAGAAAATAAAAATTAAATATTTTATGACAATTTTCTAAGTCCATCAAGCAGAAATATTGCTAATACCAAAAGGAATCAAATAAGATAATAAAAACTTTTTTTTATTATTTCTGCTTGTTCGCGTACGAATGTGAATTTTTAACAGATTTTCAACTCGTTTAACTCACAAATTGTTTTGTTAAAGTACTAAAGTATGTACTAACATTTCTGTATGGATAATTCATTTAATATTTGTTCGCAACGATGGATGTGTGTCTAAATGTATTTAAATGTTTTTATAATGCAACCATAAAAAATCCCCAAAAAATATATTACACCATAGCTTACATACATGAAATTAAAAAATAAAATTATTTTGAAATTTAGCTCTCAAATTACCGTCTTAAAGTGTAGAAATTGTTCAAAAATTTAATTTCATCTGACTAGATGCTTAGCACCACAAATTCGGCAAAGTTGTAAAAATGAATGATTTTCAGAGAAACTAAAATATATATTATTAAATTTATATTATGTATGACCATAAATACTCATAAATAAAATATTTATTTCCTAGGATATTTGCGATAAAAATATACCTAAAAATTCTTTTGGTACACATAGAATATTATGTAGCTTACTGTTTGTTGTTTATTAAGAAATTTTTAGTTAAGCTAAAAACAAACGAATTAAAATTATATTTTTTAACTTTTTATACATTTGTGCAAAATTATTTTCTATACATTAACGGTTTTTTTCAAATTCATTTATTTTATCATTTGTTTGAAATTTAATAAAAATTTATTCACAAAAGGAAATTTGTAATTTATTGGTTTCCGTTATATAAATAATAAATTTAAAATTTCTTTAAAATTAAAAAAAAATTTCTTTATAATTTTTTAAATTGACACACATTTATAAAGACATTTCTAAAAGATGTGGTAATATTAGTTAGATATGTGTGTCCACATTTTGCAGATTAAAAAACGATTTAGAAAAAACCGAAATAATTTCAAAATAATGATTTATTTTACACTAATCGCTAGGTAAAATTAAAAACATTTATTTTTAACTGAACAATCATTTATTTTTACTCATTTTCACTTGTTAAAACAACATTTAAAAATAACACATAAGGCCTTAATGGCTCGGTTATGTAATTGAAGAGTTAATAAAAAAATAATAAGAAAACCAGTTTGCTATAAATGAAAGGTAATTTGACCGGTTTTCAAATCAAATTTATTTTAAATTACATTTTCCGTTGGCTGAACATACAAACTATTTGAAGTGTACATAAAAAAACAAATTTTAAATTAAAAAACAAAGTTTCTCAGTTGATGAATTCACTTACTTTTTAACGACAAGAATCGGTAGTTAAATTTTCAAAATTCGGCAATCAATAATAATTGTCGGTTAAACTAATTCCGTATCTTTTTTCTACAGATACTTGTCGTTGTCATCTACAATTGATTTTTTTTTTTTTTTGAAAAGATTCAACACAAAGGAAATTCTTTCTTCTAAAATGTGTTGCTTTTTTTGGAAAGGGGATAGAGGAGAGATGAAATTTAGTGAAAGCTGAAGGACTTTAAATATGACAACATTGTAATTGTATGAAATAATAAACCCTAAAACAGTTGTTGCTCGCCATCTGCATAGCCTTGTTATGTTATTTTACGCGATATGAGAATACGGAAAGAAGGCGTTGCGATATGTATGAGAACTCACACATATTATTCTTCTGAATTAAACTGTGTAATAGACTTTTTACACTGAACAACATCTTTGTGAAACGTGTGGAAGATGTTGAAAACGTGAAACATGTAGTTACATTGGCAACATTCTTCATCTTTCATCTGCCATTTATTCAATTTTGTTAAAAATAAAAATTGATTTAGAGAAAAAATTTATCATTGGAGTTGTTGTTGAACAAACCCGAATTTTAATGCAGTACATTGAAATATTAAAGGTTATTCTGGAAGAAGATAATGATGAAGAAGAATTTTTGGTACACATAAGAATGAAATTCTTACATGTGCCGCTCATTTCCCTTTGTTGAATATTTTTTTTTTGTATAAAGTTGTATTAATTTCTAAAAACGACACTTCATACAGAGAAAAACATAGTTGCAACATGATCACTGCTACTATATTACATTGTTGCATTCGGGTATGGTTGTCAAAATCAAGTTTTTGATTTTTGAATAGTTTCTAACCATAAATATGGTCGCTACCATCATTACGATAGGAAATATAGATAGTAGCTTTAATTAACCACATAAGGCCCTAATGGCTCGGTTATGTAAATGAAGATTTAATAAAAAAATATATATTTTTTTATTTCCTGGTTGCCACTTTCTCTTTAAAACCTGATTATCTGTAACCATACTGTGGTAAAGAAAATTCTGACTATGACCAAAATATAATTATTATGGAAATAAAAAATTCTGACAACAATCAATGAATAATTATAAATCCAATAAAATATGTCCTTGACACTTATGATCTTGATTTTATAAAAAATTGTATCAGTTCATAATATAAAAATGATAATATATGATCATTTTCACTTGGGGTAGGTAGGCTAATTTTTTAACATTTCATTTCAATGAATAATTAGCAGATCGGTTATTAAGTGATTTTTGATTTATTTTGAAGTAAATTTTCAGTTAATTTAAACTACAAAATATTTTTACTGCGGGATGTGAACTTTTTAAATTGCGTTTTTAAAGAATTACACCTTTTATATGTGGAATAGGTGCTGATGTTTGAACTAGCTTCACTTTTCATTACATGCAATGCAATTATAAAGCAGGGCATCTTGTTAACAAAAAATTGCACTTTTCCAAAAAACATATTTGTGCTGACAATAGAAAGGTTAGGACATTAAAAGAATTTACTCAATTTGAGCTTAATTAGAAAAAAAAAATTTAATTCAACAATAAAACATTCATTTTTTTTCTGTTAATTTAAACGTTACAAATGTGATGTTCATTCTAAATATTTTTTGCAAAATTTTAAGGGGACACTGGCCCGAAGTCTATGAATTCATTCCATAAGAATGATTTTTTGGATTGAGATTTGACTCCAGTTTAAAAATTTAAAAATACATAATGAAATTAAGAACAAATTCTTATACAGTAAATGTATGTTTTAAATGAAAAGTTAATGTATATCAAAATTACAAATGGTGTACTTTTGTTTATTTGTCGATGGGCTTTATTACCAGAAAATGTGCAAAAAATTTCGATGATGTTATTCTAAATGTCAACTTAATATAAATCTTATATTTACATATTATGAAAATTATTGGAGTGGAAATGCACGTCAATAAAAATATAAAGTAATGGATGTGTTTATATAATATAATGATGATTTAAATGAAGTACCTAAGAATGATTACTATTTTTTTTTTGATTGACAAGAAAATTAATTTTATAATAAAAAAAATATATACACCCTTCTCTCGTATAACGGGATCAATTCGTTTCATAATAACACTGCATTGTAGAAAAACGCGTTACACAAATTTTGTTGTATTGTCGTCAAATGTTGATTTTTTAATCCAAGAAAAGCCCGCTTAATGAATGGGAAGTTGCCTCAGAATTTTTATCTGATAAAAAATTTTTGCACCATGCAACACTGCAAGTCAATCCACACGCAGAGAAAAAGCATGGTTTCAATATGATCACTGCTACTATATTGTACTTACTGCAATCGGGTATGGTTGTCACAACCAAGTTATTGGTTTTCTAACCATCAACATGGTCGCTACCATCATTATTTAGCAAATATTTTACTATTTTATGATTGGCACCTTCTATTTTATATCATGATTGGCTGTAACCATACTGTGCTAACAAAAATTTTGACTATGAAAAAATATGATAACTATGCAACCATAAAATGCTGGCAACAATCAATACATAATTATACAATCAAAGAAAGAAAAGTTCTTAAAGTCTATGATTTTTTCCTTAACAATTTTTCTTCAAAAAGTCCTTAATATTAATTTTTTTTAAAAGAATGCATTTCTAAAGAGAATATTCTTAAATTAAAGGAGCTTTTTCGTAGTTTCTAAGAACTTTTCCTTTAAGAAATTTTCTTAGATTATGAATCATAATATGATTTTTCAGGAATCATAATAAAGTTATGAGGGATCATAATATGATAGCATTTTGAGCATACTAAGATTACGAACGATCATATTATGATAAATTAATTGTAACATGTTTATTCAGGACCATAATATGGTAATTTTTGAATCATAATATAACTGTAGTGACTATATTATTTTAAAAATATGGTTGTTTTATTATCATAATGTGATAACCATAATATAGTACGATTATGGTTGGCACAACCAAAAACCCAAAAATATATGATGCTCCTCGAATATTATTGACCCAACCATGTTTTTTCTTTGCGTGCACGCAGTTTCTGCAACAAAAATTCTCTGGACTTGTGATGTCAAAAAAGGCGACATTGACTGGCCACTCAGGTCTCTAGATCTAACCCCTCCGGTCTTCTTTTTGTGGAGTTATTTGAAAAGGAAATTGTACACCAACAAGCCTCAGACCAGTGACGAGCTCAAGGCAAACATTCGTGTCAAAATCATTGCTTACCGCTTGAAATGCTCGAATAAGGTTGATGTTGTATTCCAAAAGTAGCCAAATGAATTGAAAAAGAACCAAATTAAATAAAAATATCATACATATGGAAATAAGTTTTTAGGTAATAATAACATACCGTCATAAAATGTTGAACAACAAGCATTACATGAACAGATTGGATATTTTTACGCCAATATACAGTCGAAATATCGTGGTCAAAGTGGCTCCGACCAACATCATAAAAACTTATACACAAACTATTTGCTAAAATATTTCAAATTTTAGTGTAACCAATAATGTAAGCTCTAAAATATAATATAATAAAATAATCATAGCAAAAACAGGATAATGACATATTATTACTTTTCAATCAGTACTCCTTACATTCCGCATTATTTTCAAAATAAAAATAATGTATTACCTATAATATATTATTTTATTATTTTGAATTAAATAATAATAAGTTACCTGTAATGGCTTAACTTTTCTATTTTTAAAATATAAATAATAATGAGTCATTGTTAATTCTTTAAATAACTTTATTTATTAATGTGTATTTTATTAATTTATGAATTAAAAATGTTTAATAAAACAAATTATCATATAAGTGAACAGGAAAAAGCCTACAAATTAGTGTAGAGTAGTGTCGAATTAATTTATTTTAACTTATTTGTGTTATGACACATCGTATATAATTAATTTTGGTATTCATATCACGAATATGAAAAAGCTTTGAAACATCTTGGGGCAAATATCGAGTTTTAACTGTAGTTCCGAAATATCCTTTTTATAAAATTTTTCAAAATTGTAAAGAGATTGAAAATTTTGGAGACCAACTATGGAATCAGGAGAAAAACCTTTAAAAATCAAATAAAATTACTTGAATTTCAATGCGAATAAAACTGTGCAAAAACTTTTTCTTTTTGACCCTTGACGACCCATGGGATACATATGTATGTCCCAAATTAAATCAGTTTCCTGTAATAAATAAAGTGAACCATTTCCAAATATTTCGATGTTTGTAAGAATCATTGGAATGGACCTTGTCCTACCAACACAGGGGGGTTATGCACAAATAAATATATTTTTTTATGAATTTGTGTTTATCCTATTGGCCATATTGATTCAAACAGTTAGTATTGTGTGAAAGCAACAACTATCATCTGTCGATACACATTTAAGAAAATAGGTTAAAAATGGGCCAACTACGACAAAAATTAAAAATGGAACATTTATCAACCATTGGCCGTCAAAGGGTTAATTAATATAAAGGGTGTCCCAAGAACATCGCAATTTTTAAATTTTAAATAAAACACAGATATTTAAAAAAAAATCATGAAACTTTATTATATCGTAAAGTAGACAGAATGAGGTTATGTATGGAACAATATAGCGTGCAGATTGCCGCCGCGGCTTTGCTGGCATGCACGCGATCTTTTAATGAAATTTTCAATGACCGTTTTGCATGAATGCTGCGGTATTTCATTAATGCAGCGTCCAATTTCCTCTTTTAAGGCTTGAGTCGTCGTCGGCTTATTCGCGTAAACCATCGACTTCAAAAAACCCCAAAGAAAAAAATCTAATGGTGTTTAATCGCACGATCTAGGCGGCCAATTCTGATCTCCAAAACGCGAAATAACACGACCGGGAAATGACTGATGCATTTCACGACACCGAACACCATTGACTGTTTGCGCTTGACCTGCCTCATTTTCATAAAAAAAGGTCCAATGATTCCTCCAGCCCAAAAACCACACCACACAGTGACACGTTGAGGATGCATTTGCTTCTCGTGAATCACTCGAGGATTTTCCTCACCCCAAATGCGACAATTCTGCCTATTGACGAAGCCATCAAGATGAAAATGGGCCTCGTCACTGAAGATGATTTTATCGGCAAAATCAGCATTTTCATGTTGTCTCTCCAATACCCAATTAACGAACTCCCTTCGCTGTCCATGGTCAGCTGGCTTCAGTTCCTGAGTCAATTGAACTTTGTATGCATGAAGATGCAAATCTTTCGTCAAAATTCGCTGCAAAGTGGATTTGGAGACACCAATTTGCTGAGCTCGGTGTCGAATTGAGGTGGATGGAGTTTGAGCGACATCATCACGTACAATAACAATTGTTCAAATGTCAAACAATGACACTTTGAATGTTGCCAGATTTAAAAATTGCGTTCTTCTTGGGACACCCTTTACTTCCTTTTGGAAGAAAAGCGGATTAGAAATTAGGATTCGCAACACTGTATCGCATTACCTTGTCGCGTACTCAAATTTAAATTATAATTGATTACCAGGAATTAAAAAATATTGCGTTACTAAATTTCTTACAGAAAAATAAATAACAATTAGTTATAAGTAACCAATTATTAATATGCATACGAGTTACCCATTATTCTTTATTTTTCGTAAGTTTGCTCTTAAGCATAACACCTTACCTTTTGGGACATCCCATATAAAAAAGTTAGAATTATAACATTAAGGGTAATACGTGAAAACCTTGAAGTTAAGATTACCAGTCTCATTATTTGGTAAGGTGTATTTTTACTGGGACATTATTACGGATATTCTCTCTGTACGCAGTGAAAAAACATATTTTTGGGATCATGATTGTGCCAACCATAGTCGTAATATAGTTATCATATTATGATAATGAAATAGCCATAATTTTACCACAATATGGTACCTACAGTTATACTATAATAATAATCGAAACTATGAAAAAGTCCTTAAAATTTAATAGTATTTCAAGAAAACTACTTTGATTCTATGGACTTTTTTAAAGAATAATACTTCCAAAATATTTTCTTTTCCAATGACTTTTTTAATAAAAACAACCATTTATATTGAGTTTTTCTAATAGAAAAATTCTTAGATTCTAAGGAAATTTTTAAGATGTTTTTAGATAGTCCTTAGAGTCTCAGAATTTTATTTTTAGAAAAATCTTTAGAATCTTAGGTTATTACTACTAGAAAAAGTTCTTAGAATCTTAGAAAAAAATCTACTATTTTGTATAAGAAATCAACAAAACAACTCTTGTGTTCTACAAACCTTTTCTTATAAAAAATTATTTTATTAATATTCGGAGTACTTTCTCCACAATAAAGTCGTTATTTTACAAGAAATTAATTAATTTGTACATATTTTTTAAAAAAAAATATTTTTGTTTTTATTGAAAAGAATTAAACAATATAAAATCTTTATTAAAAATCTTTTTGACAAAGTTTTTTTCCACAATTAATTAAATAGTTAAATTATTGTGTTACATATAACATAAGCAATTTTTGAAAATAAAACCCCCAAGTGAAAATGATCATATATTATCACTTTTACAAGGGTAATTGAACTGATGAACTAACGAAAACTTGACAGTATTATGACTGTAAATGTCAAAGTCATGTTTTGTTTGACTTATTTTATAGTTGCATAATTATTATATATTTTTCATAGCCAGCATTTTTCTTACCACAGTATGGTTACAGCTAATCATGTTATAAAATGAAAAGTACCAATCATGAAATAATAAAATGTTTACTTTAATAAGCATGATATGGTAGCAACCATATTGATGGTTAGAATCTATTTACGAACCAATAACTTGATTGTGACGAATACAGCGTGATCATGTTTCAACCATGTCTTTTCTCTGCGTGTGCAACGTTTTCATTTTGTAGGGTTTGATTTTATGATATCTTCATAAATATTAAATCAGCAATTAATAGGGATTTTATATTTCAAAATTCTTATAAAAAAAATTGTAATAAAAGTTTTTTTACTTTAAACTAAACATCACTCATCAACACTTAACTCAATGTTAAAATTTAAATGAACAAAAAAAAAGAGAAAAAGAGTTAAAAAATTGTTTTTTTTTATTATGCTTTCAGTGAGGATTAAATCCATTTGGTTTACCCTTTTTGAAATTTAAGAATTTCTGTCCCATTTAAAAATATTTTACGTGCTCTATGTATGCAATAACACTGTATTTTAAAATTTTTTTATTTATTTATTTTTAAACATCAGTCAGTGTCTAGAATGCGTGATGAAGTGGGTTTTAAGGTCTTTAACATTTTCTCTTTCATTTTTATGTTTAGTTTTTTGTTTAACTGTTACATTACATTTTTTTTTAATTTGTCCTTTTTTATCATGAAAAACATGAGGAAAATGTTTTGTTTAGTTTTTTTTTTTATAAACGTGCTGAATTTATGTTCTCACTTTGACACTGGCCTTTTTTGCTTGTTTTATTTATTGTTACGAAATATAGAAGACGAAAAAAGGGTATATAACATTGACTTCTGAAATGGGTTAATTTTAAAATGTGGTATAGTTGTCGGTATAGTGTAGGGTGCCACAGTGTTAGCAAATATGTCATTTTCTGTGACAAAATTATATAAATTTATACACTTGGCAAGTGTGAATGATGTCTGCAAAAAAAAAAATTGTATTTTAAATTAGTTTAAAATAAAAATTAGACTTTTCTTTTGTAGTAAAATAGAATTATTTCGTTAAAGGACTTAAAGTATATTATACAAGACTATTTGAGACTTTAGACATTGTAGCTATTAATTTTGCAGCAAAATAAATCACAGTTAGAAAATTTACAACAAAAATAATTGAATTTCGAACAAACTTGTAGAACATCAAGGGTAAGGTATTTTAAATGCCTACTGACGGTTATTTCATAAAAAATCATTTCGATTTTACACATTGGCTAATTAATTACTATATAGAAAAGAGTTACGCCCATCCGCATTTACCTCTCTCTTTTATTCTGACCCATGTTGCAGCATAAAGTATTGTCAAGGATCTTAAAATCTCAAGAACTGTTAACACACCCAAAAAAAATTATTTTTTTGGAATCGAATTTATTTTCAATCGAATACTGTCACTGTAACTTCGAGGGCCGTTCGAAATGTTCTTACCACGACACCGCGATGGCGGTGTAAACTTCCAATTGTGATATGAACACATGCTAAATATCAGTTCGATCTGGAAACTCATTCGTATAGTAACAGCTGTTTAAAGAGGCTCTTCAGTATTTTTTTTTATTATGGAAAAAATATAAATTCGTAGTGTCATTAAATACTTACATAATAAAGGTTTATCGGGAGAAGAAATACATAACGATATGGTGAACGTGTCAGGTGCAAGTGCTCATTCATATGCACCCTAATGGATCCGCGCCTACTGTACTGGCGCGGATCCATTAGGGTGGTATATCGCCCCCCAAAACGATTAAAAAAAAAATAAAAAATTAATTTAATACCCAACAGACTGCGAAGTGAAATGTTTTTAAACTATTTTAGTTATTAAAAATATTAAGTGTCATTTTAATGGTAATAATGGCAACTCCTAATAAGACTACGATTTCGAGGAAAATGTTTACTTATTGGATATTTTTTATATACAAATAATTAGTGTTCTAACCGAAATATCAATATGTTTTTTAGCCAGTGTTCAGCAGAGTGTTTTATTTTGTCAATTCTCGACATTTTTTAAAAAGATTTTTGAATTTTTTTTTACTCCATTTAATAATATTATGTCTTAACAAAATCTAATTATAACTACATCTAACACAAAATGAAGAAGCTGCATTAATATAATAACAATTATGCAAAATACGTTTCAATAAATACTACTCCATTTATAATTGAATTTCTGAAATAAAGGGTGGTTAAATTAAGGGCCGATGTTAAATGTGAACCACACCTAAACGTCAAGTTTTTTCTGCATTTCATTTGACATTTCTCAATTTCAGACTAACTCAATTTGAACCATGAAAAGATACACAATCGAGCAACGCGTTAAAGTTATTCAGGCTTATTATGAAAATGAGCGTTCAAATCAAAATTTATTTTGTGCACTTCGTGATTTTTTTTGGTCTGCATAATCGACCAAATGTGTCCACAATCGGGAGAATAGTGGGCAAATTACAGCAAACCGGTTCTGTGAAAACACCTGTGCATGCTCGCAAAGTTCGTTCTGCGGAAAACATTGCTGTTGTTCGCGATAGTGTGTCATGAGGTCGGCCAAGCATTTACCATGAATGGTGTTCGCTATCGCGAGATGATAACGAACTTATTGTGGCCAGGAATTGAGGATATAATCCTGGACGATATGTGGTTTCAACAGGACGGTACAACTTGCCACACAGCTAACGAAACAATGGCTCTTTGGCGCGACAAATTCAATGGCCGTGTTAACTCACGTGGTGGCGATGTCAATTGGCCGCCAAGATCATGTGATTTGACACCGTTGGACTTCTTTCTTTGGGGTTATTTGAAAGAAAAGGTGCACGTCGATAAGCCAGCAACAATTCAAAAGCTAAAGGATGAGATAATTCGGCACATTAACGGCATAGAACCTCAATTATGCCTCAGCGTCATCGAAAATTTGGACCATCGGATGGATTATTGCCCGATATTTTGTTCCATGCATAATTGAACCATACCATATTATCATAATAAAAAGAAATTACAATAATTTCCTAAATAATTTGTGTTTTATTCAAAATCAACATCGGCTCTTAAGATTTAACCACCCTTTAGAAGAAAAGTCCAATTGTAATTTAGAAAAGACCAATTGTAATTAAGAACTACTAATTGACATTTAGAAAATCTCTAATGAGTTTTTATTAATTAAGACAACATGTAAATTATGATTTCCGGATATCAATTGACGAGTGTTCAATAGACCATTCCACCTTACAGGTAAAAATGTGCACCTTCGAATATAAAGTATTTTTGCAAGACAATTCAAATTTTTGTACGGTGCGAATTCCATAGAGTTATCAGACTCCTTCTATTAAAAGTATAGGTTCTCAACCCGTACTCCTAATATTTTGATGAAGTTTTTTATGAACAGGTATTCTTATGGGCCTTTCTCTTCGTGAACAGTTCGTATATATATCGAGAGAACCGTCAGTAGCTTAATATCTCTTCTTAAATACATACTCTTCGATTGAGACTACTTTAATTTAAATTTGAAATAATCTAAACATAATTATAAGAGTTAATTTTCTTACACCCATAGTAAAATGTAAATAACAAAATAACTTAAAATTATTAAGTAGCTTTAAATAATTGTTAGTTAAAATTGTCCTGTTAGAAATTTAAATGATTTTGTGAAAGTAAGATTTTGTGAAAGAACACATTAACTGATTTTGTTTATATTATTTTTTCCCGGTGTTTTGAATCCAGAAGTTGTTTCAGTTCTAGAAGGGCCCATGGATATTAGGAAATACTTACTCAAAAATTCTTCTCTAAAAAAATAATCTATTTTTATATTTCAGTATTTATTTTATTTATTCAGTTGTTTTTTTTTTATAAGACCCTTGATATCCTCAGATGTTTTTTATTTTATTATTAATTTTTTCCAATCATATCATTTTAATAATTAATTTTCTTGGTTTTATTTTAATTTTGTAAATAGAATTAGTAATGTAGTTGTTATTTAACAACAACAATCAAGAAACATTCATTAATTTTTTTTAAGTGTACTGTAGAAGGAGGAAAACGAAAAACGTTTACATAAGTTGCATTTCAAAAATGATAAATAATTGTATTAAACTAATTATACATATATTTAATTAATTTTATAATTTTGGTGATAATTTGTTAAATTTATAATTAAATGTTTTATATAATTAATTAATTGTTGTTTTTTTTTAGTTAAGACATTAAATTGTACATTATTGAACTACAATATACTAATATTTTGTTTTTATTGTTTTTTATTTTTTTTTTTGCTAATAAATATAATAATATATATAATTTGTTTTTTTATTTTGATGACAATTTTACGTTTTCCGTTTATGTTTTTTTTATAAATTCTTATAGTTGTATGCTTTAATTTGCATATGTTTTGCTTTTAAAATATTTGTTTAGTGTTATTTCAATTTTCCCTGTTTTTTTTAATGTTCTTGTTTTTATTTTATAATTATTATTTTTTATTGGATTTTTATTTTTCTATATAACTTATTTACATTTATGTATAGATTTTGTTTTCAGTTCCTTAATTTGTTATTATTTCAAGCAGTAACTTTTTTGGTGATTTTAATTTTTTCTGCTTTCAAAGCATTTTTGTTTTGTTTCTAATTAAATTTTAATTCATCTTATTTAACTTGTTTTTTGTTTTCATACTAATAGGTAACTGACTCCTGCTCTTTTGTGTATGTTTTTTTTTTTTGTTTTGTTTTAATTAAAATTATTTTAGCCAATTTATAGTATAATTTTATTATAACCAATTAATATCTACTCAATACTATTACTGCTAGAAATTCAATAGGATACTATTTTTTATAACTATCATCTTTGTTTTAATTATACAATTAATTACATTCAATTATTTCTATTTTCAATTTTATTTACACTGTCAATTACAAATTTATAGTTTATGTATTGGTCAGTTTGTATTTACATGTTGAGTCTTGAGAAGACTACATATTATTTTTGACACAATTTCATTGGTATTTTTTGGAATGTTGTGAAGGGATTTTATTTTTTGTATCATAAATTGGATAATATATGTTATGGTTTCCAAAATATATGTATAATTATTTACAAACAAAAAATATTTAATATCTACTTTATAGTTGTTGCATCAAAACTTAACCTAATAGTTAAGTCAAATGATTAGGGGTGACCACACTTGGAATACAAACATAAGAACTTAATAAACTTTTCCTAAAAAAAATAATAAAAAAAACATATGTAGTTTGTTAATCTACTAAAAATTGGTTAAAAATCGTTCTGCAGAAAAAAAAAATTATTATATTATTAGGTAAATTTGTTAAATTTACTAAATTTTAGTTAATTAAATAAAAAACTTTAAACTGCTAAAATTAACCAATATTTTTGCTAAAAGCTGATGGTAACTACCAAAAATATCATCTTAAACAAAGTGGGACAATATGTATCATCCTATTAGAAAGTTCTGCAAACATACATATGCCAGTTTTGTTTTGACATTAGTGAAGTATACTCGTGCAAAATGTATACTGAATAACAATTATTCGTGATTTTGGAACTTAACGAAGAAATGGATGATTTTTTATCAAAATAGATCATGAGCGACGAGGCCGCGTCAATAAGTAAAATCCTATGCTCTGGTTGACGAAAAATTCACCCATAATTCATGAAGCATCATTTCACCCTCTCAAAGTCACCGTATGATGTGCAGTTGCGTCGGAAAGATGATTATTTTTTCTGAAAGAGCCGGCGTGTAGTTGAAATTTGGACTGTGAATTTTTTTTGGAACAAGAAGATAATCATGCTTACAAATTTGAACAAAATCAAAACATATATAAACCTATTGGCTTAAAATCATTTTTTAAAAAAGATTCGTGACATTGATGCATTTTTAATTACATAAAATTAAATAAAGGTTGATTTTTTGCTATTTGTTTTTCCAGTGCAAACAAAAAGATTCGTGACAAATGCCAAAAATGCCCAGTAAGGTTCGTCATTTCACCATGAATAGACTAACAAACGAATAACACTTGCAAATCATTGAATTTTATTATAAAAATTCATGCTGTGTGCGAAATGCGTTTCCTTAATTACATCCACTTTATGGTCATAATAATCGACCCACCGAACAGGCTATTCAAACTGTTGTGACCAAATTTCGTAACAGTTTCACTTTACTGCAGATTAATCCTCTAACCCGTATGCGAAGACTCTTTTTTGCCTAAAATGGAAGTATTGTACTTGGTTGGGATGTGGTTTCAATAAAACCACACGGCACACGATACGATGAACATATTGAGAGGACAGTTTGGTGAGTAATTTATCTAACATTTTGGAGCTTCTCATTGGCCACCAAGATCATGCAATTTGACCCCACTAGACTATTTTTTGTGGGGATACTTGAAATTTCTCTTGTGCAGGGACAAGCTAACCATAATTCCAGCCCTGGAAGACAACATTATAGCTGCTATTGGTGAGATACCATGGAAAAAGTATGCCAAAATTGGAGCTCACTGGTGTACCACCTAGTTCGTAGCCGCGGGCAACCCTACATGAAATAATCTCTAAAAATTTATCGCCCCAAATAAATATTTCATTAAAATTTTCCGTTTTTTTCAATTTTCAAAACCAAAACGGTTAAAAAATCACTCTTTATTAATGTCATTTCCGAAAAGCATAAATAAAAGTTTAAAAATATATAAATACCAATTACATTTTAAAGCATTCTGAAAATAATATGAATACCTTATATTCAATAACCTCTATGAACCAATTTAATGTGTAGGTGACTGCGCAAACAAAAACTATATACGGAAAACATCAGTTCCAGTCCTTCTTTTTTTTGGAATGCGATACCCTCTATTAGCCACATGATAGTTAATGAATTATTAAAAATGAATTATTACTTTATATATTAAACGAGGTTTTCCCACAACTATTCATATAACTGTACTATATATATTAAGGTCATTTATGTGCTTGTTAATTAGTGTGTCCTATAAAAAACGTTTTTGGGATTCTTAAAGAAATATCATTCAATAAACGGATGTTAATATACAAATTTCAAAAAATTAACGAAAACGTATTGGAGAGTAGAGTAAATATTGTTTTTTGTTTTTTTAAACCAGTCTATATACTTTCCTATAGACTATATCAGAATAAAAAAGAAGTACGTCAAACTAAATGAAACAGTAATCAATAAACCATTCGATGCAATGTATTTAAATTACAGTTTTTTTATGTTATTGGCGTTAGAATCATTAGATTTGGTCAAGCTAAAAATTATCCGACAATCAAATGGCAAATATTAAATTTAAAGTGAATTTTGATAAAGAATTATTTACCCAACCGAATTAGAGAATACACAGGAGGCTGAACTAAAATGGTTAGATAATTTCAACTTAGCCTTGAAGACATCTATAAAATTTTAAAACAATTAACCACTGGAATAATATCACTTTTACGACAATTTGGTTCAGATAAAGTTTGAATAATATTAAAGTATGTAGGAATGTCCAATTTGTATTATCTTGTTTATTTTTTAATGTTTTGTTGGAAAAACGTTAAATAAAACGTTTAAACTTTAATAAAATTGCAAATTATATCATATTTTTTAATATATCTCCCAAAAAGTAATTGAATTTTTTTATTGCAATACCCTCTATCAACCATAGCGAATAATGTAAATGTCGCTATTTATTTTTAATTGTAGGATTCAGTAGTCATATTAAACAACTATAGTAGAAGATAGATTGATTCATAGTTTAAGAATTTATGCATAAACCAGCTTTTTGACACTCCTGAAAAATTACTTTTGGTTCATTAACGCAATAATACAAATTATTTGTAGATATTTAGTGAAATAATTTTTAAAGTTATTTACAAATATTTTACCTGATATTAATTAATGATTTTAGCAAAATTACTCAAAAAATTTTCTTGAAGAGTAGTGGTAGGAAAAACTCAAAAACTGTGCTCTTTTTAAAAGAAGTTCTGCACAAGATGTTAGAGCTCAATAGCCCCTACATGATGAAAACAAATATTAAGTCAAATTCAACGTCGGAATTTGCTCACAAGTAAAATTAGCACATAAAATATTTAGGTTTTGTTACAACAGAAATACCTTCCTAAATATTTTTCATAATATATATTTTTTTTATAGATTTATTGCAATTTTGACCCCACTAACTTAAATAGTAAATTTATTTAAAAATTGTATATAGCGATAATATTTACAATCATATAAACAAAAAATACTGTACAACTTTTAAATAAACTCAAGGAGATAAATATACTGCCGCTAATAAAATTTCAATAAAATTGTTAATTATAAGTATTAAAGAAACAAAACTATTTTTTAATTTGTAGTTAACTAAGGAATTACAAATTAAAGTATGATTATATAAATCCATGTTTGGAATTACAAATTTAATTTGAATTAATTATTTTGCTATTAGTAGTAACTAACTTAAACTAAAACCATACTATAATATGCACTTTAATACACTTTGCCATTGAAATGAGATTTAAGCATTCCTTGAGCGTAGCAGTATATCAAGAAGTAAACTATTTGTATATAATATTTAATTGTTCATAATATATATTCTGTTACTTTAGTAGTAAAGTATTTGAAAATTGTTATATAGTTTTTGTATGAATTTCATGTGATTTCTTTCAATTTAGTTAGTATACCTTTTGTCCTGAGTTCTTTTAAATGTATCGGAATATTTTTTCATAGCATAAAAACAGCTTACCTCTTGATAGCTTGGTTTTTCAGATTTTCTGTTAACTTAAGATCTAATGTGATGACTTTTGTTTTTTTAGTTTAATATTTAACATAATTTTACTTTATACATACCTTTTTACATTTTATATTTTTATAATTTTGGCCTAGTTTTTGCTCAGTGTAATAAAATATATGCATATATATTTATTTATAATTTTAACTACTTTTTTTTTCTTAATACAAATTTATTAGTTTGCTTTAAGCCAACAATATTTTTCAAATTAATTCAGCAATTCTTTTATTTTTTATGACCAATTTTTTATTTTTTGTTGAAAATATTAATACAAAATTAATAAATTAATGGAATTAAAATTTGAAGATATAAAATATTGCTAACCTTGATAATAACATACATAATATAAACTGGAAACTTTTCTGAATTAGAGTATGAAGAAAATAAATTTATATATATATTTTTTAATTTTTCATCAAAACTCTGTTTTGAATCCATGGAACTGGTACAAAACCGACCATCACAATCTAGCGTCTGTTTTAGAATATATTTTCTTTAGTGAAAGCAGACTCCTTCTGTGCTTCTCTTAGGTATTTAGCCCTTCGCGATTTTTATGAATAAGTTTTCTTATGGAACTTTGAGTAGCATAATTTCTCTCCTAAAATAATACCAACCCTCTGTTATCATTGTTTTTCTTTTATTTCTAGATTAGTTTTACCTTTTTATCCTGGTGTCGACCTTAACCTTTTTATCAACACATTTTTTCTCACACAGCCAAGTCACCCATGCGCTAAAATTTGCCTCAAAGTCTATAGCTTTTTTTTTAAAAATCTGTAATTTCATCGGCTCAAAAAATAATGTTTTAATATTTTTTTTTTTAAATATGTTCTTTCTCAATATATTCTCTATGCCTTTTCCTAGTCTCATAGTGGTACTCTTTTTAAATCAGCCTTATACACTATTGTGTCTTGGAATTTATTATATTTAGGGAGAAGAAATCTCTTATGTATTACATTTTAGCAGCCCAATATCACGTTTAAGTCTTAAAAAGTGGAGCCAAAAATTATAAGATTTTGGTATGGAAACATGTCTGAAATATACAAAGTTAAATTCCGCCTTACCAGTATTTGTTCAAATAAACTTTAATCAAAGTACAGGACGAATGAACGAATGTCTTTGGAGATAATTTTTTCCCATAAATTTTCTTTGACCCAAGGACGAACCGTATTGAATTTAGATAGAATCGTTGAGGATTTATAGAGGTCCTTTTTGATTTGGGCTTAAATTGTAGGTATCAGGTAGAAATATAAGTTGTCAACTTTATGTAGGAGAGAAAATCATGCCTACAAATTTAGAGAAAAACGGATTTTGTTGGATCTAGTCTCAATATAAAACCAAGTTTCAGGTATTTGCTTAAATTAATTTTAAATATACCTTAGGTCGCTTTTATAAATGTATTCTGATGAAGTCTGGTACATAAGTTTATACATATTTACCCAAGGACGGTCCCTATTTGGTCAGAATAGGTCCGTATGCAGACCTACCTTGCATAAAATGATACTTTCTGAATTGGTCTTGAAATTGATTTAGACACACAACACCGTAAAATATCGTATTGAAGTTTGAATCGGGAATGTTTTATGGTATCATAAATCTTTCCTTCAAAAATCGTACAATATTTGGACCTAGTCCCACCTTCCCGGTATTGGCTTAAGTTTTTGCAACAATTTCTCTTAGATTTATTTATATCTATGTCTTCCACTCTGTATATAAAAAATCATCAGAACCCCTCATGAGAATAGAAGCGTGTGATGAATAGAATAAAATTTCACATTTTCTCCAAATGCATATAAGTAAAACTTTGTTTTTTTACCACAATCTTCTTTGACTGTAACATTTTTTAACCTTATTGCTGCATTCGTAATGATTGATCAGTCCTCGTTGCAGATTCAATACAAGAAATAAGAAGAGATTCAATAATTCAAAAATATGGTGTGTATGTTCGATGGAGACAGGAATAAAATCTCGGCAGACTGAAGTACTTTTGCATTATGAAATGATCTTGTATTAACATGAAAAATTCATGAATAAAAGTGAAAAATACATATTAACATCTTACAGTTTCTCTTAATATTTTTGTTAAATTGAAATTGTAAAAAATATCTAAGATTGACTATTGGCTTCTGATTTTTTACTACAAATTATTTTGATATATTTTTTATGTAGAATTCTCATTTATTCCATTAAGAATAATATTACTTGAAAAGCTTATGGAAAGAATTAAAAATGCCTAATGCCTTTGCTTACTGAGTTATAAGCAAGTATAATTTTTAGGCCTGTAGTTTTAATAAATAGATTTAGATACATTCTGGATTTTAATCATCTAAGTACATGGTGGATATTTGTTGCTTGAAATTATGGGTATATAGAACTCTGTTAACACTCCAAATATAATTTTGATAGCTGTTGCTTCAAATTACGGGTATCAAAAATTATATTAACACTTAAAATATAATTTTGAATAAATTTAATATATTTCATTAGAAATACTAAATTTAAAGTGAAATAATAACTAAAACAAATCAACCATTATTTATTTTAAAATTGAAAAATAACTTCAAAAATGTATATGTGTATGGACGGCAATAGGTCGCATAAGACAAATTATAAACCAAATTCTTCAAAAAAGCCAGTGTAGATGAGAACTAAAATTAACTAAAATCTGCAGATGAAAAAACTAACAGAAATAGAAAATTATTTGAAATGAAAAGAAATTTGTGTGTTTTTGTTTTTATTTTTTTATAATACTGTTGCCATATTTATTTAAATTTCATTTTTGTTGAGATTTTATTATTTGTTTCGTTACTTATAAATTAAAAACAATTAGGATCTTAAAATTTTAATGATATTTAATAATAAACAAAGAAATAGATTTAAACGTAAAATTACTGGAAAAACTATAGATGAATAATTAAAACAAAACTAACTAAATTTTCTTATATAAAAAAAGGAAAAAAAAAACTTGGTACAATTTTTGTTTTGTTATAGACTAATTATTATATTTAGTTTGGGATTTTTTATTTTAAGCTAAATAAGAAAAAAAAATGTACAATAAATATATTACAATACAAATTTGTTTTAAAGAATTTCTTTTTCAGGGGGGTTGGTCTGTTTGTTTTTAAGGATTTTTACTTTAGTTTTTTATTACATATTTTTTTTTTAATTTATAGATATATAAAAATGATAAATTTACATGTGTTTGTGTTTTTCTATATACGTTTAGTTATTTTTTTTTTTATTTTGTAATATATTTAGAAGGAATAGATTTTTCTTTTCTTTTATAATGACTTCTAAAAAAGACATTTATCTAATCTGAGGATAAATGTTTTTTTCTGGTTTATATTATTATATTTTTATAATTACATTTAAGCATCTACTTATAGTTGTTTGTTTTATTTTTTTTTTAATTTTAAGTTAATTTAATTATTTTTATGCTTAGATTTTTGTGTTTTTTTTTTTTGTTATTTTATTATAAATTGTGTTTTTTAAAAACTATGCCAGTCTCAAAAAGCTCGAGTACCACAAATAAAAGATCGTTCTGCTTTTAAACGTTTATTATAAATTTATTTTATTTTGGGGTTTCCTTCTAAATTAGTTTTGTTATTCTTTTTAAATAGCAGTAATGGTTATATTTAAGAAAATATTACAAATATTTTTATTAGTTTCCTAAACTTCTTATTGTGAAATTGGAAATGATTTTCTGTTAAATTTTATAGTTTTTAATGAACCAAAACAGATTGAAAAGTTTTAAAAAGTAAATACTATGGTAAATGTTTAATTTAGTAGAAAAGATTCAAATCTTTGTGCACGCTTATAAATTATTTTTTTAAAGACATTCTTCTTAAAGAAAATTTATTCCTTTAATATGTCTTCAGAAAAAAAAATGTGATATTTGGTACTTTGGAAATTTCTTATTTGAATACAATTTAAATAATAAATTATACTTAAAGCCAGTTTAATAGTCAGCATTTTGTTTTTAAAACTTCTTACTAACGCTTACTTAAAACTTCTTATTAAAAATTCTTACTAAAACTTAAGCCAAATATTCTACTATTTGGAGGCTTTTATATTATAACAAAGAGAAAAAAGTTCATGGTTAAATCAACTTTAATCTCATATTTGAATTTATATTTATAAATTCCAGGTAATAAGTATTCAAGCTTAAGGTCTATTTTATACAAAATTATTTATTTGTTATCCAATACTTCGCTATCTCAATGGATAGCTTCTTCAGGGATATTTGTTTTTTTAATTTTGTTAAAAAATTTGTTTAAAATTAAAAAAACAAAAAATCCCTGAAGAAGCTATCCATTGAGATAGCGAAATATTGGATAACAAATAAATAATTTTGTATAAAATAGACTTTAAGCTTGAATACTTATTACCTTGAATTTGTATTAAAAAGGTCGAAGAAATTTAACTGAATAATTTATATTTATAAACATTTTATTATATTTATTTATAAACATTTTGAAATCTTATTATAGTAAATATTCTTCTAGTTGAAATAACTTCTTTCGTATTTAAATAAATACTCCATGTGAAAATCGGCATATATTAACATACATGATCATACATAGGGCTGTATATGATCAATATACATAATCATATAGGTCCATGTATGGATCAATATAAGATCACACATGATCTCATATATTTTCAAATATCTGCGGATCCGAAATTAGAGAAAATGTGGTCGTATATGGTCATATATGAACATATATTATCATAAATATTTGTATATAATAATCAAAACTTCAAATTTTAGATCCGGATATATATGGAAATATTTAAAATTATGTATGATCATATATTGATCCATACATGGACCTATATGATCATGTATATCCATGCATGGTCATATACATGATCACATACATACATATATATTTCGACTTCTATATGGGATGTCAATAATTTCGATTTTGTATTCGCATTTAAAATAATAAAACTATATTTAAATGCAAAATAAAACCAACTAATTTTGATTTGAAAGCTTTTTATTTTTAACTTCATATTGATTTTGCTTGACTTCAATTTTTAGTGTGGATGCATTAGGGCCTCCAGCCGTGTATGGGAGAAAATTGGGAGTTGTTGTTTAAGAATAGTAAATTGTGTTTCCTGTGAAAACATTTCACTCAAACTTTAATGGCCTAAAATCGTAATTTAAATTGGCAAAGTCAGCTGTTTATTTTTATTTTATAAGAAAAAAAAAAACACAATCCCAGCAAACCCAAAATACCAAATTTTACCAGCAACATTAGTCTTGCACAAAAACGAATTCTTCACAATTTGACCATGAAACTTATTATAGTGGAAAAGTACATTATCTTTTTTTATGATATATAAAAGTATTAAAATGAACTCGAAATAACTTACTATCATTAAAATTAAAACTTTTTATATTTTTTCCAGAAGTACTCATATTTTAATTATTTTTTAAATATAACAATGACTGCTATTTATCTTCATTTTTATAATTTAAAGAGACATTTTAAAAATTATATAATTTCTAATATTTTTCTTGTCTTATTTAATATATCAAGAGTTTGTTTTTTGTTATATTTTAATTTATTAATAACTTATTAGCTAGATTTTTGTTTATCATTAAAGGGTAAATAAATATTTTATATTATTTTAAATATATAATTATTCACTACTGTACACATACAAAATAAAAAAAAAAACTTAAAACAAAAATATAATTATATTTTAAATTTTTCATTAAGGATCATCATCATAATCATTATCTTTTCAGTTGTGTTAATAATAAGGAAATAATATATTTTATTTTTTGTTTGTTTGTTTGTTTCTTTGAAAACTTAACTTATTTTAAAGTTTAACAAAATTATTTTGTTTTTAATATAAATTTTTATCAGTTATTCTTTATTATGTTTTTTTTTTTTTGATAATTTAAAATTTAAGCTAACATTTATGGTGTTGTAAACATTCGGGGGATGTTAAAACACTTTTACTAGTTTTCTGTTGTATTTCCTTGTCTGCCTCACTTAAATGTGTTAAATGTTGTTTAACATCATCATCATCATCTGTCGTCGTCATCTTCTTCTTATTCAGGGTGTTTGTTGTTGTTGGTCTTGTTGTTGTTGATAAATATTGTAGTTCTAGTCGTTCTTGTTCAAATTTTGGTATTTCATCATCTTTTAGTATACTTCTTCTTCTACGTTTACGCGCATTGGGTACACCAGCTGCACCTCCGGTAGCACCTTTTCTTTTAACAAATTTTATATTATACGGATCTTCTGCCAATTCTGGATATAGTGTTACATCATGAATATATTCTCCTTCATAATTATTGGCATAATTTTGTTTTAATATTTCATCAATTTCTTGTTGATTCCATTCTATTTCGGTATTTAGACCCGTTCTTAATGCTTCCTTCTCTCTGTGCCAAGCTTTGCGTACAGCTGTTAGCTTGGCATGATGCATAAGTCTTTGTTTTTCTTTATCTACTGTAGTGCCATAGCGTAAATTGATAATGGCATGCAGACCATGGATTTTAACATCTAAATAATTGGTACCACTACCATTTTCTCGTGTTATTTCATGGAATGTTGTATTTACTTGTCCTTGTAATCGCTTCAATTGTTGTCGATCTTCACTGGCCCGCCAGAGATCTTCTTTCACAAAGAAGAATGAGTCTTGCTGGGCATTATGTACCACAAATGTAAAGGGCAGCAGTTTCGATCTATTAAATACTGAGGTGTATACATCCCGGTAGATGGCATTAGCGGCTGGTACACTTGATACTATGGCTTGACCATCTGATGTTCTGGATACCACAATACCCTTGCCGAATGGAGGTTCCGTTTCCGATCCAATATTTCTGGGACCAGGAGTCATAACATCATATTTTAAAGCTGATTTAGGTGGTGAATTTAAATCTTCAAAATTAGACATTCTTCTTATATTTAGATGAGCCAAGAAACCACTTTCAACTGCCATTGTTGGGACATTATACAAGGGTTTCTTTAAATCTACAGCTATAGGATTATAAGGTGCTCTACCCCATAATGATGGTTGTTCCCACAGATTTCTACTTAATTGAGGCACTAGATTTTCTACATTAAATCCTATTGTCTTCATCCAATCTTTAAATTTAGCTGGATAATTACGATCATGTCCCACATTGATGGGATCGTTACCATTAAATCGATATAAATGCATTTTGGTAGGTGTGGTTACACGTTCACGTACATTTTCCCAATTTGGTGTCATCCATTGGCCTATTAAAGGATCATATACCCTACCATCAGCCATATGAACCAACGTGGTCACCTGATCTAATATGCCACCACAAAAATCTATAGGCAAATAGAGGTAAGGATTCGAATCATATACTATATGGCCAAATGGTGAACGCATTATTTCTCGGATACCCTCTCCATATTGATTAAATATCATTATGGGAGTACCACTTTGATCGGTAGCTACATAATATTTGTGACGATAGACTTGAGCATAAATCAAATGACCCACATCATCATAAGTCAAAGACATTAATTTACCATCTCTAGGAGAATATATCTGTGACACCTCATATGATCTTTGTTGGTTGTTATAGAAGAATTGGGTGACATTGCCAAAGTTGTCTTTACGAGTAGCTAAACGTTTCAAATGATCATAGTAGTATCTAACATCAAAACGACCTCTCTTAGAGGCTCTTACCAGCAAGCCTTGGGTATTGTAATAGAATCTTTCCTCTCTGGCATTTTGGGCCACCAATCCTCGCGTATCATATTTATATTGACCTTCACCAAATTTAACAATACGATCTTGATTATTATACTCCATGGGTATGGTGTTACCTCGGTAAGTTAGAGATAATAAATTACCGTTATCATCATAACGGAAGCCCCATGGTTCTTGAGCCTCTACACCAATCAATTGCCCATCACAATCCCAGGTATAGTTTTTAACATTTGTATAAGTATTAACAGCCATATTACGGGTATAAGTTCTCGTTTGGCTAATGCGTCCATGAACACCAAATGAATATTCCATACGGAATACTTCCAAGCGATGTATAGCCAAAGTTACTTTTTGGGTCATAAAACGACCATCAACTGTTCTGGTAAAACTGGCAGTACCATCATAAACTTGCGTCTGATTCATCAGAGGATGCATCAATTTGAATTGACCTATCATGCTAGGCTGTCCCGTACGCATATCGTAAGCAAAATTTTGGGCTGGTAAATTTTGGCCTCCAATACGACCTTGTATGGAAATAACTCGGAAGTCAGTATCATATTCATAGGTAAATTTGGCATTACTCAAACCAGTTTTAGCAATAAAATCAATACGTTCTTCACTTAACAAACCACCGGTATATTCAAAGTCCCAACGATATTCCAATTCTCTCTCAGTATGTGATACAGTAGAGGGCATAGCAGTGGCATCATTATAAATAAATTCGCTTTTACCATCACCATGAACTATTTCCGTCAATTGTCCAGCAGCATTATAACGATATACTATACGAGCACCATCTCCAGGGAATATAGTCTGCAGCAGGGCCCCAGAATGACTGTAGTGTTGAAGATAAGGTTTAGTGCTTCCGGGTGGTGTATAAGTACTTCTGATAAAACCAATAGATGTCTGCATGCTAAAGGAATGCTTAGTGCCCGAGGGTAAAGTAACATGTCTTAGCCCTCCCGATTCATCATATTGTAAAACAAATTTTCTTTGAGAAGCCAAACCAATTTCGGATACTAAATTCCAGTCATTGTATACAAATGAAATAATGCCATCTTGTTGGGAGGTAACCTCAGATAGCAAACCATGTCTATCATAGGAATACTTCAGTTCAGCAGGACCCCAAGCCCAACCTTCAATGCGATTAAAACGATCATAAGTTAAATTCACGGGATAACCATTAGTAGGATAGTAGGATTTGGGTAAACCAGATTGATCATAGGCTACTATTAATATAGGAGTACGATTCATATCATAGAATGTCTCACGATTGGTAAATTGATCAAATTCTACACCAATAACGCGAGACTGATTAACCCATATTTCACGATTTAAAGTCTGTTGGGGATTACGTACATCTCCTACTAAAGTGTAGACAGAATACATATTGTTGGTTAATCCTTCACCCATTGTAACACTTTGGTGAGACCACATTGCTAACATTTCAGCTTCCACAGGTAAGGCAGCCTCTAATAAAGGATGACGTGCCACAGCTGATGACTCTACCACTACACCATTAGAACTATGAATTACCAAAGTATTATTGGGTTTTATTTCAGCATCAGCATTTTCTTGACCCTTCTTCATAAAAGTTGATCTAACACCACCCAAAACTAACAGCTCATTAGTATCACCTTGCTCTCGAGAGAATAAAGATTCCACGGAAGCATGAACATATACCGTTAAACCTTTATTATCTGCCAACTGTGAGGTTATGCGTACAATTTCACCACTGGGCAGTATCATACCAGTCACACGACCAAATTCATCATATTGATAGATATAAGTTTCACCACCAGACGATCTTGAATTCAAGAGACCAGTATTACTATCATAATCCAATTCAATTTCTTGTCTACCCTTTTCCGTTAATTTGGTCATAATGCCAATGCCATTGATTTGTATATCCGATTTGTGATCTTGTGTATTTTCTATGGAACTAACAACATTACTGTAATCTCTCAGGAATTGTATTTTATTGCCAGAAGCATCGGTGACAGTAGAGAGACGACCAAACGAGGTATTTTTCGAGTATAAGAAACTATAGCGTGTTTTACCGGAAGCTAAATCTTTAGTAGCCACATGTTGACCGTAGCGATTGAATACATACACTTCACTGGTGGGTGGATAGGGTATATGAAATTCACCATTTTCATCGTGTGAGGGTAGATAATGTTCCAAAGCCAAGACATGTAAAGAACCTGGAAATAGGAATGCAAATTTATTAGTTTAAAGAAATTTAATTTATAGCCTATAAATATGCAACACAATTTATGTTAATCGCCAATAGACAAGGATTGTTTACTTTTTTATAAAGCATAGTAAATTGCTTATTCGGTGAAAAAAATTGAATCTAACTTTAAAGTACTGAACTAGTGATTTAATTCGTAAAAAGTAATTTCTTCGCCAGATAAATTATAGTCTTGTGTATTAAATTCATGTGAAAAAGTTTAAGTGGAGTAAGTTGTTTTTGTCATGAAGAAAGTTTACTTGAACTTTAAACGCCACAAATGGTGATTTGAATTGTCAAAGCAAGCCTTATCTACAAACTATAAATTTGAACGATTGACTGATTTGTTGTTGTTTTCCAATAAAAAAATTATTCAAAATTTTAGTAAAATTTTAGCGGGACATCCAGTAATAGGGATTAAGCAATCACAACAAAATCGAAATGTTTTTTTTTTCTTCTAAAATGTCACAACTAACCGCGACCAGCATAGGTCTTTTGTGCTGCCTATAGCTCCAAGCTACCGACAAAGCCAAGTACCTTGCTAAATCAAATATTCAAAATGTCAGAAGACGAAATAAAACGTCCACCCGGAAATCTAAGTCTTCTTAGACAAAGCATAGGACATTCGCAGAGAAGATGCGCCGCCGTCTCCGATTGCAAATCACAAAATCTACACACATAAGTGTTTGATAGTCGGTTTTTGTACCATTGGTACCTGAGATCAAGTACACAGTAAAGTATCCCGCAAAGGTCCCTAAGTCTTTCCTTCTAAGGACCAACAGTCGCCCTGGCCGAGCCACGAGAATTTTTCCAATATTCAGAAAATTTTCACTTTATGGAAATAGGGGTTCTCCCTAATATAATCCATGAGCACCCCCCAAAAAGATTCAGAGCCTATGAAGGGCCGGTGGGTCACAGTTTGACCGTCCGTCTTTTCATTGCCTTCATGGCCAGGAATCCACCCCAGAGTTAGGAAGTTGTTCCTACCAAGTCGATTGAAAGCCTGAGTGCACTTCATTTCCAGTCTAGATGACACCTCGTAGGCCATAGCCCTAAGTGCTATGTAGCATTTCGCCACATAACACATATAGCGAGAACACGCTTGAAAGCGTGTACATATTTCGCTTAATTCTAATCATTAGTGAAAAAATGTTACATTTTCATTAGAAAAATAATAGACTTTTATACTAAATTTGCATGAATATAAGTTCTACATAATTTTCATGTTCTACGGTAGGTTTTAAATAATTTTATGGGGAAAACTATTTTTTTTTTTTTGCATGTGAAGGATAAAAGATAGAAACTTAACAGAAATTAACAATTTAAGTTTGCTTGGACAATATGTTTGCCAAGTCATTTTTTTAAATTCTAGAATTTTTTTCTTTTATTATTTTTTCAAATTCCCTAATTATTTGCTATTTAACATATTTATGCCTGACTCTTAAGTTATCATTCAACCACAAATTAGTTACAAACATTCATGTCGGGATATGCAACACTCAAATCCTTTTCGTGTCAGTGATTTGTGCGAATGTAGAGTATAAAAGTTTATTTGTTTCATGCTATAAGTGATTAATGTGTATGTCATTGTTAAAGCTTATGATCCTTTGTTTGTTTGTGTGAATACGCTTGTTGGTATGTGCTTGTAATTTCTAAATTATACTGGAAACATTTGAGTCTTTGCAAAAATTATTACATAAAATATGCACACATTAAATTGAAAAAGTTTGCTTTAAAGATTTAACAATTTATAATCATCAATGCCTGCTATGAAAAATAAAACTTTAAATATCTTGCCTTGCAATTAGAATTTTAATTAAACTTTAAATCCTACTTTTAGGCTTATTAATGAAAACCTAAAATTTCCACTATTTTCTCCAAAAAAAAAAACATGTTTTTATAATCCTTTAATATTTTCTTACAAAGGAAGCTAACATTTAAAAACAAATTGCTTTTACTTATTTAAGAAATCTTTTGTTTTTTTATTTTCCCAAACTAACTAGCAAACTTTTTTTTTTGCAAAACTCTTTCTGTTTAGACCATTACTGCTGGTTTTATTTTGTTGAATTTTTATTTCAAAAAATCTTAAGTATAACTGTTTAATGAGTTAGACGGAATAAGTGAACGATTCCCGTCATCTCGTTTGTTCATACAATATTTGAGCATAATCTCTATTCTTAGTAGTCTTCTTCCTTCAATAAACAAGTACAAAGCTCAGGATTTGCTATTCATACAAATTTAGCCACCAAAAAGATAAGTAGCTACTTTACGAACCTAAGGCGAATTTGAGGCAAAGTATATAAAGAAAACTTCCAGTAGAAAAAAAAGAGAAAAACCACGTAATCTGTACAAAAATATTTTTGCCCATTTGGAGTTAAGCTTTAAGCCTACTTAAAATAAGAGACTTTTTTGTGTGTATTTCGATGTTGTCTCTACCAGCCGCACACACAAAAAACGATTAGGAAACCAAACAACTATTTAAAGGAAGTGTTTTTTATTTTTGGACTATAAAGAGTATTTTGTTATGCCACAAAAAAAAAAAAAATACTTGGGAAATAAAATCTTAAAAGGAAATCTTTAGAGAGCAAAAAACTAAAAAAGGAAATGAAAAAAGTTAATTTGTAATAAAAAAAAAAAACCTTAACAAAAGTCATCAAAAAATGTATTACAAAATAAATAAAGAAAAAACTTTTTGATAGAATAGTATACAAATTCATTATTTGCATGCTAAATATTAGCAGATTATAAGCTGTGTTATCAAAAAAAAGTTAAGCATACTTTAAGGTTTATTCGTGGAAATACAGATTTTGCGGTTTTTGCGGCTAAAAGCTGCATATTAGCAAAATAAAAATAAGGCATACTTTTAGGTCAATTATGATAAACAAAGATCAAAGCATACATTGAGGTGTTATTAAATGTTGTACCTTGTTTTAAAATATTATTCACATTTTAATAAGAAAATGGTGAATTTTTTTAAGGAAAATTGTTGGTTTTTGCGGTTTTTTAAATTAAAGCATACATTTAAGTCAATGATCTTTTAAACAATTATTTTTATAAATCAAGTTTTTTTTAATAAGAATATTTCTATAATGAAAAATATTATTACAAAATTTCCAAAGATAACATCATTTAAATATATTAAAAATAAAATCAATTATCCTATTTTATATTTCTATTTTCCCCTCATAGTTCTATTTATAATATTCTCATATCCTTTTTAATTACATTAAATACCTCGTTAAGTGACCTTAACATTATCAACACCATCTTATATATAAATACATTGAATTTTCCTCACTACTATTTAACTTTGTCCTTTCTTCTAAACTCTGACCACAATACCAACAACGGTATTATGACCACTATCTAAAGCTTATTGTTAGTTTAATGTCGTACTTATGGTATGAGCATATCCTTTCAAAATTCCAACAGAATTGTATCGAAAATAAATGAAGTGAAAAGCGATTATTACCAAGAAACACCAAGCTCATGGTACACATCATTAATTCGATAAAATTGATGAGTTAGTTGAACGTACAGAAATAAAAACACACATACTTGTTTTTAATGATAACGACAAGTTTGTCATTGTGTTGTGTTATTTGAAACTATGAAAAATATAAAAACGAGTTAGTTATTAAACAAGTTATTTAGTTTTAGATAGAGATGATTAAGTCAAACGTGGGTCTAATGAACTGATGATTTCTTTACCATTGCATTGATATCAATTGTAATGAAATTATTCTCATTATACCTTTTTATTTAATAATAATGATTTAGGTATTTGATTGCATTGATTATTGGGAATGATTTTAAATTTAACCTCAATTTATAATATACTTATTAAAAAACGTTAGTAAAAAAAAATTTGGCCATGCAGCTTATATGATATCTAATACCAAGAATAATTTGTATCGAATTTCGGGAGTTCCGAGCGGTGCCCACTGGGCCGATATACATAAAATTTAAATATGAATGTAGGAAAATATAGAGATCCAAATAAACATTAAAACATACAATTGTATTATTTCATTATAATAAAGAGTGTAGGGAATATAATTAATTGCCATTGTTATCTAAGTTTATAAATAGAAGCTTCAAGAAAAAAACATAATGAATTAAAAAAATTCTCTGAAATAAAAAAAACGATAAAAATAATCCAGGCATGGTATATGCCATTTCTTTCTCTGTGTTTAGAGTTTAAATTCCACTCGCTCTCCGTTCCATTCCATGATATCCAAAAAATTTCATGTATTACAACTTACCTGACCAAAATCATTGGTTTCATTTATCAAATTTTGTTTTTGTAAACAAATGATTTTTTAATTAATTGTATTTAATTAATTAATTGTATTTAGTTTTAATACATTAGTGCAGTTTCATTACCATGAGTGATGGATTTTTAATACAATAAAATGGCATCGAAAAAAAATTCCGGTCAGTATTAGAAAATTTATTTCATTTGCTTTGGTCTAAATGATGATAATGAAATTTTAATGATAATGAAATATTCCCATGTGTGAGTGAAATAAAAGCTTGTTGATGATGTGGTTGAGGTTTTTGGATATTCTTTCAAATAAATGGATTAAAATGTTACGTGACGTGATCTTTGCAATATTATTATTTTTACAAGCTTTTATAGGGTTATTCCGTAACTATATAAAAAGTTGTCACATTGAAATTTGCAACTCTTCCATATTTAGCATAAGGATAGTCACATAATGTTAAATTTTCCTTAAGATATATACAAAAATTTACCTAAATATAATTTTGATATTAGTGACTCAACCTGTGCTAAATATATCAGAGTTACATATTTGAACGTGACAAACTTTCACTTAGTTACAGAATAACTCCATTAATATTGCCAGCAATGGAAAAAACAACAGGGAAACACTCTTCGATGCAGAATCAATACGGGCAGATTTAGGCGCTGTTAAAAAATATATTTTTGGTTAATAATTTGAGACGAAAATTGATTGTAAGAGACATGGGCAAAACTTCACTCAGGAACAATTTTGGACGAAGTTCGATTAAAACCACTAATAGTTATTTTCTAGAACATTTTTCTTTTTGACCTTAATTTGTCATTCCGTTTGTAACGTGTCCCATATCTATCGATGTTCGCCTGTCTGTCTACGTGTCCGTCTGCTCATTCTTATCTAGATTACACATTTTCAGAAGTAGTTTGACAAATTTGATCCAGCGTTTAAAAATCTAAAGTTATCTCTTATTTGTTGGGGTATTTAGTACTATTTTATAGTATCGTGTTGTGAATAAAATATTTTGTCATATTTTTTCAACACAAGACTAGAGGTAAATAATATTTTTTTACACCACAATTTTTGTTCTCCTCAAAAATTTTTTTAACATATATATTTTTTTAACCACGACTGGTTTTTCTCAAACATTATTTTTCCACCACAAGAATTTTTTTCACAAACAAAAAATTATTTTTTCACCTTTACGATGTTTCCTCATTTAATTTTTTTATAACAATAACGCTGTAAAGGGACACAAAAATAAAATTTAGTAGAACCAAATTCATTAAATTCTATACTAAATTCCCACAACTCTTAGTTTTAGCAGCACTAGTTCAAAACCCTTAATTCACCCTAAATGTATGCTATAGTTTTTTTATATTTTACACTAGCCAGTAGTCCCTAATTTTTTAACAAAGTATAGTTTGCAGATTTGTTATGAAATCTTTAAAAAAAAAAATATTCATTATTTTAAACAACATTAAAAATACCGGAAGTCCTCTATTAAGAGTTAAGTATGTACGTATCATCAGGAGTCAATGTACGTATGAACAATGTTCTAAGATAATGCTTTTTACCCTACAATAACTCTTAACAAAATGTTTGTTCCCTTATAATATTTTAACAAACAAAAAAAAAAAAAAACAAGACTACAAAACAAAAATTACAAAAACCGTTATTACTACCACCCGTTAAGAAAAACTAAAACGGCTACACAAAACAAAACAACTATGCAACAACAATGAATAGAACAATTGCTTGTAAAAAGAGCACAAATTTAACAATTTTGTTGTAGCTCTTGTTTTTTTTTTTTTGCCGTTGCTATGCAACCAAAAAATTATAATGGAAAAAATTACTTAAAAAACATAATAAAAAAAAAAGCAATAGAGAAAATTATAGTCGGTCAAACCCGACTATGAGAGACCTTAATACCATTTGGATCATTTTCCGAAAAGCGGGAAGGCACCTAATGTTTTTTTTTTAAATGAGCGGAAAAATTTATTTGGCAAAAAATATATAGGATAGTTGTTTGAATATCATTGAAAATCAAGGTCAAAACATGGACCGATTTCAATAATTTTCAATAGGGTGTATATACCAATTTGGCATCTCTAATTTATTTATATCAGTTACAAATAAAAATACATTGATAGATGTATGGACGGACATAGCTAACGCTAGAAGTTATTCTGAAGCGATCGATATACTGAAAGTTGGAACTAGGTCCATTATTTTTGATAGTTGCAACCAAACCTAATGTACTCTTGCAACCCAGTGGTATAGGGTATAAAATGATAATAGTAGCAAACAGTCAACATAAATTATGGTAAGAATAAAAAAATAACAGCACAATAAACAATACCAACCACAACACAACAGCTACAACAATAGTATTAGTGGCAATTCAGAAAGATACAAAATCTAAAAAGAATAACAAAAAAAAAAAAAAGCAAACAATTGGAAAATAGCTGGCTGGTCCAGATTTTTGTTATGTATTTTTTTTTAATAATAATAATTTAAAAATATTTAATAATAGCAAAGTATATTTTAAAAAGATAAAGTTTATTGTTAATTTAGATAGCGGAAAAAACTATATTATTTGGCAATGTTTTTCGATAGGAAAAAAAATAAAACCATTACAAAGTAGGCAACAATTGTCGTAGCAAACAGAATACTTTAAAAAAATCTGAAAAACTTTATAAATGAGAGTAAGCTAATGTTTCGTATCAGCTCCTTAAAGTAGGCTGCAATATTCGCTAAAACTTTGTTACCACAAAATATTGCATACCATTTAACTGGAAATATAGTTCAATAAACTGTTGCATACTTTAGTGGTGCCTTTCAGAGAAAATGCTTGTAGGTAATTGCTAGTTTACACTACAAGTAGAAAGTTTAAAGTGGGTCCTGAGTATAATTTTCATTCTATTCCGGGAAGCGGTTCAAAATCCGGGATGGAGCCTTATTATGATTTTATCGTTAAGCCGCAAAATATATAAAAAAATCTACATGAAATGACATAGAAAGTGCATCTAAGCAAATGACAGGAAGGTGAGTTTATATAAGGACAAATATGGTCCTATTTTTTTTTAAAACTAAAGGCATTATTAATGGCCACATTTTAAACAGCTGAACTGAAACGTGTTCATGATTCAAAGTATGTTTTGAAGATGTTTGATGTAAATTCAACAGAATCTTTATGTCAATATATACTAATGGATAAGACGTAGATTTATTAGTATACACCGGAGCCAAATAGACAGTCTGGGGAGTGGTTATAAGCGTGCGAAAGCCGACCAAAGCGACCAAAGACTCAATAATCCACTGAAAAGGCAATGGCCAGTGTTTTTTAGGATGTACGTGGTATAATATTTATTTATTACTTGGAGAAGGAAAAACAATAGCTGCCTAATACTATGTTGAGTTATTGGACAGATTGGCTGAAGAAATTAAGAAAAAGCGACCCCACTTAAATAATAAAAAAGTCTTTTATCATCATGACAATGCACCGGCGCATTCATCTGCTTTGGCTACAGGAAAATTAAAGTCTTTACATTACAAATTGCTTCGCCATCCCCCATTTTCCACAGATCTGGCCACCATCAATTATTACTTGTTTCAAAACTTTAAAATATGGCTCCAGAGAAAAAGACTTTCCACAAATGAAGAAGTCATATCAGAGACGGGGGCCTATTTTAAAGAGTTTGACAAATCGTATTTTTGAAAAGGTATCAAGATGTTAGAGGATCATTGCAAGAAGTGCATTTTACTTAGCGGAGATTACTTTGAGGAATAAAATTGATTTTAAATCCAAAAAACTGTGTTTATTCATAATTTAAGCCCAAAATCAAAAAGAAATTTCTATGAGTGGCACGTCTCAACACGGACCGATTTCAGCGAAATTCAATAGGATTCATTCATGGGCCACTAAACACTTATGCATGGAGTTTCTTTCAAATATCTTTAAGAATATATTTGCGAAAATTAATTTGATAACAAGGTTTACATAGCCACATGAACGGACCGCGTTAAATCGAATCAAGAAACAATTCGCTGGTGTATGGTATAACAAGTAAGAGTATTAAATTCGCCCATAGATAAAATTAAAAGAAAAATAAATTTTAAAAACATCGTCGAGGAGAAAAAAGGTTATTGATGAAAACCATTTTTGCATGTATAAACACTTATTGTGGTGAACAAAATTATTGAAATGAAAACAATTTTGTGGTAAAAAAAATTGCGTTGAAAAATTTTTGTAATGAAAAAAAATTATTGAGGTAAAAAAAAAATGTTTAAGGTGAAAGCCAACTTCTGAGGTGAATATAAAATATTATTCACCTTTAGGCGTCTGGTGAAAAAAATATCACAAAATGTTTAATACATATTACGCCAATAGGAAATTGTACTAAAATAAATATATTTTCAGCCATATTTTGTTACCGCTCGTTGTCAAAACCAACCGCTGTCAAAGACTGAAGGCTAAATCGGCTTAAGTCAGAGACAAAATTAGCTTAAATAACTTAAGCTAGGTGACAGTGTGAAAGGAGTATTCAAAATTTTTTAAATTTTGTATAGTATGTATTTATAAAATTTCGTTTTTTACCCAGTCTAACTCACTTAATGCAATCATGGGTCAGCCCTTAAAATTGCATAAGAATCACGAATATATATGCTTTATAGATTCTAAGACCTTTATTTCTATATGTTACAAACGGAGGGTGTAAAATCTGACAACGTTAAGTATTGAGCCAAAATTTTTATTCTCTTCATTATTTGATGTTGACAATCTATGTTATCAGCATTTTTTAAAAAAATAATACACAAAATAAAGCCATCATAAGGGGTTAAATTGAAAATTTAATATTACCTATACTCAATTTCTTTGAATTTAAAAAAATACGTCTGACTCTTTAAAGATATTTCTGGTAAAAAAAATAATTGAATTTAAATAATTTTTTTTTGTTTCATTCTTATTTTTCCTTTATCCTTCATTAGCAAACCTTGATAAATTACTTAACAAATTTTTCTGTTTTTCTGCAGCTTTTGCAATATATTTTTCTTCTTAACAACTCACCATTTGTTGTTTACCTTTTCAAAGGCAAAATACCAATAACAGCATAAAAAATATATAAATTTTCTTGCAAAATATAACAACAACAACAAAATAAGTCGAAGGTATAAATTTGTGCTTATTATCCCAGCTTTTCTAATTAGATAAGCGACTCAATGTAATTAATAAATGTCTGGCTATAAAACAGTTTTTTTCTTCTTCTGTTTAATTTTCCTACCCATACTAAACTGATAGCATTACAAAGACTACGTTGATGTAGTATTTTTCAAATACACAAAAAACCTTTAGTTAAGGTAGAAGAGTACGAGTACATGAGAAAAATCAATATTATGTAATTAATCAAGTTACTTAGCAGCAAGTGCTGCTGCAGCACATATTTAGGTATCAGCTCATCTGGATGGCCTGGTATTAAACAACACCTAAAAGTATTCTTTATATAAAAACAGATATCGTTTGTTGAAAAAAAAAAAAAAATATAAGAAAAATTTCAAATCAATCTTATTAGCTAAAAGTTGTTGGCAGAGTTATTAATCACCTTTGATGGTTACAATGTTTTTTGCCGTTTTTCAAACTGAACAAAGTTTAAGCTTTATTTATGTGTATATTTTTCTTGATTTTTTTTTTGTGTTATGTGTTTAAAAGGTGGTGAAAAGTGATTTTCATCGAGAAAATTTGAAAAACAAATCCTTTTGAATACTAGAGATATGTATGTATGTTGTGAAATGAAAACATATTGTTATAGGGTTTAAGCTAATTACAACAAATTGTAACATACTTTATGGGGCTGACCATAAAGAGGAAATTTTCTGTATACTTTTATTTGTTTTCGAATAATTAATAGCGTTCAAAAAGTCATTCTCCTTTTCGTTTAATACTCAATTTAAAATTTTGCTTACCAACCATTGCTTTAATATCGTTATCGCCTAAATACTCTTTCAACTATATACCGTTATCCGGAAATTCCGTGACTAGTAAATTTTGGAAGAAAATAATATTTAAGAAGGTTCTACACTGTAACATTTTGAATCGTGATCAAAAAAGTTACTGACTTTTTTGGCACTATCAAAGAAAAAAGGTGATATTCAATCGGTTAACCTTAATTCGAGTAATCGCACAATTTTGATTCATTCTTAATACTGAGAAGCCCTGATTTTTTACCTACTTTGAAGTAGATGTTAATAGTGTTCTATATTTGGAATGATGAAATTTAAACTAAATAAACGAAAATATTTTAATTTAAAGAAGCATAATTTAAAGTTTACGAAACTGGCGTCTCAATTTAAACCCGATCCAAAAAGGCGTAAATGAGGGTTCGACTTTAAACTTATTATTATTTGAACCACCAGTACTCTACAGCATTTAATTCATAACATTACGTCCTAACAAGATACACTTAGTTCGTCATAGCGATTAGTATTGTGAATTGAAATTTTTTCCGTCACAGCCAACACAACGTTTGTAATTAAAAAGAGTCAGAATTAACTAATAAATGAACAATTTATTTTACAGTTGGAAATTTTTCATCTTTTAAAAGTTATTGTTATCTCACTTTTACAAGTAATTGTCACATTATGTTGCGTTTAATTTCTAAAGAATTTCCTTAGGTTAATTTTTTTTTTTTTGCAGGAAGAAGAAGAAAATATTTTTAAGGAAACTATTTACAGGCACCAGCTTTATAAATAAAAACAATGTACATACAAATTCTAAACGATTTTCATTCAATAAAAAAACATAAAATTGATGGTTTAGTTTACAGAAACCGAACCCGATAAATAAAATAATTTTTAGTTAAAATTAAATTTTGACTTTTGAATATTTCAATTGCCAGAGTTCTTAAAAATATTTAAGAGATATTTTTCAAATAAAATAGTTTGTAAGTTAAAATAATAGAAAATACAATTTAAAAGAAATGATATTTCATTTAAACATCGGTCTAATTAATTTTAATTAAATGTGGATTAAACAACTGACACATCAGTAAAAAACAAATTAATTAATATCAGTTAAAAATAAATGTTAAAATTGTACCTACTAACTCCGTATATGTATAACAACTGATTATTCATATATTTTAATATGTTTTTTTTTCAAACAAATGAAAAAAAAATATAACAGAAACTGAAAAAAATAGATAAATGACAATAAATCATTTTGAATAATTGTATAAAAAGGTTAAAATAAATAATTCTTTGAATGATAAATTTATGTTCCTTTATTTTTAACTGAACTGATAACTTTTTATTAAACTATAAACAGTAAGCTACATAATATTCTGAGTGTATTAAATTGAATGCTTCATATATAATTCGTTAACACATTAAAGTATTAACAAATATCTTTCACTGACCAATTTTGCAAAAACAAATAAAACATATTTTTTAAAAAAGTACCAACAATGGGATTCATAAATAAAAACACTCCTTTATTATTTTTTTTTTTTTTTGTAACTTCTCATTTTATTTTTAACGATTTTTTTACATTACAATTTAAAGTTAATATGTTTAATTACATAAACTTTTGTGATACTTTTGTCTGTGTACAGAAATAATGTCTGTTAAAAGAACAGGCCAGAGTCTCTGGTGAGAATCAAACCCACGGTCCCCTATCAGGGCTGCACGAGTAATGTATACCCAGCAAAAATGAAGCTGCCAAAGAAGCAATAAAAGCATCACTACTATGGCAAAGGCATCACTTCTTTTCTAATGGTTTCATCGATGAATTTAACATTAGCGTGTCATAGGAAGGAAGTATTCAAATAGAGCTACTAGCATTACTCATACTTTACTCTAAGGAATCAATGATAATACAGTGATTAGGTGTTCTGATGCATGAGTGGAAAATGTTCATATATTCTGTAGTATATTTCATTAGAATGCAGAAAAAATAAGTTTAAAGAATCGAAATTTATGCATTGATATACAAATACTCTTTATTAAAACAAATAAATAATTCTGCATTAGTGAAAAAGCGTTTTAAAAACATTTTTCAAAAATTTTAATGAATTTTTAGATAAATTTTAAAATATTTTTGGATAATTTAAAAACTGGTTGTACAATTTGGAAACATTTTTAGACAATTTTAAAATATTTTTGAACAATATTAAATAATTTTTGTTCAATTTTAAAACATTTTAGGGCAATTTGAAATAATTTTTACACAATTTTAAAATTATTTTGATAAATTCTGAATTAAAACTGGAAATGGTGTAGTGTTAATTAACAAACATAATGCAAAAATGCACAGATTGTGTCGTCAAAAAAATATTTAAGGCTGAAAAAATGCAAATGACAGGCCAGCTAGTTTCAATTAAAGTTTTAAAAAAATCTGTTTTTCTTGGTATTTCAAAACTTTTATAAAAATTTCAAAACTGCATAAATTCTAACCCTTATGAAATTTTAAACTAAAATATAAAAAATGAGTTAATAAAAAAATTAAAAAATTTCATCAGATCTATTTTTTCAATTTGCATTTATGCTTTAGATTAAAAAAATATACGAAAATATACTTATGCTTCAGAAGTAATGAAGAGTGATTTTTTAAGGTATGCATCGGGTTTATATCCAAATCACTGCATTTGAAATATGAACACATGAACTCTTTTGGAAGTGCCTTAGAATAACACCAAAAAATCATAAAAGAATGTTAACTGAAGTTTAGGAAGCAATAAAAGAAGTTATAGTCACAGAATGACTACCATTTTTTTTGCTGGGTATATATACAGAGTAATATATATATATACAACAGGGACGCTACAAAAGTAGAGCGACAGGGACAGCAAACGACGCCATATTTTTTGCCGCTCTTTTGACATTTCGCCTCAGTAAGGTTTGCCATTTCATGATGGAAAGATATACGAGCCAACAACGAGTCGAAATTATTAAAATTTACTACCGAAATTCGGAGTCAGTGGCCTCAACGTTAAGAGCGGTACATCCAACTTATGATCGTCATAATCCTCCTAGCAGATCAACAATTGGGCGTCTAGTGGAAAAATTTGAATCCACAGGCACGATGAGGCTCATTTCTGGCTAAATGGCTTCATCAATAAACAAAATATGCGTTATTGGTCAGACAGTAATCCACACGTACTCCATGAGTAATCATTGCATCCCGAAAAAATTACGGTTTGGTGCGGTTTATGGGCCGGCGGCGTCATTGGGCCGTACTTCTTCCGTGATAATCAAGACCGGCACGTTACTGTGAATGGGAATTGCTACCGTTCAATGATAACCGAATATTTTTGGCCCCAATTGGATGATATGGACTTGGAGGACATGTGGTTACAACGGCGCCACAAGCCACACAGCGAATGTCACAATAAATTTATTGGAAACCAAGTTTGGAAAACGTGTTATCTCACGTTGGCCGCCTCGGTCGTGCGATTTGACGCCGTTAGACTATTTCCTGTCAGGCTACGTCAAGTCTATGGTCTATACCAACAAGCCAGCCACGATTGATGAACTTCGTACAAATATCGAACGTAAAATTGCAGCAGTATCGGCCGATTTATGCTTGGATTCAGCGTCTGGACTTCGGCAAGCTTGCCCGTGGTGGCCATGCAAAAGAAATCGAGTTCCATATATAATGGCATCGAACGTACTTTTACAGAAATAAAGAATTTCATTGATATCCAAAACCGTTTTTGTTTTATTTAAAAAAACTTTTGTAGCACTTTTATTGAAAAACCCTTTATTACTTATTTATTTCTGTGAGTCTGGGAAAATATAATTTCTAACCATAAAACTATTTGTGTAATATTTTCTTAAAACAATTCTCATTATATTGTAATCATCCATTGCAATATAAAAAAAAAAAGTTAAATGTAACAAAAAAACCTTGAAACTAATTTATTTCCATATAAAAAAATATTTGAATAAAATAGGCTTTTGTTGAAATTGTCATACTCTAACGCATAATTTATATTATCATTTAAAAGTATGCTGTAGTTTTTGCATTGTTAAAATCCCCCGAAGTAGGCATTCATTTTTTTAGTATTTCTATTTGTAGTTTGCATATTGACTGACCATTAGGGTGGTTTAAGCTGGTAAGAAAACGAAAATAATTTCGAGTTAGAGACTGGTACCTCCATAGAAATATCGTATCCATAAAGACCCGATATCCGATTATACTAATTTTTAAGTTTTATACTCAAAGAAATATACCGATGAATTATTCACAATTCTAGTTTTGGAACGCCCCTATTAACCATGTAATTTAACAGATATTATTTCATTTTTTTTTTTTTTCACTTAAAACAAACAATAATAATTTGAGAACAAAAAATCTCATTATAAAAACTAACCTTAGGCAAGCAATTTCTTAGAAAATTATTATTATTTTCGTAGCACTACCCCATACTATTTTTGCAAAGAAGAAAAAAAAAATAAATGAATATTTTTTTTTCTGTACCTCTACTATCATTTTTATTATATTTGCCTTCTAAAAATAATATAAATATATTTTGTGACATTAAATTAAGCAACTAAAATAGTTTATGCACATTAAACTACATGCTTTAAGAAATAAAAAAATATATATGGGTGAGTGAATACAAATATGTGTATTGGATGGAAATTATTTGCCTCAAGTGTTAGAAAAATAAATATAAACACAATGATTTGGAAAATAATAATATTCACATAACATTTAATACGATATATAGAAAACGAAAAAAAAAATACAAAAATAAGAAATAAAAATGTCATATTCGAGAGAACTAGAAACTAGAAATGTGTGAAATATAATCCAATATTGTAAGTAATTGTGACAATTGTGATTATTGTTAGCAATAAATTGAATGATATAAATCAATTGAGTAGAAAATATGTAAGGAGTAGGCTTTGATACTTTTATAAGTATAAAGAAAATTTTATGAAATAAAAAATAAACTTTACAAACAAAATTTTGCAATTCATTCATTTTATATGGATTTTTAAAAGAAAACAAATGTTTTAATATTTATTTTTCAACTTTATTATATTTGTAAAAATATTTGCTTTTATACAATATGTCCACCTATACATCCGTTTCCGCTAAAAAAAAAAAAATGTTTTCCTGCCTTAACTACATACATGATTGTTAAGTATTAACAAATAGCAACAAAAAATGAGCAAATTGTTCCTTTGCTCTTCCCCCAAAAAAAGGGTGGGGTGTTGGTTAGAAGTAACAAAAAACCGAAACATATGCATATATTAAGAGTTTTATATTTATTTTCTTATTTTTTTTTTTCTTTTGCAGGAAAACTCTCATACAGACAATCATTAGCTTCTTTCTCTCTACAAAGTGGCAATTTACTTTTACTGACAAAATGCTAACGGAAGTCAAATACGAACTTCCGACATTTACAAAACATCTACACACTTATACACTCAAAATGAAAATTGTTACAAATTCTATTACCTATTGTAAAGGAAGTCAACCAGATGTGAGGAGTGGGAGAGCACCAAGAGTTTAGGTTTACAAAAAAAAAAAAAACCTATAGAAATATTCTTTGGAAAAAATGCTGATTATTACAACTTTTTGTTTGGCAAAAAGTTAAAGTTTCCAAGCTTTTGCTAAATAGAAATAAAAACAAATTTTATTCTATTGTATCCATGACAAAAAAGAACACAAACTTTTAGATTAGAAAACTATTTCAAGGACGTTTAATAGTAAAACTGATGTTTAAAATTTAGGGAAATCACAAGGTGTACTAAATGTTGTTTTATTGTATAGTCATATTTAAAAACAGAGTTGCGAAAAGATTTAATTCACTATAACGGGGTTTGGGTTTAAACATACCCACGCGCAAAAAATTATCATTCATTTATGACAAACAGTACAGCATGATTTAGTTTTGCTTATACAAAGAGACACATTACAAGTCGAAGGTGATTATTCTATCGTGTATCGTGTTAGACAATGATGTTATTAGATCTATATAATTTTGCTTACTGTTGGCATTTCTCTGACGTTCACATTTGTACTTAAATAAATCCCATATCAATTCATTTTTCGCACAAAAAATATTAGCTTTAAATTACATATTAAAATGGTATTTATACTATACCAAAACAGATAAAATATATTCATCGTGACAACGAAATTTTTTGCCAACTGAATATTTTGGTTGCAGCAACAAAATTATTTAGTTGTCCCAATCAAATGTTTTCCTAATACAAGTGAAGTTATTGGTTTCAAACGAAATTCTGTTGCATTAACCGAATTTCGCTTGCGACAAAGAAATATATTGGTGGCTCCAACCAAACCATTCGGTTGGCAAGAAATTCGGTTGTTACAATAAATCTGTTTTCTCTGTGAATGCGCATACACAAAGTATATAAATTATAAGGTTGTTCACAATAGGTTGGTTATCAGCTTATTATTATTATTTGAATGCCGTTTAATGTTGGTTATCTACTTCTGTTTTTCAATCAGCTGTGCTTACACACATAATAATTCATGCTTAAAAATACAAATATATTTTTCGTACAATATACAAATATTTTGTATATAAATATTACAAAACTTTCGTATATTACAAATTTTATAAATTTATAAATTTTGTAAACAATACAATGAATTCGTAAATTGTTTTTAGTGTAAAATTCTAACATTACATTATTTTCGTACTCAGCTGATGGTAATGACTTTCTTAAGTTTACAAATTTCGTAAATAATCCAAACGTAGTTTTGTTTTTGCACAAAATTATTTTGCATTTTAACAAAATGTATATATTTTTTAAAAATATTTTGTAGCAATGACCGCAAAGGGAGAAGAAAAGCATGGATATTGACAAGGTTGGGTAGCGCCAACCGAAAATACTAAGTATTCTATCCTGCTGGCTCAGTGGAATTTCTCAATTTTTATTCTCTATAACTTACTAATAAAAATTTTCATGTTTCTTTACAATAAAAATAATTAAAAAGAATATGATATGATATTAAAATCCTACTATACTATTCACTAATATTTTGTATTTTTATAAAATTTCGTAAAATATAGAAATAAAAATTTTCTACTATTTACGATGTCATTTATATATATTACAAAATTTTTCGTAATTTCAAAATAACCAAATATTTGGAAAAATGAACCACAGTTTCTGTGTATTTAAACTATGGATTATTATGAGTGTAATTACTTGTGCTCATTTTTATTGTTTTTTTTTTTTTTTGTTTATAAATAAAAAACCAGATGTGAATGCCAATGCTACCAATATTCAATATAAAATTTGAGATGCCTTTTGCTGAAAAGTAGTTTTTTTTCTGCTGCCAGTTAGTTAAATTTGTACTATTTTCCAACACTACAAATAAGCATAGAACTACATAATCTGTAAACAAATTTGGTTATGTTATTTTAATGTATTTTATTGTTGTTGATATAAACATTTAATCACATAACCTGATAACCAGCCTATCGTGAACAACCTTAATGATTGTAATCTATTTAAATTACGTATCTTATTTTCAAAAATATCTCAAAAAAATAAAATTATTTTTAATTTTGTAGAAAATCGCAAAATCTGCAATTAAATTTAAGTGGAATTCACCAAATATTATTTATTAAATAACTGCCTCTACTAAAATAATAATATAGCAAGAAGCAAATTATTGGATTGCAAATTCGAAGACCATATTTCAACTCTTCTCTAACCCCCTTTCATTTCTTAACTAAAGCCAAAAGTTTGTCGACACAAAAATTTAATTTATATATAGGGTCCGCCATCTAACGTTTTTTTTTTTCAACTAGTGCTTGTTTCGTGAATGATAACACTTAGCTCATGTCTGATTTGACAGATAATTAGTTTTATCCTGCGCTGAACGAATATGGTTGAGTATACGCTTGAACAACGCTGGGAAATATTGCGACATTACTTTGAAAATCATGGTAATGTTGCAGAATGTCATCTTTTCAGATGAAGCTCATTTTGATCTTGGAGGGTATGCAAACAAGCAAAATTGTCGCATTTGGGGCACGCATACATAGAAAAGCCGATGCACCCAAAAAGAGTCACTGTTTGGTGCGGATTTTGGTCCAGAGGCATAATTGGGCCATTTTTCTTCGAAATTGAGCAAGGAGTGGTCGTTACAGTCAATGGCGATCGTTATCGGGCCATGTTGAACGAATGTTTGTTCACAAAAACTGAAGAGGAGGATATTGGCAACATTTAGTTTCAACAGAACGGAGCTACGTGCCACACAGCCGAAGCTACACTCGATGTTTTTCGCCCTGTTTTTGAAGATCGCATTATCAGCCGCAGAGCTGATGTCGTTTAGCCACCTCGGAGCTGCGATTTGACACCGTTGGATTATTATTTGTGGGGTGCCGTCAAAAATGAGTGTTACGCCGACAAGCCAGAGACAATTGACACTTTAAAGGACAATATTCGTGAAGCCATTGGTGAAATACAGCTGCACACAATCGATAATGTGCTTAAAAATTGGACCGATCGTGTAGGCTACTGCATGGCTAGCCGAGGCAGTCATTTGAATGAAATTATTTTCAATTATTAACCGGAAGGATTGTAGTTTCAAATAAAAAAAGAAATTTGAGAGAATATGTAGAATTTTTTTTATATAGAACTTTCAAAAAAAACAAAAATGTTATTTGGCGAACCCTATATATGTAACTCTGACATTAGTATATGTATGCGTAATTGAATCACTTAGAAATATTTAGTCTTATAAATTTTTTTTTTTTCAATTTTCGTTGTCAATAATTCGCTGTAAATAAATTATTTAATATTAAACTGCTCAAAAAAATTACTAACAATCTGGGGAATTACAAAACAATTTGAATTGCATTTTAATAAGATGGACCTATTTTTGCCTAAAAAATGGAGTTTCCTTCTAATTTAATTTTTTTTATATTCACAAAAATGTTGCATATCATAAGGCTTGTGATTACCAATAAATTTTGTTACATATTTTGTAGGCATAGCTACGCACGCACTGACAGATATGCCTAACGTCTCATTTAAATAAAAATGTTAAAGCAAGAAAAAACTAAAAGAGCAACTTACCTTGATCGGCCACATTAATAACACCATCCTGGGCAACCGCAATTGCTGAAATTGCCTGAAAACGTGCATTTGATGACAATAGTGTTTCTGCATTACTCAAAGTGCCATCATCATTCATAGTACCAGCCGAACCCAATGTAGTGCCCAAACCACCAGCTGTTGTTGTTTTAGCACCCAACAGAATGGTGGTTGTTGTAGTGGGGCCTGTAGACATAAGATTACCTGATACAATGCCAGCTAATCCAGAGGGTGATGGTGAACAAATACAGCCACCATTACCAACACCATTTGTAGCTGTAGCAGACGACGACGCACTGTTGCCATTGAAACCGCTATTTCCGTTTCCGTTGAATGCATTACTACCCGATGGTGTGGTAGGAGTTGTGCCACCATTATTACGCGTTGGATTTGTTGTTGTTGAATAGGCACCAGCACTGGTGCTGTGGGAAGAACCAATGTTAGAATTTAAGCCGGATGTTGAAGCATTGAGGCCAGCACCATTTGTACAGTCACATGTTAAAGCTCTGTGTGTGTTCGTTTATGTTTCAAAATTACAACAACGAACACAAAAGATTCAGGGAGAAATAGAGAAAATACATGGCATTAGTACAAAATTCGCTTATACACAAACTACTTAGTGTACAAGATGAGTTTAGATTAAAATAAATTGAATTCTAAATTGTAAATGTTATATATCCGTTTTAGCAAACAGAAAAAATAATGTTTTGTCTACATGTTTGAAACAATACTGAATTTTATAAACGGAAATATAACCAAAAATCGTTATTTTTATAAAATAAAATATTTTGCAAATTTTATAAAAAAAAATATTTATACAAAAAGGAGTTTTTTTCTCCAACACAATGATAACCTTTGTGGTTTATAAAAACTTTTTTTTTTTATAAACAACAAAAAGTTTTACAAAAATAGTTGTATGAGATAAATTTTTTCATTATTTTAGAAATTTTGCGGAAATCGTAGCACTTTAGACCACAAAAAACCATAAAGAATGTTGCAGAGAAAAAAAAATATTTTTTGTTACAAAAAGCTACAGTAATGTAAAGCTGTGAAAAAGGTTGTTAATGACAACAAAACCTAGAAAACTATATAAGGCAAACGAACTTAACACCGTCATCGTTTTAGCCACAAAATATATATATTTTTGCTTGAACAAAAAGTAACAGAAAAACATGAATTTTTAGATACACTTAAAAAATTATAACTACATGGAAAAACCACTGCAAACAATTTTAAAGATAATATTAAACAGTGGAGTGGGGAGCTAAAAATTGCTGTAGTTTTAGCTGAACTAAAGGTTTTTATTAAAGAATAAAGACGTAGTTTTTACAAAAACGTGGGTTTTCAAAAATTAAGTTTTTTTAACAAGTACTTTTAAAAAATGTAGTTTAAAAAAAATATGATTGAAAACACGTAGTTTTGAAAAGTAGTTTAAAAAATTAGTTAAAAACATAGGTAAAAACGAAGTGTTTTAAAAAAGTAATTAAAAAGCTAATTTCAAAAAACAAGTAATTTTAAAAACATAGCTTCAAAAACCGTGGTTTTAAAAAACGTAATTTTAAAAATTGTAGTTTTAAAAAATGTAGTTTTAAAAAACGTTGATTTAAAAACGTAGTTATAAAAAATGTATTTTTAAAAACTTAGTTTTAAAAAACACAGTTTTAAATAATGTAATTTTTAAAAAACCTACTTTAAAAAACGTGGCTTAAAAAAATTAGTTTTAAAAACCGTAGTTTTAAAAAACGTAGATTTAAAAAACGTAGATTTAAAAAACGTAGTTTCAAAAAACGTAGCTTTAAAAACCATAGTTTTAAAAACCGTAGTTTTAAAAACCATAGTTTTAAAAACCGTAGTTTTAAAAAACGTATTTTTAAAAACCGTAGTATTAAAACCGTAGTTTTAAAAAACCTAGTTTTAAAAACGTAGTTTTAAAAAACGTAGTTTTTAAAAAACGCAGTTTTAAAAAAAACGTAGTTTTTAAAAAACGTAGTTTAAAAAAACGTAGTTTAAAAAAAAACGTAGTTTAAAAAAATGTAGTCTTAAAAAAAACGTAGTTTAAAAAAAAAACTTAGTTTTTGAAAAACGTAGTTTAAAAAAAAAGTAGTTTTTGAAAAACGTAGTTTAAAAAACGAAGTTTTTAAAATCGTAGTTTTTAAAAACATAGTTCTTAAAAACGTAGTTTTTTAAATCGTAGTTTTTAAAAACGTAGTTTTTAAAAACGTAGTTTTTGAAAAATTATTTCTTAACTTTGTTTTGGCAAAGCGTAGTTTTTCTAAAAACGTAGCTGTAGTAATAGGATAGTATCTTTAAAAACGTAGTTTTAGTAAAAAAAGAGTTCCTTTAAATATGTAGTTTTTGAAAATATAATTTTTGTAATAAAATACATCTTGTAGAAAATAGTTTTTGTAAAAATTTTGCTTTTCTAAAAATGTAATATTTAGAACAAAAGAATATGTTTGGTAAAGACATAGATTTATTATAAACTTAGATTTAATTAAAACGTATTTCTTAGTAAAAATGTAGTCAAGTGTAGTTTTTTAATGAAATGTAAGCTGTGTTGTAGGAAGAAAAAGAAATAAGTACCTATAAAGGGTGAAACATTTACAATATTCTATTTAAAAAAGTCTCAACTTATACATTTCATCCACTGTTTTTAACTCATAACGAATAAAAACTCTCAACTTGAAGTAAAAAATTAATAACTTGGCAAACAGAAAGCGACAGATTAGAAAACATCCACAGTTTTATTTTTTTTTTAATTCAACATCTTGCTTACAAAAAGTATACATTGCCTTACATAAAAAGACAAGAAATAAAAATATCTGTATACAAAATATTAAGCAAAAAAGTCCTGTGTCTAGGACACAAACAGACGGCAGTCGAAAGTATGCATGTTAGTTAGGACCAAAAAAATTAAAGTATCTTTTTTATGATAGCGGAATACAGCGAACCAAATGTCATGCTCACTCCAAAGAAAAAAAAAATAGCATGACAATGTTGCCAACTGATAATACTGATGATACATTTTTTGTTGTTTTGTTTTTTATGTTTTTCGAAGACAGTTTTGTTATGATGCTGTAAGGTACTACGTACTCATATACAATTTAAGCATGATAGCCCTGATGCAATGATGGTTGGTTTGTTTGTTTGTTTGTTTGCATTTGTGCATGTTTTGTATGTGTTCTAAATATGTATACTCAGTAGTGTTGGTTTATATGTATTGTTTGGTTGCAAAATTTGCTAGATAAAATGATGACGATTTTGGTTGATGATTATGATGTTGTCATAAGGCATATTTAAAAATGAACAGCCTGCATGCTGTTGCTGTGATACTTTTTCTGGTAGTTGTGATGCTGAACAAACAAAAATGTTACTGATAAAAACACTGTCATTTACGCGAATTTCTTTTTTGTGTCAGTTTATACTTTTTTTTTACTTTTTGGTGGTTAAAAACAAAAAGTATGATATAAAGAGTTGTTAACTTTAAAGGACGTTGACATGAAACAAAAACTAGCAATCTTTAGATTTTTTGGTTATGATAAAATTTTGCTAGAAAGTTTTGCTATATTTTGTATGGGGGGAAAGTATTTGTTTTTTTTTTCTTGTACTTTTCAGAATATATTTCAAATTTACAAACTACACTTACCTTAATATTCAATTCAATATTTGTGGTTTGAAAAGTATAGTCATTACAAAATTGATGGCTATCAAAATTTAACGAAAAACAAAATCTTTCAACATGAATGTCGATTTGAAATTTTTGGTTGTAAATGGAAATTAATTACTCAAATTAAAGAAAACGAACACACACCAAGAAGTTTTAATCTGCTCTCATGGTGAAAGCTTTTGTTTTTCATTAAATTTTGATAGCCATCAATATTGTAATGACTCTTTTACAACCATAAATATCGTATGAAATTTTACTGCAACTGTAGTTTGTAAATTTGAAGACTATGCTGAATAGTTCAAGAAAAAAAATTATTACTTTCTTCCATACAAATTAGAAAAGCTTTTTATGTAGAAAACTATTTTCGTTAAAAAACTGATACACTGACAATTGAACTTTTCAAATTTTAAAAGCTCGTTAAATATGAAATTGTTCTTCGGTTAATATTGAGCTAAATTTAGGCTAAAAATTTAAAATATTCAAAAGTTTACATTTTAACGTTTTATAAGTTAATTTAGTTTGGATTAAAGAAAATTGTTTTTTTTTTTACTAGAGTTCACTTTTTAATGAAAAAATTGTGAAAATTTTAATTCTATATTATTAATGTCATTGTTATTAAACAAATTTTGCTATTTACAGCTTGATTTTTTTAAACATTTCATTATCTCTTGTTTAATACAATTACGTGTTTAACATAAAAAAAAACAATATGACCTGATTAAGTGATTGAAATTAAAAGAGAAATTTTCATATAAATGCAAAATTATAAAAATAGAGAAATTGCAGCTATTATTAAATGAAAAACTGTAAAAGCTTTAATAAAGAGAAAAATTAATTAAACCATCAATGTTAATAGTATCAAAAAGAAAAATGAATTGCTATTAAAGCTTTCACTGTCTTTTTTGTTGGTTATTAAAACACCACATGTTTAATGCCTGAATAAGCAATTACTTAATTGTGTTATTAATTTATCAGAATTTTTATACATAAATGAGTTTAATTTTTTTAATATAATTTACTTACCCAGCATTTTCTTGTTTTCCTGCAAAATAACGCATATTTCCAGAAGTATCTACCACTCTAATCGAATTAACACGCCTTGAGTCACTATCAGCTATATAAAGATCGCCGAATGGTGAAAAAGCCATAGCCAAAACAGTACCCAAAACATTATCTGTGGTTTTATTAGCCTTATCCTGACCATTGTTGTTACAATGCAATGGGGTACCAGCAACAACACGTATTTTCATATCCGAAGTTAATCTTAAAACCAAACGATCATCGATAAAGTGTAGAGAACCATCTAAAGGACTTAAAGCCAAACCAGTAGGCCATTGTAGCTGAGCCTGATTAGCCATTAAGGTGCCAGAACATGGAGCAGGACTCCAATGATTATGATGACCATGATGACCAATTAAGGTGTGTATTATGCCCTTAGGATCGACGGCTCTGATATTAGTACCATCAGCAATATACATAGTTCTATCAGCAGCAATAGCTAAGCCTTTTGGATGTGATAGTCTAGCTTGTAAAGCTGCACCACCATCACCACAATTACCCTCATCACCCGGTATGCATCTTTGTCCTGAACCCACCACAGGTTCACTATTAATAGAGGGATCTTTAACTTTTTCCAATCTCAATAAACGCAAAATTTGATGTCTTTCTGGATCAGATATATACAAATGGCCATCGGCTGGAGAAACAGCCAAATAGTACTGATACGATACTTGTGTAGCACTTAATTGTAAAATAGTAAAAACTTTGCCGTCTGGTGTAATACGTCTAACAAGATTAAAGTCTCCTACATACAAACTACCGTCGGGACCAGAAGCTAAAGCTATGGGTGTCAAAAGCTTAGCATCTTTAGCTATACCATTACAATGATCTGGACAGTTTAGAGGTCGCTGTAAACCGGTACCCATTACCACCTTAACTGTACGAGGATATTCTTTCATATGTAAAGTACTACCGTCGCCCTTTTGTAATATGCCCTCATGGAAATTATAATGATGATGTATATCCAAACCCCAACCACCAATATCAGAGATGTCTACATCGTAACCCTGCAGTTTAGCTGTCTGTGTTATCCACACTGGTGTATCACAGGTGGAATGTTGATAACCCACCGATATGCGAGCAATTGTTACGCCATATACCTTTTGCCTATACACATTACGTTTGTTCCATGCAAAAGTATGTATAAGATTTGGATCAGCTTCATAGGTTTTGACATGTAATGAACCTTCAATTTCAACGCCCACATGAACATGCGTTAAAGTTTTGGGTATTTTCTCTGAGGTTAAACGCATGCGTACGATACTTAAATAACCGGAGGCTTGCGAGGATTGATATGTTAAGTGTAGATCAGAGCCAGGAATTTGTATTGATTCTTGAACGATCTGGAAAATAATTACAAAAAAAAATAAGATAATATCTGATATTAGTGATTTCAAAACATTAGAAAGAAGAGTTCAATTTTAACTGATAATTAAAAATATATTACTCAAAAGCTATGGTTTTAAGGTTAAAAAGCACAATAGAATTATTATGAAAAGTAAACTAAAAAATAAGCTTTCAAAATATTTTCTATATTTTTCAAACTGATAATATGAAAAGTTATACACAGAGAAAACAGATTTATTGCGATTGTAGCCACTCATATTTTCATTTGTTCATTTTCCGTTAGAATTTATTTTTTAATTGAATGTGAAATAAATATGGTTGGAATAACCAAAAATTTTGGTTTCTACCACTAAACCATTCAGTTGGCAAGAAATTCAGTTGTCACAATGACCCGTACTAAAATGGTAAGATTCAAGCAGATTTCAATAAATCTAATTGATGATCTATATAGTTCTCAAAATTGGGGACAAATATAAGATAAAATTAGATCTTATCAAATCTAGACAGATATGAGGTGCGGTATATAATCAGGTCTAATTTGCTTATATATAGAGCGCAGATTTAATAAGAAATTAAAGAACACATATTTTTTATATTCATTTTTTTTTCATTGGCTTGAAAAACGGCTCAAGTGGCTACAACATCTTCATTGATCTTATATAAGTTACGACAGATTTGCTTATATCTGGCCCAAAAAACCAATAAATTTTCGGCATCTCTCAATATATAAACAGATCTGGCACTAGATCTGATTAGATTTATCCACACATATCACATATTTTCAGATCTAATATCACGTCTAATTAGATTAAATCATACCTAATTAGAATAAAGCAAAACTGATAAAATCTAATCTTTTTACACACACAAGTAGTAGACATAAATTTCTTATTGAATCTGATATTATATGTCCAGATCAAAGTATATATGATTTTATATGGTCTGCCAGCTCTGCGTCGGATTGATCAGATCTAATTACATCTTAAATTTGTCCCAATTTTAAGATTTAATAAAAAAATGGAAAATCAAACCCAATAAGATCTGGGCAGATCTGATCTCTTTTACACGGGAAATCAGTTTTCTTTATGTAGGTGCAAAGGCAATTTATCATAAGCAAAAATTGAAAAAATTCACTAGTTAATGGTACTAAACTATTTTGTATAAGAAAAACTAATTCGAATGATCATGAGATCACACTAATGGCTAAAAAAACTATTTACAATTAATTAAAAAAATAGTTGCTTACAAAAAAAAGTCCTGCTAAAGGAAAACGTATAATTGTTTGGGATAGTTAAGATATAATACATAATTTATTTTTATGAATGGAACCGGAAACAAGTGGAATTGGAACAATTAACATAGTAGACTAAGGAAATGTAAAAGGGAACAATTGAAATCGTACCACTAAATAAGGGGAATGAAATAGAATGAAACGGGAAACATTAAACAGTGGCAGCGAAAGCCAATGATGCCAGCCTGGAATTGAGTGATAAAGGGTGTCCCAAGAAGAACGCAATTTTTAAATCTGGCAACATTCGAAGTGTCATTGTTTGACATTTGAACAATTGTTATTGTTTGCTAGTAGAAGGTACGAGGTTAGTAAAAATGGAGCGCTACACGAATGAACAACGTATTCTCATTGTGAAATTGTTTTACCAAAATGGTGAAAGTTTTGCGGCCACAGTTCGCAAATTGCGATCAATTTGGGGTCACAATAATGCTCCAAAAGAGTCAACTGTAAAGAGATTAATGGATAAATTTGCCGAAACTGGGTCTGTTAGTGATGTAAAGACAACAACGCGCCATCGACCAGGTCGATCGACCGAAAATGTCGCAGCTGTACGTGATGATGTCGCTCAAACTCCATCCAAATCCACTTTGCAGCGAATTTTGACGAAAGATTTGCATCTTCATGCATACAAAGTTCAATTGACTCAGGAACTTAAGCCAGCTGACCATGGACAGCGAAGGGAGTTCGTTAATTGGGTATTGGAGAGACAACATGAAAATGCTGATTTTGCAGATAAAATCATCTTCAGTGACGAGGCCCATTTTCATCTTAATGGCTTCGTCAATAGGCAGAACTGTCGCATTTGGGGTGAGGAAAATCCTCGAGTGATTCACGAGAAGCAAATGCATCCTCAACGTGTCACTGTGTGGTGTGGTTTTTGGGCTGGAGGAATCATTGGACCTTTTTTTTATGAAAATGAGGCAGGTCAAGCGCAAACAGTCAATGGTGTTCGGTATCGTGATATGATAACCAGTTTTTTCTTGCCTAGAATTGAAGAAATGAATGTGGAGGGCATGTGGTTCCAACAAGACGGCGCCACATGTCATACAGCCAGAGAAACAATTCAATTGCTGCATCAGTCATTTCCCGGTCGTGTTATTTCGCGTTTTGGAGATCAGAATTGGCCGCCTAGATCATGCGATTTAACACCATTAGATTTTTTTCTTTGGGGTTTTTTGAAGTCGATAGTTTACGCAAATAAGCCGACGACGACTCAAGCCTTAAAAAAGAGGAAATTGGACGCTGCATTAATGAAATACCGCAGCATTCATGCAAAACGGTCATTTCATTAAAAGATCGCGTGCATGCCAGCAAAGCCGCGGCGGCCATCTGCACGCTATATTGTTCCATACATAACCTCATTCTGTCTACTTTACGATATATAAAGTTTCAAGATTTTTTTTTAAATATCTGTGTTTTATTTAAAATTTAAAAATTGCGTTCTTCTTGGGACACCCTTTATTTATCGACTTGTACAAAAATGTTTACAAAATTTCAATGAAATTTAAAACCATTACGTTCTGCTTGAATTGAACACATTTTTTTGATAACAAACAGGGCACACAGTGTGTAACCATAATTTGAGTACGCTGAATTCACTAGTGATAACCGTTTTTCTAGGTTAGCTCTTATCTACACTCACAATATATTTTCCGTAACCGAATGTAGTTTATTTAAAAAGTAATACGTAAAGTTTGTTTTTAAACGAAAAATCAATTAAAATTCATAGAAATAATTTTTTTAACTATTTGAATCAGTCATTCCAGAAACAAACTATAAAAATTTAAATTCATATAATTCCTTTTTGTTTTTTTACCAAAATAGTTTGTATATATACAAAATTATTTCAATAAAAATTACAAGAAATTATTCAAATATACATACACACAAGAAAATAAAAAAATATATACGTCTGTGTGTGTTGTGTTTTGAAAATTGCATACAAATAAAAAAATTTCCATTTGAAAAACAAACCCCAAAAATCGTTTTTTTCTACTTTTTGTCAGTTAAAAATTGATGATTATTTTAAACACCTTTCGATTGCTTTTACTACTTATGTCGATTATTAAACAGTGATTGATAATAAACAACAAAATGGGCTGAATATAATGAAAAATCAGTAGTCCTCTTTTTGATTGTATTTTCGATTAATTTAATATGTATTTTAGATTATTTTTTTACGAAATAATATTGTGAGTGTATGAACATGCATACAAGTAAAACTTCTTGAAAAAACTTAATCAATTTAGTCGATTTTGTAATGATTTTTAAGCTAACTTAGAAAAACGGTTGTAGCCACTGGATTCAATGTATTGGAATTTGGTTTATCCGCTAGGTGCCCCGCTTTTTACGCTCAGTGTTATCAGTCATTAGAAAAATGATAATGGAGATTATTTCATTACAATCATAATCAATGTATTGCTAATGAAATCATAAATTAATTGATTTACTTAAATTTCACAATTAAGAATTTAGATGGATTATAATAAAATCTGTTCGAGTAATCTACGAAAATAGTAATTATACAACTTGACAGACTTTTTGAAAAGACCTTTACTAAATTATTTTTTAATAACTTTCTTTTGTATTCCTTTCCCAAGGAAAAAATTGTTACAAGTCTTTTTTTAACATACTTAAATTGTAGATAAAATAACATTTTAGTTGATTTTAATTATGATGGGAAAAGTTAAAGAGTATTTTACAGAATTTGGCAGTCTTTTGAAAATTGAGTTTTAAAAAATTTGTCTTTTAAATGTTCACAATTGCTAAAATAACATAAAAACCGCATATACTTCAATGAATAAATTAAGGGGTCAAGCTTGCAAATCTATTTAGTACAACTAAATTTATTAGGAAAATCATTTAAAATTTTGAACCAGATTTGGATGTTTTTGAAGCCTATGGGCATTAGGATATAATTATATATTATTAATATAAATAAAAAAAAATTAATTTGCAAGGTTGTCCAAAATTTATTCATTCGTTTAGTGCGTCTATTTATTTTTTTTCTTTTATTAAATGTGAAAGTTTTAAGACTAATTTTATCTAAAATTCAAATTCGTAAAAATTACAAAAGAACTGGAAATACTTTTCGCTAATATTGAGCCATAAAATATTCTGCCCCGGATCAGAAGGTTAAAAAACGAAAGACGCATATTTTGGAAACACGATTTGATTCATGTCTTGGAGGCCGATAGACATTAAAAAAAGTTATGGAAGAAATTTGTGCGAAAATAAGTCAACTTTTGTTTTGATTAGAATTATTCTTCCAGGATTACCAAATTTGTTTGAAAAAAAAAAACAGTTTAGATTTCTTTTTTAATTGCATGGTGAAAGTTTGACCTGAAAAAATTAAAATTTTTCTAAAACTCTCAATGTAGGAAAAAATTAGTGTTTTGGGTACAAGTTAATTTGAAAGATATCCATTGATTTTTGTTCGTCGACACGTTGGGTATCTAAGCACCAGTAGGTATCTATTGCTTGAAATTACGGACATTAATACTTATGCCTGGTTTTCATTATGTCATATGAACTGGCAACAAAAACTGACTCAAGTGAATTCTCGTCATTTTGTGTCAATTGCGTTTTCATAACATCTTAAAAACTGACAATAAATCGATAAAGCAGAGCGTGTCAAAGACTTATGTCAAAGTTTGGTGTCAGTTGACTGACACGCCGTTTTCATTACAAAGGTCAAAGGTGATGCATAAACTTTTGGCGAGCGAACAGCTGATTAGAAAATATTAATTTGAGTCTAATAAAAAGTGGAAAAAAAATTAAAATAATAAAATAGTAACAAATGGCTGTAGCTAGTGCGGCGCTTTGAGTTATTAAAACACTAAAGGGCTTGGAAAAATAAAAGGAAGAATTGAAATTTATTTTTCCAGCAAAAAAAAAAAAAAAATAACAGCTTTGCGATCGCCATACAAAACAAAAATTGACAACTTGTTGTCAATTTTATTTTAGATAAAAAAATGCTGCCATATCTGCTGACAAACTGAAATTTGACGTTTTCACTTGTATGTAATTTTAGAAGGCAGTTCGTGTGCATAACTGACTGCAAATTCATATGACATCATATGACAACCCGTTTTCATACAATTGCAAACAATTTGGACAAATTGACATTAAAAATGACAAAGTGTAAACCATGCATTATTCTCCATTTTTACCCGTTACATTAATGTGAATGTGGGCATGCATAGGTTAAATTAAACACAACAAATATTTCAATGACATGAATTTCACAGTTATAATTTATTGAATTCCGAGTTAAAAGAAAATTTAATCTCATAATACTCTGTTCAAAAGCTTAAAACATCCCGAGTCATATTTGACTTAACTATCAAAATAAACACCTTTGTGAGTTAAGTCTTGTCTTAATATTAATTTACATTTACTTGGAAACAACAACAAAATTACATTTTATACTTTTAGTGTAGGTCAATAGTTCCCAAGACTATAATTTTAATTTAATGAAAGTAAAAATGTGTTCAAAATCTCACTATTTCATTCATTCTTCTCTGCTGAACACACAGCTTATAAAAAAATAAAATTTTAAAGTGAGCCATAAGGTAAATAGTAATTTAATTAAAATGTTCACAAAGTTGCAGATGGTGTCAGTTAAAAGGTAATATGCCATCCAGCAACAACAACAACAATAGTAACAGCAACAACAACTATAACAACAATAAGTTAAGGAAAAGGAAACACTGTACTGCTATACAACCTGCATGAGTTACAACTTTAGCATAAATAATGCAAAAATGTATAATAGCAACAAGACAAAAAAAAAAAAAAACTAAAAAATTTATTTATACATAAAAATAGAACTATAACTTAAGCTAAAAAAGAGGAAGTATAAAAGAAACGCGACCATTAAGGTGAACAAGATATTAAGCTCGAGTACATGAAAGAGCAGGTTGATTTTAAACATGAGCAAGAGTATTAAAATATTATATTAATAAAAAAAAAGCTATGTTATAGTATAGTTTTAGAAGCTTTATACAATTTTCTATTGTAACCTGTAACCTAAAAAAAATATAGCAAGCAAAAAGGCCAACAACAAGAAAGATTTATTAAAAAGACCCCAAGGTACTACTAACATAATATACTGCTCTATACTCTAGTTTTTATGTTTTTCTTTTTTTTTTTAGCTAAAACGTGACCAAAATAAAGGTTAAAGTGTAATATTTTATTAAATTTAACTAATTAAGCATTCTTTTTTGTACGTGTTTTTAGCTGGGAATACAAACTGAAATTATCATTACTTTGTTTTTATATTAATCATACGCACCTGTGTCTCAGCAAATATAACACGTTTGCCAGGCATAGCACCAATACCATTTGGCATCCAAGTGCTAATTAATTGTGGTTTTAACTCTTCATGATCATGTTCCATACAAATTTTATGTGCCTCTGTGGTAGGCTCATCGGTGAAATGATATAGTATAGAGTTAAGGAAGGTTAAGGCCGGATTTAATGGTGCCACTCTGTGGATAAAAATTTATGAAAAAAGAAATGATGAATTAGTTGTGGTATAATTTTTTATATTCTTTGTGCTTAAGAAAGGAATTAAAACTTACTTAATATTTCTGCTGGCACTTTCGTCATCATCACTTAATTGCATTTGTACTGGCGGTAATACCACTATACGATTCCATGGCACAAATACAGTGCGAGTTAATGGACGGAATGGTGATCTTTGGAATTGTAAAGTTACAGCGCCACCACCATTAACTAAAACATCAAACCTTAGAAAAAATTATAATAAATTTTACAATATTATTAAGATTGTACAAAATATTTATATTACAAAAATTTAATAACAATTTGTTTGTGTCTTTGGTTATGTTTGGTATGATAAATTAAGATTAAACTTAAATTAAATAATTTCAAATATAAAGGATTTTATTAAACTCAATTTAAGACATTTTGTGCAATTTTTCAATCAATGCAAATGTCTTATTTAATTTATTGTTGGCTTAGTTTGGTTTAAAATTGCAAAAATAAATGAAGTTACGTAAAATATTGAAATTTAATATTAATTAAAAACACTCATACGTCATGTGGTTCCAATATAAAAAAAAAACAACTAATGTACGTACCTTAGAAATATATTTATATTAAAAGAGTTCGTAAGGTTTACTAACCAGGAAAGTACCCCTACCTAAGCACCCCGATTTTTATGAAATTTAAATATTTGATAAATCTGTCTCTTGAAAGAAATTCAAACTTTTCTGGGTTTTTTTTTTGTGCGGTAACAGTCGCGAACGTTAGAAATTCTATGTTAAAACTGCATTTAAATAAGAGATTCTTAAAACTAGGAAAATTGCCAAGTTGTTCCAAATAAGAAGTAAGAATTACACTCATAATATCATGTAGTTTACTGTTTGTAGTTTAATAAAAAGTTTTTCACTTCAGTTAAAAATAAAGAAGCATACTGTGGAACTTAGTTGGTTGACAAATTTAAATTTTATTCATCATAATTAATTTTGAATAACAATAATTGATTAGTTTTTCAAACAGACAAAAACTCAATAATAATAATCAATACAACTAGTGAACGTAGAAAATGTAAATAAAATTAAAGTAAAGTGGTCGATTCACCACAATAAATCCTGTAAAATGTTATTACGGCGACTTTAAGAAATATAGATGGAATAGACTGATTGGTAAGAATATAATTTGTATTCGTTAAAGATTTTGAATTTCGTAATTCAGTTAGACAGGAAGATTTAAATGCAAGATTTGGCGTCTTGGGATCTTCTATTCCAAAACATGACGTTGTGATTGTTCTTGACCTTTCGTTTAAAGAACATAATTTTAAACAGATATCCTTTTTCTTGATTTACAGGAGCTTGGCTTCAGATTTCTAATTATTTGCAACGGGGTCACCAGTTATGGCAGCGGTGATAGTCTCTAATTTTTATTTATTTTAATTAACACATTTTATTCAACTTTTTATAAAATATATTTTTTATTTGTTATAAATTTTGATTCACAAAAAAAAAAAACTGAAAATTGATGACATAAAAAACTGAGAAATATAAATTACAAAATTACAACTTATTTCTAGAAATCTTGGGGAAGTCTTCACAATACATTTATTTCACAAATAAAAATTTATTTTAATTTTTTTGTACATTTGATCAAAATTATTTTTTGTCATTTACCGATTTTTTCAGTTGCATTTATTTTTTTCATCTGTTTGAAATTTATTATAAATTTACCCACAAAACGGAAAATTGTGGTTTATTTGTTTCCGTTACAGTTATTTCTCATTTATTTTTTTTTCTGTTTATAAAAAAATATTCAAAAATTATATCTATTTATTTAAATTGTTTGTTTACTGAATTACGCAATTAAAAATCTTTAACGAATACAAATAAAATTCTTTCCAATCAGTCTTTTCCTTCTCTATTTCTTAAAGTCGCCGTAATAACATTTTACAAGATTTATTGTGGTGAATCAACAACTTTACTTTAATTTTATTTATATTTTCTATGTTCACTTGTTGTATTGATTATTATTATTGTTATTATTATTGAGTTTTTGTCTGTTTAAAGAACTAATCAATTATTATTTTTTAAAATACATCATTATAAATAAAATTTTAATTTGTTTAATACAAATTACAAGAACTTCATAAACACGCATACAAAATGTGTCTACATAATGTGTGAGTACACATTTTGTAGATTAAAAAAAAATTACAATAAACGAAAATAATTTAAAATAAATGAATAATTAGTTATTTTTTACGAAATTGTTAGGTAAAATTTTAATATTTGTTTTTAACCGATTAATCATTTGTTTTTTACTGATGTGTCAATTGTTCAAACAAAATTTAAATATAAATACCAAAAACCATTTGATTTAACTGAAAAGTTAGTAGACCAGTTTTGAAATGAAATTTTATTTCGTGAAAGGATATTTTCTGTTTTTAACTTAAACACTCCATATAAAATAAGTAAATTTTTTAAATTCAGAAAAAAAAAATTTACAAAAAAAACCCTTAAATTCCTTTCTAACTTTATACAACTATCATATAGTTCCTTTAGTTTAAATACCTCAATATTGCAAAATAAAACCAAAAAAATACACAAATTTTAAAGCCTTTTTGATCCCCGCTCTAGCACAAAAGCTGAGCTAGGTCAATTTAAAATGTCTCGTATATCTCCTAATTCCATCTATGTGGTTATTTTGCTGCATTGCAAATTCGATCCACAGCAACGCCAACATTTAGAAAAATACTGTGTCTGAATTCCAATAGTTCTTAACTCCACAAAAGTAAAGTAATATAACAGGGCCTTGAATTAAAAACTTGGAAGCGCTTCATGTTTCACCACATTTCAAATATTTTCCTTTCCTTTCCAAAGAAAGCAACACATTAATTAGTAGAAAGAATTTGCGAATTTCTGAATTTTCAAAGTTTTTAGTTTGGAGTGCTTTCCTTGGGTGTTCTCTTTATTAGCACCCTTAAATATACACTCAAGATAATATTATTATTGACTCAACAGGAAAATTTGTTAATTTAACTAAATTTATTCCTGTTTTTTTTTTTGCTCAGAATCAAAATTGTTTATTGTTTGGCTCATTTTGGGGAGGGGACGAAATAACACCATTTCTTTTAACTTTGGATACTCCAGTAGTGACATCTATAATTTTATTTTTATTACATTTTTACAATAAATTGTGTATAATTAAAAAAAAAATAGTTTCTTAAAACTTGATATAAATAATTTAGAAAATAAACGCTCAAAATTAATTTTAAAGCACTTAAGATTTTTAGTATTGTGTTAAATGAAAATATCAAAAATCTATAATTAAATCAGTAAATCAATAAAATTTTGTTAAAATCAGTTTTTTACTAACATATTATTTTATGTGTTATATCACCTATTGTTGTAGGTATTTTCGTACCATTAAAATCATAATTACTTGATTAAATTATTAAATCTGATTCAATTTTCAACGAATTGATTTGTAAATTTAGTTTTTTGAATTAATTTTTACTTTATTCAGCAAATATACTTGATTTTCCTTAAATCTTTTAATAAAATCAAAGGAATTGTTACAAATTTAAAAAATCATTTCAACAATAAAATGTCTAAATTGATTTATACTTCGCAAATTAAATCATAATACAAATTTGCATGAATATAAATTAGTTTAAATCATTATCTCATTTCATTCAACAACAAATCATTGATTTAAATTTATTATAAGTAATTTGGTGACTCATAAAATGAATTTTTATGTAAGTTAAATTAACCTCCCTAACTATTTCCGTTGTCTGTAAAACCGACGCAACTGACCGACCGATGTCAAAATGTTGTGATGAAATATAAACTCATGCCATCAGTTGTAAAAGAGGTTGATGCTGTTACTTTGCTTTAAATACTTCATAATTTTTTAATATCTTAAGAATCTTATCCCAAGAACTAAAAATTTAAAATCGGTCCGAGAGACCGAAAAATGTAAATGTACCTCACAAATACGAAAATTGTCTGGAAGGTTAAAAAAAATTATAATTTAAAACTAATTATAATTTGCACAGCATACTATAACACTTATTACACATCTTGTGAATAAACCAATTGTAAATTAAATATTTTTAAAATTTATTAAACAAAAAATTAAACATAATTTTAATTTTCTTCACAAATAATATAAAAATTACTTGAAATTTCATATTAATTAAAACATCCGTCATCCGCCATGTGGCTTCAAAGCTTATACAAAGTTTTCATTGTTTGAAAGGTATTTTTTTTTTGTACCTTTAAACTTTTTCTTTTAAGTTTTATTTAAACATTCTTTACAATTTTCTTTTGGTTTTTAATACCATTATCTTCCATTAACTCATACATTTAACTGCTTTTTTTTCTGTCTTAATGAAAATTTTTAAAACAAACTCATTTTTTAAATTACGAAAGTTCACATAAATTAGATTATATGTACATATTCTACCATAACATATTTTGTTCATTCCTTGCAGTATTTCAAACTTGTCTAATAATTTGTTTTTGCACAGGAAAAAATAAAAGTTTTTAATTGAAATCCAATATGTTTTTCTACACACTCTCATACATATAGATACATAGCAAAATTGTATATACATATGTATATGTTTGCTAAAAATAATACAACAATACTTCTTTTATATTTTACCCCCGTTAAGAAAATAATATTTCGTGGAAAAGGAAAATGAAAATATTATTTAATAATAAAGAAACTGAAATGAGTTTAAACTCACAAGAAGTTGGTATTTCTACCGCCAGGAAATATCTATATCAATTTTAATGGTAAAAGCTATTTAATTAGAAAACCATGTTTTCACTCAACCACCAACCAACCAACTGAAACAATAAACATAGAGAAATAAAAAGAAAACAATTTTAATTTATATAGAAAAAATTAAAAAAATAAACACAATTTAACAATTAAAACAGAAAGTCTAATTTTAATTGGGATATTCACAATTTATAACGATAAAAAATGAAAATTTAAGATCGACCTGTCACGGCTTGTCAGCCACCTCGGAATTTTAAGGTGCTAAAAAGATGTTTAAATATGAATCTTTTCTTTTTTTAAGCATTTTACAATGTTGAAACTAAAGAAGCCGTATGCAAGTGTGATAAAGTTAGAAAGGGGGAACTTTAAATTTATAATGAGTTTTTTTTTTTGAAGTTTAGGGGAATTATACAAAAATGCTTACAAGTATATTACTCAAAGTATCGTCCATGGCTGGTTACAACTTTGCCTATCTTTCTGGCAAATTTTGGATACCAGCTCGGAAAAAGGACTTGTCTTTTGAAGCAATCCAATCACCGACCCATTTTTGCATTCTTCATATGAAGTGACATGTGTCATCAACCAGAACAAGTAGTAGTCGGAAGGAACAGTGTCTTGAGAATAAAGCAGGTGGGGTGGGACTTTCAATTTCAGCATCTCCAAGTAAGTCTTCACCAGTCTTGCAACATGTGGCCGAGCGCTGTCATGCTGCAAAATCACTTTTTCGTGCTTTTCTTTGTATTCCAGCCATTTTTACTTTTGTGAGCGGCTCAAATGCATGAGTTAAGTCCCATGACATTCTCCCGCGATCATGTCATTCGTTTTGAGCAGCTCGTAGTGGATCACGCCTCGCTGGTTCCACCTAATACAGAGCATAAGCTTCATGTTATGAATAATGAGCTTTACGAAGGATGTTGATGGCTGTCCCAACAAGACTAATGACTTTTTGCGCTTAGAGCTATCGCAATGGATGCACTTTTATCGACAGGCACAATGCAATGCAAAAAACCATTCCTCCTTTTGGCGTTTGATGAGCCTTTAGACGTCGTGCGGCTTTAACGCGCATGGTACCCAGTTTTCTGAATAAATAGCTTTTAGGCGTTTGCTGACTGCCGCTTCATCCAATTTCAATAATTCTAACAACTTCTGAAGCTTTTCCCATTCATCTTAAAACTTTTCGGGATGATCCGGCTGTTTCTTGGCTTCGAGCTCAAAATCACCCAACACTATCTTCAAATCCTATCAAATTTACATATTTTATTCGTAGTTTTTCATTTTTCGTCTTTTATACAGGTTGGTTGAAAAGAAAAGAATACTGTTTTTGTTACGAAATATATTTTTTTTTTTATTCAATATAATCTCCTAGAAGCTCAATACACTTGTTCCAATGATCTTCCAATAATTTTATCCCATCCTTATAATGGTTTTCCGGAAGCTCTGCAAAATAACCGTCTATGGCTGCTTTGGCCTCTTCATTCGACGAAAAATGCTTTCCACGAAGAAATTGTTTGAGATTTCTGAAGAGATAGTAGTCACTGGGAGCCAAATCTGGTGAATACGGTGGATGTTCAAGCAATTGGTACTTTAATTCTTAGAATTTAGCCATCGTCAAAACACTTTTGTGAGCAGGTGCATTGTCTTGATGAAAAATGATTTTTTTTTTCTTTAAACCAGGTATTTTCTCACGAAGTTTTTCATCCAGCTAATCCAAAAGGCTGCAATAATATTCAGATTTGATTGTTTTACCTTTCTGAAGATAATCATTCAAACAAAATTCCTTTGCATCCCAAAAAACTGATGCCATAACCTTCTTTGCTGATCGTTGTGACTTCACCTGCTTTGGAGCTGAACAACCAGCTTCAGTCCACTGTAAACGTTCTTGTTTCAGTTAAGGCTCATGGTGGTAGATCCAAGTCTCATCCATAGTTATAAAACGACGCAAGAAGTCGGTTTTATTCGGCTTAAAACGCTCCAAATTACGCTGAGAAATTTGTTTCTTCATACGTAATTCTTCATGTAAAATATGGAGTACTCGTTCGTCTGAGGTGCCTATGGCATTAGCAATTTCACGCTTAGTCAAACTTGGATCTTTACTAACCATATTATATACCTGTTTAATGATTTCTGCTGTGGTTGCAGTTTTTGGTCGTCCTTCGCGTGGATCGTCTTTAAGGCTGGTACGACCACGTTTAAATTCACCAGCCCAAAATTCAGCGGTGCGTTTTGAGGGTGAGGACTCCTTATACACTTCTAACAATTGTTCATAAATTTCCTTTGCTTTTAAACCCTTCAAAACAAAGAATCTAAAAATCAATGACACGTCAACATCAAATGGCTTGTAAACAAAGAAAGAATTGACAGAATGACTTGCAACTTTGCATGTGTTCTCAGGACAGTTATACCAACTTGAGAAAAAAAAGTTTGGAGCTAGCAGTGTCATCTCTTGGTGAGCGCAGGAACTTTTCCACCAACCTGTATATTCCAGCTTTTTTGTATTTTATCAACTTTTTCGTGTGGACCTTTTTTGTTACTTTTTGTATCAAATTGATAACATTATGCTAAAATATAGGCGTCATATGTATTTTGTGTAAATTTTATGAATAATTTTAATTATTTTCCATTTTTTTAATCTATATCACTCCCTAGTTTACCGATGTAGCCGAAGAAGTAGGCTAGGTTGTACTTAGATTTCCACTTTTTATCATGTATCCTAATTATGTTAAAATCGAATTTTTTATGTTGGCGTTCTTCCCTTGCAAACGCGACTATTTTTTACCGTACGATGTGTAATAAAATGTGTGAACACTAGACAAATGGAACGACATATAATGAAATGCGGAATGAGTGGAATTAAAACACTTAATAATGGGACGAAAGGGAATGGAATGGGGAGCTAAAAGAATTTGAAACATTAACTAGGCAAACAAAATTAAATAAAACAGGAACGGGTGTAATTAAAACCATATGGAATGAAACGTGAAACGACTGAATTTGAAATACGAAAAATAGGGGACCAAATGGAATAAAGAGGACCCAATTTTTAGTGATATTTATAAAGGAGGTGTTCAATTTCCCCCTGTTACATGTCACAGGACTGGTCTAAAAGAACATGCCACATAGCTAACCCCAAAGCACATATCACAGAACCAAAGCAAAAGAACATGCCATGACTTTTAAACCGGTCATATGGTAGGTACTTTAGGAACCGGTCCTCTTTTCTCCTATATCGTGAAATGTATTGTTGGAATCGGTTCAGTTTTCACCTATCAAGGGGCAGGTCCCAGTTCTCAACTGATCCCTTTTTTTTCCACATGGTATTGTATAAAGTAAAAACTCATTTGTTTTTAATCGATTATTTTTATTTGCACTTAAAAATTTGGTTTTAATTGATTCCGGAAAAAATTAAAGGCAAAAAACCGCCGTCGGTGTCGATGCAAATTTGATATATTTTGATTACATTCTGCATAACTTTGCTCAGCATTTGTGGTATCACATTGTTAATGTGGGCTCGAGTGTTATTATTTAACTTCTCTTAATATGTAGCGGGGCTTATTCGCAAACACCAACAACATCAAATTTACCCAGAGGAAGAACTCCGGGACCGTTTAATAAAGAGATCTCGTGCTACTCTTGCTTAGGCAGCCATAATTTTAAGGGAAGTGTAAAACCTTTCGACTTGAAAATATTTGTTTCTGGAGAGTCACAATAGGGAAGGGCAAACCCCTTTGGTTAGAAATCTGAAATTTAAAATATTTGTTTCGATTGGCTTAAAATTTGAAATGCTAAACTTCTACGGCTAGAAATTTGATATTTTAAATGTTTATTCGCTAGACTTTGTATGGATTGACCTATATACATATATACTTTTTGGAATTACCGTTAAAAACGTGGCAAATATGATGTTTAAAAGGAAGAAATTGTGCCTTTAATCACAATAGGTAAAAAAGTGGAAAATATGCAATATATCTTAAATATGTTACATATTACAAAATATAAGTTGTAATTTTATATTAAAATTGTTTACACTATTCAGTAAACAATGTAAAAAAAAACTTTCATTTTTTTTATAGAGAAGTTTTTTTTTTGAGAAAGCCTTTAATAAATTGAAAAATAAAAATATTGTATTATATTTAAGAGTTTTTTGACTTTAGTATTTTATTATTTTGTTGTTATTATTTTCACTCTGTTATTACTTTTATATCCACGATGAGCCATAATTCTTCATTAGCCTAGTGCCTTAAATCCCTGCTACCATTCCCATATTGAATTGTATGTATATATCATATATACATTATTATATATGTATAAATATTTTTTTTTGTGATATTGTTGGTATCTTGATTATACATGTTAACATTGCAGTGTATTTGCGTGTTGTCTGTTGCTCCATATAAAACTCAATGTTGTTGTGTATATGTATAAAATGTAGTCATGTATATTTTTTCTTTGCATATACTATATATGAATATTTTGCACAAATGTGTAGCATTTAACTATATGCCAAAAAAATATATATAAAATATTGCATTGTTTTCTACATATTTATGTGTATCCTGTGTAGATATTTGTTAAATATATTTTTTTTTTTTTTTGTTCCCTGACAAAAACAAAAATTTTATGAAAAAACTAAAAAACAAAAAACGCTAAAATATATAATCAACAATATGGCAATTTCCTTTTATTACTTACATATTTATATATGTGTATATCCCTATACTAAAGTCATAAACTTTTACATTTTAAGCTTGATTAAAGCTTCAACACAATGCCATATATATATTAAAAAAAAAAAAAACGTTGAACAGAAAATAACAACAGCTTTACAAAATTATAATATTTTTGGAGTTGGTATTCATCGCACATATACAATACAATGTCCAAATGTGTAATAAAAACTTATAATTATATGAAAGCCTGCAGAAGCTTTATTTTACTCGTATTGTAGAAAAAAACACAACAATATGTAAACGTTATAATAAAACAATAAAGGTTGGAAAATTGTTAAAGTTTTTCAGTTAGTTTTTTAAATACATTAATAATTGCCTGAATGACTAACAGAGGTCATGATTTTATATACGAAAATGTTTCAAATTTTTAATTATATTTAATTTAAATAATGTTTTGTTTAATATTATCTCATTTGAAAGCAATTTTTTACATTGTCTACACCATGTCAACAATAGGTAAATAATTAAAAAATATGTTGTAATGCCTTAAAAAATAAGAAATTTTATATATAACAATCATTTTAATTGTTTACATTATTTACATGATGTCAACATTAAGTTAGAATTGATACAAAATATTTAAAACAATAAAGAAAGTAAGTAATATGTTTCAAAAATATTAATTTGTTTGCATCATGTCAATAATTTATACTAAAAATAAAAAAAAATATTTTAAAATTTTTTCCACATAAATACCCTGAGGCAAAAGGACCACATCACGTGATCGGTTCATTGTGATAAGGACCGGTCACGGGACCGGATTTTTTTTTGGATATAAAAAGGACCAGTTACTTTAACATGGGCTTGTCCAAGGATGGGGTCAATTTCCCTTTATGACATGTCACAGGACTGATCTAAAAACCGGTCACGTGGTAGGTAAATAATTCAACTGAGGTCCATCGAGAAACACTGTCTTTCCTATGTAGCAGTATTTTGTTAAGATATGTTTATAGTTTAACATGCAGTTTGTGATAGCTGCTTTAAAGTACACATTTCCCTATATGTCTTCGATATCTATTATGCTAAAGAATACAATTTTAGACACAATCGTACATTTGAGGTTCTCATTGTGACACTAACTTTATCATTTCCCAACAAAGCAAAATTAAGAAAAGGATAAACATTGAAAAATAGTACCAAATAAGTTAAAAGAGCATCCTAGTACTTTTAAATTTCTGTTACAATTCTGGAAAGGAGCCAGATTCTAATTTTTTTTGATCAAAGTGAAAAATTTAGAAAATAATATTCGAAGTGATATAATCTAAAAAGTGCATTTAAGCACATATCCAAACTGTTGGCTGATTTTTTTTTTTGCACAGAACTCATTCTTGTTGAAAAGCGAAAAACCAGTATCCGATATCGAATAAATATCGAGTATTATGTCCAAGACATTTATCCGAGCTCCGAGATTCTATATAAAGATTTTTTATTTTCTATTTATATTCAATAAAAACAATAATTAATCTTTGCTTGTCGAAAAAGTACTCAGAATATTAATGAAATAATTTTTTATAACAAAAACTCCGGTAAAAAACAAGAGTTGTTTTGTATGAAAAGGTTCCAAAACTAGCTTTAAAATACTAGATTTTAAAAAATTTTTATGATAGATTCTAAGGCCTTTTGTGGAATAAAAAATTCTTAGATTCAGATGACTTTTCATCATGAAAAATACTTTCTAATGACTTTTTCTAAAATGAAATTTTTGAGACCCTAAGGAGTATTTAAGAAAAACTTTGAACTGTCCTTATACACGCAAAAAAAAACATGGTTGGGAGAATCATATTCGAAGAGCAGCATATATTTTTGGGATTATGATTCTGCCAACCATAATCGTACTATATTATGGTTATCATATAATAATAATAATAAAATATCCATAATTTTACCATAGTATGGACCCTACAGTTATATTAAGATCCAAAAATTACCATATTATGATAATAAATAAACATATGATTTTGAATTTATTATAATATGATTGCATGTAATCATAGTATTCTCAAAATGTTATTACATTATGGCCCCCATATCTATATTATGATTTCTGGATTATCATAATATGATCCATATAAAATCTTTATATAGAATCTTTTTGACAATGAATTGATTATTAGAGTTTTCGAAAAAACCCTCAAAAACCCTTCTAAAGTTAAAAAAAAAATTAACTGGATCTTAAAAAGTCAATTGATGAAATGTTTTAAATCTATATGAAAGGTATTTTCTACCCATCTGATATTTGTCCAGTTTTAGTAAACAATACATGATTGCTTTTTCAAAACATTTTGGTTTTTATGAAAACAAGACAAAACTCGTATTAGCACTGTAAATGTTATAGTCATGTTTTATTTGATGTATAATTATTTATTGACTGTTGCCAGCATGGCTGCATAATTATCATATTTTATTCATAGTCAGAATTTTTGTTACCACAGTATGGTTACATCCAATCATGTTATAAAATAGAAGGTGACAATCATAAAATAGTGAAATATTTACTATAATAATGATGGTAGCGACCATGTTGATGATTAGTCAACCAATAATATGGTTGTGACAACCATACCCGATTGCAGCAAGCACAATATAGTAGCAGTGATCATGTTGCAACCATGTTTTTCCTCTGCGTGTAAATTATGAATTTTGCTTTTAGAAAATGTTCATAGAATTTATGTTTTTTTTATTAAAAAGAGTTCTTAGAATTTAAAAATAATAAAAGAAGTTTTCTTAAAAACCTCCTTTAAGTAAACAAAAAAAAATAAATAAATAAAAACTTTTAAAAATTTGTACTAATTTGTACAAGTTTATGAATTCGCAAACACAATTAAATACACATTTTTAGGTGCTATTTGTTTGCATTATTTTTTTTTTATTTCTTTTACTAAAACAAAAAAAGTAGAAAAAATATAAAAATTTTAAACTCGTTTTTACATCTCAGCCAGTTCTCTGAGTCCAGATACTTTAAATTGTGATCTAAAAATACTTTTTCGATTGTTTCACACTTATTCTACAACCTATTGGTCTATACTTGGGCTGTTTTATCAGAACACCATAACCGAATATTTTTAAGGGAAGCAAGATTTAGAAAATTCTTCCAACTAATTAATGTGTTACTTTCTTTTAGTCTATAGCCCTGTTATGTTATTTTACTTCGGTGGGATTAAGTGCTATCGGAACACCAAAAGAAGACGTTGCGATATACACTCAGGAAAAAAAGTTAGTAGAAAAATTTGTAAACGGTTTTCAATCCCACTTTACTATTTTTGTACTGATTTTTAGTAAAAAAGTTATTATTTAGCAAATCTTTTTGCTATTTACATTTTACAAATTACAGAATTTTTACAGAATATCTACGAATTTTCGTCGCTAATTTCAGAAATCATTTTACAAATTTTTGAAAACCGATTTGCTAAAATTAGTCAAAAAAATTACTAATTTTAAAAAAGTCGATATTGAAGGAAATGTTATTTCTAATAATTTAAAACTTATACATACAAATTTAAATTGCCCTAAAATGTTACATAGGACTAAAAAAGGGTTTGGAAGTGAAGATACCGACTCATGTCTAAAAAGAGGACATCCACTTAAAATAGCACTAGAAAGGGGTTTTTAGTTATAAAAATCAGCCCTAAAAACAATTAAATTTAACCTTCAAGATTTTTAAGCCTTTGGTTTTTTTTTTTCATTTTGTATAAAACATCTTTTAAAAAATATAATCAAAATTTTTGATGCTCGATAAAAAAAATAAATCTAAAACTTTGTACTAATATTAATAGTATTTAGTAATTTTTTTTGCTTATTTTAGCAAACAGATTTTAAATTCCACTTTACAAAAAGTCTACTAAAATTTAGTAGCGGCTACTAATTTTTCTACTAATTTCATTGTACTACACGTCAGCAGACATGTGTTGCTAAGATTAGCAAAAAATACCGCTGGGCTCAAATTAGCAGAATTTCCCGTAATAACAGCAAAATTTTCAGTTGCCATTACAGCCTTTTTTGGTGAGTCTATATGAACCCACAACGTTGTGTGCAACATTCCATTGAGCTAACAATTACACACTAACGTCCCTCTAGTACGTATCCAAGTTTCATTAAGATCTGCAGGTCACACCGCTATGTATAAATATAAAAAAACCTGATGTTATAATATATTCATTGCAAAATTCATGATTACCCCTTTAACAGAACATATTTGCAATTGCATGCATTTAAAAAAAATATCAATTTAAAGTGTAACAACATGCAATCTATAGCAACTTTTGTTCATTTAATACCCATTTTTTTTTATTTTTCATTTACATGATTTTTGCATTGATTTCCAGTAAATAAAAAATGAAATTGTTTAAAATTATTGTTAAAAAAAAAATTACAATAAAATTAAAAGAACAAGCGTAAAAAATGTCAAATTAATTAAAAAACGTACATAATATATTTTTATTTTACCACAATTACTCTCAACATTTACAATACTCATATAAATTTTTTAACATCAACACTATTAAATGGAATAAAATATTGTAGAACAATTTTTGTTGTTTTATAAATTGAATGCCATTACAATTGAATTAAATTATTATTTTGTGAATGAAAATATAAAACAAAAGATGTGCATTTTTATTTACTTAACCTACAAAACGAAAAAAAAATTTCTAGTTCGGATGTCTATAATAACCCGAGTAAAAATTTATATGGTACAATATTTAATCATATTGAATTTGATATTCATTAATATCTAGCTGATATTATTTGATTCAAAAAATGACAGATCAAATAAGATCAGATTAGGTCCAACAAAAAAAAAATATTGTATTTAACAAATATATCAAGAAAACTTTGTAAATAAAAATTTTAATAAAAGAAAAAACAATGCATCAGCTACAAACTGATAGACATAACAGTTGTATTTTTTAGACTAAAGTGTTTGTGTAATTGTGTTATATATAATTATATCTTTGGGACTTATATAATTACTTATTCGGGAAATTGCAAGAAAATAGCGAAAAATGCTTCATACGTTACAATGAAGGAAAAGTATCGTATTTAAAACAATAAACAAAAGCATATATAAAACATACGATGACGGGTACATAAGTCGGTGATTTTGTGAATTTCTCGTCTCTTAACTAAAAGGACAATAATTCTTTTGTCAACAGACATCTGTCAACAGACTCCTGTCAAACAGACTCCTGTCAAAATTTGAACAAGCTGCATCATTTAGTTTGTGTTTGACAGCCACTGATAGCATACTACCACGTGATATGATTTAAGGATTTAAGGAGGAAATGGATTTAGCTCCGACGGAATATATCTTTTTTCCAAACTTGAAGAAATTACTACAACGATGAAATCATCTCACAAACAAATAACTATTTTAATGACCTCGGCAAAATTATAAGATATTGCTGCCCCAAAATAGGTTAAAGTGGAGTTTGATACCATTGATATGGAACTACATATAATTATATCTAATCATATCTTATATCACATAGCTATATCTCAAATTTGTTCATAGAGAAAACAGATTCATTGGGACAACCGAATTTCTTGTCAACCGTATGGTTTGGTTGGAGCCACCGACACCTTCTGGGACATCCCATACAAAAAACAAGTTAGAGCGGCTAAATTCGGCTATGCCGAATCTTATATACCCTTCGCCAAGGTTGGGAAAAAAGTGAAGTTTATATATGGATATATATGGAATGGACAGATTTATATACGGACGCCTTTAAGAAGAAATTAACCATTTAGTTTGGTGATAAAACTTGGACTCGGAAAGATTTATGGTTCCAGAAAATAGGTATTTAAAAAAATATGTTTTGGGCAAAATTTTTTTGTATCTGAACCGATATTTCCGAGTTTTTTTTTAGCAAATATGTTATTCTAAAGAATTTCGATCTTTTGCTATATAAGACGTATCCATAGGTCATATTACAACTCTAATATAATATATGAGAAATAAAATAATATATGAGAAATAAAATGGTTTAAAAATGTGTTTATAAATTCTTTTAAATCGGAGCAAAAAATAGAAATAAAACCGTTGTATCTACAGGTTTTTATAAAAATTTTTATGTTTTTAGCCTATTTTTGGATTATTTAATAATTAATTTAAAATTTTATTTAAATAAATTATTTATTGTTAAAAAAAAAAAACAAAAAAAAAGTCTTAAGAAAAAATAAAAAAAAATGTACAAAAAAAAAGTTGAATAGACGGGGAATCGAACCCGCGCCTAAGAGAAAAAAAGTATTTGTGACATAGCGTCTAGACAACAGAGCTATTGAAGCTCACACAAAATCATCGTTATAGAGGTACATATATAAAAAGTCTTCATTCGTTAGAGATTTCTTTGGTTTTTATTTAAATGACAAATCTTTGTATGTGTTTGTTGTTTGTGTATAAAAGGTGGAGGTGAAAGAAAAGAATTTCAACAAATGCATGTGTTTGTTATGCGTAAAATTCTACATACATATTAAACAAAAGGATTTTACGGAAAAAATTAGAGGTAGTTCTGGTTTTTTGCTAATATCTCAGCCATTTATTAACCGATCTGTCTGATTTTCAATAGCAAACAGAAATGGATCACATGTAATATAAATATATAACAATCAAGTCCTCATCATGTCTGGGTTCTTCGGAAAACCCATTTCAACACACATACGGACAGACGGACATCGTTAAATCAATTTCGCTCTTCATAATGATCCAGAATATATATACTTTAAAGGGTCTAAGATTAATATAGAAATGTAGAAATTACAAGCGGAATGACAAACTTACCCTTCCACCTGTGGTGAAGGGTATAAAAATTAGAATTACAATACAAATGGCAATACGTAAAACCTTTTAGTTTAGATTACTAGACTAATTATTTGGTAAGGTGTGTTTTTGCTGGGTAACTATGTAGATGTGATAATATATGGCACAATATAAGAAAATTTAATAAACGCATGTAATATAAAATTATATGGTTATGCAAGGTAATATATTATGAGATAAAGCCACTTGTGATTATATATAAACTTTTTTTACTAGGGAAGTAAATTTATATTAAAATTAATCATACGCTTATAATTTTTATATCTTTATCTTTTAAATATTTTTAACATTAAATATTTAAAACTAATTTTGTGTAAAGTTTTTTATATATTAATTCTTTATGATTTGTATTTTATTCATTTATTTTTTTTATTATTGCACCCTAAAAATCGTTTTATAATCGTTAACGCCTCATTGCATAAAATTTTCGTTTTTATTTCAAACTTATATTTCCTGGTAAAGATTTATACATCTTCAGAAGCTTTATATAAATTAAAGTAATTTTTCTTTCATTGTAAAGAAAATCAAAATAACCTCTAAACAGAAGGACAATATAACTTACAAAATTATACAATAGACAACTACATTATATAAAATGTATACAAACTGCTTGAACAGTAAAAGTTTACAAATAAAGACACTACTATAAAAGAATACTGAGAACGGTCAAATTGGCATTAACTTGAGTCTTGACCACTGCCAAAAGTTTTCACCGTTTTATACAGTATATGCTAGAAAAGCATATAAATGTATTTGTTGGCCACAATATTATAAGAATATACACATGCAGACAGACAATCATCTTCTATACAAAAGAACATGTGTTTTGATGAGATTTTTAATATACTATCTCCTGTTTCTTGTTCTATACATAAAATCCAATTTTGTTGTACCATTTCCGCAAAACATCAGAAAAAATATATAAAATGTATACACACAGAGTAGTTTAAAAATAAGGAGTTTGGTTTTGGGGGAAAAAAGTATGGTATTGTGTTATATGCATGTCACAATATAAGTAATATGTCCTTAGTTTGACCGTTGAAAATATATATAAGACTTTCTATGCCAATTGTCCACAAAAAAAAAATAATAATAATGTTGTATCAATGCCCTATATGCTACCAACAAAAAATTAAACAACTTTTTAAATTGTTCTGAAAAGTGGATTAAGTAGGCGGGACTTAATATTTAGAGAGTTTGTGCTAGTCGAAATGGTGTACCTTAGATTTTTTAAGTGCAATAGATAACACAATTTATTTAAAAATCGATCAGGGTATAATGAATTTGTGGCAATGTATGATACCACCAAAAATATCAGACATAGACTACGACTCAAAATTACTTTTGGAGTCAATTTAGAGATATCCTCCCGTTCCTTTGTATGTCTGTCCAACACCAATCAAACTAAAGGTCGGTATACTATTGAATTTGCTGAGAATAAGCTTATATTCGGACTTACTTCTTATATTCACAATTTGGGTTGTTAATGTTATATGGGAGCATATGTATTATGCTTCCAAATTTAAGGCAAATCGGAAAATATTTGATCCTAGTCCCCATATAAACCGTTCTCGATATTTATTAAAACGAACTTTCCCGGAAATTTCGTTCAGATATATCTCTATATTTTCGCAAAAATAAAAATATTTGGATGAAATTAAGTACATTAGTTTGCACTAGTCCAATGAAGAATCCTACTGAACTTGGTTAGAACGTTGCGAAATCAACAACCTCCCACAAAAAGGTCCTATTTGAATTTTGCTATAATGGGAAAATAAATTAGTTAATCCTGGCTGTTAATTGAAATTCAAAATAAATAAAATTTTTGTACCAAAAAATAGTCTTTATCTTCACATTAACGAGCTCAGACTACTTTTAAAATCTTAAATTCTATTTTATTAATATTGTTTCTCACTAATAATCTTAAAATGTATTTATTTCTGGAAAAGAAAATAAATAGTATATTAAAAGGAAACCAAAACAGAGCTTTACTAGTATAAGTTTAATAGACAGAATAACTACAAATATTTTAAAGTTTGAGAGAATAAGTGAGTTTAAGAAAGTGAGAGAATAAGCGAATTTATAAAGATTGAGTTTATTTAAGAAACGGAATAACAACAAGAAAAGGGAAACGCCCATATAAAATAAAAATATAAGAGAGAGAGAGAAGGAGAATGAGATCAAATATGTATATTACAATGAATGATTTTGTCAGTTTCCAACTGATGAAAAAAATCGGATGATTCAACTGAATATTTGCGTCCACAACTAAATTTGGTTAGTGTAACAGAATTTTGATTACAAAACCCAAAATATTCAGCGATCACATTTGGTTGTGATAACCGAATTTTTTGGTTATCGTATCAAATATACATTTTTAAATTCGGCTAGCTCTTCTTTTTTCTATGTGTAGCAAAATTAATATTTATATATACCTCTGGGCGATATCAATTACACTTTACATATTAAAAATCATATCACAGTTACGCTGAAGTTACGCTGATATTTGTATAATTAAACGTTTTCTTGAAGAATTTGCAAATTTTTTAATATAAGACATAGGAAATCACATCCATTACATCTAATCGGATTAAATATTCGTTAAATATTTGCTAACACAAATATACAGCACAAACTCTCACATTTGTTTTACAAGATGGTCCAAAATATATCACCCTGTCGAATGATGATAATACTTTCGCGGTAAGGACAACTTTCAACTTTGTTTTACTTCTCTAATGCTCTTTCTTCAGACATCTATAGTATTTATACTCTATATTTGCAAAATCTGTTAACTGGTTTTGAGTAATTCGCAAAACGTATCCTGACAGTATTCTGTGGTTCCTGGAGCAGAAATAGAATTTTATTTTGCAAGTAGAGACCCTAAAGCTTCCTTTGTTTTTGTCAATAATGTATAATATTTATTAAATATATATTTTTTTTTTTTCAAATGTACAAAATTTTGACTTACATTCTTCTCGCTTGAAAATCGGTCGGAAACCGAAAATCTTTTAAAGGGTGAAAATGAAGTAAGTTATATTTTTTATCTATAGTTAGTAATTTCATACATATAAAGTTTAAAAAAAAATCGACTATAAAATAAAAAAACTACTATTTTATAATTTCTTTACTAAAGAAATTATTATTTAGCCAAAAACTACTTAATACATGCCAACCGCTTTTCGGCGGTGTTGGGCATTAGGGATTAATATTTGTGAAGTAAACAGATATTACATATACGTCGTGACAAACCATAGTCCTCAAGAACGCGGAACACTCGTGACTATTTTTCAATGGACTATTTTCTCTCTTAGTTTATTATGAGCAACGAGGCTCACTTTTAGTTGACCTGATATAATATTTGCTCTTCTGGGGTACTGAGAATCCACGTGTAATTCACAAAGACCTACAGCTCGCACGACAATAGACATATTGGAGGATGCATTCCGGATCTTCTTATGTTTTGTTTTGCCGATTTATAGTAGCCAGCAAGATCGCCCTATTTAACTGCTCCAGTCCGTGTGCAATATTTTAATATTTTTGTGAATAAATTTATACCGGCTTTTAAGTCTTGAATATATACAGATTTCAAATAACAGCGATATTTGTTCTTTTTGTGCTACTGAGTTGCCAATAGGCAACGGTGGGACTGGAGATATTTATTTGCGATTATCTTTTAAAGAATGTTACATTTAATTTTTTGCCGCATATCTGACCACTTATCAGTTGTTGCTCTATGACATAAAAATAAATTTTTGATATATAAAATTTAGTAGCTTATTAAAAATTGGTTTAAAAATTAAAAATTTATTTAAAAAATTCCACATGACCTCTGCCCAAAAACTAAACTTTTTTCAAACATATGCTTTAAATCGAAGAATATGTATATGAAATATCAAAGCATTTTAGCAAATTTAAATTACAATAACTTTATCTAAATCAAGATCAGGCGTAAATAAAAATTAATTTAATTAAAAATATTTGTTTTCAAACAAAACAAAAAATTTCTATATAAAACTTTGAAACAAAAAAAAAGATAAAATAACAAGAGAGAAACGTTAGAGTTATTCTTTAAACAATAAAATATAATATTACATTTTTTTAAAAAATAATTTTACATATCGCACCCAAAACACAAAAGAGCCACAACTCAAGACTATTAAATTTTACCATAACAGCCACAAATAATGGGATTTCTCAAGTTCAAGAAGGAGGTGTACTGTGAATTAATTTCTGGATAAAAGTTATTTTTGCATTTTGAGTGCGATATTGTATTTACAATACAAATACAAATGTATTTATTTCTGCAAATGACGTATTTTTGCTTTTTCTATCATACGGCCTTAACATCTATGTTTTTACAAAATGAAGCCTTAGCACCTTTTTACAGTGGAATGGGTATAAATTTAAAAATTTGCAAATCCTTTAAATAGGAAAATATACAATCAAGTAAGGGCTGAGTTTGCGGCTTTATTATATAAGATCTCCAGTTTGGCGTGAATACAAATTGTCCTTTATTTATCAAAACCTACGTAAAAAAAAAATTTGAGCACTATTTTCTGTCTTGTTTCGTTTAAAACTTGAAGGACAAACGATCAGAAAATTGTAATCTGAGTAAGCACTTTCATTTTACTTGGCTCTAGTTTTAGATGCTTTCAGATTTCAGAAAAATATTTTCAATACAGTATTACTAGAAAATAAAAACAAGAAAGTTAAAAATTAAAAAAAATTCAATTTTAAAAGAATTATTTAACAAAGAATTATTAATATGTTTTATGTAGTTTTAAGGCCCAAATAAAATTGGCTTAAGTGTTTTGGTATGAAATATAATTTTAGAAATACAAATTTATAATTTTAAAATAATAAAAATTTTTGTTTCATACCGATATCTAATTTAAGTCACTTAAGCTAATTCTATTTATGCCTTAAAACAAATAGTAATATAGAAACAAAATAAATTCATTTTAATATTGTTTGTAACCAAAGGCAGCTTCATTGTTATATAAATATAAATTTATTTATTATATAATCATAAAAATGTTTAATGAAAACTTACCATCCTCCTTGTCTGGTCAACGTAAATCCAAAACGTGAATCTCTATCCACCGATACTCGTATACCCACAATACCCAATCCTTGTGGCGTTATAACCTGACCACGCATTACCGATACACGGCTAAAGTTTTAAGGAAATTTAGAAAACAAAAATTGTTTTTTATTAGTTATATTTAAATTGATTTTATATTTTATTGCATAATAATGAAAATGATGCATTAGAAAGTATATTTTTTGTAGTATATGCTTTTGTTTTCTTTTGTAATAATGATTTTTTATGAATGCTTTATTTTGATTGCTAAGTTTTTTTTTTTTTTTTGTTTGATTAAATTAATAATAGTTTTTTTTTAATAAAAATTGTAAAAAATCTAAATGAATGCAGCTAATCAAAAAAGATATATAATTTTTATAATAAAATTTTGCGGTGTTTTTATATACAAAAAAGTTTGGTGTTTTTTATGAAATTTTAAAAGAAATTATTTTTTTTTTTTTGCTAAAAATTGTTAATGGAAATTAATTTTCAGACCTTAAAAGAGAATTATAAAAACTGTCATCTATTTTTCTTAATAAAATATTGCTGTTCAAGAACTATCGTTTTTCAATGCAGTCATTTTTAATTTAAATACTAAATATGGCAATTTCTAAAATCAAAAGGATTTCTAGAACTTTAACTCAAATACATTTTAAAATAAATATAGAGAAATATATTTTTTTTAATCTAAATTACAATTTAAATTGATGAAAATAAATTCAACCAGAAATTTTCGAAAGTTTTTGTTTTGCAGATAATAGTCAAATAACTATTAATAACAAATTAAGAATTTTCGTATCTTGTAGACCAATAAATTCTATCAGTTTGTGTTTTGAAAATTTCTGAAACTTTAAAAAAAAATATAATAAAATAAGGTTTAAAAATTTCTCTTTCCCTTGGGCCAAGTTAAATAAGTCCTAATTAATATTAATCATACGTACTGTTGAACTTCATAAGATTTAAAAAATTAATTGAAGAATAATTAAGAATTAATATTGAAGAAGAATTAAGAATTAATATTACCTTTAGAATCAAATATACACAGTATGGAAATTTCCTTTTTCAATTATTGTTTTAAAAAATTCTCTAAGTTTTAATTAAATGAATTTTTATGAAGTTTTTTTGGTTGGACAATATTTTTAAAAATTTTTCCTAAAATTTTTTACAATTTTTTAAAACATTTCTTAATGTTCAATATTTTTTATAAAATTTTTTTAAAGATATTAATTTTTTCAATTTATTTCAAAACGTTCCTAGTTGACTAATTAATCAAACAGGCCTATTAATTGAAATTGTAAAATAAGTTTTAATCAATATTAATCATACGCCATGATGCCTTATATAGAAAACATTAAATGTTTACAAATAAATAAAGTTTTCTGTTTCAGATTTTTAAACATATGTGTAAGTTTTTGTTCTTCACAAATTATAAATTGACATTTCTTTAAAAATTATGTTGAAATTTTTTTGAAAATTATTCACTCAAAAGCTGTAGTGAAAGTAGTTAATTGTAGTAAGTAAACGAAAAGGCATGCAATACGATAATAATGTCAAAATAACAAGATCTTTCGTACAATTAACAAAAATTTTATGTTTAAAAATAATTTTCGTTATTTTGATATATTTTTTTTTTTTTGAATTCTTTAACGAATAAAATAAACAGCCTATTGTTTATTTTAATATGGCGTTGTGATAGAAGAGGTTCAATTGCCACATTTTAGACACCCTGTGACGTATAAGGTGGCGTATGTAAAAATAAATTTTAAAATAATTAATTGCAACTCGTCTTTAGAGTTTTGCTTTGTATCAAAAGTCCAAAATGTTGACTTAAATTTGACCCAAATTAAAAGACACAAATAAATATTTGAATTAAAGGAATTAGTTGAGATTCGCAGAATTGTTTTTAAATCTCGCTTTATTTTTTTATTCTTATTTTTTATTTCTATATATTTTTTTAATGTTTTTAAATTGCCTTATTTAGGTACGATGGGTTTCGACTGTAAATTAATTGAGATGAAACTTTTGAAAAGTTGAATCAAGCTAAATCTGGATACTTTATTGATTTGTAAGGTATCGCTCTTTTTCCCAATTCAACTTCGCTTAATATAGTTAGGCCTTAAGAATGTAAAACAATCTATATTGACTGACTAAAATAAAAATAGTAATATTTAATAAAGACTATAAGAAAGAACAAAGCATTAAATGGAAGAAAACACTGAAAAAAATGTATTTTACCAATTCGATTGACCAGCCGCGGTAAAGGTCCAACGAAGTTCAGTGATTCAGCATTCCCAGAAGAAACCAACAAACCTATCTACAGTTTAGATTTTTTTATCCAACATGTGCCCTTTCTCTAATATAAATATAAATTTTATAAAAGTTTTCCCCCGAATAAAACAATTTCCATTAACAATTTATATATTTAAAATAATTAACTAAGAACATGCAGAATTTTTTGTAATAATAAAAAAAAAAACTCTTACAACCCTAAGGGTCTCTGTAATTATTTTCTTTTATATAAAATTAATTATATCTCATATATTAGATATTAAAAAATATACTACGTAATTAATTAATTAATTTATTTAATTTTTTCATATAATAATATATTACAGCCTATAAAAAGAATGTGACATTTTTACAGAATTTTTTAAATAAATAATAAAATTTTTTTAGAATTTAATATATTTAACTTTATTTAAGAAACACAATTTAAACCAACACTATATTAACTAATTTTAGCTTTGAAGAAAAAGTCTTTAGCATATTAACCTTGTGGTGGAAACCCAAAAGGCAAATTTATACTTAAATTCTTTTTATTTTAATGAAAGTCACCTGACTTAATAAAAATTTATAAAATCTTTATTATTTGTCTAAAAAACAAGACTTAAAAAATAACTAAAATTTTGTTTTAGTTACCCTACTTTAAGCACGTACTTTCAGCGGGTCATAAAAGTTTGAGCACGTAGAAAATTATGTTAAAAAAATGTAGTTAATAAAATGAGAAAACATAACAATTTTTGTTAGAGTTAGAGAATAAAACCCATAAAATTTGTTGGCTTAATTTTATGATAACGCCCTTGGTTTTATGTTGATAACTAAAATTCATAGCATAAAAAGGGATAAACTAATATTTTATAATTTATCATAATTTATTAACACAAAATTTATAGGCAATTTTATTAACACCTATAGGGTAAAATAAAAATATAAGAAAAAAAAACTATTTAAGACTTGATAGCTTTCAGGACAATTACATTTAACGCCATTTTAGTATAATTTTTGTTATAAAAATATAAGGATATAAAAAGCTTTGAGTTGATTACCCATCATTATGCTTGATATAATTTTAGTATAGTTTTTCTTATTCATATTTTTATTTAACAGTTTATAACTATTTTAAGTGTGGCATAGTAGTTTGTTTATATGCGTCAATGTGTAAGTGTGTGTGTGTGTGTGTGGGCTTTTACGAATAAGTGTTTGTAATGACGTTTGTATAGTGCTGTAAGCTTTCTTTTGTTAGCAATAAAAATCCTCATCAAAGTTTCATGCTTTAATACACTCGTTTCATAATTTCACATTCCAACGCTTGACTGCATTAAATCTATGTTTGGTTTGAACATAAACATTTTGGTTTTTTGCAAAAACATATGTAATACTTCTTAACATATGCTACATTTAATATACAAAAAAAAATAAATTCACAGTATTTTTTATGTGTGTTTATGTGCGGCCATATTTTGCGGCTTTACTGGTTGACACAATTTTGTGATGTTTTATGAAATAAAATTTTCGTTTTTTTTTTTATTTCATCTTTTCCTTTATTTCATACATTTAACTTGATGTGAGAGTTTGTTTTGCAAGTCATAAAAAAATAAGTTTCTTGTGGCAGCCACAAAATATGCTACACGGAAAAAGTTTTTGCATTAAACCAAATTTCATATAAAAATAATGAAAATATATTTGTAAAAAGGGATATATAAAGATATCATTGACAGTTTGCCAAAATTGTAAGCTTATAAGAAATAATGATTTTATTCTAGGCTATTCAGTAGGCATAAGGAAGTCATAAGATGTTGTTTTTTTAAAGATATTTCTAATGTGTTTTATTTTAAATATCATAAAATACTATGCATTTCCATTAGATATAGTAGAATGTTAATTTAAGTATAGAAAATATTTTAAAATACAATAAGCCTTATACTTTAAATATAAAATACTATTAATTATAGAATTTTAATTTAACTATTTATTAAATATTAATGGGCTGCATCGCAATTGTGAGAATATATAATATTTTTCATTCCTTAATCTATTTTTATATTATTTTTTGATAAGCTAACATTGCTTTATATATTTTGTTTATTTAAATTGAGGCATGTTTGTGTAATATATAAAACAAATTGTAAAATAATTTAGAATTAATATCAATCATACGCCGTGGTGAAATTTTCAATATAATTTATGGTAACTTTAATAATACTATATTTTTAGTCCAATTAACTTTGATATTTATTACATTTCAGAACTGTTCGTCCGTTATATTTCACTTTATTATTTAGCAGTACTTCTCCTTTTTCCAATAATGTTGTTCCAATTTATTGACCCTATATTCCTTTTGCGGGATATTGGTTGGTGTTTGATATTTCAATTGAGATTTTGTATAATATTTAATATAATATAAAAAATTCGGTTGTTCTTTAAATTGAACCCAAGTACTATGTATATATTATCATGTATGTAATCTTATATATATTTAGATTCGCAAAATTGAGGGTGTATGAGCGTACATGATCTTATATATTTTAGATCATATATATTTTAGATATATATGTTCATATGCAAATATTTTTCATAAATTGTCGCGTATAAAAAGAAACTTTCTTTTGCAATAAATGCACTGTTTTCATTTAAAAAGTAAATTATTTTTTTTATTATAATTCATTTTAATAAAATATTTTTAAAAACAAAATCAGTTTCAAATTCTGGGACCTATAAATCAACAAACCTGACACTTGACTTTTAATAACTAATAACAACAATCAATTTTTAATTATATAGAATCATACATATATTATAAGCGCTTATGAATTTATCGATTTTTAGATTTTTCTATGTGAAAGATATATGAACGTAGATGAGTGCAAAATACGATCAAATAAATTCATATATTAATACAAGTAATAGAATGTATATCATATATGTATCAATATTTCTAGGTTCGTATATAAATCTAATTATATATGAACATAAATGATCATACCTGGTTAGATATGCCCATGCATGAATCAATATATGACCATACATTATCTCATATTTGACCGTATGTCTTCGGATCTGAAATTTGAGGGTATATGGCCGTACATGGGTATATATGATTATATTTGTGCAGAGATAAATATCATATATGCGGACATATACCCTTGATATATGGTCATATATTAAATCAAGCGTGAATGTATATGACTACGTATGTCCATATATGGGCATACACAAGTCCATATATGATCATATATATTTTCATATATATTTTGATTTTTATATCGGTTCTACTTACTACAAAGTCTGGGTATTAGTTGTATTAATCTGAAATCGGTTGGTAGAACTGAGTACCAGTTTTCATTACAAAATTAGCGTTATACAACTGAATTTTGATTGAAAAGGGAAATAATATGAATTCTCTAAGCGGGGTTAAGATTATAGTATTTTTCTTCAGATTTCACATCGGACAAATCAACAAAAAATATCCGATGAAATGCAACGCTTGTAAAAAAAATATTTTCTAAAAAACCTTTCGAGTTTACACCATCGGATGCCAATCAAATACAATCAGATAAAAACAGTTGTTTTAAAGCAAAAAAAAAAAATTAAAAAAAATTCTGTTCTGGATAGACGTGTTTTATAATCTAAAGTAATCTGGAGATTCCATTTCAGATTTTTATTGTTTTTACTTTCAATAAATTCATTTAATTAAAATTTATTTTTCACTTTAGATTTATTTCTTTAAGTTTATTTAGTAGTGTTTCTCTCCAAATATTTTACAGCTGTTTTTGTTTGTTGGTGTAAAAACTCAACCCTGAAACCAATGAAAAAATCAATCAGACTGTTTGTAACAGTCAAAATGGGTTTGCACCATCAGATTTTGGCTATCAGACTTACTTTTTTGACAGATCCGATGATCCCCGCTTTATATTGAAAAAAATATTCATCTTATTGATAATAAAATTTAACAACTTTTAAACCTTCAATCATTTAAATAACCGAAAATATATTTTAAATTGTAGATTAAAAAATATATTAATTAATTTTTGTTTTTTGTGTCTTTAATACTCTCTCACCACAATTCATATTAATTTGCAAATTACAAACAAAAAAAGAAAGGAATTTGTAGCTAAGCATTCATGTCAATTCGAATTATCGCAGTATATTTTTAGTGTTAGTCTAAATATGTTTCAACGAAAAAAGCAATTTCGGATTATTACATACTTAAACAAATTATATTGTTGTTACTTCATCTATGACTTTATATTTTTCTACACTTTTATATATAAAAATTATTGAATTAATGCCACAAAATTATAGACATTAATCAAAGACTATTTTGTAATTAGGTAAAAAGCTCTAATAAGTACAACTAACATTAAAACTGAAAATGAAGAAATGAAAAAGAATGAAACTTTTTCATTATACCATGAACTATATACTTAATACAAAACTAACAAACACTGTAATAATATAGTTTAAGTAAAAAAAAAAGAACTAATGAAGAAAGAAGCACACGAAAAAAAAACAACCTAAGAAATCTAAAACTTTATTAATACCACTACTCTATTTGCTTTAATGGAAGAAGAATGGAAGAGGGATTTTCTGACTAAAACAAAAGTAAAAATAAGTTAAGAAGAAATAAAAAAACAAACTCAACTATAATCACCTTAAATTAAGGCATTCATTTAAGCTCAAAAGAAATCCCATACTTAACAAAAAAAAACTAGAATAAAATAAACTTTCTTTTCTTCGATATGCTGTTGCTATTATTTTATTAGAATTAGAGTCGGAATATAAAGAGAGCTGATTCACGCTTACATTATTTCATAAAAGAGTTTTCTAAAGGTTTTTTTTTTTGTACTTTTAACAAACTTTTATAATTTGTTTTCCTAGGAAAACGTGTTAGTATTGTTACAACGAAAATGTGCAAAAAAAAACGAAACTTTACAATTTATGTTATGGTAGCTCATAGTTGAAGTGCATCATATTTCATATGAAAACTGCATGATTGTAGTGTTTTTTAGTACATATATTTTTTTCTACTTGCAATTGCAATTGTACCAAAAACAGACCCTTAAGTAATTCCCAAAAGACTGGCCACATTAAAAATTTACCTTAGTTACGAAACAGCAGTTGTGCAAAAGGTGGAAAAAAATAATAATAAATTGAATATTAGTAGCATTTTACTGATACGGAATACAGTTTAGTTGCAGCATACAGTTTTTATAATGGAAATCTAGGGTGTCATTTACCAACACACCAAAAACAGCTATTTAGCAGGCGTGGAGCCTGATCTTATGTTTAAGGGAAAAACAAAATATTTATCTTATAGTAAATATTAAACTTTTCCTAAAGAAAATTTATCAGATCTAGAAAACGTTTCAGATTCCGAAAATTTTCTCTATAAACGTAGATTTGTTTAAAAAAAGTAATACTTTTTTTGTATTTTAAACTTTTCCCCTTGGAACACCTTTTATTTCTTAGGAATTTTTCTTTAACAAATGCTTGAGATTTTGAAAACATTTCCCAAAAAAAGTCATAGCTTTCAAGGATTTTTTTACAGAAAATTCTAAGTTTTTTTTTTCATTTGAATAATATTTTTTACAAAATAAGCATTTAATTTTTTTTTGGGAAAAAAACTTAATTCAATATATATTTTTTTAATTTTTTTTTCAAGAAGAAAAACAATTTTTTCGTTGTACTTTTTTTTATTTGATGCGAAAATATTTTTTCGATAATGAAATATTTATCGCAAATAAATAGATGTCTTCGGAAGAAAAAATCCATTAGTTAAAAAAATTTAAGTAAAATTTTAACGGTAGCTAATCACTTTACAGGTGCAGTAAATTCATTTCCAAGAAAATTTTTTAGAATTGATTATCTCTAAATCTATTCTGGAACAGGTTATTTTAATACGGATTCGAAGGAAAAGGTTTTAGAAGTGATTCCTGGTAAATTACATCCTATGCTATGATAGTTTAACATGTTCCTAAACGTGGTTTTTGAACTTTCCTTTTTACTGGGAATTATTTTGAACATTCAAGCTTTGGAATAGGTACACTCATAAATGAAAATAGTACCTTTATTAATTAAGCTTAGTTGTAGCAAACCATTAAATAGATTTCACAACACCATCCTACATCGATGCTATATATATATAGCTACTATAATTTGGTGGTTGCACGGTTTCCGCCTACGGCGTCTATACTAAGAGAGTAGCCATCTATATGTTATAAACTCTCTCTCGCGAGCCCCTGTCATGGTAAAATGTAGCATCAGCTCGTAAAAAAACCAGAAAATACAATTGGGTTTGAAAATTCTTTTAGTTTTCTTCGACAGGAACATACAAAATTGTGGATAAAACTCAAAACGAAACTTTAAAATACATACTAAAACGCAATAGAGAAACTATAATAATTTTGAAAAGAAATTTAAAAAGTGAACAGTAAATACAAATTGGAACAGCAGGGAAATCTCGCAGCGAAAGGAGATAGTTGCCTGTCGCAATGACCATCGTGGGGTCTATGATGCTATAAATAGCCTGGAAATATTCCCTCCGCCCCATTAAAGACAACCAAGTTAATATCTGGATTATTTCATTGCATTGTATTTGCATTGCATTCAGTATTTTAACAGATCTGTACAACTAACTACATTTTCTCTTACAAAGGTCATTGTAGGAACAGGAGGAAATTTACACTGTTATAGGTATTATCAATCCTATGCAAAAAGCCAAGAGGATCCGATTAATACTCTTAGAATTATAATTCTCTTCCTATTTGTATTTACTATTTGTTGAGACTGTCACCAGATATGCAATATGAAACTTCTTGCAAAAGAAAAGTGGCCCGTATAATATTTTGGATTTTATCCGCGAAATCTACACCAGCTTGGAGTCTACTGTTATGTTAAGGGGGAGGTATATTAAGAGAAATGCGACAAGGATGTGTTGAATCACCACTATTTTTTATTGCCGTCTTGATTAATATTCTCACAAGAACAAACGCCACAGCAACCGGTGTAATTAGGATTATAGATGAGTAATTTAGTGACAATGGTTGTAAAGACCAAATATTTATGCAAAATTGTGCAAAGTTAACCAGCTGTGCACCCCAATTAAAATTTTTTTAAAAATTAAAAAAATATTTCTTGGGAATATTATGTTATAACCAGGGAAGACAAAAAAAGAAAAACTCAATGTATTTAAAGCAAAAATTATTTAAAAAATTAAAAACAGATATATAAAAATTGAGAAAAAACACATTTTTATTTTAAAAAAAGACAAAACCAGCAGAAAAATTTTATTTTATTAGAAAAGTTAAAAATCTTAAGGAAAAACTTCTTTAAAGCTTAAAACTGGAAAAATCCAAAAAGCACAAAAAGGTAATATGTTATATAAAAATGCAGAATCAGCAAAAACTGCAAATTTGTCTTCTTTGGCTAAAACTTTTCATTTTTTTGAACACGAATTCGGATAAAAAGTTTTTGTGATATCTTTAATTAAATCCGATAGTTGCTTTATTTCAGATATATGTAGGACCACTTAAGGCGATTTTTACCAAGTCCTTGGGATATATCGAAAATTCCCTGGACGATTTTATTTTATTTCCATAAAAGGGTTAAAAATGCCTAAATTTATGAAATATTAAAAAGTTACTTTCTTTAAAAAAAATCTAAAATTTTAATGCGGCGCCCGCTGTATAATTTGTTTCAAAATTTTTAGCATATAAATTTCGGACCAAGAGCGCCAAATTCTGCATAGCAGATTGCAGAATCAAATCAAAAAGTTTTCCCACGCAAATCGCTGTCACCCTACTATGACAAATAATGCAGACCACAACAGTAACTGGGTGATTTACACTATGCAGATGATATTTGTTTCTAATTCAAAATATTACACCTTCAAGTGTTAAGAATAACATACTGATGAGAATTTATATTGCACACCAGACATCATAAATCCTATGTTTTTGGTTGAAAAATTTTTTTGTAAGATTCAAATACATTCATAACATAGTCTCCTTCAAGAGCAATACTATTACTCCAACGCCTTTCTAATATTTATATACGTTTTTTTTTTTTGGGAATGATTTATCTTTTGCCTTAAAATAGGCATTTGTTTCGGCTATCACCTCTTTATTCGAACCAAATTCCTTTCCAGCATTTTTTTGAGATCTGAAAACAGGTAAAAGCCGCTAGGAGCCAATTCGTGCAATTTGGCCATGGTTGCCAACGACTTGTGACCTGGCGCATTGTCTTTGGGGAAGAGCAAACGTGGCACCCATTTCAAAAACAAGTTTCTGCTGGAGAAATGTTTATTAAAAATAAAGACGAGACGTTCCTTCGATATTTTCAAACACTTATAAGCCAAGGTTTCACTTGAACGGTATTTTTCCCCATTAAAAAGCAATTATAAATTAATAAATTGTCACACAAAATTGCTTTAAATTCATTGTCTTCAATATCGCAAAATTAGAGTCACTAAAACAGATGCAACTTGTTCATAAATTATAATTAAATTTTGCCATGCTTCATCTGAAGGTTGGTAGTTCCAAAAAAATTATATGAACCTAAATGTCATCCTAAGGATTGTTTCAGTCGATGGGTTAATAATAAATGGCTTTGAAACCAGCATAGAGGATGTAGATAAATTTAACTATCTGGGTAGTATAGTACCTAAAAACCATGGTGCCGATAATAATCTTACATAAAGCCTGTTTCTGATACTACAAATTGAGGAAAATCTGATCAATTTACATAACATCTCAGAGAACAAACTTTAGAATTTTTAACACCAGTGTAATATCTAGCAAAGGGGTGCTGAAATCGTAACACCTGACTATATTGCTAAAATGGTATTTGAGCTAAACTTAAAGCGAATAAGATGCCCAGGAAGATCTTATGTCATGTTCATAAGATATATTCATGACGAACATAGATTCAGTGGATCGTAGCTTTAGATCGGCTTTAGGCAGGCGATTATTAAATGATTATGTTTCCACCCTATGCTCCTGGGAGTGATATTATTCTTCCTGAATATTGTACATAATTTATTTATTTTATAATTTACATGTGTGTGTGTGCTATAATTTAAAGATATAATAAATAAAAAATATTTCATAAATGCGGTATTAATAGAAGGGAACGTTTAGGGGCTTTCACTATTAAAATTTTTGAAATTTCAAAATCAATCTTATATCTTATAATTTTACTTTTTATACAAAAGTGTTTTTATAAAAAGACTCCAAAAATGTCATAAAAAATTTCTTAGAAATAAACAAATCCATTTGGTAAGAATCTGTGATGCTGTTAGTATGGTTAAGATTGTAATATGTTATGTCATAATTATTTTATTAATTAATTATTTGGTGGCGTGAAGTTTTTAAATTTAATAATTTCCGACAATATAAAATAAAAGCAATTTAATAAATAAAGTACTCCCGAAGAAATTAAAAATACGCCAAAAAAAACGTCGGACTAAAAAGTTGAAATAATATGTTTTATTTTATTAAATCAGTTTAAATAAAATTCCTTACAAACAAAAAATTTGCTAATCCAGTCTTCTCCTTCTTATATCGCGCCCAATTTATATGCCCTACAATTCCTGCAGTTTCTACATTTCAAGATTCCTCCATAACTTTACAACCGATATATATATATATATATATATATATATATTAAATGCACACCCATAACATATGAAATACATGAAAACTATTGCAAAACTACAACTACTTTTGCATGTATCCAACCATAGAAATACACACATACACACATTTGTTTATTGTGTATACAACAAAAAAATTTCGCTGAAAAGTATGCAATGCATTTTATATATCTAGAGTTTTTTTTAGATATTCATTACTTTTGTGTAAAAATGCAAACACATACCGGTGTGTAGTTACATGCTGTATACATATACAAATATGAACATATATACCAAACAAAGGTATGTAGTACAACATTGAACATACATCTAACCAAGTACTGACAGCAACATTTATTTCATGTAACATGTTGCCATAAGTAAAAAAAAAAAAAAAACAAGCTGCGTTTTTTTTTATTATTTTTTCTATGCTGTATAGTGTACATCTTGCTGGAGGTTTTCGTTTTTGCTTAACATTTTATTCATAAGAGTACAAAAGAAAAAAAAATGGAATTCATATAAAAATTGACCCACATTGTATCCATATGATCAAAGAAGAGTGGCACGAGATTTACAATAAATGTGAAAAAAAGAGATATCAATAAGGGTTAAATTTCGGAAATTGTTCAAAATTCCATAAAGGGTCCAGATCCTATTTTAATTAGGCCGAAAAATATATAGATACGACTGAAAAAATTTGCCGAAAAATGGAAACTCATCTATTAAATTGCACTCATATATCTTTATATTTGCCACCTGTAATTTGTGTACAAAATTTACACGGACATAGGGGCTGACTGACATCGTTTACAAAGGTGGTGTTTGTACACCAACTACCTAATCAACTACCAAAAATATCAGACTTACCCCCACACTAATTGACTAATAATTACTTTCTGAGTTGATTTCAAAATAACAGTTCATCCGTCCGTTTGTGCATATAAACCTTGCAGTCAAACTACAGGTTGCAATTGTAAAGATATTTTAATGAAATTTATTACATAACTTTGTATTGTGCCATATTGAATTCTTTCCCATAGAAAAATTATTGCTCAATTAGATTATTTCTCAATTGGCCTAAAATAATATTTAGATACACAAACTTATATCCATTTTAAATTTGTGAATCTTATTTGACAAGAAAGGCGTACCATATTTAAAGCCAACCTACATATAAACCACTTCTCCGATATTTGCCCAAATACACATTTTAGGTCAGTTCATTTAAATTTTTTTTTATATTTTGTGCCCTGATCATAAATTTTAAACTCTGATTAAAAAATAAATAATGTTCCATATGTTTTTAAGACAATTCTTTAATAGCAATTTGAGCAACCGAAATTATTTTAAATTTCACTCCATTCTAATTCACATGTACGTACAAATTCAAATACCTTTAGACTCATTACAAACAGTCTTATATACATACATGAATGTATGTATGTGAGTAAATATTACAAGTTCTCTCATATGTATATATTTCGTAGACTCATAAGCTTACTTTTTATTACAAAAGAAAAAAAATATACTTATTTACGAGGACCGTTTTGATTAAACTATAATTGTAAACTTTTTGGAAGGCCTCGTAAAAAATTATTTCGCATAAAAGGTAGAACCAGAATTAGCTGAAGTGTGTTAACCTAGGAATGCTTAAGAAACGCAAATTCAAAATTTTTTAAATTAAAAAAATTAAAAAATTTGCCTTTCGAAAATTTCTGAAGATGTGTTGCATTGTGCTAATGGTAAATGATTTTCTACAATAGAATTTAATATTAAAAACCCAAAACCAGATATGTGGTTCTAAAAATATTTTTAACACTGGGCAGGTTATATAACCTGGACAAAAATATTAGATCTGATCATATCTGTTTACATTTAAATAGATCTGTTGTTAGATCTAATTATGTATGATAGGATATAATAAGATCTGATAATGTTTGAAAAAATATGGTATTAAGTCTAGCAGCATATACCTTTTAATTTTTCATTGAGGCTGACTAGATATAAGTTCATCCAGATCAAACCGAATTACATGTGATGCACCAGATGTGCCAAGATTTGATCAAAACTAATTAGATCAGATCCCAATTTTAAGATCTAATTATCGTATAACTATCCTTTTTTACACAGACACCTATCTGGTAATAATTTTCTACACTGGCCTTAAGAAATCACTTTCAAACTTGATTATTTTAAAATTTTTTGTTTTTTGTTACAGCGAGCTTTCAACTTTTTTATGTGTACAAAAAACAAAGCAAATTATTGATTTTTAGCTTAGCAAAAGATTTCAACAAAGCCCAAATTTTTAGACAAACCAGAGTCTCTAAAAGCATACAGAGCCTAAAACTAAATATTTTATATTAGTAGATTAAAACGCTATTTAATTGAGCCATATAATTTTTCTTGAAGTCGTCATATTTACAGGACTCACTTTAAAAGTAAAGCACCAAAGTAATTAAGTTCCAATTATAAAGTGCATTTCATACGCACTCACCATTTTTTATACCCTACACCACTAGGTGGTCTAGGACTGAGTTTGTGCTGATGTTTATAACTACCCAAAATATCAGACAGACACCCAATTTATTTAGTTTATTTGACGATGTCAGTCCGTCCGTTTATCCGAGTGTCTATGTAAACCTTGTAATCAATTATCTATTAGCCCAAGAAAGAACTCTGCCAAATTCGGCACGAATCGGTCAATATTTATACCCACCTACCCACAGAGAGGCCTTTTCTGAATTGGACTTAAATGGTATTTAGATACACAAAACCATAGGTATCCGGTTGAAATTTGGATTGTGTTTGCTGGGACCTTAAAAGACGCCTCCAGTTTTAAGGAAAATCGAACCGTGTTTTGACCTAATCCCCGATATATTTGGATTTTGATACATAAGATTATATTGGCCCAGGGACAAACCCTCATAAATTTGATTAGAATCTGTCCATATTCAGATCCAACACGCAGTGAATGATCTCTTCTGAATTTGGCTTAAATGGTATTAAGACACACTAAAGCGCAGATGTTTTGCAGAAACTGCCGTTGTGAATGTTATATATGAGCTTAAATCATGGCTTCAAATTTAAAGAAAATCGGACCATACTTCGACATAGTCCCCATAAAAACTCATCTTCAAAGTATTTTCAAACGAACTGGTTTCTGCAATTCCGATGACGCTTATCTTCATAAAAAATCAGAAACCTTATCGAAATTTGGAGCTATTACTGAAATAATATCCATATTAATCTTGGTGTAGGATATGATAATGTCGACATGCCCGACTTTAATCCTTTTACTTGTATTAGGCCCATTATTATAACTTGCCTTTAAGGTGTGTGTTAGTTAAAGGTAACTTTAGCTAAAGTAAGGAATAAAGTGACCTTTAACTTTTTTTGGTTATTACAACTTCCTTATAAAATAAAATTAAGTTTTTTGAAAATATGGCATTACCAGAGCCGATTACTTTTGACAAATTAAAATGGTTCGTAAATACGTAGTGGCAACGACGTACTTTTATTTATTTATTTATTTATTTACTTACAACAAACAAAAAATACAAACGAAAAATAAAATTTCTTTGAATTGTGTAAAAAACAAAAATGTTTGTTGTAAAAAATTTACATTGTCACGCCGAACACAGAAATAAAACAAACAGCAAAGATACGGTCAAAAAACTATACGGCAACTACACTGCAGAGCAGAAAATGTGGCAACTTCAAATACTTAAACCTTACGTTAAAAGTTAAAGGTAAGATGAAGTTACCTTTATCTTATCCGTCACTTTTAGGTTAAAGTATACTTATAACGAAAAACTAATAATCTGTCCGTTAACATCCTAACTTTAGCTATCGGCAAGTTATAATAATGGGCCTTAATATAACAATTTGAAAGAAATATACCTATTCAAAAAGCTTTCAAATACAGAGAGAGAAAAAATTTAGTTAAATCAATTTTTACAACATACAAGGTGGCGCAAAAGTAATCCTCCTATCAGAAAATGATATAAATTTTGCGATTGGCCCCTAATGTCAGTTCTGTTTTGACATTTGTGTAGTAAACACATGCGAAATACACGTTAATAAAGAATGTTACGCTACACTGCTCCAGAACGCGGAATATTGGTGAATATTTATTTGAGCAATAATGAAGATGATTTTTCATCAAAAATAATCATGAGTGATGAGGCCCATTTCCATCTTAGCGGGTACGTAAATAAGCAAAATTTACACTTCCCACGAAGAGCCATTACACCCGCTCAAAGTCACTGTATGGTGTACTGTTTTCGCTGTTTTCGTCGCGGGCCAAACGGTTACTGTGAATGGTGAGCGCTACAGAGCAATGATCAACGAGTTCTTTTTGCCGCAACTTGCTGAATTGGGATTGGAAAACATGTGGTTCCAACTGGACGGTGCAACGCCACACACTGCACGTGCCACAACCGATATGCTGAAGGATGCATTTCCCGGGGGCGTAATCTCCCGTTTGGCGATTTGCACTGGCCAGCAAGATCGCCTGATTTGACCGCTCCAGACTTCTTTTTGTGGGGCTTTTTGAAGTCGCGGGTTTATGTCAACAAGCCTCAGACTCTTGCAGCTCGTAAAGACAATATCCGTCAAGAATGTGAGGACCTATCGCCGGAAGTTTTGGCTAAAGTGATGGAAAATGCCATAAAAAGCGCTCAAATGACAATCAACTGTGGCGGCGGCCATTTACATGACATCATATTCTCGACTTGATGTAAAAAAAATTAAAAGACCAAATAAAAATTATCCACAAGAAGAATCAAAGTTTTTCATTTTTTTTTTAATTACAGCCAAAAAACATCAGAAGGTTATTTTTGCGCCACCCTGTATTTGAATTAACATCTTATATTTTTACGAACATTTTTAAATTAAATATGAAATTTATTGAAGAAAATATGATTCTAATTAAAATAAACTTTTATACTTAAATTAATACGCCAACATTTTTAATTATGTTTTCGCGTTTTAAAATTGAGTAGAAACACATTTAAATTAAAATAAAAATAAACTTAGTTTAATATCAAATTTTTTTCTATTTAATTTAATGTTGTTTCTGCTGAATGTTATAATATTTTTTTCTGTGGATGGCGTTAGATTATTAAATGCATTCACTTTTAGTTCCATCAATATTATTTCTTTAAAATATCTCCTTTTAGTCGTGACTTTATGCAATTTATGGCCCTCGTATATGTAAAAGTACATTAGACTGGACCTTAGAAAATGATTTTGCGAATTGGATTAATTTGTTACAGATACAAATTTTAGTCAAAACCTGCCGCTAAAGTGTTAAGTTTTTAAACTATCGGTCAAAATGAAAAAAATTAAAAAAAAAAATATAATGGTAAAAGGAAACACTTGGGAATAAATTACATCGAAGTTTTTATGAGCTGCAAAAATAACACAAAATTAATTTCCTGTTATTTGACAGAAAATAAAATTTTTAACAAAATATTTTAATCAGATTTTGTACAAAAAATCATAATTTCCTAAAATCTGCTTCTTTAAAAACACACCAACTTAGAAAAGGGATTTCTGCAATAATTTACAGTTTGAATCTCTTATCTAATGATTCTGAGGGAAAAATTTTATATTTTGAAATTGTGTTTGCTAAAACTTTTGGAAACTAGAATTTTGAGTTTTGAGAAACACCCAAAATCTTTATGATTACATTTGTTTGAACCAAGTTAAAACAAGTTATCTTGTTCATAGCAACTTAATGTAATAAATGAAAATGTCTATGATTAAGTTTCTTTTTTTATATATACTTTTTCTTACAAATTTCAAATAGAAATTTTTTTGTTTTTTATTTACAATAATTCTGTTTCTTTCAAAGTTTGATTCTCTTGCGCCAGGTTTCCATTTTTAGCAGGAAATTTTTGGAAGTTATAGAAAAACTAAGCTTTTTGGAAGTGCAAAAATTATAGAAATCCCTTCTTCAGAGCCAGTCTAATATATATTTGCCTCTCTCTTTGTATGAAAGAATTTATTTTTACCGTTCCATATGTATTTGTGTGCAGTTTATTATTTTTTTCTTTCTTTACGCTTTACTTGTTAGCTCCTAAACAAATATTTCACATTTTATTTTTATAATGCATATTTGCCATACTATACACTCAAGAAAATAGCATTAGATGAATGAATGAATTTTTTTGCATTTTAAGAAAATTAAAAAAATAAAAAATTTCTTAGGGAATAATTTAAATAATTTGTATCCAACAATTTCAAATAATAGCCGAAGGCAACAATCAAACATATATCCTTTGCAAGGGAAAATTTTTTTTTTTCCTTTTTTAAAATATATTCCTAAATTCATATATGTATATCCTTTAACGTAATTCCACTGAGTGTAATTTATATTCATGTTGCAGTTATTTGTAACTACTGACGACCGATAACAGCTGACGTTATATATTTATTCTATGTAAAAGCTTATTTGTATTTATGCAATATGTAGCTTGGTATGTTTATATTTTTTTTTAGTCTTGTTGTAATAAATTTTAAACATAATATAAGGCTTATTTTTTATCCTCAAGATGTTAAAAAAAGTATAACAAAAGAAATTCTTTTGATAAACATATATAACATATCTTTTGATAGTTTAAATGAAATAAAAGTCGATAAAATTTAATAATGCTTTAATTTTTCTTATTTGAAATTTTAAAAAGGCATTAATGTTTTGCAAAAATTGTTTAACTTTTCTTTAATTATTATGAAAATTACTTTAATTTAAATATTTGTATTAATATAGTCTTAAGGCAAAGACTAAATATTCTTCTTTTCAAATACAAGGTGGCCGAAATTGTACCACACTAGCTGAAGGTGTTTCCATAGCACTCAACCCCACCCTATGAACTAAAAAGCTAAAACAATTTCGCCAACTCTTCATCGGATTGCGAGCAAAAAAAAAGTTAACCATTTTATCTCCAAATTTCTCATGAGGGACGAGACCCATTTTCATCTGAACGGATGACATTTGAAATAATCGTTCCTGAATCGTTTTGGTGATTTTCAGCGCCCAGCAACATCGGTCTATTTTCTTTAAGATTTTTTGAAGTCACGGGTCTATGTGAAACCGCCACAGACTGTAAAAGCTATCAAAGAGAATATCCGACAAGAGTGCAAATGCGATGAAAAGAGCATTAAATAACAGCAAAATTGGCGGCGCCAATAATAATAAACAAGAAATTTACACTAAAAAAAAAATCAGAATTTCCGAAATTTTGCGGCCCAGCATCTTGAAAACTATGAGATTTTCCGAAAAAAATAAAAAATAATATTTTCTTTTACTCTCTGTACAAAGTTCTATATGCACTAGGAACAAGAGGTTAAAAATCTTAACTCCTAATGTTAACCGAAAACATTTTTTTGTTTTGATTTTAGACAAGAATTTTCAGATGAAAAAAAATTTTTGAGACATAAAAAATTTCAGATGAATATGACATATTATTCAGAGCCTTCTGATGACAAAATATATGTATTATTCGCTAGACTCTTATATGAAATTTTATTAAAATACACAATCTTTTCGATCAAAAGCCAATTTTTCTCATTTGCAAGAACAAACTGCTCGGAAGGATAGCAAAGAATTTGGTTAAAAACGAGCAACGTCTTCGTACTGTTATTGATGTTTCAACAATCAGCCATAGCCATATGAATATAAATAGCAATGGAACACATCATTTGGACTTTTTAAACTTTTTTTATAGAAAAACATTTATACACCAATGATCCAGTTTTACTGATTATACACTAAAATAAAAAATACTTTCCTAAAATAAACCAATTTTCGTTAATTTGGTGAAAGTTTTTGTATTGTTAAGATTTTACCTTTTAAAATCGTTAATTTATTTCCTTTTAATAAATCTAGTTCTTTTTATATTGCAAATAATAAACACCCTCAAATAAAAATAAAATAAAAATATATATGCTCATATATTGTCATATATGGTGTCATGTATGAGCATATATGAACATGTACGTCATGTGTGTAAACATATGTAGGCAAATACCTTCAAAGAAAAAGTTCATTTATGTTATTGTATGATACCATATATGGCGATATATGATAACATATTGCATATATTGGTCCATATATTGTTTCGTATATTTTCATATATGAATGCATATATTATTCCATATTTTCATAATTCATTATTCCATATTTTCATAATTCATTGGTTTTTTTCATTAATTTTTTATTTGGAAATAAACGCTCATGGGCGTCTACGTATTTGTTCTTGTTTTTTTATATGGACCAAATCACATGTTGACATAAGAAGTCATAACTCACGAACGCTTCGACCGATTTCGTGCACACCATCTACACGACCAAACGAACAAACCCTAAAAATTTAATTAAATTTGGTTTGACCGTTCGTGAGTTATAAAGTCACAACACACTTGCAACAGTCTTATATATATATATAGATACATGAAGGCTTCGACCGATTTCGTGGAAACCATCTACACGACCAAACGAACAAACTCTAAAAATTTAATCGAATTCGCTTTGACCGTTCGTGAGTTATAAAATCACAACACACTTGCAACAATTTTATATATATATAGATAGATGAAGGCAAAATTTTTTTTCAATTTAAACATTTCTTCTTCGAATTCTTAAGCGAAAATCGGTATGGACATAAGACCTTTAGTAATTTTCATTCTTTTTATACCCCACTTTCACCAGGTATATTTTAAACATCTTTAATACAGTCTTTAAAATGTTGATGAAATATTAATTGTCAAAAAAGAACAATTTTAGCTTGACAGGCTAGTCTCCAAAATCCCAAGGTCGAGAGCAACAAACGGCCAAAAATGAATGTTTAAAGATGTCAAAAAAAAAGATCCATTGTTGTTGTGTATACGCAACAATCAACTTTGTAATTTTAACACAATAATTTTTATTTTTTTAAGTTTTCTATGGAATATGGCCAAAAGGAGGATGGCTACAACAGAATACCTTCAATATAAATAGAGTGCTAAGTCAAAAAATTGGCGAGCTTAAGCGGCTCCAAAAACGTCACGATTGCATAATGTAAATAAAAGTGTAATAAATATATACAGGTTGGTTGAAAAGTTCCTGCGCTTGAAATGAAAGAATACTGTTTTTGTTACGAAATATATTTTTTTATTTAATATAATCTCCTTGAAGCTCAATACACTTGTATTGATTTTCCAATAATTTTATCCCATCCTTATAATAGTTTTCCGGAAGCTCTGCAAAATAACCGCCTACGGCTGCTATGGCCTCTTCATTCGACGAAAAATGCTTTCCACGAAAGGAATTGTTTGAGATTTCTGAAGAGATAGTAGTCACTGGGAGCCAAATCTGGTAAATACGGTGGATGTTCAAGCAATTCGTACTTTAATTCTTTGAATTAAGCCATCGTCAAAATACTTGATGAAAAATGATTTTTTTCTTCTTTAAACCAGGTCTTTTCTCACGAATTTTTTCATCCAGCTGATCCAAAAGGTTGCAATAATATTCGGAGTTGATTGTTTTACCTTTCTGAAGATAATCAATCAACAAAATTCCTTTTGCATCCCAAAAAACTGATGCCATAACTTTCTTTGCTGATCGTTGTGACTTCACCTGCTTTGGAGCTGAATTTAGGATCATGGTGGTAGATCCAAGTCTCATCCATAGTTATAAAACGACGCAAGAAGTCGGTTTTATTCGGCTTAAAACGCTCCAAATTACGCTGAGAAATTTGTTTTTGATCCAGTTTTTGTTGAATTATTAATGTGTGCGGCATCAAATTTCCAAACAGTTTTTTCATACGTAATTCTTCATATAAAATATGGAGTACTCGTTCGTCTGAGATGCCTATGGCATTAGTAATTTCACGCTTAGTCAAACTTGAATCTTCAGTAACCATATTATGTACCTGCTCAATGATTTCTGCTGTGGTTGCAGTTTTTTGGTCGTCCTTCGCGTGGATCGTCTTCAAGGCTGGTACGACCACGTTTAAATTCACCAGCCCAAAACTCAACGGTGCGTTTTGAAGGTGAGGACTCCTTATACACTTCTAACAATTGTTCATAAATTTCCTTTGCTTTTAAACCCTTCAAAACAAAGAATCTAATGGCTGCAAGATATTAAATTTTTTCCATATTAAAAAAAATCAATGACACGTCAACTTCAAATGGCTTGTAAACAAAGAAAGAATTGACAGAATGACTTGCAACTTTGCATGTGTTCTCAGGACAGTTAAACCAACTTGAGAAAAAAAAAAAAGATTGGAGCTAGCAGTGCCATCTCTTGGTGAGCGCAGGAACTTTTCAACCAACCTGTATATTTAGTTTTAATAAAAACAAAAAACAATATTTTTGTTGAAAAATAAAAAAAAAAAATTGATATACTGAAAAGTACTCAAAAATTAACATTCCATATATGAGCATCTAAGACCATATACCTTCAAATTACGGATCGGAGCATATATGGAATGATATATGAACCCATTTATTACCATATAAGAATATTTTCCCCTGGGACCGTTGAAATTTTCTATATCTACTCTTTATTTACACAAAAATCTTGAAGCAAGTACACAAAAGACTTTATTGAACGCTTAACAGAATAACAATTTATTCAATTAATCACGAATGCTGCAAAATGCTGTTGTCACGTTGGTGTTATATTACCAACTCATTGCTCCCTAAAGTATGCTCGTATTTATATGGATGGTGAGATTCACTAGAATATGCGAGAGCTTTCTAAATTCTAGCCTTTGCTAGACATAATTTTGGTTGGAAATATTCTAGTTTTTACTACTGCTGAAACTGAATAAAGCCCTTATTTAATATTAGTTATGGTAAAGAGTTGCCATTAATGGCAACTGTTTTTACAATTCAGAGCTGGCATATGGAAATTTATGTTTTTACTTATGAATGGAAATTGATGAATAGAATTTTCGTAACAGTATTATGAAATTTTTTGGGATCCTTTTGCATGAATTATAAACATTGTATCTAGTAAAATATTCTACTCGAAGTGTTCACAGATTTTTCTATAATCTGGTGACTTTTTAAAATACGTTTATTAAAAAAAAAAAAATATCTCAGGGCGTTTCACTCATTCTAGACAAAGTTTTTCCAACCCGGTTAACTGCCTAGGATAAGTAATTGAAAACATTAGCTATAAGCAAGTACTTGTGCAACCATTTTCCGTGCCTTTCTAGCGAAAACCTCTTCGTTTTTTTCTATCTGATTACTTAACACTTAAAATAGTTCATAAGTTAAAATAACAGAAAATGCCATTTACAAGAAATGATATTTCATTTAAAAACCGGTCTACTGAATTTTTATTTAAACGAAATGGCTTTTGTTATTTATTTTTAAATATTGATTAAACAACTGACACATCTGTAAGAAACAAATGATATAATCAGTAGAAATAAAAGTCATAATTTTACCTACAAATTCCTTAAAAAATAAAAGTTTTTATCATTTATTTGAAATGGTTTCTGTTATTGTATATTTTTTTATTTTACAAAATGTATGTATGGTATCAATGTGTTTCTGTATGTATGTGTGTTTATTTAGTTCTTGTAATTTGAATTGAAATAATTTTGTATATAAGCAATCAAACTGGAATTTTTTAATATTTTTTTTTTTTTTTTTTTGTAACAGACAGAAAACAAAATTTAAATTTGAAACAACTGTAACAGACACAAATAAACGACAAATTTCCGTTTTGTGGGTAAATTTAAATTTTTAACAAATGAAAAAATAAATGAAACCGAAAAAATCGGTAAATGATAGTAAATTATTTGGAACAAATGTATAAAAGTTAAAATTGATATTTTTTTTATAAAATAAATGTATGTTTTTTATTTTTAAATGGAACGGAAAACTTTTTTTATTAAACTACAAACATTAAACTACATAATATTCTGAGTGTAGTATCAAACCATTTTAACAGTTTGTAACAATTACAATAGAATTTCATATTAAATTCAATCAATTTTTCACCCCATTATAAAAATGTAGGACGTAATTTGCACTTTTGTAGATTATTTACATAGAACACATAGTTTTTTTAAACAACTTTTTAGCATAAAATATTACACACTGTTTATATAAACCTACATATGAGATGAAAAAAATAGTACGAATAAAATTATACAGCTATACCTCGATATATACAAATCGACAGTGTACTTAAATGCTGGGTAGTCAAAAAATAATTAATTGGTATCAGAATATTGTTATGAAGCTGAAGTTACACTAGCAGAATAAGTTTGTCAACATTTTTTCTATAGTGGTAAAACCTGTTTGCCAAATATTAGTAAACTAAAAGTGTTAAAAAAAATATTTCCTAAATTTGGAAAGTTTTACCCATATTTCAGCTAATTGCAAGTTATAATCTAACCTGCTGAAATTAGGAAAACAAAACAAAAAAAATGAAAATTAGTAGATTAAAAGTATTACAAAGATTTGTTTATTTTCAAGGCTTTTCAAATTTTTATATACAAATAATCGTCCGTCCTAATATCTGTAAGTTTTCTAATATTTTTCAGCAAATATTCGTACCGATTTATCAAAATGAATTATAATTTACCATCAACTAAATGTTAATTAAATGTTATTAAAATTTTGTGGATATAGGAGTTTTTTCTTGTTTTTTTTTCTACTAATATTCAGCAAAATTTTTTATTGATTTTTTAAAGGAAGATTATAGTTGCAATCAACCACATATAACTCAAATGCAGCTAACATTTTGTAGATTACTAATACAATATTTCTGCTTTATTAAAAGGTTATTCAAAAAAAAAAAAAAATAATAACATTCATACAAATAAATATTAATCTTTTCTATGGGTGTAAAAAGAATAACTAACTAAAATATCTGTTATAAGTTTAATCAAATTTTTAGTTGCATTTAAAAATTATTTAATTTTTATTTAAAACCAGTACTTAGCCATAAAAACTAATATCGATTGAACAAAGCGTTATCCGGGGGATAAGTTTAAAAAGCAAACATTTTAACTATTAAAAAGAAGCCAAAGTGTTTTTATTTTTAGTTTTTTTGTGAATGTATTATTTTTGCTTAAACACAGTTATAATGGCTTTTAAATTAAGTTGTTGACATTATTCCATCGTATTGCTGCGGTACAAAAGTGAGTTTTTTTTATACTATGAACAAGCTTTTGTTTAAAATACAAAATAAAATGCATAGTACTTTATTTTATATTCAAAGTGGTGTTTCTTTATTTATTGTTAATAGCAAAGTATGAAAAAAGCAACATAAAGCTATTTAAGTTAAACTATATGATGCATTAAAATGAAGAAAAAAAAAGTGATTTTGTGTGACTTGCAAAGAAAGACGACACAAAAAAAGGCAAGAAAAGTGCACAGTTCTTTTTATTAAAATGTCATCAAAGAAAATTGAATTACGTATTTTTAGATTTTTTTTTTTCTAAAGAAAAAAAGATTTTTTGTCTTAAGTAAAGTTTGTATTATAAAACAAAATATTTTTTCCTTTGGACTGTACAAAAAATGTGATGAAATTTGCATTTTATTTACTGACAGTAAGATGAGAGTAGATAATTTGGAATTCCGGCTTAACCATTAAATGTTCAATCTTCTTTCATGTGAAGTATACAAAATTCTGCTTTTCAGCGAAGGCTTTATTTAAATGCAAGTTCTTGCTTGAGTTGTTGAACCCCAAAGATCTGTTTGATGTTCCATCATTATGCTGAGATCGAAAGTGTGACACTCCCTCTTATGCTTATCTTTTCTTACAATTATAAATTAGTGTTTTCTATTGCATAGTTATATTTAATTATGATCTCGAACCTGACAAATTCTAAATATAATTAAAATTACCAACTTTTATCACTAATCTACAAATCCCAATTCTGAAGATAATTAGAATGACATTTGTGCCATAAGTTTGTGTTTCCCCAAGAAAAAACTTTGCTAAAATCGGTCCATGTTTTGACCCAGGAATCATGAAGAGCTGCTATCTAAGGTCGAATGTATTAAGATAAAATGTTACATTAACAAAGCATAGAAATCTTATATATTTTTTTATTCAGCAAGCAGATAGTTCCCATTCTGGGTCTCAGTTTTTTTTTCTCGGAAAATGTCTTGACGATATTTACGTGGCGTATCTCACCTACATAATATATATTTCGGAGCTCCGATACTTTCCAATAATGGAGATTTCAACGTGTTTCCCAGAACTCTATCCTACGCTTAATTGAATAAGGTATAATGATAATAATTTTTATTACACTTTTTATTTTATGCTTCACTATATTTATGACCCGGTTAGATTAAATTCCCGAATTCTCGAAATACTATAACTTAAATCGTACTGTAGTGTAGGTTACCATATAGTCGGCATTATCGATTTTAATCTTTTAACTTATTAAGTGACAATTGGACGTAAGACAAATATTTAATTGTTTAGTGAATATTTGATGAATCAATATTCAACAAATATTTACTCCAACAACAAAGCCGAGTAAAATGCTTAAACTTTCTGAATTAATAGAAAAAGTGTGAAGTATTATTAAAAAAAAAAATTAAAAATAACCCATGGAAAAATTAAAATACATATAAATGTACCTGATCATACATGGGCATATATTGTCATACATGGTTCATGATTATATATGATCATATATGCTCATATATACGGTCATATACCCTCGATCTTCGGATATGAGATCATGTATGGCTATGTATGATCATGTACAAGCCTATGAATGCATATATATTTCGAATTTTAAATTATTTTTTTTTATATTAAAAAGCCTATAAAAAACTATATAGATATTCTATCATTTTTCAAATTCCTTTCAATTTTTACATAAAACATCCCAGCAAAAATTAAGCTGCCAAAAAAAAAATAAAAGCATCACTACTATGGCAAAGGCATCACATCTTTATTGAAGCAATGAAAATACATACTTTGTAGAATTAAAGCTTTGATGAAAATTTTATAAAAATAAGTTTAAAGAAGCGATCTTTTTGCATTGTTTTTGTCTCTTGATTAGAACAGATAAATATTTCTGCATTAGTGAAAAAAGAAACACTTTCGCCTTGACGTTGTTGTTATATACAGATTTTTTTCCATTTTAAATGATTTACTAAAATATTTTTTTTTGGTATTTTTAATTTTTATTACAAAAATAACATAGATTGCAAAATTAGGTTTAAATTTTTAATTAAGTTTATATTTAAATTTATAAAACATTAGGTAGTAATTATTATTCCCAGACCTAGGGACTTTAATTACATTGTGTAATTATCTAATTTCTGTGACATATCAAATATATTTTGTATTTATAAGCGGAATATGTTAAATATTTAAAATTTTCTGAAGAAACATTTAAGACCACCAAAGGGACGTAATAAAATATATTGTAGTATTAAAGCGAGTTAACAATTACACAATGTAATGTAAATCCCCAGGACTTGTCAGTTATATGTATTTAATTTTTTTTTTTTTACCAATACACACTACAAAATTTTTAGTTATATTACAGAATAATTTTAAAATTTTTTAAAAATGTTTTAAAGTAATCCAGAAATATTTTAATATTATGCAAAAAGATTTAGAATTGTCTAAAAGGCTTAAATGTCAATGTTAAATTACTTAAAATGTTCCAAAATTGTCCAACGACTATTAAATTATGCAAAACTGTTTTAAATTTGTCCAAAAAATCATTAAAGTTTAAAGCATTTTTTGGCAACTTTGAAACTTTTTTCAAAAATTTCTATGAATTTTTGGACAAATTTGATTTTTTTTTTTTTTTGATAATTTAATAACTGTCTTTGAAATATTTGTAAAAAATTTTAAAATATTTTTAAACAATTTGAAATAATTTTTACACAATTTTTATTTTTTTTTCAAAATTCTGAAAATGCAAAACACAAAGCAAGAATGCACAGATTGCGTCGTCATAACTTCTTAAGCATTTTCATGCAAATGACAGGCTAAGCTAGTTTGAATTCAATATTAAAAAATCTTTTTGGTTTGATTTTTCAAAACTTTTATTAAAAATTGCAAAACTTCAATAATTTTAACCTGCATATAAAAAATTACAGTACCAAATTACATCAGAACCATTTCCTTATTGAAATTTTTGATTTTGAATGATCAGAAAGCAATATTTTTAATAAATGGTTTAGATTCAAAAAATATACAATGTTTGATAACTAATGCTTTAGAAGCAATGAAAAGAGTGATTTCTAAGATATGCATCGTGTTTATATCCAAATCACTACATTTGAAATGTGTACATATGAATTCTATTGGAAGTTCCTTAGAAAGACAGCAAAAAACCATAAAAGAATGTTAACTTAAGTTTAAGAAGCAGTGAAAGAAGTTATACTCATAGAATTACTACCATTTTTTTGCTGGGATACTAAAACAAGCGCTAAATTTGAAATATTCGTATATTTAAAGTTTGTTCAAATTTTAATCAGCATAATGCAGTTTAACAAATTCTGTAAGTTTGAAGTCTCATATATTAAAGTCCAACTGAATTTTTATTATCAAGGGAACTCTGTTGAAGGGTTGCTCTATAAATATTTCGGTTGATCTAACTGTCGCACTTCGTCGGCCCCTCGAAGGTCTAGTGGGTGAAGGCAACTTGTTGGAAAGTTTCGTAGTTTTATATAAAAACTACATTAAAATCATGTGCAAATCAATGTGGAAATTTGATTTACAAAATGCCTATATTTTAGCATAGGCTTACCAAAATATACCAAAAAGTTGCAAAAAATAGACATTGCGAAAAATTTGATCAAATCAAAAATCACGAAAATTAAAAAAAAAAAAAAAATAAGTGTCAGCATATTTTTAAAATTTTTATAACCACAAATTTAAAAAGCAAAAAAGGACCGAAAAAGTTACCCATAAAAAGTTCTCAAATATTTCATTTTAATGATATCGCTCTTGCATATGGTCCTATGGGAACTGTAATAAGTAGCCCACATTTTGTTTATTTTATTTAAATTTTTATAAAATATATTTTTGCTTGTTAGCATTTTGATTTCACAAATTGAACTGAAAATTCTTGACATAAAAAACTTAGAAATATAAATAACAAAATTACAACTTATTTCCAGAAATCTTGGGGAAGTCTCCACAGTCCTTTTATTTTAAATACCATAAAAAGCTAAAAAAAATCTGATTTTTGAACAGCAAAATCCATTTTTTTTTCTATCACATATTTAAATTTCATAAAAATCGGAGTGTTTAGGTTGGGGTACTACCCCTGGTAAAAACAAAACCGTTTATTAGTAGTTGTATTTTTATGCTCATATCTGTTCATATATAAGTTTTACTTTTTGTGAATCACTCTGAAACTTTCTAGGCTAAACTGCCTTTATAAAGTTATGGGAAAAAATAAAAAAGGCCCGCTCTGTTTATTTTTCGTCTTATTCATATGAGGTAAATTTCATTCTTTTTTCCTGATACTTTTTGAACACACAAAACATAATTGTCAGCTCTTAAAACAAGTCATGGTTGAAGGACATTTTTTTTTTGTTTCATACAATACTCTAGTGATGGTCTGTCTATTTTTTTCCTTAGTAAGTTCTGTTTTACAAAAATATCATGTTTGGGATTTTCTTCTTGTTCTTAAGTCCAGTTTTCTAATGTATTATTATTATTGCTTTTGATTTTAGAGATTTACTTTATATAGTTTTTACATGTTATTTCCGTTTTTGCAATGACAGTTTTTTTTTCTTCTTCTTGAATATATTTTTCTTCTTCCAGTTTTTGTTGAAGATAAAATAATATTGTGTTATAAAAAAAATTCTTGTCACGCATCTTTAGAGAAATGCAGTTATTATGCTTTTGCAATAAGCTAATATTTACATTCTTTGAGGTTGGATTTTTCCCATTTTCAACACAAAAATTGTCTCAACTACAATTTGGAATAAATAAAATGTAGTTCATAGCATAGTTTTTCTTCTATTTCTTAAAAGTAACATCTAAATGACAAGTAATAGTTTTGTGTATTGTAAATGTCAGTTGTGTGTACTAAAGAAATTTCATCAAATTGAGAAAATATTTTAAACGAAAATTTATTATCCTCTAACAATTGTTAATGGAGCTTTCGAGAAAAATTTAAATATCTAAAAAAGTTTAATTGATATAACAATTTATATTAAATAATGATGGTTTATGCAATAAAGAAAATTTTATCTTAAGATGTAACGGTGCTTATGAGTTATCATTTTGCTTACAAAGTTGCTACCCAAAACCCCTTTTAAACTAAATTTTTTTGGAATATATAATCTAGTTTTATTGTTTGTTTTATCTTGTCTTTAGTAAACAAATTCATTTTTAACAATAACTTCAATATGTTTTTTATTCACTTTGTGTGTACTGTGGCGTATGAGTTATATTTCATTCATCATACGTACTGTGTGGTACTGGCCAAACCCTTGTATAACCAATACAAAAATTATTGGGATTTTTTTTTTTTTCAAATTACAAATTGCTTGATTTATTTAAAATTTTCTTTTTAAACTTTTCATTATTTTTGTAATTTCTTTTTTGTTTTCATTTATTTTATAAATCACGATTGAAAGTTTATGATTAAAGTTAATACATTTTATGTAGTCAATTACTTGGTGCTACAAATGCAATTTAACTATAAATGGTACGTGATGTTTGTAATTTTTATTTTAATGTTCCATATATATCGTTTAAATGTATTTTAAACAATTGTTTGAAATTTATGTGCATGTGTACGTTAACACGGAAAAGAATAATAATAAAAAAAAACAAGGAGTATGAAAAATTGGCAACACATTTGCACCCGCACGTAGTCAGCGAAAAAAAAAAACATAAACATTTATTAATGTTATATATACATGGATGTACATAGTTTTTAATAAACAAAACAACACCAACAAATGTATATAAAATTTGACATATATTACATTAAAGAGAATTGCATGTTTTAATGCAGCTAAAAACACGTAAATTATAGACTGGCTGGGTTTTACCCTACAAAATTGTTTGATTAAAGAGAAATATGGAAAGATTGTTGGATTAATATGAATACTGACTAAACGACATAATAATTAATACATAATTTTTAGGAAATTAAATTTATTAGGACTTTATTATCCCACGTAGTGCTTTATAAATTCCAAATTAATGCTACAAAAGTTTGATATACCCTAAGACACAACCAATATTTCTAACTTTGTGTGTGCACTTTGTATTAAAGAACAATAATGTATAGTTTTTTTTTTCTGTCGTCTTAATAGCACTGCTGGTTGTTTTATTTTTTTTTTTCTATTTTTATTGTTTGCAACACAAAAGAAATGATGACATTTATGATGCTTTTGTAAATAAAAATTGTTTTTAAACATTACATACTATGTATACTATTGTGGTAGCAATAATGGCGTTGCTCATACTAATGCTTTGTGTTTTGTGCAACACACACAATTGAAATATATGACATTTTGCGTGTTTAATGTTATATTTTACAATTAAATGTAATAAAATGCATTTCCCTTACCACTAACATTAACACTATAAATAACTATACAAGTCTCGCAAACATATTAGTACCATTTAAAACAAGTTTTAAATTTAAAGCCGATCAAGGTCGACTAAAATATGGTGTACGTTAAAAATTTATGTTGTTTAATTTTTTTTAAATTTTTTCAAATATTAACAATATTTATTTTTTTGTTGGGTGGATTAAAAGATTTTTTGTAATATTTTTTTTTTAGTGCAAAAAAATAATAGAAAATTTAATGCTGGTAGTAAATTGGTACATAAATTTGCAATATATTCACAGATGACAAAACTTGTATTTATACATATAAAGCAGAAACTGAGGAATTATGTTTTTTGAAAATTAACCAAGTTCAAGAAATATTTTTTGTTGTGGAAACTGGTTTTTGGTTTCGGTATTTTTCCTAAATTAAAAAAAAAAACCGCAAACCGGATTTTTAGTGTCGGTTAACCAGATTTTTATTAAAATAAAAAATTTTCTAATTTTTACACATGTTTTAACTATTTTAACTAACGTTGTCGAACGGGACAACCAACATATTCGCTTAGTTCGCTGACATTACGTTAGATAAGCCTGTTAGAATTGTTAAAAATTACCCTTTTTTCAACTCTCAAGCGAAATTATTTTATTGAAGAATTTTTGAAATTTAAAAAAAATAAAATAAAAATTAATATGCTGCATTAAATTATTTAAGACATCAACTTGACGGCATTTCGAGAAAAATATAAATTTATCGCTCTGCGTAATTTAAAAAAAAAAATATATACTAAATTCTAGGATTAACTGTCGAGATATAAATTCTACAGTCAGAATATTATTTTGTGTACAGTATCAGTTAAATTAAAGAAGTATACATTTATTTTTCAAAGAAATTTTTTTTTTATCTTTTTTTTACATTTAATCAAAATTATTTCCGGTAATTTACGATATTTTCAGTTTCATTTATTTGTTTCAATTGTTTGAAATTTAAAAAAAAAAATTACAAAAATGTTACAAATTTAAATTTTGTTTGCTGTTTGTTTCTAAAATAAATGTTCAAAAACTTTCAATTTTCTTTTCTATTTAAAAAATTTGTTTATATACAAAATTATTTCAATTCCAAGAGATTCATAAACACTCTTACACACACATAATGCCATTAACACAAAATGTGTTTATAGAATGTGTGAGTATACATTATGTAGATTTATAAATAAACAAAAGCACAAAGAACGGAAACAATTTTAAATAAATGAAAAAATCATTTATTTTTACGGAATTGGTAAGTAAAATTTTAACTGATTAATTAATTGTTTTTTTTTTTGAGGTGTTTAAACAATATTAAAAAAACAAATAGCAAATACCATTTCTTTTAAATGATATTTTCTTAAATTTTAACTCACAATCTATTTTAAGTGAACACACAGAAAATAAAGTGGTTGCAATTACCAAAATTGTATCGTTATTTTTAATTGTATGTATTTCAAGTTCTTCATCAGAATAGTTAAAATAAACTGCAAACAAAAAAGATATCAAATTAAGCAAAACAATGTTACATCATACAAAGTATTGTTTTTTTTCTAATCAATATTGAAAAAATATTATCTTCTACATTTTCTTTAATAACCACAACTAACAATTTTTCAAAGATTTTCTTATTTGAACAGAATATTTTTGCTGCAAAAATTTAATTTTAGTTTTGTTTTAATAAAAACTATTGCTGTATCTAAAATATTAGTTTTTCAATCAAATGTCAAATTGTTTATTAACATTAGTGCAATCTATCATTAACTTCCACAATTTTGGTAATTATAATAAAATATTTAGATTGGCAACCGAAATTTTTATTATTATAACAAAATGTTGAAATATATTATATTTTTGATTTTTTTTCATGTACATATTTATATTTAAAAATAAAATTAAGAAATAACTTAGTGTAAGTGTCTGCAATAGGTAGACACACAACCTGCTAGTCTTAGGGTACTGACTTTAAACCCTAAATAATATTTATTTTTTTTTTTAAATATTTTGTTTTTATTGAATCAAATTAAATGCCACAATTTATTTTCTATTATGGATGCTATTTTATTTTACACAAAAGTATTCAAATTTCAAACCTGAAAGATATTCAAGTTTAAAATTTGATTGGAAGAAATTGAATAGAGTTTAGCCTACAACAGTATTAAAAATTTATGAAATTGATGGTAGATGGAACTAAAAAAAATTAGTTGCAACTATAAATATGTTTTCCGTGTATAGTTTTGAGTATTATGCTCTTAATAAAAGGCGCTAGATGATGAAAAAATACACAAATTTCTTATCGAAGTATGGATTTTCTTATACGTCAATGTAGAGGTTATTTTTTATAAGTTTGCGAATTTTATAACATTTTTGAAAATATAACAAGCTTTTTAGTAAAATTCACTTTGATAAAAACACTACAATTTTTCCTGATAAAGACAAATTAAAACCATTAGATTTAACGAGAAAATCGCGAAAACTTTTGTGGTGCTATAAATACTGAAAACGGGTGCAGTTTTCCTATAACATTTGTGATACATATTCGTGGTTTGAGTGTATCTAATTTACAAAAATATTACAAGATCTTCGTTTAGTATCGTTGTTTGAATTTGTTTACAGCCGTTCAAAAACTTTGTCGTTTTTATGTAAAATAAAAAATCCAGAAACAAACAGTTAAATGGTTTTTTAAAAAAAAAAACGAAAGCGTTTTTATAAGAAATTATTGTCGAATAAACCGAAAGCCGGTTTTTGAAAACACCGGATTCTTGAATACTCTTCACACTACATTAGGACAATGCTATTGTTCGAAAGTCAGCTTTAAAAATGGATTTTTTAAACCAATAAAATAATAATAAAAGTTATAACACATTCTATATATAGTCTACAAGTGGTAGCCATTGATTTTAATCTCCGATTTCAGTCGCCTGAAAAAGCAATTAGTTCAAAATATACTTTTCTAAAATACCGAGATGAAGACAAAATTGTATAGATCAAAATTACCGTAAATTGAATAAATAAAAACTTAAAAGTTAAAACAAAAACAAATTGATTTCTATGTTTTTGCAAAAATATTTGGCATGATCCTCATATATCACTAGTACATATTTTGATTTAAAAAAACATTGGGTTTTACCGGTTCAATTTTCTTTTATAAATTTTAGTTATGGTTGGATGTGTCTGATATTCATTATACTCGTTCGATATTTGGAAAAAACATTTTTAAAAACCAAAATTATGAAATTGTATACCTCAGAAAATACTAGGAATTTTTGCTATTTATATAATTTCTTTACAATATAATTATTTCTGTCACTGTTTGTATAGTTAACCTTTATTATAAGTAACACTACTTTTAAATATTTTCCAACATTAAAACATTTGATTGTTGTATTTTTGTTGTATAGAACAAAGAAAAAAAATTCTCTATTATTTCTACATTTTTTTAACGTCTGGTACATTAACCTATTGTTAAGCAGTAGTTGTTATTTTTTATTTTTTCTATTACTTTTTGTAGTATATGTACAGTGACCGACAAAAGTCTACGTACGACTCTTATTTTCACAACTTGTGCATTTTGAAACCATATTAAAAAAAATAGTAATGATACACTTTTGTTTCAAATGCATTTTTACTACCACTAAATATATTCAAACTTAAACTTTATTTTACTAAAACCTAAAAACTTGATTGACATAAGCCTACATACAATATGTACACTTATATACAAAACTTTGTTCCAGTATTAAAAGTGATTAGTTTTTATTGAAATTAATATTTTGTTAGGCCACCACGGGCATCTAGAATTGGCTGTAACCGTCCAGCTCCGTGGACGTAATATTTTGCCATTCATTGGGGTCCTAGAAATATAATTTTTTTCGTTCTAGAACCAACCACACGTTCTCAATTACATTTAAGTCCGGGCTTTAAGATGGTGTGTACAGCTATATTGGGGCATGGTAGAGCAGCCAATCTTTGAAAATTTTGGCGAATTCTAAACGAATTTTCCGAATTTTTTCACTAATAAAAGGATTTTTGCGAGGGCTTTTGGGTGGATGTACAATTATCTTCGATCTTGTTGCGATGTCTTGGGCCAATTTTGAGGCATTTACTTTTGGCTCTTTACCCACTTTCTTTGGCCGACCACTACGCAGTTTGTTTTCAGCTGTACAATTTTTCCCAAAGTTACTTAAATTTAATAACTTTGATATTTCCCTAAAATATTTTTCTTCATTTCGGCACTTAACAATTAAATTTAGGACATCAATTGAAATTTCTTTACAAGAAGCCATTACTACAATTAAATAATAATTAAATCTGCATAAACTTTAACTGAATATCATTTTTAGGAAAACATTAACACAACAAGTATCAAATAACCCACCCTTTTTTTCCATTAGAAATAAATAATGGCTTGTTTTTGTTTAATATTCAATAAAAAATGCTCGTATGGTCGTATGTAGACTTTTGTCAATGGTTTTTTATATTTTTTATGAATATAATCTTTAAAGTTTATATTGCAATAAATATTTTTTTCGTATATCAATAAAAATAGATTTAAAACAAAACTGCATTAGTACTTTTTTTAAATGGTCAAATCGTTGGTCGTACGTACACTTTTGTCGGCCACTTTATTTTTTTTTTTTTTTTAATTTATGGCCTTTATATTTTCCATAAACTCTATAAAAATAACAACTAATATACAGTAGGAAGAAAAGTTTTTAATTATGAAAAGCTTTTTGTAACATTCAAGTTAATTATGCTTTTATAGTTTTAACTGAAAATAGCAATAAATGATTTTTTTTTCTAATGGAAAGTAAATATATATTTAGTAAAAATATTGTTCTACTTCAAGTCTAACAATATATATACTAAAATGTTAAAACTGTATTTCTTGCTTCAAAATGATTTACTATTTCGAAAACAGACAATAAAATTGTTTCCTGAACAACCCCTATTATTCACTTGTCCGCATTAGGACAATCAAGGCTGCGTAACTCAAAAAAGAAACAGTGCATAAACTTAGTTCTCACTGTATAGTTTTTGTTTTTCATATGTAATGTCATGTTTTTGAGTAACCAAGCCATAATTTTCCTTATGTGGACCACAATTTTATTGTCTATCATGAAAATGGTCAAACCTTTTAAAACAACACTTAAAATCTAATATTATAATAAAATTGTTGATATTGGACTTGAAGAAGAACAATATTCTATATAAATATATTAAAATATAGTAATCCGAAAACACAATTTTAATATTTTTAAATAAAAAAATAAAATACTTTTTGAAAATTTAGATTTTAACAATATATTGACATAATCAAAAAATTAATATATTTACATAATAAAAGAATTAATGCAGTTCCAATATGCCTTAAATGCTCTTTTTCTGACATCGATAATATTTATAATATACAAGGTGGGACAATAAGTAACACCCTGTTGTAAATTGGAAAAAATAGTTTTTTCTTCGTTTGTGCGCTCTCAATTGGAATATGCTTCATTTATTTGGAGTCCCAATGCTAATGTCCAAATTAATCGTGTGGAGAAAAATCAAGTTAAATTTTTAAAATATACTTTTTCTTCTATTTACCTTCCAACGCCTCTTACATCTTATGATCATAGGTGTATTTGGATTTCATGAAGTCCTTATAATCTAAAAGGAATATCTCCTGATTATTGTGAAATTTTTAGGGAGCAACAAAGAGTCTGTATACGCCTTAAAAATGCACGATAATTATGATAATGTTTGCGGATAATTTTTCATTAACAATGATCATGTGAACTAAGGGGCATTTTTATTTCAGCGGCCAGGTCAATAATCAAAATTATTGGTTTAGGGAGACGAGAAATAAACGAATAATTCACAAACCACTATTACACCCTAAGTCAAATTATGATTTTTGGCCCACCCTGTATATAGTTTTGGAATTGTTAGTTTGCATTCGAATATAAATCTTTCATAAGGCTTGAGGATATATTGGACTTGTAAGTAATTAATGCCTTTAAATGTTACTATATATTTATTTCTACTTAAAATGTATGACTTAGAGCTTACAAATTGTTAGTTGAGCCTAATAACATTCCAAATTGTAACAAATTATAAATTTTCTAGTTTAATTAATTCTTGTTACTACTCATTATATATTTTTAAGGCATTGATGAATGTCAAGAAATAAATAAAATTTCTAGTCTTTATAAAATCAAACCTTATATTTTACTTTCTATTATTAATGTGATAAAATTTAAAAGCTCTTATATTATATAAAATTAATTTTAAATTCTTTCTCAATCTCTATTTATCCTATTGTTAAATAAGTATATACCTACATAATCTCATCATGTTAATCTTTTATAATTAATGTGTCGGAAATTAATTGCTATTACATGTTATAACTAATATACTGCTTACAGACAAACAGAGTAGTAAATATTACAATAACTTCTACTACTACTACTGTAACTGTAACAGTCATTGTTACAACTATATAGACAAAAATAATGTGATTAAATTTTCCAATTAAGGATAATGTTACTATAGGAATCATTAATTATATAAAGAGTTATTTGTTATTTAAACTATATAGGCAATGTAATATTTTGTAAAACAAAATTTATTTTATTCCTAAAAATATGCTACAATATTTTTTACTTTATACAAATATTAATAAAATATTGCTAAAAAAAATATTACATATTTGTAGTAAAAACAATTTTTAACGCGCGTGTTTAGAACACATAAATATATGTTAACGACATTTTATACATGCTACCAAAACAATAACAAATTCCTTTAATATTTTATATTTGTTAAAAAAAAACCACAATAAATTTTTACAAATTTATATAATAGTTTTTTTTAAGTTCATTTCAATGTCTGCATTGTACAAATAGTTTAATAAAATTTGTAGGGAAAAAAGTAAAAAATAGTATCAGGCTGCAGGATATATGTTTTTTTTTTTTTTTTTTGGTTTAAGTGAATGTACAAATATGTTGAAAACTTCTTATAGTATTTTGTTTTCATAAAGAATACATATTTTGGCCAAAACTTATATTTTGTTACCAAATATTTACGTTTATCAAGTTTTTGTTCTTGGAATTTTTAAGAATTTATTTTCGTTTTCTTTTAGTTTTGGCTAGATGTAGTAGTATTGTATCTTTGTGGTTAAATAATTGTTTTGAAATAAATATATATTTTTTTTTGATAAACTTTCAAGAAATTTTATGGTTAGAACTTTGGCAAAGATGAAAATTAAATTAAATTTTACCTGAATAAGAGATTATTTTCTTTTAACACTCTTGTGTACATAATTGTATTTTTTAGTAAAAAAATTTTTGAGAGAAATATAAAAATAAATAATACATTTCAGTTATCATTTGGAATAGTAAAAGAGTCCTAATAATTGTACAGAAAAAGTCTTTCACTGCAGCATCAACCTTTCTGGATAAAATTATAAAATATTATAGAGCAGGATTATAGTGTACCGAAAATAGAAAAAAGCTAAACGGCCTGGTCTAAACTTTTATGAAACTTTTACACACCTATTTTATTCAAGTGTATGGTAAATGTTTTGTTTTAAAATATTCGAGTTTTATTTATGATTTTCACTATAATTGTTTAATTTCTTTAGCCAGTGTGCAAAAAAAATAAAATATTTTTTTTATATAAATTAAATTGTTTTTCTTGACGCTACAGGATGAGGCAAATACCATCATCTGTTTTTCTCTTGTTATAACTTTCGTTTTAAAGTGAAAACTCAGTCGAGTTTTACCAGATTATGTTTATTTAATTATGTAATTGTTTTAATTATGTAATTGTGAAAAACTATGACGGACGTCAAATTCCCGCCGTCATCGTTGTTGCAAAGTTGTATTTATTGGATTACATTTTGCTTAACTGTGCGCAGCATTTATAGTGTCACGTCATCAATTTCGGCTCGAATATTGTTCTATAACCCCACCAAGCTCCTAGGCCTGTTCTCGTACACCAAGTCTTCAAATAACCCCAGAAGAATAATTGGGGGAGTAACGCAACATTACAGGTGCTTGGAAGGATTCCTTCAAAATATGCATTGTATCGCGTGCTGTATGACAAGTAGCAATGTTCTGTTGGATCCACATGTCAACCATTACCAGTAAGGAATATTTTGTCAGCATGGCTCTGTAGCGGTAGCTGTTCACCGTAATACGTTACCGTCGGTTCCTTCGAATAGGTAGGGTCCAATCACCACTTCCGATTTAACTGGACACCAGACGGTGACTTACAGAAAGTGAAGTAGTGCTTTATAAATTATGCTTGGATTCTCCTTTTCTAGAATTGAAAATTTTACTTATTGACATGAGTGCTTAGATTAAAATCATCCACAAACATTGTCACACTTTTCTCACGTCCTTTAAGAGTATAGCGATTCGTTGTTTTTTATTATAAATTTCGTATATTAAATAATGTCAAAACCAATCTGAGATAGGATGGAATTTGCAAAAATGCCAGAACTTTCCATGTATAATTCAAACTTAAGTACGCATTTGTTGTTGTTTCCCATTAAACACTTTCATTTAACTGTTGGTTTAATTCTAACATGGAATTCAGTAATTGGTCCTTACATTGTTAAAATCATGCTTGCGATTAAAGCATTAAATCATTCCTTTTGACAATAGCATTTAGATGAAAAATCAATGATTTAATAGAGTTTCCCCAAGTATGGTTAAAATGTAATAGTTTCCTTAACTTGTTATTTTAAAAATACTTAAAAAAGTAATTCCATAGAAATACTTTGCAAAAACCACTACTTTATTTCAAATGTAGACGCATAGTTATGATTTTTTATACTTAATTTTTTTTTGCATTTTATGCAGTTATATAATAGACATAACTTTATTTATATCCGCCAAATAACTTTTTTTTTGAAAATGCTATAAAAAAAAAACTACTGAATATTTTCTCAAATTTCTTTTTTTATTTGAAATTACAATCCTTCCGGTTAATAATGGAAAATAATTTCATTTTCATTTCAGTAGCCTACACGATCGGTCAAATTTTTAAGCACATTATCGATTGTGTGCAGCTGTATTTCACCAATGGTTTCACGAATATTGCCCTTTATCTTTGACGGCACCTTACAAATAATAGTCCAACGGTGTCAAATCGCAGCTCCAAGGTGGCCAAACGACATTAGCTCTGCGGCTGATAATGCGATCTTCAAAAACAGGGCGCCAAACATCGAGTGTAGCATCGGCTGTGTGGCAAGTAGCGCCGTCCTGTTGAAACCAATATCTTCCTCTTCAATTTTCGTGAACAAAAATTCGTTCAACATGGCCCGATAACGATCGCCATTGACTTTACGGCCACTCCTTGCTCATTTTCAAGATCAAAATAAGTTTCATCTGAAAAGATGTCATTGAAAAGATGACATTCTGCAACATTACCAAGATTTTCAAAGAAATGTCGCAATATTTCCCTGCGTTGTTCAAGCGTACAAGGTGGCGCAAAAGTAATCCTCCTATCAGAAAATGCTATAAATTTTGCGATTGGCCCCTAATGTCAGTTCTGTTTTGACATTTGTGTAGTAAACACATGCGAAATACACGTTAATAAACAATGTTACGCTACACTGCTCCAGAACGCGGAATATTGGTGACTATTTATTTGAGCAATAATGAAGATGATTTTTCATCAAAAATAATCATGAGTGATGAGGCCCATTTCCATCCATTTCCATTGGTAAATAACCAAAATTTACGCTTCTGGGGCACTGAAAATCCGCTTGTAACCCACGAAAAACCATTACACCCGCTCAAAGTCACTGTATGGTGTGCTTTTTTCGCTGGAGGAGTCATCGGACCTTTTTTCTTCAAAGACGTCGCGGGCCAAACGGTTTCTGTGAATGGTGAGCGCTACAGAGAAATGATCAACGAGTTCTTTTTGCCGCAACTTGATGAATTGGGATTGAAAAACATGTGGTTCCAATAGGACGGTGCAACGCCACACACTGCACGTGCCACAACCGATATGCTGAAGGATGGATTTCCCGGGCGCCTAATCTCCCGTTTTGGCAAGTCGCCGGAAGTTTTGGCCAAAGTGATGGAAAATGCCATAAAAAGGGCTCAAATGACAATCAACTGTGGCGGCGGCCATTTACATGACATCATATTCTCGACTTGATGTAAAAAAAAATTAAAAGACCAAATAAAAATAATCCACAAGAAGAATCAAAGTTTTTAATTTTTTTTTAAATTACAGCCAAAAAACATCGGAAGGTTATTTTTGCGCCACCCTGTATATACAACCATATTCGTTCAGCGGAAGGATAAAACTAATTATCTGTCAAATCAGACATGATCGGTTATCATTTACGAAATAAGCACTAGTTGAAAAAAAAAAACGTTATATGGCGACCCTACATTTGGGACATTTCACTCAAACCAACGTACACTGTGCCCTGAGGCAACGTCGTCTCTGCCCTGCACTTGTGATAATTAACTGTGAAAAAAAAGATTGGCACAAAAACAACTGATGAGTTGTTGGATGGCACGAAACTGCGGCAGTCTGAATAAATGAACATTGTATAAATTAACACTTTAAAAAAATTAATGTTTTTTGATTGTTCAAAATTGTAATAGAAAATCACATAGGAAATCACGAGCTGGCAAATTTAAATGTCTTCCAAATTGATGCACCACAAATTTCACACTTAAATGGAATAACGAATAAAATAATTAACTATCTGACACAAATTACATTTAGTGGGTATCATATAGTCACGAGATTTACATTATTTTATAATATTTTTGGCAAAAATAATATAAATTAAAATTATTTAAACAAACTTAATACAATTTCCTTTTTTATTTTATTTATTTTTTTTATTTAAATAAAACTTTATTTTATTAACATTTTTATTATTTCCGTTAAATGAATATTTTTCAAAAAATACATAGTTTATGTAGATATTTACCAAAAATGAAAAGTTACTTGAAAGAAAAAGTAAAGTTTTTCTTTATGATTTTCTTACATCGTCAAAGTAAAATATAAAAATTTTACAAATATTTCTTTTAACAATGACATTAAATAAACAAAATGCAGTTTTATTATGGTAAAAGAGAAAACTTGAAGAACAAAAAACATATATTACCAAAATTTATACATTTTGTTATTACGCCAAGATTCTTATTTTAGGCTGAGCTTCTCCTAAATAAATGCTATGCATACAATATAAATGTGACGCCCATGAAGTTAAAAGAAATACGAAAAATTGTTAAAATAACTTTCACGTAAGAAGAATGAAAACAAAAATATTTTATTTGCTTCGAAAAAAAGTTTACTTTTATGTAGGGGGGTGTGTGTTGTTTTTTTTTTTTGCGTTTCATTCCAAATTAGAACAAAAATAAATTTTCTTTTCTTAACTGTTTTTATTTGTAGATAAAATAGTTTTTTAGCGTATTTTTTTAAAGGAAATCTTCCATTGTAAAATTATTGCTGTATCAAGTATAAATTTTCTCATTTCCATTATTTTTGTTTAGAGAAATTTAATTTTAAGAAAATTATAATTTGCATTAAAAATACAGAAAATTGATATGAAAAAAGTTTTAAAATAATACACTGAAGCATATTTTTAGATATTTTTAATTACACAGTACAAAAAATTTTAAAGATTTTGATTTGAATCGAGATTATTTCTAATAGACTTTAGGACGAAGATCACGAATCTGGTTTTAGGATTTCAAAGTCAGCTATAATTTAAGCAATATTTACAAAAACAAAAAAAATATGGTTTTGAAAAGCAACCGTGGTCATAATTATCCATGTGTAGTTCAATATAGAACCATACATCTCAGATACGAAATTTGAGTTAAATTATCCTATATTTATTATGTTCATATATTAACATATGGGTATATGGTCCTACAGATATGAAAATTATCATATTTTATGGCCGTAATAATAAAATATGGAGGTAAGAATAACATTTTTATATTAATATTTTAAATATTTTGCATATGTGATCATATACAAAAATAGTTTCTTTTAGAATATATGCACTGTTTTTATTGACGAAACAAATGATATTTTTTACTCAAGTTAATTTTAATAAGACTTTTTAAAAACAAAATCTGTTACAAATTCTGTGATTAATTAGTCAACAAACCTAAAATCTGGCTTTGTAAGTCAATGCTACACTCACCAAAAAAAGTCTGTAATGGCAACTGAAAATTTTGCTGTTACGGGAAATTCTGCTAATTTGAGCCCAGCGATATTTTTTGCTAATCTTAATTTAAAATCTGTTTGCTAAAATCAGCAAAAAAATACTAAATATTATTAATATTAGTAAAAAGCTTTGAATTTATTTTTCTTATCGAGCATCAAAAATTTTGATTATATTTTTTAAAAAAGAATTAATCATTTTGTTTTAATTTGGTAATTTCTGTTTAGAAAAATATTTTGGTAAATTTTTTTTTACTTTTAAGGTTAAATTTGAATTGTTTTTAGGGCGGATTTTTAGAACTAAAAAACCTTTTTAGTGCTATTTTAAGTGGATGTCCTCTTTTTAGACATGAGTCGGTATCTTCACTTCCGATCCCTCTTTTAATATATGTAACATTTTAAAGAAATTTAAGTTTGTAGGTGTAAGTTTTAATTAGAAATAACATTTCCTTCAATATCCACTTTTTTAAAATTAGTAATATTTTTTTGCTAATTTTAGCAAATCGGTTTTCAAAAATTTGTAAAATGGTTTCTGAAATTAGCAACAAAAATTTGTAAATATTCTGTAAAAATCTGTAATTTGTAAAATGTAAATAGCAAAAAGATTTGCTAAATAATAATTTTTTACTAAAAATCAGTACAAAAATAGTAGAGTGCAATTGAAAACCGTTTTTATATGAAAAGTGACAATTTACAAATATTTAAAACAAAAAATTGTTAGAAATCAAATTTAAATTTTAACAAATATTTTTAATTACTTTAAATTTTGTGATACTTTTTTCTGTGTATATTTCAATACATGATATCATACATTACATTCGCATGTAAGATTTCATATATGTTTCCATACAAGCTACATATTTTAATATATGCTCATAAATGGAAACAAATAAGATCATGCATTTTTCTACGGGTTTAAATTCCCAAATATCGGGTCCGAAGATATATGGGATTATATAAAATCATGATTGGTCTTATATTGTACTACCCGAGGAAAAAACTTTAGATATTATCATATGTGAGCTCATATAATAAAATATTTTCATATATATTTACATATGTTGGTATGCATAACCAGATATACCCAGAAAAAAAAGTAGCGAAAAAGAAGAGAAAACGAAGCGGTGATTTTGATTCAGGTGTTGTGGAAATTTGGATCGGAACCAATGACTCTTACATAGAGGTGTCATAGGGTGGAAGTTTTTTTTATGATTGGGAGATCCTTTGATGTTCCCAAATAAATTTTGGATTTGTAATTCAGTTTTTAACAGGGCATCAGTAATGGGGTCTTAGCCTAATTTTCATAATCTTCCGTTAGCTTCTAGTTGGGAATTTTCTGGTTGTTGTTTCCCATAAAAGGTTTAATCATAGCAGGACATTCATTCATCGGACCTTACTTATAATATTACTTTATTCGAAGTTCTTGCAATTTTACTTTTTATAATAACTAGGGTTTTAAGAACTTAAAATCTGGTATATTGTAAGTTAAAGATTAAAATAAATCACCTAAACCATAGTTATAAGTGCCAAACTAATGTAGTCATATCTATGATTAATGTTTAACATTGGTTGTTTTAAAATAAGTTACCCCTCAAAGATTTAATAATTACCTTAGAAGAGGAAAATCAGAGCTAAACGATACTTTAGTTAGCATCAATGAAAAAATAATTCCTTAAGAATCACTTACATTTATTTTTGCTGGGTAATTATATATTTCATTAAGTTTTTAAAAATTACCTTGTATTGTGCAATAATTAGAAATGAATTATATGATTAGATTTGGTATATATTACATATATCATATAAAATTATCTATAATATTATATATAATTATAAAGGTTGGTTAAATTTTAAGGGCCGATGTTGAATGTGAACCACACCTAAACGTCAAGATTTTTCCTGCATTTCATTTGACATTTTTCAATTTTAGACTAACTCAATTTGATCCATGGAAAGATACACAATCTAGCAACGCGTTAAAGTTATTCAGGCTTATTATGAAAATGGGCGTTCAAATCAAAATTCATTTCGTGCACTTCGTGATTTTTTTTTTTGGTCTGCATAATCGACCAAATGTGTCCACAATCGAGAGAATTGTGGACAAATTTCAGCAAACCGGGTCTGTGAAAACACCTGTGCATGCTCTCCCAGTTCGTTCTGCGGAAAACATTGCTGTTGTTCGCGATAGTATGTCATGAGGTCGGCCAAGCATTTACGGTGAACGGTGTTCGCAATCGCGAGATGATAACGAACTTATTGTGGCCAGGAATTGGGGATATGACCCTGGACGATATGTGGTTTCAACAGGACGGCGCCACTTGCCACACAGCTAACGAAACTATGGCTCTTTTGCGCGACAAATTCAATAGCCGTGTTATCTCACGTGGTGGCGATGTCAATTGGCCGCCAAGATCATGTGATTTGACACCGTCGGACTTCTTTCTTTGGGGTTATTTGAAAGAAAAGGTGTACGTCGATAAGCCAGCAACAATTCAAGAGATAAAGGATGAGATAATTCGGCACATTAACGGCGGAGAACCTCAATTCTGCCTCAGCGTCATCGAAAATTTGGACCATCGGATGGAGGTGTGCCGCCGAGGTCGCGGCAGCTATTGGGCCGATACTTTGTTCCATACATAATTGAACTATACCATATTATCATAATAAAAAGAAATGACAATAATTTCCTAAATAATTTGTGCTTTATTCAAAATCAACATCAGCCCTTAAAATTTAACCACCCTTTATATGCCTTACATGCGACTATATTTACTAATATATGACGTATACAGAACCATATATACTTAAATATGGCTTATACAGAACCATATATAATTATATATGCTATATAATATTTAAGATACAATAATATATGGTCCATTATCAACAATAGTTTTTGAGATGGTATGAGATATAATTGCATATTATTCAATATATGGTTCCATATTAGAAATATTTTTTGATTTGGTATAAGATATAATTATATATGGTACAATATTTGCAAACAAATTAGAGATATTTTTATATTTAGTTGAATATCAAGATTTCTGATATAAGATATAAATATATGTTGTTCCACGTCAATGGCTTCGAAACCCAGCCAGGGAGATATTTTTTTCAGTTTTTTTATATATTAATATTTTTTTTTTGTTTTAAATATAATTATTTGTCTATATTTTTTCAGTCCATAAGATATTATTATATATAATTATATATAACATTACATATAATTATATAAAATCAGATAAGTACAGAACCAATTTAGTCTTCTTAATTCCGCCATGATATGTAGAAATTTTTCTCAAATTACTTAATATATAATTATATATAATTTCCGAAGATATAATTATATATAACACAATTATACGAAATATTTAGTCAAACACACACTGCTGATAGTTTAACTCACTACATACAACTCTGGCAGGCTGAGTTCAAATCCTGGCGAAGGTATTGTCTGTAAGAATTTATATATTTTTAATTTAAAAGTTTTTATATGTTTTTTAAAAATCTAGATTCAGAATATGTATTTTATTCTTGAAACTAATCTGATACAATTCAATCTGCCATTTTTCGGATAAATTTGGATCTTACTTAATCTCTAAATATATTGCTGGTTCTAATTTGATCTGCAATTTTTCGTATCAATTGAGATCCTTCTTAAAATCGAATCTAATTTAATTTTCCATTTTGCAGATTAATATAGATCCTCCTAAATCCCCAAATATATTGCTGTATCTAATTTGATCTATCATTTTGCGGATCAATTGTTATCTAACTTTTTATAAGATCTGCACAGTTAAGGTTTTCACTTTAATGGTTAGAATATCTAAGAAATCATATATAAATGGAAATAAATTAATATGGATTTTAAAGCTCACAGTTTATATTATAAAACCATAATAATAATTATTTCCCCGAATTCATAATTAATAAAAAAAATTTAATGAACAAAAACTTGTTTTCGTTTAGAGTAAAATTTGCTGATTGTTAAAAAAAGAAGATAATTTTTAAATTAAAATCTAGCACAATTTAAGGGTCGTATGTTCAATGCATTTTCAATGTTTTGCTGTATTATTTTTCAAAATAACTGTTAGTAATATATATGTTGAAAATATTCAAGAAACTGATTTCAAAAATAATAATACACTTAAAAAAGTTTGTAAGTTAAAATAACTGAAAATATCATTTAAAAGAAATGATATTTCATTTAAAAACCGGTCTACTTAATTTTCATTTAAATTAAATGCCATTTGTTATTTATTTTTAAATGTTGATTAATCAACATATATACCAATATAATCAGTTAAAATAAATGTAAAAATTTTACCTACCAATCCTTAAAAAATAAATGTTTTTTCATTTATTTGAAATTACTTCCGTTTTTGTAATTTTTATTTTTTTTTTTTAATATACTCGTACAATACAAAATGTATGTATGCATATGAAGCTATAAACACTCTGTGTGTATGTATTTGTGTATGAATGTGTGTTTATGAAGTTCTTGTAATTTGTATTGAAAAATTTTGTATATATACAACCAATTTAAATAAAAAAACAAATTGAAATTTTGTAAACATTTTTTTTTGAAACAGACAGCAAACAATATTTAAATTTGTAATAACTGTTACGTACACAAATAAACCACAAGTTTCCGTTTTGTAGGTAAATTTTTATTAAATTCCAAACAAATGAAAAAAATAAATGAAACTGAAAAAAATTGGTAAATGATAGTAAATTATTTCGAATAAATGTATAAAAAAGTTAATATAGATATTTCTTTGAAAAAGTAATGTATCTTCCTTTATTTTTAAATGGAACGGAAAACTTTTTTATTAAACTACAAACAGTTAACTACATAATATTTTGAGTGTATTAATAATAATATTCAATGCAGCGCTAATGAAACCAGTCATTGTGTTATTGAGAAAAATACGTTTATTTTGCCTTTTGCTATCTTTTTTTTGTTATTTTTTTATAAATATAAAATTTGATATTTTTAAAAACAAATTTTGTTAATAATACTACACAAGAGACTTGCAAAATATTGTTATAGTAAGTGTTAATTTTCAATGCATTATAAAAATTTAAATTGTTTGTATTTTTACACAATCTTTGATCGTTTTGTCTTTTAGTTTGCCCAGGGGCATATGTTGTATGGTATGGTTTTATTTAATTAATTACTTAAGTTTTGTTAGGAAAATGTAGCATATTTTAAGGCTACATAATGTTCAAGATTTGGAAAAAATAGTTTTTTTAGTGTTAAATCTTATTATTTTTCAAACTATTTTATTATATCACAATTTCTTTTTACAATTTTGTATTTCTACAAAATTTCTTTTATTTTCTCTTAAGTGCACAATAATAATAATAGAATTATTTGTTACAAAAAAGAAAAAAAAAAACAAAAGATTCAAAGAAAAGTATACTTCTATAATAATAATACCAATAAAACAGGAAGTTTACAGGAAGTATTCCAGTTTTTTATTCTTTTCCTGGTTATTATTTCTCAAACCTAAAAATGCACTTTTACTTCATCTTCTAAATAGCATACAAGTACTTCAATAGTTTCACTTTTCTTTAAAGAAAAAAAAAATATATAAAAAAATTATATTACAATACAATTTTGTATTGTTCTTAACAAAGAATGGTTGCCTGTAAAAAAAATTACGACATTGTTGTAAGCATTTGTAGAAAAAGCTTTTGTTAAGAATTAAATGCGCAAAAACAATGAACGCTTAATATGACGATATGCTAAAAATAAGAGTTTTTAGAATTTGGTGTAATATAATTTGCTGTAATATTTAAATTTTTTCAAAACAAAGGCAACATGATAATTCTATTTATAATCAATTTTCTATTAAGTATACAAATATAAAAAATTAATATAAAAATACATATATTTTATAGAGTATTAATATAATTATATGTAATTCCATACAAGTGCTTATATATATTTTGAAAAATTCCATTCTGATCTTAAAAACCCCATATCTCAGCTTTAATTGGCATTTTAAAATAATAATTTTTTGGTTATTGAAATTTTTGTATTTAAAAATACAAAAATATATATTTTTGAAATTTCTATATTTGCATATATTTAGTTTGAATATTACAATATTGAAATATATTTGAAAGGCAACAAATAAAATGTAATATGTTAATATCATATTAGATTTTTGAACTTAAGGTAGAACAATATTCAAACTAAAATTATTTATTTTTAAGGTTTCCCTCATTCGAAAATTTAAATAAGAACTAATTTGATTTAATTATGTATGTTCTCATTTTTCGGGTCAAATTCTCTCTCGTTATATATTGGGTTATATCTAATTTAATATAGCTTTATATTACTCCATATACATTTTTTTACTTTGGTGAGTTTTCATATAAGTTTTATGTAAAATTATTATCAATATATTTTATTGTTGAACTTTTACGAGTTTTGTGAATGTGTAATACTCTTCACATAAACCATGTGGCGTATGAGTATTGTATAACTTCAATAGCTCATACGCACTGTGGTACTAATAGGATTTTTTAAATAAAATTGTTGTTAGAAATCAATAACTTATATTGCAGTTTTTTTTTAAATACACAATTAAGAAACAGAGAATATAAGAACATTATAAAAAATTGTTTGTAAAGAGTATTTCGAATTGTAATAAAAAAAATTCCACGAAGAGACATTAATTTTTAAATAAAAATAATGAAGAATTGACAAGTTTTTTGGTGAAAAATTCACAATAATATGTTTTTTTTTTACATCAAAAACAACTATACCGAGAAAAATTTCTTAAATAAAAATAATTTTTATAAGAAAAACATTTCCTATGGATAATAAAAATTTTCAATTAAAATATAACAAAAAGTAAAGTTTTAGCATTAATGCATCTAAGAATTTTACTTATGTAAAAGTTAAAAATATATATACCCTCTTTTCAATTTTAAATTATTTGAAAATAATTTTGCAAAAAAAAAAGTTTATTTTTATTAATCTCTCACTAAAATATTATTTTATTTGAACACAAAAAGGGAAAAGTTTAAAAAAATCCTAAAAATTATGAAGTAAATTTTATTCGATAAGTTTTCAACAATATAACAACATTTTGAAATCAATTAAAATTTAAAATTACAACATCAACTACCAAAAATATTGCATTAAGATCTACTTGTAGTTTACCAAGCGGCTCAATGAGACATCCTGAACCTTTTATTCAACCCACATGATGTAAATAAAGGGTGATTTTAGAGGTGTAAAAACTTTTATTTAAAAAAAATAAAACACATAAAGACTTTCGAATGATTTATTTTAAAATTTTATTTGATAGCATATCATTTGGCATTTACTATTAAAAAAGAAATTTGGACACATGTGTAGCGCAACGACATTTTTTAAAGCTCATTCGGAAGAACAAATTTTAAATTTGGTTAAAAGTGAGAGCGAAAAATTATTTTTTTCCATCATGATTTAGTAACCTTTTCCCAATGTTTTTTCAGATAATCTTGAACAAAAAATAAATTGTTCAAGATCAAATTGGTCCATAAAAAAGAATAAGCTTTAATAATGAGACGTAAGCATTTAAATAATTAATTGTCAATTTTAAAAAAAGTTATTTTTAATTTCTTTAGTTTGTGATTTATTTTAAATAAAAGTTCTCAATCTCTAAAAAAATACCATTTACAAAAATATTTTCATGAAATTTCCTATTTCCCACATAAATGTCATAACTAATTTGGATTTAAATGGTATTTATAGATCTAAAACCATAGGGACAATAAATCATGATTCCAAGTTTAAAGAAAAGCGATCTATATTTGGACTAAGTCCCCATATAGACCCACCGCATCTTTAAGAACCGATATATTTAAATTGGTAATTGTTTGTAAAAAGAACATAATGTAGTTTACGGTTTGCAGTTTAATAAAAAAGTTTTCAGTTCAGTTAAAAATAAAGGAAGGTATATTAATTTTTTAAAAAATATTTATTTTACCTTTTTTATACAATTGATTAAAATAATTTACTGTTATTTACGGATTTTTTCCAGTTTAATTTATTTTTTTTTTATTAGTTTCAAACTTAATAAAAATTTACCCATAAAACGGAAATTTTTGTTTTAGTTTTTACAAAGTAAAATTTTGTTTACTGTCGCAAAATAAAATATTTAAAAAATTACAATTTTGTTTTTTATTTAAATTATATCAATTCGAATTGCGAGTACTTCATAAAAACACACACATACATACATACATATGACCATTCACACAAAATGTATCTATAGACTGTGCGTGTATTATCATTTGTTTTTACTGATGGGTCAGTTGTTTAAACAACATTAAAAAATAAGTAGCAAAAAAGCATTTGAATTAAATGAAAAGTAAGTGGAGCTCGTTTTAAATAAAACATATTTTCTTTTAAATGGTATTTTCTCTTATTTTAACTTAAAAACTATTTTAAGTATTAACATTACAACTCCAAATCCACTTGACTGATCCTTTTGATTGTTCTCACAGTATTTCTATACATAAATCAACATGTAAATAGAGAGAGTTTTTTTTAACATTTTTTCCCATTTTATAATAACAAATTCACCGAAATTTTTAGGGAAAATCGCGTTCTTCACTTTCAAATTCTGCCAAAAATAAAAAAAAATCTATTAAAATCCCTCTGACTACCTAAGGAAACATATGACCTGTCAAACTTATTTTAATATTTTTGTTTCAGATGATCCGGTAACGAGTTATGGAGTTCACCACATAACAGGTCAATCGAAAAGTCCCCGGCCTACCATTCTAAAACATTTTTTTGGCAAAATTAGTTTTTTTTTATTCAACATATTTCCCTTCGAGGGTGATACACTGATTATAGCGGACCTCCAACTTTTTGATCCCATTTTTGTCCCATTTTGATAAAAATAGGCCTCAGTTTCGGCAGTTTCGTCGCTGGGGGCTAGATCTGGAGAATACGGTGGATGCGGAAGCAATTCGAAGCCCAATTTATGGATTTTCGCCTTTGTATTCACTGACTTGTTTATGGTCAATAGTGAGCTCGCGCGGTACCCACTTTGCACAGAGCTTTCTCATACCCAAATATTCGTGATATCTTTAGAGTACCTGCTATTTCATTCAATTTCAATTTACGGTAATTCGAAATCATTTTGTGAATTTTTTTGATGTTTTCGTCCGTAACAACCTCTTTTGGGCGTCTACTGCTTTCACCGTCTTCGGTTCTCATTTCACCACGTCTAAACTTAGCATACCAATCCTTGATAGTTGATTTTCGTGGAGCAATGTCCGGAAACTAGTCATCAAGCCAAGTTTTTGCTTTAACTGTATTTTTTCACTTCAAGAAGCAATATTTTCCCTTTTTATCCATTTTTGTCACAATAACAAAAGTTGCTTTACTCAAAATGCTATAATTCACAAACTAATGATCCGACAGCTGAAAAATTTATACAGGTTTTGAAGGTTAGGGCTAACTAAAAATCATGTCGATTTAAGTCTAGTAGCGCCATCTAAGTTGTCAGGCCGGGGACTTTTTCGAGACGCCTGCGGAAATTCTCTGTCACTGACATACTTATTGATATTTTTAATTGAAAATCTTTCCAAATATACTTCAGATGTTATACCAATACGTGTGTATGAAAGAAATAAACCAATATAATACATATCTCAAAAAAATCATGAAAGTATGATTTTTCTGCCTTAAAACCTAACCGCCCTTAAAATACTCACTTTTTACAAAATAATTAGAAAATAATTAAACCATTCGTGTCTCGTCCATTGTGCCGTTCACTTGTTAATATACTTACAAATAAAGCTGCACATACGTTGTTTTAATTTTGTTTTCCAAAAAAAAAAAATTTATAGCAACATTTTTACAGCCCGTATTTAATCTTTATTTAGAGACTTTAAAATTATTATATAAAAAAATACTCTCTATAAATATGCTGTATAAAATTCCAATATTTATAAACTTTACAATCTCATAAAAACAAAATAACATTAATTTTTATTTCAGTAATCTAAGCTTGACCGTTTTTGACTGTAAATCCTTTAAAATAAATTATACATTTAGTTACTTTCACTAAAAGCAAACAAAATATACTACAAAAACTTTAAATATAATGAATTTATATGCAACGTTGTACATAACAACAGCTTTAGATTATTTTATGTGCAGTATGAATAGTTCAATATAGTGAATGTATTCCAGGCTAAACGTTCGGATTTATATAATATTTGGATATGTGATAGAGAATAATGCCGGCTTCAAGCGCTTCTATCCAGATATAAGTACAGCTGAAATAATTTTTTTTTTTATATCTTCGATAATCTGATCTTTAATACAGGTCGTTGGAGTGCTATTTCCGTCGCGAAATTCGCAAGTGCAAAAAGTGAGGTATGTCCTTATGACCATATTGCCAGCGATTTTCTAACTAAATATAGCGATGTTTTTAAATTGACAAAATTTTCTTCTAATTCTGTAACTTTGGCGGGATTTTTACAAAAGCAACTTATTTCAATTTATTATTTCATACATTTACCGTTTTTTGTGCTATTCTCCAACCAATTTGGGGTATTATTTATAATACATGAATTCGGAAGTCACTGAAGTACATTTCTTCAAACTTGCACACTTTTTACAATGATAATATAATTAAAGCAATAAAAAGTTCAAACTCAAGGGTGTCCCAAAATTCATGACTGGTGATTATTATCACAACATGGCAACAGAGTTGGATGAAATTAGTATGGACAATATGTGACTTCAATAAGACGGTGACACATGACATATAGCCAGTACAGCATGTCAATTCCTAGATGAGAGTGCGTTTTTGCCAGCAAAGCCGTGAAGGCAAAAAAAATTTAATAAATATTATTAATACTAGTACAACCAGATTAGTATAAGAAATTATTAAGTGCTACTAAATTTTAGTAAATAACTGTAAACACAATGAATTGTAAAATCTAGCAAAATTTTTATTTATAAAAAATAATGCTAAAATGCACATATTAATTAATTATTTTAAGATACACTTGTTACAAATTAAAGCTGCTAATTTCTTTTAAAATTTCTTTACGAATATACAAAATTTATTTTTTTATCGAGCAACATTTTTTTATTTTATTATTTTTTTTCTTAAAAATATTTTAGACAAAATTAAAAAAAAAAATTCAATCGCTTAAAAAATAGTAAAAACATAAACGAATTTATAATTTTGTTATAATTTGCCAATTTTCGTTTTAAAAAATAATTTTAGTTTAGTTTCAAGTGCTGATTTTTAGAACTAAAAAAGTTTTAAGTGATATTTTAAGTGCATGTCCTATTTTTGGACATGAGTCGGTTGTGAAAAGTATTTTCCCTTCCGATTCTTTTTTCCAACCAATGTTGTATTAAGGCAATTAAAGTTTGTAAGTATAAATTTTAATTATTAGAAATAAAATTTCCTTCAATATCCAATTTTTTAAAATTAGTAAATTTTTTGCTAATTTTAGCAAATCGGTTTCAAAAATTTGTAAATATTCTGTAATCTGTAAATAGCAAAAAAATTTACTAAACAATATTTTTTTAAAGTAAAAATCAGTACAAAAATAGGAAAGTGATATTGAAAACTGTTAAAAATTTTTCTAACAACTTTTTTTTTTAGAGTGTAGGGGCTTTTTCTAACAAAAATTGTTAGAATCTAAAGCCATTTTAGGATTTTTTTAGATAGTCCTTAGAGTCTCAGAATTTTTTTTTAGAACAAGTTCTTAGAATCTATGTATTTTTCATGATAAAAAGTCCTGAGGTTCTAAGAATTTTTTTATAATATAAGTTTTTTTTTTTTAAATAAATGAATTTCTATCTAAGAAACAGTTTTCAGGATCTGCGAATTTTATTTTAATAAAAAGTCCATAAAAATGTTTCTATCAGAAAAATTTCTAAAAATCAAGTATTTTGAATAAGAAACCTCTTTGTATAAAACAACTTTTTAGTTATAAATACTTTATCTTAAAAAAAAATTTTTATTAATATTCTGAGTAATTTTTCCACCAAAAAGTCGTTATTTTAAAAAATTGTTATTATTGCTCAGCAAAACCACACATTAACAGATAATGTGTAAAGTAATGTGTAATGCTCATGCATTGCTTTTCACCTTACTTCACTGATGAATTTTACAGGCGATGAGTCTCAAAGTAATGTATAGACCCATTACTTAGGGGGTTACTTATATGGTTACGAGAATGGAAGGATTGATGTGTCTATAAATAGATTTTCAAAAAAGATAAATTTTTATTAAGAAAAATATTACAAATATTTTAAACGTTATTAAAAATAATGTGTCTCAGTCAAGAACTCTATCCCTTGAGCTATCAACGCATATAACTTTTGATTGATTGCTTTAAGCCTTAATGAATTGTTGCGCTTAGTTTTATCGTTAGTGTTGGCGAAACATACACTCAGAAAAATAAGTTTGTAGAAAAATTTGTAAACGGTTTTCAATCCTACTTTACTATGTTTGTACTGATTTTTAGTAACAAAATTATTAATTAGCAAATCTTTTTGCAATTTACATTTTGCAAATTACAAAATTTTTTCAGAATATCTACAAATTTTTGTTGGTTTTTTCAAAAATCATTTTACAAATTTTCGAAAACCGATTTGCTAAAATCAAAAAAATTACTAATTTTAAAAAAGTTCAATTTCAACTTTTTTAAAATATGTAAGTTGGAAATGTTTTTTATAATAAAAACTTACACCTACGACTTAAATTGCATTAATATGTTACATAGATTAAATAAAGGAATCGGAAGTAAAGATACCGGCTCATGTCTAAAAATCGAACATCAACTTAAAGTAGAAATAAAAAGTTTTTTAAGTTCTAAAAATAATTCAAACTTTAGCTTAAAAGTAAAAAAAAAAATTGACTAAAATATTTTTCAAAACAGAAATTACCAAATTTGAAGCAAAATAATCAATTCGTGTATGTTTTCGCAATTTTTAAACCTTTGATTTTTTTTTTTAATTTTGTCTAGTGATTTTTCTGCTTATTTTGGAAAGCAGATTTTAAATTTCACTTTACAAAAATTTTACCAAAAATTAGTAGCGGCTGCTAATTGTTTCTACTAATTTCATTTTACGGACGTGTACGTAGACATGTGTTACTAAGATTAGCAAAAAATACTGCTGGGCTTAAATTAGCTAAATTTCCCGTAATAACAGCAAAATTTTCTGTTGCCATTACAGACTTTTTTTGGTGAGTGTACATACATTACCCTTTTGCTTACAAAAAAAAAAAAAAAACAAGCAATGTATCTAAAGATAGATTTTCAAAAATATTTTAATTATTACTTTTCATTTATAGATCATATATTATGTAATCAATAATCAGTAACTATCGCATGAGTTTATCGCACCCATTATCGAAATTTTGCTTGTTATTGAAAGGAATTAAAAAATATAAAATCTTTATATGAAATCTAGTTAACATAGACTTGAATTGTAATGCTTTATATAGAAGGCATTTTCAAAAATAAAAAAACCCAGGTGAAAATGATCATATATTATCATTTTTACATGGGTGACTACACTGATACATTTTTTTTATGAAAACAAGATAGTAGTGTTACCTTGAATGTCATGTTTTTTTTATTTATAACTACTCATTGATTGTTGTCCGCGTTTTATATTTCCATAATTATTATATTTTACATAGTCAGAATTTTTTTTACCACAGTATGGTTACAGAAAATTATATTGTAAAATAAAAAAAGGCAGCCATTGAATAATAAAATATTTACTATAATAAATATCGTAGCGACCACATTGATTGTTAGAAGCTATTTATAAACTTGATAGTAACAACCATACCTGAATGCAACAAGTATACTATATTAGCTGTGATCATGTTCCCAACCATGATTTTATTCTCTGCGTGTTTTGTGTACTTTATGATTCAATAAAAAATTGCAATATGAAGAAAAATTTATACTTTTTATTTAATTCAAATTTTACTTTAGAATTTATGGAAATCGCTTTGCAAAGGTAGCACATTCACATTTTGTTCCTGTGGATAAAAAGGGCCACAAAAGGTGAAAAAATACCCTATTTTTAACCCTATTTTGACAACTTTTGTTCCAAAGTGGCCCAAAAAGCAAGACAGGGTAATTCTAAAATTTTTTTTTCTGCAACATATCAAAGTTTCACAAAAATCGAAGTGTATAACTTGGCATTGCTTCCTTTTAATTACATATATAGTATGAACCTAAATATGTATAAAGTTTAGTAGCCTAACAGGCTTTAAATGAATAGGAATGTAAATATGTTAGAACATTTTCAAAATTCACTCATACATTGATAATTATATTAGGATGCAGCTTTTCTAACCATTGATGGTGCTACCATTTGTTGGTCAAATCTAATATTATGAATTTAAGGAAAAACAAAACATGCCCAAATAAAAGTCTCCCTAATTTGTATTGTTGATATATGCCTGGGTATGTGCAAGTTTGCAAAAAAAAAATATTTTAAAACAATAACTAACATATAGCTGAAAGGCTTTAGGGTTAGTATTAAGCTACTAATACATTTACAAAACACACACTGACATACATCTCCAAACAATCATGAATATGTTACGAGTGTAGGTTTGAGTGTGTGTAGTTGTTGTAGTTTCTATTTTGTTTCTTTTTTTTTTTTATATAAACATTAAAATGTTTGCTAATATTGTGTTACAAAAATGGAATACTATGCAAAATTTAATACAGAAAATACAAGAGGTTTTGCAAGCTTTTCAGTGAACAGAATATTCATTCAAAGTGGGAAGATCTGAACAAAATATTGCATTTTATTGTGTCAGTTGCTTACGATATAAAATAAATTGTACAATTTTATTTGCATTTGTATATATGGTTAGTATAAAAACACGCAATACAACAGAAAACAACAACAACAACAACAACAGCAACAAAATGAGTTACCAACAAAGAAATATAAAAAATATGTTGCATGTGTGTATAAAATAGAAAAAAAGAAATATAAGTATTATATTTTTAAATATTATCCATGTGTTGTTTGCAGCGAATATGCAATGCAGTTTGGCTTTGAATGCATGTTTGTAGATAGACAACAATATTTGTAAAAAAAAAAATAGTACAAATCTAATACTTGATAGAGACTGGCACCAAAAACCATTATATTGTATGTAACATATATTTAAATACATACATAGGTACATACGAACACATACATACACACATACATGTTACAATGTTCATATGTGTAGAGCTTAAAGCATTTGAATGGGAAAATGGAAGGAACATAAGACAATATTTTTAAAAAATTAATCACCCTTATTCTAGTTGTCGTTATCAATGTCGTCGTCGTTTTTGAGTCAACATCACATTGCTTCGACGTCGACATCACTTCGACACCAAATTGGTATTCTAAAACAGTGTTGTAACGACGTCGACAGTTTATCGATTTAAACAAAAACACATCTCTAAAAATTGTGTCGGCAGATTTATTTTGTTTATTATTTTTGCGAAAAAATGTTTTTTATGTGTAATTTAATTCTGAAGAAAATCTAGTATTGGAAAGAAGACTTCTCATACAGAAATCCAATATCTTTAATCTGCCGGATAACAAGTGAGTACCAAAATCAAAGTCTGTTACTTTAAAGTATGTTAATCTTCTAATTTTTTTAAAAGGTTTGAAAGTTACTTTCGGCTGAATAAAACAGCCTTCAAAGATGTGCTGGAAACAATAGCACCTAATTTGAAAACCGGAATCAAGTCCACATTTATTTGCAAAACAATAAAGATTTTTAGCTCAGTGTTGGAAATGACTTTAACTTAGGGTTCAGCTGTTTCTGAAACTGTAGAAGATTTGCCACAGCTTCCTCCAGCGGGCTCAATATAAATTGCTTGAATCTTCCGCCACCTGCAGCATTACACTCGGCTTTGTTGGCTACCATTTTCTTTTTAACTTTAAATTTTAAGTCTCGCCAAACCTATAAATAAATTTTGTTATATTTTTATAATGCACTTTATATGATCATGCTTTCTTTACCTTCTGCCATCCATCACATTACATCACATTATTCTCGGTGGGCCAAGTGCATTTAATAAATTTGATATTTCTTCCCATTTTTCCGTTTTTTTTGTTTTTTTCAGTCATTACTTTTCCTCAAGTCGTTACTAATAATTGTGTCGACAAAATCAGAGTCGTTTCAAGACAATATCGTCGTCGCATTTTCTTACAGAATACCAAATACTTGTCGACATTTATCAATTATTTTCGATAACGACAACGGGAATACCAATTTCAAAAAAAAAAAAATCCCAAGACGACATTGTCTTGTGTCGATGACGACAACTAGAATAAGGGTGATTATCTTTATTTAAAGAAGTTAAAAAAAAATCCCAAAGCAAAAAGTTCAAAAGAAAAAATTTTATAAAATTTAAAATAATAATGTTATTGCATATTTCAAAATTTGATTTGTTTATTATTATTTCTATAATGTTGGTTATTAAGTTTTAAGAAAGAAAATTTAAATTAAAAAGAACTACAAATCTCGCGGTAACCAAGTAACCAATACTTCGATTAATTGCCTCGATTAAGGTTAATGTCGATATCAATAATAAGACCCAAATAACTATTCGACCTGAATAATCGGTTAAAATTAGTCGATTAATCTGCTAAATTTTTCATATGGATATATTCCCTTATTTCCAAATTTTTAAATTTTGGGTGAGAGTGCAAAAAAAAGCAATGAAAAAAAAATAACCAATATACAATCAAATTATTTTAAAATCAATTGAAAGTGATTCCTAAGTCTTAGATAACTTTTTGAACCTACTGAAAGCAAGTGCTGTATACGTTTAAGGAGATACAAATTTTTTTTTTCAATTCCTTAAAAAATTCTAATTGATATAAATTATATTTTCATGTCTTTCAAGACAAGATTGCATTTGTTTTCTATATCATATAACAGACAATTGATAATTTAACTCTAAGTGCAATTCAGATTCCTCTTACATCTTACAAGAAAATATTTTTAAAATCGGTTCAAATCAAAGCGAAACAAACTCCAATAAATAGGAACGCATGTACCAAAACTTAAATGTAAAATGTAACTAACTGGAACTAGCTCTAGATGTGGTTCTATGAATACCTGTTAATATAATTGGTTACTTTTATAATAATGTCAAACAAAAATTGTCGTTATTAAAAGCGCCAGAAAACAGAACTGAACAGGCTAAACTTAAACAAAAAACCTTTTAAATTGTATATTTTGTTACTTAGCAATCAATCAAATACGTGACTAGGTAATTTTATAAAAAGCACTATGACGTTACATATGTTATAAAAATTGCCTCAAAAACAGTTTCATTAAAAATTACATAAAAAGAATTATAAAAACTAAAAAATTTTAATTTTTCAAAAATTTTTGAAAAAGTTGAGGAACTTGAGTAGAATCCAAAAAAGAACTGACAAGAATATGCGTCTTCAAAAGTATTATAAACTAGAAAATCTTTGAAGTCTACCGATGTTTATTATTGTATTTTTTTGTGTGCACAAATTATACTCGCAAATTTTTAAATTACAAACGTTTTTTGTAGTAAAAAACATCTTTAGCTCTAAAGCATAAACCTGATAGTTAATATGCCAGTGAACAGTGATAGTTCTGTCAAACTTTGCAAATTTCGCAAAAACTATAAAACATTTTTAAGAATTTCTTTTTGAACAATGTTTGAATGCAGCTCTTTTTCATTCATAATAATTTGCAATTTCACGACGGTGACGAATAAATAAAATAATTAGCCAGTTTTATCGACAAAATATAGCACTTTTGTAAAAAAAACACTGTTTACAATGCGCTTGTATGATTTAGACTTAAGGGTTTACTGCCACTGAACATGTGTGACAATACTTACTTTTTAATGGGTCCTCTGATGCCTTCCAAAATCCCATGATTCTAAGGCCTGATTCTTTAAAAAGTCTCAAATTGCTTTGAACTACCTTCAACAGACACTTTATGAATCAATGCATTAGACTTAACTTGATATTTCACAAAAAGCAGCACTTAGGTTTCTTATTACTGAAAGATATATATTTATTTTAGCACAGAAGAAGATCAACTTGCCATATAAAAAAATTCCACCTTCATAGGAAATGACCCTCAGTTTCGTCATTAATGAAGTAGATAATGATATTGAAATTATACCAAAAATTGCAGGGATATTGTGAAATCATGATATAGAAGAATCTTGACTTTGAGTTCTCTTGACTCTCAAAACAGACCTGACGTATGGTATATAATCAGGTCCAAATTAATCTGGATATTATTTTATTTATATATACCAGATTTAGTTAGAAATTATGAATATCTTAATTTTTATATACATTTTTACTTCGTTGGCTTTGAAAATAGCCCAAATGGCTACGATCTCGTGCTAGATCTAATATAAGATATAGCACCAGATATAATTCTATATGCCGAGATTTCCGCATGGCTGGCCACAAAAATCAATAAATTTTCCAGATCTCTTTAGATATGAACAGATGATCTGGAACTAGATCTGATAAGATCTGTCCATGCTCTAACTAATCATATCAGATGAGATCTGGCATCCAACCTAATTAGATTCAATCATATCAAATGAGATTAAGGCACATCGGATCAGATCTAATCTAATTTGGATCCGTTGGTTCAAGTATTCAATGGCAATGATGTGATATTAGATCTGAAAGCAGATATGAATATGTCTGGCAGCAGACATGTTTTTATATGACTAAATCTGCACATATCTGTAATTTTACAGATCTGATCAAATCTGTCCATAATGAGTCGCACAAATATCATATCTAATCATATATGATCATAATGTCAATAATATCTAATTAGATTTAAGCAGATCTGGTCATATTTATTATTTTTTAAAGGGGAACTCAAACATTGGATCCGACCCAAACAAATTAATAGCATTTTTCATCTTCCCCTTGCCGAATTACGCAAGACCCGATGTCAAATTCGAGCCATCAAAACAAACGCGAAATTAAGATTGTCTCCTTTTGTTAATAAATTATGGATTACGGCAGGAAGCGCTTTAAGACCAACGCCTTCTTTGAGATCTTTGCGAACATTTAAAACTCCGTGAGAGCGCATAAAAAGCCGACATTTGGGGTTAAGTGTATGTCCCATCTTTGGACAGGAGACGGTTGTGAAGGGTATCTTCACTGCAGATTCGTCTTTTTCTACCTTACCTAATTTCAATAAAATTAGATTTGAATTAATTTAAATTAAATACATTAAAATTAAGTCATGTCAAGTTAAAAAATTTTAAAAATTAAGAAATTTCTAACTTCTAAAGTGAGTAAGATAAAATCCTAAATTTATGAAATTTTATCACAAAATTAATTTTCCATCGGCTTTGTCTTTTATACATATTTGTCTTCTTCGGAAATTGCCGTTTAAAAAAGTTTTCGTAATTTAATTTGTATGCCAAACCTATAGCTTTACTGTAGCCTATTACATCATACGACACATTTTTACGTCAATGAGGTAATTAAATAAAACCTGAAAGACGCTTTGGTGCAAAACTTAGTGTGTTGGTCGCACGTTCGATTCCTAGCGACATAAATTTAGAAAAAAAAATATATGTATGAGTTTTCTGTTACTCATACATATCGCACTTCCTGAAATTTATCCGAAAACTGGCGTCTTAGAAAACTTCTGAAACTTTATCGATTATAAGATGCATCTCTTTTATATTCTGTAACTGACAAAACCTTATTATTTGTAGGGCTACATAATGAGTATAAAATATTAATAACATTTAGAATATTAAGAACATTTGAAATTTAGATAACGGCTTGATCAAGCAAAATGCCTCAAATGTAGCCTTTGGTCCTGAAACTGTATGTGACACCTTAAATATCTGAAATATTATAAGTTTGTGTCTTGAGTCTCCACCACTTTCCCAGTGTGGGTTCAAAAATATAGGTTGTATACTGGTATTGTATGTAGGCAAATAATGTTTGGTTGTTGGTGCAAAAACGAAATTGCCATAAAATATATATTCACTGTGTATATAAAAGCCACTTGATTCGCTTTTAATCTACTTTGCAATTATTTAAAAAATATTTTTAGATTCATTTTTTATTTTTTTTTTTTTTGTTTTGTATTTTTATACTTGAGCGACAATTGTTGGAGATTTTTTGTTTTAGGTAAACTTGTTATATTTTTGTATTTTTCAGAGTAATAGAAAAATGGAAAAGAAAAAACAAATCAAGTTAAGCACGTTTTGCAAATACACAGAAATGCATTGTGAATTTAGCCATTAGCTGGGTTTTTTTTTTTTTATTGTATTTAGTTCAGTACAAAGTAGTAGTTTTAGCTGTGATATATTTTATATATGTTTGTGTGCACACGCATTGGCACAACTGGATATATATGTATTAGTGTTTGAATAATTTGATATGTTAAATTGTAAAACAGTATGTGAGAGTGTGTATGGTGGGAATTTTTATATAGGAAACGGAAATGTTTTTAAAAAGTGCTCTTAAAAACACTTATGTTCAATGATGTGGCAGTTAAATTTGACTATTGCAGTTATTTTTATTTTTATAACAATAAAAATGTGGTAATAACAATTTAGATTCTATTTTTTTCTATTTCATTTTCCATTAAAATGAGAATGGAATTTTTATATTTTTAGTAAAAAAAAAACACACACACAAACACACAAAATCACAAAATAGGATATTTTTTATTTAGATTTTTTTATAAATATTTTTATTAAAAATATTTTAAATTGAAGTAAATTGATAGAAAATTATTTAAATTCTTTTTATATATTTTATATATGAGAATTAAAATTTTATGATTCATTCATTTCATATAACATTAGAATGGTTTTAAATTGCAAATACGTAATAAATACTTAATAAAATGACATTTGAAACTTGGCACATAACCCTTATCAATTTATTTTATTTAAAAAAAAAATATCTATTATTTTTATGAATATTTTATAATCATGATTTTTTTTTATTATTTGTGTATGATTGATATTTAATTACAAATCACTCATACGCAATCATTTGAGTTTAATTATTTATTCATTCAAAAAAAAAAAAAAAATATAAATATATAATTTTTGCTTTAAAATGGATTAAATAAAAAATTATTTATGTTTTAAGTTAATTTTTAAAAGTACATTTTGTACAGTTATGATTAGTTAAATAACTCGAATGCACTTAAATTACAAAGAATATTATTAATTAAAAATATCAATGTTAAATTTTATTCAAACTTCAATATTAACAATTTTTTCTTTGAGAACACTATCACGACTTGGAAAATAAATAACTGGCGCAGAAACTCAAATATGGTCGTCATGGCAAATACCAAGCAGGATCAAATCCACGTATAGACGGATTTTTTTAAACCTGTGCCATGGAGCATTTACAATTCATATTAAAATTTAGAAAGGAACTTCTATGGGAACCTTTCGGGAAAAGGTCCTATTCTAGGACACGTCACGTGACCGGTTCATTGTGATAGTGACCCGTAAAGGTACCGGTCACTTTAACATGGGCTTGTCTTAGGAGGGGGTCAATTGCCCAATTGTCACAGGACTGGTCTAAAAGAACATGTCATGACTTTTAAACCTTTCACTTGATAGGTACTTTGGGAACCGCTCCTCTTTTCACCTATCTCGTGATATGTATTTATGAAACCGGTCCAGTTTTCACCTATCACCGGAGAAGTCCCAATTCCCAACTGACCCCTTTTTTCCCACAGGAAGTAAGTCTGAATATGGACAGATTCTAGCATTAATAGAATTCGTCCTTGAGTCAATAGAAACTTAAGTACCAAATTTAACCAAAATGTATTTATATGTAGATTAATAACGAGGTTTACATGGACATACAGATGGACTGTCATCGTAACGAATATCAAAAATCTGTATTTTTACCGCTGCTATATTTAAAGTTATATTACGTTATATTATTTAAGTATTTTTGATTTTTAGTTAAAAAATATTAAATTTTGTTCACAGGTTGAAAAACCCCTGGAGTTGTTTTTTTTTTTAACAGAGACCTTTTGATCTGAGAAATGTTTTCTATAGAAAAAGCCTCAAATCTTTCAGACATTTTTCATAGAAAATGCTACAAACTTTAAGCACTTTTTCATTAGAAAATGTCCGATTTGGAACACATTTTCTTTAGAAAAAAATTCTGACCACTTTTTTGCCAAGGAATCCGAAGCCTTTTTGGTATGAAAAACGTCTTCATAATTTTGTGATTTTTCGACATTAATAAGACCCTTCTATATCTATATATTTAATCTACTTTACTTGGCATTTCCTTGATACTTAAGTAAACTAAGGCCCTCAACCAACTGGCGACCAATAATAAGGTAACACTTATTTGGGTACCAGGTCACAGTGGGCATGAGGGCAATGAAAAAGCTGACGAACAAGAGAGACTAGGTGCGGAACTGCCATTTTTAGGCCCGTGTCCTCATTTTGGTTTCACGAAAAATGACATCACAAATATGATATCGAATCTGATTAAGACGAAATCCATTGAATATTGGAACAAACAGAAACCACTGAAGCATTCAAAGAAATTCTTGTCATAACATGAAAAGAGGAGCAGAGAAGCCCTTCAAATGAACAGACCAAATCTAAGACTCCTATGCGGAGCACTCACAGGACATATCAATGTAATTACATCCTGAATAAAATAGGACATGATCGAGATAGGACATGGAAAATGGAAGATGAGGAGACCATGGAGCATGTAATGGCTAAATGTCCTGCCTTTGCATACCTACGATTTATCACATTTGGCAGACCTGATATCATGGAGGAACAATACAAAAATCTGGAGGTGAAGAATATTGTACTGCTACACAAGGCTGCACTGGAGAACAACTGAGGAAAATACTAGAGGGTGCACAATAGATCTATTTGGTCGCGGTGCTGGAGATACGAACTACTCAACCCAACTACATCGTAAATCGTAAAACTAAAGGTTTTCTTAAGAAAGCTTGCCTTGACTGATGTCATCTGGTAGCATACCTGAAGAAATGGCGAGTGCAGGAGATAAACCGGAGGTGCAATCCCCATTAAGAATTCGAATCTACATGAAGGCGCACAACAAGCCTATTTTTGGGCTAAAATACACTTAAAATACACTTGAATAGTTAAAATGACTGAAAATACAATTTAACCCTAACTTTAGCTGTATTTATATATGTCAGTTTTAAAAATGGATATGGTTTGCACTCAGTGACTAATTTTTTATGTTCCACGTGTAGCTATAAAAAAAAATTCCGTTACCTCTAATTCTTGGGATTTTTTTATTTATTTTTTTTTCGTTAAATGGCACTATATACATTTGTAAATATGTTTACATAATGCGTTTTTTAATATAATTCATTTTATTTTATTAGATTTTTATTAATCACTAAGTAATACAGAATAAAATAGTGGCTCGGTAAAACGGAAAGGCGTTGTTTTGCCAAAGCGTTTTAAGTCCCTTATCGTTGGAATTGTGGCTTCCCATTGCTATCAATGTGTCAAAGTACGCACCGAGCACTTCTTCTGTAATATCCTCTCAAATATATATATAAAATACCAACAGAAATATGATATTAACCTACTCTGTATTTTGGTGTGCCTTTCTCCAAATTTTCAGTTTTTATACTCAGCCTTGCCTTTCCTGTTAGTATTTCTACAAACTATTGATTGTATTGTTTGGTGCATTAGAACAAAAAATGTTTCAATAAAGCTCAAATTATTGGTATTTGGATTAGGACCAACAAAACAACTTTCACGAAATATGTTTTGTTGCCGTATGCGTTGCAACTAGGCGGAATTTTGATCCATTTTGTTCCATCTTTGGCAAGAAATTAGTTTTCATCTTTACTAAGGGGAACTTCTATTTCTACTTAATTTTATATCTCACTACTGGGAACGTCTTCTCCTTCTTCATCATCTATCCCCAAATCAATTTCCGAGTCACGTCCATGTCCTAACTCTACTGTATATTCCAAAATATTAATGTCAGAAGCATCACCATCCATTTCGTGAAATGATATGGACGTACGATCTTTATCGGTTAAAACACCCGCAAATGAATCTGATATTGGTTCCTCATCATCAGATTGCTAACAACGTTTTCAAAATACCCCTTTTGCATTGTAAACTTCATCTTTCTATGATCAAAACTGTCATATTTATTTAAGAATTTGCAAAATAATCTATTGGAGTTTTTTGCTTTTTCCGTAAAAAAAAAAAATTTGTTACGTCCTTTTTAATTTTAGGTGACGATATGTGACAGCATTAAATGTAACGGCATTTTAAAATACAAAGTATAAAAAATAAGTAAATTTGCAAAATCACAAACGAAAAGCGCATTTAAGAAAAGGTATTTACAAATGTAAATAGTGCCAGCATTCGTAGAAAAAACTTGGTGCCAGAGCTCGGGTTAAAAGAAATGTTATTTCATTTAAAACACGGTATACTTTAATCAAATGGTTTTTGTTATTTTTTTAAATACTATTTAAGCAACTGACACATCAGTTAAAACAAATGATTAATCAATTAAAAATAAATGTTCAAATTTTACCTACAAATTCCGTAAAAATAAATGATTATTATTTATTTGAAATTATTTCAGTTTTTTTTTTTTTGTTTTTAAATCTGCAAAATGTAGACTTACACATTCTATAAGCGCATGTTGTATATATATATATATTTATATTTATATATTTTTTTTTTTATTTGAAATACATGGCGAAAAAAATTTAAATTTGCAATAACTGTATCGGAAACCAATATACCACAAAATTCCTTTTTGTGGGTAAATTAATTTCATACTCAAACAAATAAAAAAATAAATGAAACTGAAAAAATCGCTAAATGGCAGTAAATTATTTTGAACTAATGTTTAAAAAAGATAAAATAAATATTTCTTTAAAAAATAAATGTATATATTTTCCTTTCCAAACTTTTTTATTAAACTACAAACAGAAAACTAAAAATATTCTGAGTGTATATGTTTCCTTTTTGGAAAATTATGAAACTTTTAAATATTTTTTTTAAAAAACTACACTTTAACACTCAAATGAATTTCTTTATCATATGAAAATCTTCATAAATATGTAAAAAAAAGTTATAATAAAGACTTCATAGTTTTCTTTCCCACCAAAACTTTGGTAATGGGTTCGATATTCTCATGCGTTACCTTGTAATGATAGTCCCGTTACCTTTTTCAGTATATAATATATGACTTATAAATGTAAACTAATAATTGAAATATTTTCGAAAATCTATTTTTACACACATTACTTTGTGTTTTTTTGTAAGCAATAGGGTAATGTATGTTTGTTTTGATAACACTAGCGAACAAATGAAGCGCAACAATTCATTTAAGTTTAAAGCAATCTAATACTTTATGCGTCGATAGCTCAGCAGGTAGACTTCTTGGCTGGCAACCAGAGTCCCCTGGTTCGATTTCCATCATGACCACATTAATTTTAATTACAAAAATTTTAAATAAAATATTTGTAATAATTTTATTTCATAAAATTGCTCTTTTTTAAAAATCTGTTTTTATACACATTACTTCTTCCATTCTCGTAACCATATAAGTAATCCTTTACATTATCACCTCTAAAGTAATGGGTATATACATTACTTTAAGGCTCATCGCTTATAAAATTCATCAATGAAGTAAGGTGTAAAGTAAACCATCGGCCCCTATGGCTATACATTACTTTACCCATTATTTGGTAATGTGTGGTTTTGCTGGGTTATTAAGTTGTTGTGAAAATATCACAATACTTAACAGATTTTCGTACAAGATAACTGTTTTTTATATTATTAAGTTTTTTTCCTGTAGTAAATTAAAAATTTATTCAAAATCAGATTTTCTGTATATCATTCTGTATATCATTATACAGAAATTCTATTTAAAATAATGTTTTTAATTAAATGAGATGCTTTCTGTCGAAACTGAAAAACTACTAATGCCCGTAATTTCAAGCAATAGATACCTACCGGTGCAAAGATACCAACTGGTTTTTGTTCGTATACACGGTAGGTAACTAGGCACTGGTAGGTATCTATTGCTTGAAATTACGGGTATAACCACACCATGACGATGTCTCTCACGTCGTAAAAAACGTTCTCTTTCTTTTGTATGTGCAGATTTCAAAGGTTCAGCATCTTTTCAAATTGGTTTTTTTGACATTCCAATTGAATTTCTTTGCAAATCCAATTAGTTTTAGCAGATTTCCCAATTGGATTTGAAAAAAAAGGTTTAAAAACAGGGAAATTTACTCAAATTTTTGCAGAAATCAGGGAAATTTGCTCAATTTTCCCCTGTTTTCTCCAAGTTTCCGAACCTTTGTATTCTGTATAATATTTTATTTGGCCACTGACGGCGTTGCATCCTGTATACTATTCTTCCTCTATGGTATAACACAAAAACGTATGATGAATATTTATTTTCATATAACTCATACGTTTAGTGTCCATCAGTTAATTTAAAAATATTACAATTTACATACAAGCGCACCGTAATTTTCTAATCAATTCTAAAATATATTTTAAAAGCAAAAATTAAAATACATTTTGCAATTATTTTAAATAATACTATAAAATTAATCCTAATAACTAATTTAATAAATTTTAATTTTCACGAATTTTATTTATAAACCAGGTAATCAATATTAATAACATAAATTTATTTATGAAATAGGATTACCATAAAAAATATTAAAAATAAATTTTATGAAAAATATTTATTTTGAATATAAATTATTTTTGGTAATAAATTTAACTATTGATAAGAGGTCATGAGAAAAAAAAATACAATAAATGACCTAGTTTTTGTTTATTATACGCATAAACAATATAATAATAAATGAAGTATATTATTAAAATTTACTGACCAATAAAGACTTGAAAAATGTTTGAAAGCATTATAGATTTTGTAATTTATAAAATGTAAACAATGTTGGTTGAAAAAGAATTTAAAAAGGCATTTTTCTATGTCTAAATTTAAACCTTTAATTTGAATATAAAATGGAATTTTAATCCGAAGCTTATTTAAAGATAAATACACCCAGAAATTTGATTAATATAATAATTCTTGGTGACAACCAAAATTGCTAACAATCGTTTTGTTCATTTTCATTGATAGATTTTTTTAAGGTTGTGGCTACCTAATTATAAGACAACAATATCAGTTATGAATATTTCTTCTTCTCTTTCTGCATATATTATTTTTGTTTCATTTCATGAAAATTTTCAAAATTTATAGTATTAATTACCATTTATGTAATGTACACATATGCATAACCTTAAAATATACATTTTTATACAAATATTTATATGAGCGTAAATAATTATAATACTTCAAATGTATAATAAACTGTGTAACATATTTAAATTTGTTTTATCGTATTTTAAAATAAATGCATATTTTTTCCCCATTCAAGCGTAAAGAGCATAAAAAGGTTTTTAATTATATACATATATTTTATATTTGCAAATTTTGTGTTATAAGTATGTATTTATATTTTACATATAGTACATGAACATACAAATAAGATCGCTTTCGAAAATATTGTATTATGGTAAAAGTCAATATATTTGAGATCTTGATGGGAACTTAAAGTTTTGACAAAAAAAATTATAAATTGAAAACAAAAACAAGTATTGCGCTAATTTACAGCCTTGTATATTTTTTCCACCAAAAAAAGTTTAATTTTAACATTAAAAATTTTAAAAGGGCACTTTTTCTATATCTAAATTTAAACCTTGGAAACGAATGTAAAAATTCAATTTTAATTTGTTGCTTATTTAATAATAAATTTATCCCTCGTTATCCAAACGTCATCATATGCCGCCACAACAACAAAAACCGATATATCGGGTCGGTATTTTATAAGCAATGCTGTAAAAAGAATACAACCATAAAAAATACAAGGTCAAGTTAATTAATTTTTACAATATATGGTTTTGTATGAGCGAAATGAATTTAAAACAAAGTAGGTTTTTGAAAAATGTCACTTTGCCTTTGAGTTTTTTTTTTAACAATCGAATGTTTGACCAACGTTTTCTTGTTTCTAAAAATGAAAACAAAAAATTCGGGCTGGTATCAAATATTCCTACTTGAAAAGCAAAACACCTAAGAAAAGCAAGATGAGTGAGACGAAGTCCATCTGCACTCTAGAATTAAGTAAATACATCTAAACGCGTCCCTGCAGCCACAAATGATTAACTACGTTCAGCACTTTCAGTTAAGGTAGTTACTTCGGAAAGCAACGATGAAATCGACGATAAGGTTTTAAGTGACAGACGTGTTAAAGTGCGTGATTTGAATTTTGCACGAAAAATTGGCTATGAAAAAGCCATCGGTAAGATGGGTGCCGCGTTTGTTTATAATCGAACATAAAAACAATCGTTTAACTGATTCTGCAGCTGGGTTGATTTTCCGTGACGATCCTGATGAACTTCTTCACCAATGCACAACTGTCGATGAATCATGGATTCACCACTTAATACCAGAAATGAAATAAGAGTTTAAGTAATGGATTTTACCTGTTAAGTTCGCCCCAAAAGAAATTTTTTTAGGATGTGCATGGAATTATCTACATTGAGTACTTTCAGAAGGGAAATGCAATAAAAGAAGAATATAATATATTATTATTAGGCTAATTAAACAAAGAAATCAAAAATTTATCGTCTTTAAGATAATGCTCGAATGCAGTTTCAATAGCAAAAATACACTATTTGAGGTTTAAATTATTGGCGCATCCATCTTTATCTTCAGATTTGACTCCCAGTAACTTTTTCCTGTATTCAACTTTTAAGAAATTTCTTGGCGGAAAAAATATTATTGTCGAATGAGCAGGTCATACCTGCAACATAAACCGATTTTGTAGGCTCTCCGAAATTTAACTTTGCCAAGGTCTTAAAAAGGTAGGTGAATCGCCAGATGAAATGTATTGAGCTGAAGGAATGAAAAGCAAAAATAATCGACAAAAACAATATGTTTTAATATGTTTTTGTATTGATATATTCACTTGCACTCGCATGTTTACAGCCAGTTATATATTTAGTTAGAACCTACCATGTAAATCGTATGTTTGAAAAAATGATACCTCCACCTGGTGTGACTTGTATTATTTTTCGCAAAGCGATCAAATTTCGCTAAGGTTTCTGACCCTTTTATATAAATAGCTCGTAATATATACATAAATAACGGGATCATGAGATTAAATTATTGTCTGATCTTCATTTAAATACAGATTTCTGACAACATATAATACGTATAACACAAATATGAAGGGGTTTGTGTAGAAACCATTTCAGATCAATTCAGAAAGGACCTTTCTATGGAAGGTACACTCACAATATATTTTCCGTTACCGACTGTAGTTTATTAAAAAAGTAATACGTTAAGTTTGTTTTTAAATGAATAATCAATTGAAATTCATAGAAATATATTTTTTAACTATTTGAATCAGTCATTCAAAAAACAAACTATAAAAATTTACAGACATTCAGTAGGAGTTGATATTTTCTGTTAAATGTAAAATTTTATGTTTTCTGTTTCTAAAAATTGAAATTCATATAATTCTTTTTTGTTTTTTTTTACCAAAATAGTTTGTATATATACAAAATTATTTCAATAAAAATTACAAGAAATTATTCAAATATACATACACACAAAGCCAATAAAAATATATACATCTGCATGTGTTGTGTTCTGTTTTGTAATTACATACAAATAAAAAAATTTCAATTTGAAAAACTAACCACAAAAGTAGTTTTTTCTAAGTTCTTGTCAGTAAAAATTTGATGGTTATTTTAAAAGACTTTCTATTGTTTTTACTTTTGACGATTATTAAACAATGATTGAAAATAAACAACAAAATGGGTTGAATATAATGAAAAATCAGTAGTCCTCTTTTTGATTGTATTTTCGATTAATTTAATATGCATTTTAAGTTGTTTTTAACGAAATAATATTGTCAGTGTAGGATTCTACCAATTCTAACCAAATTCAATGTGGTTCACCTCGGACCCAATACAAACGTACGAATAATTTTATTAAACTTTTTTTAAGTAAATACAGAAAAGACGAGTTTATATGAGATCTAAGCCCAAATCTTCAAATTCAGAGGCGTGCTTTATAGTTCGCTAAAATAGCCGATTTTTTGAATCACCGCATTTAATTTGGAATTATTTGGCTTGATTTCATTTGAAAAAATAATACTAACTGGAAGCAGCAATAATGGGTTTGAACGTTTTTGGAGATAGAAAGGAAATTTTATCCTGAAAATGGTTTGTGAATCATCAAATTTTATACTAAAGAGTAGGTGCAAAAGCAAACACACTTAAATAACGCCATGTTCAAAGTTAAACTTGAACTTAATTTAAACCATTTATAAATGCTATTGCATTAAAAAATGCTGCAAATACTCACAACCCAAATTTTAACTAGTCAGTTAAGATTTCTTCAGAAAGGTCGTTTCTATGGGAGGAAGATGTGAATATGGACCGCATATAACCAAATTCAACATTGTCTGTTCCAGATTCAAAATGTACCAAATTAAATCAACACTAAAATACTGCAGTTAAAAAAAGAGATTCTTTAACGACTTTCTTTTTGGCAACACTCAGTTTAGTGTATAATTTAACTGAGAATTAACTTACAAACGAACAACGCTTGCAGATTATTGAATTTTATTATAAAAATTTGTGCTCTGTGAGAAATGTGTTTCCATTGAAAAATTGCCTTCAGAGACAAAGCTCAATTTTTGGCTAAATGGCTACGTCAACAAGCAGAATTGCCGAAATGGTGTGAAGAGCAGCCAGTTGCATTGCAAAAATTGGCAATGCATCCCAAAAAATGCACTGTTTGGTGTGGATTATGGGCCGGTGGCATCATTGAACCATACTTTTTCAAAGGCGACGAAGGCAGGAACGTTACCGTGAATGACGAGCGCTACCGTGTGTTGATTACAATTTTTTTTTTCCAAAATAGAAGAGCTGGACTTGGGTAACATGTGGTTTCAACAAAACGGTGCCACATGGCACACAGCACGCGATACAATGGCCCAATTGAAAGGCGAGTTCGGTGAAATGTTTATTTCACTTTTGGGGCCGCTTAATTGGCCGCCTAGTTCGAGCGATTTAACGCCTGGAGCTATGTTAAGTCTCATGTCTATAAGGACGCACTGGAAGCCAATATTGAAGAATATATTCGTGAGATACCGGCCGATATGTTGGAGAGAGTATACCAAAATTAGACCCAGCGTATGAAACATTTGAGGCGCAGACGCGGTAAATATTCACATGAAATCATATCTAAACATTAAATTATATAGACCGTTCTATCGACTCAAATAAGGATTGCATACATTTCTCTAAATTTTATGTGTTTTTTTAAATCAAATCCGAAAGCTCTTAAAAAATCACCCATTATATAACGTTACTTTTAATAAAGATTTTGTTCTTCGATCTTCTTGATTTGTATATTAGATTAAAATAAGCTTAAGGTAGTTTTTATATTAAAATTTATATATAAATTTATATACGACAAATTTCCCCAAAAGAAATCACCCAATTTGTTGACGAAATATTGGGATAAAAAATTAATTATAATTACTTTTTATAAAAAAAAAATCATAAGCTCATTTTAAACTAATATGTTATTTTAAATTTTCTGGCTATAATGTTGTATGTAAACATCAAATATCTTCAATATAAAAGCGGACGACATTCGAGGAATATCGGAATGTCGGTTAATAAACTAATTTTTATTTACAAGCATTTAGAAGATCGAAAAACTATAAATTTAAACTAAGAAACAAAGAATTAATTGACTTAGAAAATTAAATAAATTCTATTATTTAAAAAAAAAATCATAAAACACATTCAAAACAATAATTAATTCTAAGGCTGTGTTTTAAGGATTTAGATTATCTTTAAACTCAGTTTATCGCAGTTTATAACTGGAATACTGCTTTTAAAATTGGGTTTTTTGTTTTATTTCAATAAAGACCAAAATTATTAGCAAAGAAAGGTTATTCCAAAAAATTCATGTTAATAAACTTGGAAATTGCTGACAAAATTCGTTTTCGGTTTAACTAAACCAAGTTTAACTCACATCCCAAAAACTCGGTCTAAAAGTACAACTACAATTGACTTAAGTTATCGGTATGAAACGAAAAATTTCATTTCATACTAAAACAAAGCTTAAGTCACCTAAGCCAATTGTGGTTGGTCCTTAAGCCCAACATATATTTCTTTATTTTGTAGCTCATTTGCCAGGTTTGTTTCTAATGTTTCTGACATTGTGCTGTTTGTATTGTAATAGTCATAAATTTATGTCATTTTAACACATTAAATAACATAAAATATGAACAATCATGTTGTATGTTACACAAAAAACCTCAAATCAATTAAAAATTTTTAAATTATGAATCATTTTGTAAAACTGCAAATTGTGGTAAATTATATTCCTTTTTTTTTGTATTTTATAAATAGAATTTGAATAATGTATAAAGTTCATTAATTAAGGCAAAATAAATTATTAAATAATTTCAATAATAAAATAATTATTTTTTTTTGTTAAATAATGTTTAAATATAATAATAATGTTAAATAGTATTTAAATATTTTTATTTTGTTTTTGTACTTTATTTTAATTTCTTTCTACCTACATATTACATAGAGGACAATCGAATTCCTTGCCAACCGAATGATTTGGTTGCAAAAACTAAATTATTTTGTTGACTCAACCAAATATATTCATGGGTAAATGGAAATATTATATTCCTACTGAAATTCTGTTGTGTTAACCGAATTTCTGTCGCCACAAACAAAATTATCTATGACCACAACCGAACCATGAGGTTGGCAAAAATTCGGTTATCACAATTAATCTGTTTTCTCTGTGTATTAATTATTTTTTAAGTTTTATTATTTAATTTGTTGTTTTTATACAGTTCACTATGAAAATTTATAACGGTTGGCTTGTTCAAAGTTTTTAACGTCTGCTTCTATAAAATATTCTGTTATAAATAGCATTGTTTATTATTGTGTTAACCTTTTTTTATTTTCTGTTTTATTAGCAATCGTAAAAAAAAAACAAAAACTACAGTGGTATCATGAAAGAAAGATTTGATTTGTATTTTGATACAAGGCTGAATTTTCCTGGGCTGAGATATAGTCGATATAGACAAACTTTGACAAGCATCTCAAAAAATAAAACTAAACGAATGTATTAAGTTAATGTAAATATGCGATTTGTGAGTTCAGCTGGTCAAAATACATTAAGGTGTTATTTAATTATTTTGTAAAAACATCACTAATTTAAAATTATTTAAACAATTTTAAACTTAGTTAAAAGGAATCTATAACATACAATAAATAAGGACCCTTAATTTATAAAAAAATCCAAAAATCTCAATTAAAAAAGTTCTATTATATTCTTGAACAAAATAGTGTTTAGCATTCATTCAGAATCCACTGTTTTTATATTAAAATTATTATATTTATATATTTTATTGCATATAAATGTAAAAATTTTTCATTTAATAAAGATCTTTTAAATAAAACATATACAAATTGTTTGATAATATATTCACGCATACAAAATTTATAAAAAATATATATCGGTTATTTCAAAAAATATTGGCCAAAAACGGCGTTTTGATTTAAATATAACTGAGACACAGAAATCCTGTGGTGCAACTTAGAACCAGCAGTTTTTATTTTTCCTAAATTTCAAAATTTTAATGTTTTATTCTCGGTTTCTTTTTTGGAAAAATAAAGAATATGTAAAACGTATATTAATATAAATTACTACATTTTCCTTTATATTAATAGTTTCAATTGTATTGTGCCTATAAACTTCTCCTCTTTAATACCGTCGATTAAGTTTTTGCAATATATGGATTTTTTAAAAAAAGCGACAGTTTAAAGTTTTTGTGAACCAACGATTTTTTGAAATACGATCCTATATATCATATAAAGGGTTTTCCAATAGGTACTTGGCAACTTTGAATGTAATTTGTGAACGCACTATTTCACTGATCAGCTAACTGTTACATTCCTTTTTTTTCAGTAAACACAACATTTTCATCATGGTAAAGTACACGAAATTATAAAAATGTACTACCGAAATTCGGAGTCGGTGACCGCAACTTTAAGGCAAAATCATCTTCAGTGACGAAGCTAGTTTTTGGCTCACTGGGTTCGTCAATAAGCATAATATGCGTTATTGGTTTGTTGAAAATCCACATGTGCTTCATAAATCTCCACTTCATCCACAAAAAATAACTGTTTGGATGCCGGTGGCGTCATTGGCACATAGTTTTTCGACGAAAATACAAGTTTTACGAATAGAGTCAATTCAATCGATTTATTGAAGAGTTAGTTTGGTTAGCGTGTTATCTCAAGAAATGGACCAGTCAATTGGCCGCCTCTTTCGTGTGATTTAACGCTTCTAGACTTTTTTCTTTGAGGCTACGTCAAATCATTGGTCTATGCCAACAAGCCAACGACGTTGGAAGAACTCAGAGCTAACACTGAACGCGAAATAGCGCCCGTTACAGCCGAAATGTGTGACCGAAAATTGGGTCCAACAAATCGACCACTGCGGAAGTGCCCGCCATAGCCATATGAACAAAAAAAAAAATGTTCCATTCATAAATGTTTGGATTGTATTTCAAGTCGATCATAAATTTTTGGAAATATCTCAAATAGTTTGCGTTTTATTTAAAAAAAATATTGTCAAGTTCTTATTGGAAAACCTAATATATGATCATACACAAGCTCATATATGACGATATATATTCGGATCATATATTTAAGGGTGTGTGGCTGTATATGTTTATATATGCTCATATATTATTCATGTATTCTTATATATGATCATATCTGACCATATACGGCCATATATTTTCAAATTTCATGTATTGTCATATATATAAGTTCATATATTGAACCATTTATGGACATATATAAACATGTATGCCCATGTATGATAATGAATGTTCATATAAATTCATATTTTTACATGAGAACATTATCAAGTAAAAATCATTTAGTTTAAAATAAGTATTTTCTTTTCAAATTGAGAGTAGCATAAAAATGTTTTTCTTTTTGATTTTTGAAATTTTTGATTGACAATATAGAAGTAGGGCACTTGCATATTTTTTTTTAATATTTTTCATTTTTCAAAAAAGGAAAAAGAAAATTGCGAAGAAAACCTTACGTTTTTGGATTTCGAGAAGATAAAATCGAAAACCCAAATTCCAGATTTAGGAAAATCTATCGTGGAATGGCCCTCCAATATATGTAGTACCAAACACTCAAAAAAATATATAAAAAGGTCACCAAAATTTTTTATTTATAGCCCTTTAACATAAGGACATTAGTATAAAAGTGTATGCTAAAAGTTAATATATTTATTGAGAACAATTTGAGAAAATAATTTTGTTTTATATTTGTTATAAAAAATGTTCTAAATATTCTGTAAAAATGTCACACTTTATAAAATTTAATTTTTTAAATTTAAGAAAACTATATATTAAAACAAATACAAATTATTGAATTAAAAATTATATAATAAATAATAAATATAGTGTTTTTTATACAAAATAATTGTAAGTATTTTTTTTTTTTGCGGTGGGAAGAGAGAGAGAACATGTAAACAAATGATTAGACGCAGACAAATGGGATAAGTTTTAAGGATATTTTAGGGCTTCAAGGATAAAACATATAAGGATTTGAGATATTTTTTTTTTTTTTGTTTTATATTTTTATATTATTTTTCTGGTAAAATTTTTTCTTGAAGTGTCTGTTTTTTTTTTGCTTATACTTATAAAGATGAATAAACCCTAAAATTTATATAAAAGAATAATAAATAGTATAATTAAATATACTACATAAATAAAATTAAAAATAGAAAATTTATAAAAATCAAAACCGTAATATGTTGTATATTTTCTAGAATTCTCATTTTGTAAAAAGCAAAATAAATAAAACAAAATATTTATAAATAAATAAAATAACAATAAAAAAATTATAATTAATAAGGTGATTATTTTATATATATTTGTGAACTTTTTTGTTGTTGTAATAATGTACAAAAAACATTTTAAAACAAAAGAAAAAAAAACAATTGATTATTGGTTTATAAAATGTGTAGTTTTTCAGAAATTTAGTATTTATGTTAGTATTATTGTTAGGTAAACTAATAAAAAATATTTTTGAAAAAAAAATAAATTTAAATAATTTAAATTATTTTTAAAAAATTATATAAAACTAAATACATATAGACACGTACACATAAAACACATACATTATAATTATAAACTATCATTTTATTTTGTTTGCTCGAATTTTTTATTTTCTTTCTTATGAAAATGATTTAAGAATGAGTAATTATCAAAAAAAATTTGAGTGTAAAAATGGAAAATATATTTTACAAAAAGTTTTTTTTTTTTTTTAAATTTGTTGAAAGATATGAAAAAACTAGATATGGAAAAGTTTGAAAAGAGATGCAAAATGAGATGCAGTTTTACTGAGGAAAAAATATAGAATATTAATATTTTTTTTCAAATTTTTATTTTGTCTATAATAAAAACATTATAATTATAATTTAATATAATTATATGTGTTGAGTTTAAGTAATAATAAAACTGTAAACTAAACTAGAATTAATATGACGTATATTTTGGCGCTCAACTTGGAGGCAACAATCAAAAAACTAATTTCTTTTATTTTACTTATATTTAAATGAATTAATTAAAATTTTAACCCAAAAAAATGGTATCACCACAAAATTTTTTAAATTTTTGTAAAAAGTTAAGTATTTTTTTTTTCTAAATTCTATGTTTTTTCCCTTTTGAAGAAATGTTAATGAAACTTTATGTTTTAAGTTATGTTTGGTATGTATTGTATTGATTATTTTTTGTCATTTTCATATTTTTTCTTATTTTTTTTTCGATTTTCCTTCTAACTTACCAAGGTGTAAATGAGCTCCAGAAGAGACTTCATTTTTAGAAGAATAGTTGTTTTTTAAATATTTATTTGTTATTTGTTAATTAAATTAATGCATTTAAATGCACAAGTTTCATTTTGTAGACGAAATTATTATTTTTTTATTTTTTTTTTTGTTTTGTTATAAAGTTTTAAATTATTATTTATTTTTTTGTTTGTTTGGAGTCACAGCATTACAAATGAAGGACAATACACATGTTTAGACAGGACAAGTACATTTAAAAAAATTAAATTAAAAAAAGAAGACAGAAAAAATACAATTTTGTTTAGTTAGCAAACAATTACATTTAAGTATAAACTTAAAAAATATAAACTAAATAAAATATTTATTTTTTTCTCTTTAAAAAAATAGATACATTTTTATTTAGTTTTGTAACATTTAAATGGAAATGAAATCAAAGTTGAAAAAAAATAAAAAAAAATAAAACAATTAACAATTGACACATTTTTTTCTTTAAATATGAAACACACACTCATTTCCCTTGGAGTAGTTTAATATTTTTTAATAGATATCCTATTTTTTCTGGTTTTGATTTTGGTCAGTAACTTGTGTTAGTATCATTACCTTAATATTTATTAAACAAATAATTAAAGTATAACTATAACTTAAAATATATTGACACGCACATAAATTATAATACAATAAAATCATACAATTTTGTATATCAAAAAATTTGAAACCAAAAAATATATTTTTTTATATTTTTAAAATTGAAAAACTTTAATTTTTTGTAAAGTTATACCAATAGTAATTTTAAATCCAATTTTTTTTAACTACTAAATTTGATTTGTCGATGATATAAATTTTAAGAATTGATTTTTTCAAAAAACCAAAAAAAATTATAAGATTTTTTTTAAATAATTTTTAATTTACATAAATATATTTTTTAAAGTTTAAAAAAAAATGTTTTTCCTTTCCAATTTAGTGAGAATTTTTAATGCATACATATTTTTTGGTTAAAAATAAAATATTTGATAAGGAAAGTTAATTAAGGAAATATTTTTTTTTTAAATTAAAATATAAAAAATTTTTTTAGATAAAATCTGGAGATAATTTTTTGAATTTTTTGTATTCTTTTTAACAACAAAAAAAAATAATTTTTATTATAAAAATACTTTAAAATAATATGAATGTGAAAAAATTAATAAACATTTTCTATAAAAAGAAGAATTCTTAGACTGTATATTGGATTAAAAATAGTGTTCTTTAGTACGAATATTAAGCCAGTATTAGTATTAATTATTTAATATTTATTGTAAAAAAATTTAATTTTTTTCTAAAAAAACAAAAAAAAAAATTAAATTAATAGAAAATTCTCTAAATCCTGCAATTTTAAAAAAATTGGCTTTAGTTTAATTAAAATAATGTTCGGTTTAGATAAAAATCAAATATTTTTTTAACTAATTTGTGAATTATCTTTTAAAAATACTCAAATACAATATTTAAATTTGCATTTTTAAATATCCGATAATGTATTTTTAATTTTTTAAATCCATAAAAAAATATTATTTTAATTAATTATTTTATAATTAAATAAAATTTTGTTTAATTTTATATTCAAGAATTCTTTTTTTTTCTGTTTAAAATGTTTACACCTCCTTTATTTAAAAAAAAAATCACTGCGGTTTGAATTATCAAGTAAGTTCCATATCTTTTTTATAGATTTTTTCACCACCTGACAGTTTGGAGAAAGTCACAAATTAAAACTTAAATTGCACAAAAAGATATCAAAATTTTAGAGTTTTTTTTTTTCATTTCATTTATTATTTTATGTCTGATGAAATTAATGCAGTGGCCATTAATAGGCTAATATCATTTGTTACGATTGTATGTTAGAAGGACTTAACTATATTAATCTAAAAAAACAAAATAATTTTTGTTATTAGTGTACCGTTATTGGGAAAAATTTAGTTTGAAAACACTTGAAAAAAAAAACATGAAAAAAGGGTTTATTATAAAAGTTATATGTCACATTTCCAAAACCAAAAAACATATAATAATAAGGATCCATACCCTTTAGTGACTTCTTTTAACTGCACAAAAAACCTCATCAATATTCTATAATGCTAAAGAGTAGCAGAGATATCATGTCTTCTTGTACAGCTGGCCCTATGAATATCTAAGAAAATCTTAGAAGGAAGACTACACTTTTGACATTAAATAAGCTTATGGCAATACACAGAATGGAGCAACACAGAGGGAATAAATTCTTTGTGACAACTGAACTTTTTGCTTTCTGAATGGTTTGGTTGCATCAACCGAATTATTTGGTTGTCGGAAACAAATGTATTCCTTGGTAAATTGAAAAATTATGTGCCAACCCAAATTTTTTTGTATTAACCGAATTTCTGATAACTCCTAACAATCATGCGGTTGGAAAAAATTCGTTTATCCAAATGAATCTATTTTCTCTGTACAGAACTGTTTAAATGGATTCACATTATGTTATTTAAAAGGCTGTTGACCACTAAAGGTGAGTGGGGCTCAAAGGTAACAGTTGAGGTCAACAGAGGATGCCCGCAAGGGGGTGTATACTCCCCTCTGCTGTGGTATTTGGTGATAGAATTCCTTTTAGTGGAGATTCAGGCTTTAGGTATGCACATCCAGGCTTAAGCGGATGAACTTTTTACATAGCTTTGGTGTCTGGGATAACACTAAGTAGAGTTGTAGAAAAACGCAAGCTGTGGTTTATTTTATGGACAGCTGATGCAACAGTCATGGGTTATCTGCTAATCCGAACAAAACTAAGATTTTGCTGTGTACGCATATGACCAACCATAGAAGTCTGCGCTGACTTCCAGCGTTGAAGGAGGCTATCTTCTATTGTCGGCCCTAGATATGGTTACTTTAGATAGTAAACTGATGTTGACAAAGCATGTTGAAGTAATGGTATTGCAGGGGATGCTGATTTTCTGGCAACGAAACCTGGTATCCTGGATGTACCTTGCAGTTAGCACACCCATTTTGACATAAGCATCTGTAATCTGGTGGGATAAGCACAATAGATTACAAAGGGCTGCTGCTGTTGATAACACGGGTTCTATGAGTACCGCGCCTTGTGATCCTCTTAATGTTATATTTAATACGCTAACCCTGGATCTTCATATATAGGGAGAGCTATGATATTAATATGCAGACTTGAAAAAAATGGAACCTGCCATATACTAAATTGCAATACAGGACATGATTTTATCGTTGAAAATCTTTCCGAGCTTTGTGGGATGTTTCTAATGACTCTGGATAATATGCTGTACTGCAGCGAATCCGGTAAAAAAAGATATGGAGTTATCATTCAAATAAGGGAAGACTGGGGTAACCTAACTGAAATATTTTTAGATTATTCTGATCCTTTTTATACCAATGATCTAGTACGTCTAATGGTACTGTACACGGCTGGTATATGAACAACTACTCTTATGCCATGGGTGGAATGACAGTAGTTTTTTAGACTGGATTTTTTGCTATTTTGGGTGTGAATGGAGGAAGATGAGTATCAGTATGGATGGAGGAAGAGGAATATCAGTATCTGTAGTAACTGTCAGGCTGCGCTAAAGGCTCTTGAATCTCCCATCACTTCATTCATAATTGTTCAGGAGTTCAAGGAGGTTTCCTTGGGAATCAGGGTCTATCTTCTCTGGGTATCGGGTCATATGGGTCTTCCGGGTAATGAGTACTACAGAGCACAAGGCTTATGATCATTATATGGATGGAAATTGTAAATAACCCATTGTTTGTGTCATGTCTGGAGGATGAGCGTACGACAAAGAAATCTGTCCGCTAATGTCCAGCTTTTTTCGGAAACAGATGAAACATTTTTAATAGTAACGACTTGTTTATGAAATTTGCCACTAATGGTTTTAAAATCACTCAAATTGATTTCTTATTTATGATTTCAGATTCGTAATCAGGACCTTTAAAGACCCAACATTTAATATTTCATTACCTTATATTCCACTATTTTTAAAAAATAAGTACTCAAATTTGCGTTAAAAACTCTTATTAAATAGTTATATAAAAATATTCCTTCTCTTTTAGAAGTAATTTAGCACCTTTTTTGACGTGACGAAAAATATGATGTTAACATTTATGCGAATGCTTTGAAAAATGCTTTTAAAAAATATAGTAAACGAAGCATTTTATATTAAGATTGTCAGGTGATGAAAAAATTAATTTTTAATTATCGGTTCTAAATCCATTAATAAAGTTTATTTGAGTTCAAACCGCAGAAATTATGATGAGGTATCTCTCCTATTTTTTTTTTAATATTTATTAGTAGCATATATTATTTTTCACATAGAATAATAAGAAAAAAATATTTCTTTTCCCATTAAAAAAAAGTATTTTACTACCTTATTTTATAATTGTCGTTTTCATATAGATTAAGGACATTAACAAAAAAAATATTTTTTTAATATTCCTAAATCCGATATCACAATAAATAATAAAATTATTTATAAAAAATATAACTGTACTAAAAAAAAATATAAGTTAATGTATAAAATCAAAAAGTTTAATTCGATTTAAGAAAAAATACAAATAAGGCATACTGTTTTAAATCCTTGTTAAATTATCTACTTTCCTTTAAAAAAAAAAATTATTTTAATACTTGATATAAAATAAACCACTTAAATAAAAATCCAAATAAAACAACAACAAAAAAGTTTACATAAAAAACCTAGATAAAACTAGCATCATAATCAATAAAATAAAAACTTAACAAAAATAAGCAAATAAAAATTAAATTAAATTTTGTTTAATTGAACAAAAAAAAAAATAGAACTAAAACCTATTATTTTAATATAAATTCCGTTATTTACTAAAATTATTATATTTTTTATAACATGTTATTATAATTTATAAAATATTTAATTTTATTTTTTTATGTTTTTTTTATTAATTTATATAATATTTTTTTAGGGTAAAGACGAACACAAGGAGGTAAAACACTAGACAACACACATACTCAATGAGGTGCTATCATTATTTTCGCTTTGGACGTTTGCTTTAATTAAAGACAAATTTTTGAAAAATTAAAATAAACATAAATTATAACTAAATAATAATAATTTTATTAATAAATTAAAATAATTAGTTATTTTTATTTTTTTATAACCCTACAAAGTTAGGCAAGAAAAGAAAAAGCTCAAACGAAAAAATTTATATATTTTATTAATAATAATCTTTATAAAATTATAAACATAATTTTAAAATAAAAACTGACACAAAATTAAAAGTTGAGGATAGTTTTTTGTTAAAGAAAATTAGGATTTATATTTTCTAAAAAAAAACATATATTCCAACGCATAAATGATAGACTCATTGAGGGGACTTGGTTAAGGATTTAAATGGGATGTTTTAAGGGTTTTGACTTTTTTTCGCTATACTTTATTCAAGTGTTTTTTTTGACATTCAAAAAAATAATAAATAAAATAAATATTTATTCAAAGCATAATTTTAATAAAAATACTTAGTATAATTCAATATAATTTTTTTCATAAATATAATCAATAAAAAATTAAAATAAATATTTGAGCTTTTTCTCTTCATTGCACCAGTTTAGTTTGAATTTAGTATTTTTAAATAATTATTTTTAAAATTATAATCTTAAAAACTCATAAAGTGTCCTAAAATAAATTTCCCTATTTTTTCTTTTAAAAAACTTGGTGCATTCATTAAAATCATAATATTTATAAAAATCAAAAATTGAAAAATAAAATATATGAAAACTAAAAAGCTTTTTTTAGAACTATATATACTTATTGTTTTTAAATATTTCTTTTTCACTAAAATTGTTTGCTTTAAATTCTAGTAGCAAAGAAATTATGTAGTAATGGCAACAATTTGTACTTACTTTTCACTATACTCATCCATGTGGGCATATGATTGTACGGAATTCTCTTCAATCAAAAATTTGACACGTTGATAGAATGATGCTGTCACCGAGGGCGGTTGTTTACGTAAAAGTACTTCTACGGGATCATTAGATGATAAGCACATAATATGTTCCGAACAGGCAGGATGAGAACAACATTCACTATCTGAACAATCTGTCATACCATCTGTAATTGTAATTAAAATAGAAATAAAGAAAATTACATTACATAAAATATAAAAAAAATTCTAGTAGTTTTAAAAATAAGATTAATGCATTGCTATGGTAAAGAATTAAATATAAACATACAAACAAAACTATATGTTATGGTCAAATATAAATAAAAGAAACCATAATATTATTTTATAATGTATCGAACAAATAGCTTCTAAAGTTCGATTGTTTTACATAATTTGCTCTGTCAAAGCTTTTTGTATAAAAACTAATTTTATACAAAGGATTTTTTAAAAAATCATTTTTAAGTCTTAGACAATAATTCATTGAATAGATTTTTATTTTTAAATATTAATTGCAATAGTAGTTATTAAATATTGTACGTTTAAATAGGACCATTCCAGCTTGTTTGTGTAATTATTTAAAAGCTTTTTTTGGTTAAGAATTTTTTTTTTTTGCAAATTTTCTATGCTTAAAAGCGTTCTGAAAATAAGTTAAGCTTTATATGATTAATGTTGTTATAATACAACCTCAAAGACTTTTTAATAGATACATATTTTAACAAAAAATATATTATCGAACTATCGAAGCTTAAAGCTCTGAAATAAGTTTCTTAAATAATTATTTCGTCTTAGTGTGTTTGTAAAAGTATATTTTAACAATTAAAAAAATTGTTGTAGGCCTAGCCCGATCAAAGTACGATTTGTGTCATATTCCGGCAAGTGGACCAAATTCCGGAAAGAAAGGCCGTCAAATTAACGGAGCAATAAGCAGAAAATCTAAACCAAATTGTGGAAAAAGATAATTTAAGCAAATTCCGGGAAAACGGGTTTGTAAGGGGACCAGGTCCAAATATCGTCAGATTGAAGTAAAGCAGTGATTTCTGGTTCTATATATTGCAATATAAAAACAAGATATCTATGGTTTGGTGTACATAAATACAACTTTAGCCCAATTCAGACAGGAACTTTCTATGGGAAATACGTCTAAATATGGACTGATTCTAACCAATAAAAAAATATGGTTCGTCATGTACCAAATTTTATCTATAAATCTTTATATTTGATTTACAAGATTTACATGGACAAACGGTAATGCGGACTTCACTAAATTAGCTCGGAAAGTGATTCAAAGTCCATTGGTTGTACTACAAGTTGGGACAATAGGGCTATCATTTTGTATGTCAGATGGATTTTGACATTTGCGAAATTTTTAGTGAATAACATAACAATTAATCGTTATACACTACAGGGACGCATAGTCAACAATTCGCATAGCTAACAATTCGACGTGTGGTGGCCCGATTTAAAGAAAGTGGTACAACAAGTGTCTGCTGAAAGCCTGGAAGGTCTCAAACCAGCAATTTGACTGAAAAAATAAAAGTGGAAAGCAATATTCAGTTGCACCAACCAATTTTAGTAATAGCAACCGAATTTCAGTTGTAAAGTGAAAAATTTATTTTTTTTGATTAGGTGAAAGATTTTGGAACTCAACGTTGTAGTGAATGGTTTTCCAAAAAAAAATTGAACATGAGGTTTATTTTTTTTCCAGCGACCATGTCAATAAGCAAAATTGTCCGTTCTGCGGGACGTAAAATCTACGCATAAATCATGATCGTGATAAGGATCATCTTCAATAATCGGGAAAAGGTTCAGTATACGATTAGTAAACACGACTACGTAATTCACAAGAATGATTTGGGAGGTGAGTCGGGTTAGTTCTTGATTCGGAAAAAGGTTTTCGACACGATTAGTAAATACGACTAAGTAACTCACGAGAATAATTGGCAGGGGAGGCGGGTTAGCTCGTAAATCGGGAACGAGGCATTTGATAGGTTTATTGGGTAAACATCGGCTGTGGGCCGAATTATTTCTCTGCGTGCCTCTGGAGATATTTGAAGTGATTGATGTACGCCAAAAATCCTAACATCTTTGCTTATCCAAAATTGACAACTTGACACAACAAATGCTGCGAACAGTTATGCAAAATGTAATCAAAGAACCCAAATTTGCATCAACGCCATGGACATAATTGAAACACAATTTTGTTAGTGCGAGTAAATATAATCAATTAAGAAAGAAACCATTATTTACTTTAATCAAAATTTGTAGCCAAAGAAAATCAGATAATGGTTTTATCACCCATCTGTATAAGATGGGTTTCAAAGTCTGTTATTTTTGCTAGTTACAAACATCAGCATAAACTAATTATACCCTGAACACGTAGTGATGTAGGGTATAAAATATACCACAGAAATGGTACAACATGTTACATTAATGATAATATTTCTGCTCTCTCATACTTGTAACTATTGTTACTTTTGAAGGTGTTCTTTATGAAATCACGTTTATTTATTTTTTTATTTCATATGCCAATTTTAAATCCCAAAAACACTTGCAACTCATACTAAAGCTACATACACACTCATACTTGCTAAATGAAAAAAAAGAGCTTTCAAAAGCAGAATTTCTCAAATTGTGATGCATAAGAGAAATATCAATAAATTAGGGTCGATAGATTTCTGTGTTTAATAGATAAAAAAAATTGGGTTTTCGATTTATCATAATTTAAAAGCTAAGCGAAAACAATTTATTTTCTTATACCTTTAACTACTTATAATATCGTATGTACTGCACTCAAGAAAAAGCGTTCTCATTCTTATAAATAACTTTATAAGTACAGTAATCCCCCGATTTACGAAGGCTTGATTTACGAAGTTAAATAATTACGAACATCAAGAATAAATTTTAAAATTCGTTATATGAATGAAGAAATTGATATTACGAACAATTTTAATTTAATTTGGCAACTCCCCGAAAGCAACAAGTGAAGTTCTATCATTCATTCAAACTTTATTAAGTACAAATTGTGTATTGTTTGAGTGAAGCCTACTACATACAAATTATAAATGTTTCTAAAAATAGTATTTCGTATAACGAACATTTTGAGTAGCATCTAAGTATTTTTAATACAAACTTATACTAATATGGATCTTGTTCTACAAATATTTTCGATATCTGATTTTAGGTTCGCTATATGAATATTCGATATATGTCCACATCCTATTCGTAAACCGGGGGATTACTGTATGTTGAATTTCACAAATTTTCGTCTAATGCAACACAGATGAAGCTATTTATTTTATTACCGAAGTTTGTTAGTAGTCCCAGTGTAGACATAAAAATGTATCCGTTTTAACTTAACACCCTTAGTTTTCGGGATATCAGCCATTTTCAAAAACATTATTGATAAAATTTTTCTATAAAATGAATCCAACATGTTTTATCACATTTTATGAAAAGTTCATAAATATGAAAATTGTTTAAAGATTTTAGTTCCCTGTAACAATTTCAACAATAAAATGAAGTTTTTTTTCCTGTGTGTATTGTGTTCATGAAGCATTGCAAAAACATTCATACATACTCGTACTTTTATTTACTCATACATGTGTGTATAAAAAAATGCAAGAACACGTATTACAGTAAGACATGTTTTAAATATTAACCCTTCGTGTATTTGTTCAATAAACAAGACATACAACATAAAACTTAAATGTGTGAATGTATGGGTTTCACCTATACCTATATACAATTATTTTATTTATGTATTTGTACCTATAAAACTGATATGTTAAAAAACGGCAACACTTTACTATTATGGTATGTAAGGGAATATTGTTTATTTTTCATAAAATAAAAATATAAGAAATGCCTCAATATTATCACAACTCTTCAATATAAAAAAAACAAGAAACAGAAACACTAACTTAAAATAAAAACATAAAAAAAAACTCGAGATCAAGTAGAAAAAGACATGTGTTTACTAAACCACTTTAAATAAAGTATGTACTTTTTGTTATTGTTGTTTTGAAAAAAAAATAAAAAGATTTTAGTAACCAAGTTAAAAATATTGCTAGTATTCACTTTCTGAGGTGATTAAATGATGTCAGTCCATTCATAAACTTTATAATAATTTTACAAATGTAGTGAATTGTGTTGATGCCAGGAAGATAGGTAATGGAAAGGAGGAAAGATGAAGTAGTGTTAATGGATAATGAACTTGAATTTCTCTACACAAGAGCTGCCAGGGAAGGCAGCGAGTTAATTCTTAATTTGAAATTATTCTCCATATAATTCGTTGCGTGGTTCAATGCACAATCAATCACAAATGGATGAACTCTTCTGGATAAACGAGAATACTCAAGAAACTCGGGCTCGAGAGATAAGTTCATTTATCTCAGCAGAACATCCTCCATGGCAATATCGATAGTACAATGTCATATAGCACACATTCCGACGATGCCCCAATGAATCATTACAACTGGGTATCCTACAGTCATTCATAAGCACCGATTGCTTCCTTTGTATACGGTTCAAAAGCTGCATAATATAATTTTAATCTGCTGCCCTTATTTTTGGTCGAATATATCTGTTACAGATAGTAAGAGCATTGTGATAGACGAAATAATTCTTGCACTGTTTTAACAAACCTAGACCCTTAAACGTGCTTATTCGAACCAACATCACAGTAAACTCTTATGCCCAGAATATCAAGAGTTTCCGCTACCTTAATATAGATACCACCCGCTTGAACAGATGAAGAGTCATCATACAATATAGGGTCTTAAGAGGATTAAAATAAACTATATTTACAAGACTTTACTCTAATTGTGAATATATTCCGAAAAAGTGTTTTTCATAATCTGCCTCCTACCCGCACCTCTAAAAAACTTGACCTACGATCAAAGGAAAATTAATGACCAAGATGGTCAATCAGAAAGCTGAGATAAAGAGAAAGAACACAATCTTGGATGAAATTTGCTACATATGCCCAAGTATAAACCATATTGAATTTGGATAAAATCGCACCATATTCAGATCAATCACCCTTAGATAGGTTCTTTTCTTAATTGGTTCTAAATGGTATTTATTTACACAAAATCTAGTTGAAATTTGGTATGTTAATGTTATTTAGGACCATACATCACTCTTTCAAATTTAAAAAAAAATCAGACCATATGAACACATCCTTCCTGGTATTTGCTACAGGCGAATGCAAAGATATTAGGATAAAATTTGATAAATTAGCTAGAATTAGCCTGAGGATGAATTTGATTAAATTTTCTGACAATCGGTCCATATTCAGACTTTCCTTCCATGTTTTCCAAGGTTCCATTCCAAGGTTCCATTTGTCTTAAATGGACTATAAGTCATGTGAACAAATTTAATACAAATTAAACCATATTTGGACCTGGTCCCCATATAAACACACCTTTAAAATATTTTCTTAAATATGAATCCTGGTTTCTAATTTTTTCGACCTTTGAAATAATTCTATATAAGTAATAAAATATTCAAGCTTGAGGTCACTATTTATTTAAAAAATATATATTTATTTTGCTAATATTTCCCTATTCATCGAAAAGCATCGTCTGGGCTTATATAATATTTTCTAAAAAATAAATTAACTTAAGCTATTGTAGTTTATTTATTTTTTTAGAAAATATTATATAAGCTCAGAAGATGATATCCGATGAATAGGGAAATATTGGCCAAATGAATTTATATTTTTTAAATAAATAGTGACCTCAAGCTGAATATTTTATTACTTATATAGAATCTTCTTAAATATTTTCCGGCCCCCTTCATAAAAGAAGGAATAGGAGCCCTTTCACAATTTTGACCGTTTCCCAAAATTTTATCTAAATCATATTTGGTATAGAGTATCATATAGTCGGGATGAACGAGTTTAATCTTTTGAGTGTATTACTGTAAAATACTGTATTCACAGCAGGTGGCGTAAATTTTACATATGGTTTGTGTCTTTAATAAATTATAGAATTTTGGAGGGAAAATATATGTCATTTTTTCTCACTTACACATTGAAAGAAAAAGTGTAAACAACAAAGTTTTTTTGCTTCGAAAATGTAGAATTTTGTGCCAACAAAGCATCATTTATGGAAAGTATTGCTTTACTTGCAAAAAAGTTTGAAGATGGTGAAGATTGTTATTAAACTCAAGAAGAACTTGCTAAATCATTGGGAGTCACTAAAGCAGCAATTTTAAAACATTTGCAAGAAGCAGGATTCACCCGAAAGCAAGGACATGGGGTACCAAGCGAGTTGAAGCCGAGAATAATTACTGGCGATGAAAAATGGATTCATTGCGACAACCAACCCGAAGTGCATGAAATCGTATGTGAAGCCCGGCTTACTAGCCAAATCATCGCCAATGCTGAACATTAATAGTCCCAAGGTAATGCCCTGTATTTGATGGGACCAGAAGGGTCCCATCTATTATTAGCAGACGATCATAGGGGCCCGGTACAAACCCCAAGTGATTCGTTTAAAGTGAAAATGCCCGGAATATACTACCAGATATGAAGCCGTAATATTCCATAATGACACCGCTCCACCAATGTTGCGAGACCGGTAGAAAACTATTAAGAAAATAATGGTTGGGTACCTCACATGCCTCATAGTTCAGACCTTGACCCGTTCGACTACCATTTTTTTCGATCGATGCAGAACACTCCAATTGAAATACGCTTCCCTATCCGAAATTGGCTTGATTCATTCTTGGACTCAAAAAATAGGCAGATTTTTTTGGCGTGGATTCATATCTTGCCAGAAAGATGGAAAAAGAAGATCACAGCTTACGATGGTCAATACTTTGAATTTATTCATATTGTACCAATGTTTTACAATAAATGCCCCAAAAATATATCTCGCATTTATAAGTAACCAAGTTGAATAGGACAAAATTGCTACAAAATTTTTTATTGGAGAAATTTAAGAGATTTAGTTTTTGTGTAGATATTCTAAACAACTTTACAATATAAAAGAATCATTGTAATGACAAATAACCTATTGTTTTAGAAATTATTTGCTGGGTTACTTTTCCATAAAGTGTATGCTTTAAAAGGTATAGTTAATCTGTAAGAATTGTCTTAAATACATTTAAGAATATTGTGATGTATATTTATTACTACTTAGATTTTTTTCTTTATTTTTTTTTGTAACAATAACAATCAGCTTACTTTTAAGTTGATTTAAATTTCCGTTGATTTCCTTTATTCAACACCTTGCTTTTTTCCGGATTTTTTTTTTTTTTGTATAAATATATACTTCGTTTTTCTGCTTCATTTCTAATCAAAAAGCTTTTAACACTTACAACAATTTGTTTTATTTTTATTTATTTTTTTTCAAATGCAGGAAGAGCATATTCTACATACGAATATATAAAATACACAACATCAGCATTACTAAGTATTGAATTTACGTAAAATTTTGTATATTTGGTAAATATTTAAAAAGTGTTTGTTATGTCAACCAATCAATAAAAAAAACATTAAAAACAGTGGAATAAATGCAAAATTTCATTTTTAACTTTTTTACTCTAAACTTATGGCGACTTTTAGAATATTATTAAAAGGTGTCGTTTTTATTTATTGCAAAGTTGAAAGCTACTCGTATTATAAGCTAATTCAAAAGTTTGATAACAAATGTTGTGTATTAAAAACCAGCATTTTAATTTATATTAAATTTTAATAACAATTTGAATTAAGGGTTTTTAAAAGCTTTGCCATAAAGCAATTAAAATATATTTCAATAATTACTTAAAGCATTCTATTGAAAATCTTAGACACTTAGGAGTTTAACCAGTGGTCGGCAGAAAGAGAGAATATGAATGTATTGGTGTTTAACATCGTAAGAAATTATTTTATCTTTCTAGATAAATAAATGAATGAAAATATCCGTATTCATTGAATTAAAATAGTTCATGTTTTTGTTTTCTCTATTTAAAAAAAAAAAAATAATTCATAATAATGATAATAATAATTTTTTGATTGCATACAAGGCACTCTGCCTCATTTAATATATTTAAAGAAAATAAAAAAAATTCTTCCTACTCAACATTTTTAATTTAAAATGTAAAAGAAAAACAAAATAAATACCTACAATAAAAAAACTATAATAAAAAAAAACAAATTTTTGGAGTGTACTCTATTTCTTGAACAAAGCGGCATATACTTGCTCTGTTAAAAGTTAGCGTACTACTGAATGAAATAATAGTATTTTTTGTGCTCTTAGCTATGAGTGCCGATCACTGAGTTAAACCTTAAGTGAAATAAATGCTGAAATTTAAAAAAAATCCTTTGAGGTTGTCTAGAAAACCTTAAATAGTAAAACTTTTGAAAAGGACGAATTATTTATAAGCTTTTTATGAAAAGAATAACACAATATAATTATTTAAAGCTTTTCAAATATTAAAAAAAAAAAATCAAAAAATCAATTACTGGAAATGTTTGTCGATATAATTTTTTTTTTGTTTTACTGTCTCACACATATTTAAATGCACACTTCAGCAACATGTTATATAACTTTATTTTATGTTTTGATATATTAATTTTGCTAAAGTTTAGACTCCATATAAACAAATGGTTTTTAATGATATAATATTTGATAAACTTTTTAACAAACATTTTAAAATCAATTTTCAAATATCGTTGTTAAAAAAAATGTCCAGAAAATTTAATAAAACACACAAAGTTTAATAAACTTTCTTAAGAAAAAGTTATTAAAAATTTTAACAATTTGCTATAACTGTAAATTCCTGTCTTTAAAAATACTTTAAAGATTCATTGAGTAAATAAAAAATTCATAAGAATTATACAGCACGCGCCAATACAAAGGAGACTGTCATGGGAGATACTTTTATGAATTTTTCTTTATTTAATAAAAAAAAAAAAAATACATTTATTTGTATTATTCTTATTTTGTGTGTATATAATAAAACTTAAGCTAAACAAAAACGAGGAAAAAACTGTTTTTTTGATTGAAAAGTTTTATGTTGTATAAATACAATATAAAATTCAGAAACAGAAAAAAAAAGAATAGCAAATAATATGAAATTATATTATGTATTCCCAAATGTTTATAAACATGATTAATAATTGAATTTTGTTTTCCAATATAAACATACAAAAAAAATAAATAAATAAATAAATAGACAAATATTAAATACATATACACAAAAAAAAGCCAATTTAATTTTTTAATAAAAATATATATCAATAATCAAAACAGTAATTCACCGTAAAATAAAACTAAATAGAAAAACTACATAAATTTGTTTAATTAGGTTTATAAAACATATAAAAAAAAAAGTTTTTTTTAACTTTAAAATGTTTTGTTCAACTTCACAAAAAAAAATAGATTAAAAAAATGTTGTTATATTAAATACAGTTATAAATAAATAATTTCTACAATATTTTATGGTATTTAAAATATTTGATTTAAATTATTTATCACGTAGTTAAAAAAAAAAATTATATGTATATACATTTTTTCACTTACCACCATCATTATCAATATTATCCTTGCAATTCATTTCCAGTGCAATTGAACAATCTGTACCAGCCCAACCTTCAATACAATCACAACGGTATTCACCATTTTCCAAAGTGCATTGACCATGACGTGAGCAACCATTTTCACAACCAGCTAAAAAAAAAAGAAAGAAAAACATGAATGAATCAGAAAAAAGAAATACATTCATAATTAATGAAAATCAAGGTTCAATGATTTAACAGGCAAAATGGGCAAAAATCATAGATATAAATGAATAAATTGAATGGTTAAAGAAGAAAAAAATATACAACAAATTAATTTCATTTTTTTTGCATTTTTCTCAACATTTGTTTAAAATTCTCACACAAAGCTACGAGAATTTAAAACAATCAAAAAATTCATATAAAAGATATATTTGTTATTACAACAAAATTTATCGTCCTTTTATGAAAAACATTTTTTTTTAATTTCAAGCAATAGATATTTGCAAGTGCTTAATGTGAATGAGCTATCACACACGAGAACAATTATGCTGGCGTAACATGCTAGCTTGTAGGCAACTGGCGAATGGTTTTTTGGTGGCGTAAAGTTTCAACCAGCATTAGCAGCACAAAATTCATACATGTCAAACGTTAATTGAATACAAAAAACAAACATATATGCATACGTTTATGCCAGATGAATATAATTCCCGTGTGTCACGAAAAGAACAAAAATTGTGCGCTTAAATGTTAGTCTCGTGTGTGTTGGCTCAGTGACAAGAGAAAATGTGCACGTTAATCTTTTATATTATCAACTATGTTTTACCTATTTGCTTTATCTCTCAATTCAATGTTTTATGTTTTTTCAAAAATATATCTTCCATTTTCCAATTTATAAAAAACAATAACAAAATAAAGGGTGTCCCAAGAAGAACGCAATTATTAAATTTTAAATAAAACACAGATATTTAAAAAAAAATCGTGAAACTTTATTATATCGTAAAGTAGACAGAATGAGGTTATGTATGGAACAATATATCGTGCAGATGGCCGCCGCGGCTTTGCTGGCATGCACACGATCTTTTAATGAAATTTTCAATGACCGTTTTGCATGAATGCTGCGGTATTTCATTAATGCAGCGTCCAATTTCCTCTTTTAAGGCTTGAGTCGTCGTCGGCTTATTCGCGTAAACCATCGACTTCAAAAAACCCCAAAGAAAAAATCTAATGCTGTTAAATCGCACGATATAGGCGGCCAATTCTGATCTCCAAAACGCGAAATAACACGACCGGGAAATGACTGATGCAGCAATTGAATTGTTTCTCTGGCTGTATGACATGTGGCGCCGTCTTGTTGGAACCACATGCCCTCCACATTCATTTCTTCAATTCTAGGCAAGAAAAAACTGGTTATCATTTCGCGATACTGAACACCATTGACTGTTTGCGCTTGACCTGCCTCATTTTCATAAAAAAAAGGTCCAATGATTCCTCCAGCCCAAAAATCACACCACACAGTGACACGTTGAGGATGCATTTGCTTCTCGTGAATCACTCGAGGATTTTCCTCACCCCAAATGCGACAATTCTGCCTATTGACGAAGCCATCAAGATGAAAATGGGCCTCGTCACTGAAGATGATTTTATCGGCAAAATCAGCATTTTCATGTTGTCTCTCCAATACCCAATTAACGAACTCCCTTCGCTGTCCATGGTCAGCTGGCTTCAGTTCCTGAGTCAATTGAACTTTATATGCATGAAGATGCAAATCTTTCGTCAAAATTCGCTGCAAAGTGGATTTGGAGACACCAATTTGCTGAGCTCAGTGTCGAATTGAGGTGGATGGAGTTTGAGCGACATCATCACGTACAGCTGCGACATTTTCGGTTGATCGACCTGGTCGATGGCGCGTTGTTGTCTTTACATCACTAACAGACCCAGTTTCGGCAAATTTATCCATTAATCTCTTTACAGTTGACTCTTTTGGAGCATTATTGTGACCCCAAATTGATCGCAATTTGCAAACTGTAGCCGCAAAACTTTCACCATTTTGGTAAAACAATTTCACAATGAGAATGCGTTGTTCATTCGTGTAGCGCTCCATTTTTACTAACCTCGTACCTTCTGCTAGCAAACAATAATAATTGTTCAAATGTCAAACAATGACACTTCGAATGTTGCCAGATGCAACAAAAATAAAAAAATATTTCATATTTTCAGCGTCAAAAGAAATTTTACAGTAAGAATAACAATTTTTTCAGTATCTTCGGGAGAAATGTTTTGCTATATCTCTATTTTTACTGATTTGAGAGAGAACTTGCTAGTAATATTTCTTTTTCGATCCAGTTACAACCACAGCTGTTTGTTGGAGTTGAGGTCGCGTTGCTGAGACGGGATTTTCCAGCTGGCGATACAATAAAGCAGTAATTTTATTACGATATTTGTGGTGTATTTAGTGTCGTTATCTTGTTGAAAGACTCTTGTCTTATCCAAGACCAATTTTTCGACACTGGGTAGCAAATTATCTTTTAAAGTAGTGAGTAAATCTATTTAAGACATACTTCTCTCTATGAAACCATCCTACCTATATCACTGGCCGCCATATACTCCCATACCATAACCGGGTCACGACTGTGCTTTGCTCTGGATACTATTTTTAGCTGGGAAAATTCTGAATTTTTGCATATCCATATTTTAGATGTTCTTTTCTTATCAACAATTGAAAGTTATCTTAAGAATGTGTTGGGTGTATTTTGATACTTTTCGAAGTGGCTGCCGATTTTTTCAGTATATACGGCTTCCTTATTGGACCACTTTTCGTACAACTGATCGTATTTCAGTTCCATTTGGTTTGTTTGGGCTTTGTTTTTGCGTTAATAATATGAAAATTTTTTTCGAAATATATATCAGTATATATCAGTATACATAATTATACATTCGGTGATATATGAACATATATGGGTACATAAAAATATGATCTCATATATTTCCTTATATATTCGGATACGAAATTTGAGGCTATATGGCCGTATATGTTTATATGCGATATTTTAGCATATATTATAATATATTTAAATATACGCCTACATACCCCCAAATTTCGGATCCAAAAATATAAATGATAAATTATGAGATAATGTATGGTCATATATTGAACTATGTATTGTCATATATGATGATATATTTTCCTGTATGACCACACACAAGTCTATTTATGACCATGTATGTTCATATATATTTCGATTTTTACATGGGTACTGTAATATTGTTGTTGTTCTTATTTTAAATTAAGAGAGTAGAGAATGTATAATCAATAAAAAACATAAAGAGTGACAATGAAAGTGTTAAGATAATAAACCATCGTATCCAGTTTCTTTCGATGCTCACAGTAGATATCTAGTGGTTTTTGTTCTACTGGACGGAATTTATTTTACCAACAGTAGTAATTGCTTGATATTACGGACATAATTCGTGGTTTTATAACTTTGGCGAAAGGTGTTGCGATCCGGTTTTTTTATATTTATTTTATAGCTAACTTGTCATTGATGAGCAACTACACCAAACACTTGGCGTGAATCCATAATTACTCTGCTGGAAAAGGGATCAGTTACACATAGCTTTATGCGACCGGTCCTTTGTAACAGGACTGGCCTGGACTTTAGTTTTTTTTTATTAAGGAACGTGTAAACTGGGAATTTCAAACATAGCGCTTGGTCAGATGTTCGGAGAAAGGAATTTTTTCAAGAGATTGAAAACGCTTCGAAAAAATATAACTACAACAAAGGAGACGTTATCTTAAGCCAAAGAGTACTCTAGTGGCTGGCACGTTTGCTTGACGGTTTAAAAGTGTGTTGATCAATGCGTAACTCTCCATCCATGACATGTTAAAGATTTCAATACCAAAAGCTCATTACACGATGATGAAAGTTTTTGCAGGGAATTTACATAGGAAGAAAAAAGTTTTTTCAAAATAAAATTCAACTTTCTTCATGTACTAAATGAAAATTTATTTTAACAAATTTTTTAAAAGTAACCATTTTTTTCAATTAAATAAAAAGTTTTATAAGCTAACATGTGTGCTTTGTAAAGAGTGTTTTCTTTGTTATTATTAAATTTATTAATTAAAATTATATTAAAATTCAAATTATAAATTCAATTACAAATTATATCTTAATACCCTAACCGAGCATTAGCAACAAAGGCTTTTGGCTCGTTGTAGCGAAAAGAGACCAGAGCCTCTGGTGGGAATCGAACCCACGACCCCCGCACTGATGAGCTAGCACGCTACCAACTAGCCTACCGGGGCGCTTACAGACTACACGCAGAGAAAAAACATGTTTGCAAAATGATCACTGCTACTATATTGTGCTTGCTGCAATCGGGTATGGTTGTCACAACCATATTATTGGTTGTCTAACCATCAACATGGTCGCTACCATCATTATTATAGTAAATATTTCACTATTTTATGATTGCCGCCTTCTATTTTATAACATGATTGGCTGTAACCATAATGTGGTAACAAAAATTTCGACTATGAAAAAAATATGATAATTATGCAACCATAAAATTCTGGCAACAATCAATGAATAATTATACATCAAATAAAACATGACTTTGGCATATACAGTTCAAATACGAGTATTGTCTTGATTTAATAAAAACCAAAATGTCTTAAAAAAACAATCATATTTTGTTTACTTAAACTGGACATGTATCAGATGGGTAGAAAATACCTTTCATGTGGCATTAAAAGATTAACCTATTCAGATCCAGTTTATTTTTTTTTAAACTTTAGAAGATTTTTTATGGTTTTTTTCGAAAATTGCTTATACATGTAATATTATTTACAATAATTAATTCATTGTCAAAAAGATTATATATAAAGATTTTATGATAATCCAGAAATCATAATATAGTTATGGGGACTATAATGTAATAACATTTTGAGTATATTATTATTACATGCAATCATAATATGATAAATTCAATATCATAATATGTTTATTTAGAATCATAATATGGTAATTTTTGGATCATAATATAACTGTAGGGTCCATATTATGGTAAAATTATGGATATTTTATTATCATAATATGATAACCATAATATAGTACGACTATGGTTGGCACAATCATAAACCCAAAAATATATGATTCTCTTCGAATATGATTCTCCCAACCATGTTTTTTCTTTGCGTGTAATTAATTAATTAATTAATTAATTAATATCGTAGAATTTAAACGAATTGACTATTTCCCGTGCTTATGTGTAACACTTTACTGATATGTCCTGGTTCTGTTCTGTTTTTATCAGTCATGGAACGCATACTTTTAGGTTGGTCTTTTTATACCGCTCTTGTTATCACTTACTACCAGAAAGGGTATGAGGTACACAGAAAAATGTATTAAAAATTTTAAGTAATTAAAAATATTATATGTAAAAATTCAAATTCGATTTCTAAATTATTTTTTCTTTTTGTAAAACATTTGTAGGTTCTTATTTTTCATATATATAAAAATTCTTTAAAAAGGGAAGTTTGAAAGCAAAAGGTTTTTTGTATTCATAAATTTTATTGTTAGTGGTTTGGAAGTTTTTTTCCGTATAGAAACTATCAGACCAGGTGCCTGTCATGAGACAGGTCACATATTTAACTGAACTATTTTTTGCTTAGGGTAGTTAACGGTCCACCGTGGCAGCTAATTTTGCCTTTTCCTTAGAAAAGGGGATATTAATGGAATGCCAGTTGTGTGGATTGTGATTGACAAAATTTAAAACAATTGTTCTTTTTAAATATTAAAATAATCTGTATTTTAAATAAAAAACGACATAATTTAAAAATTCCGTTATTTAAATTTTCGCAACCGTTCAAATATTCTTTTGATGATGCTGTTCTCACCATATAAACCCCCTTTTGTGTTCTTTATTTTCCATATTTTGTAAATATAACGAAATATTTTTTATTAAGCTATCAATCATAAAAATCACAAAGTAAATCATTTGTAAATAGAGTAGCAGTGATGCTCTTTTAAAAATTCAACATGAACAGATTTCAGGTTTTTTTCCACTAAAAACACTTACAATTACACAGTACGACAAGAAAAAACTTCTGGTAGAGGAGACAAAAAAAAAACACACGTGTGTCGGCACTTTGAAAGATCACATCGGGGGTTAAATTTTCCCCGCTTTGGCCTGTTTGTGCAGCATATTGGTATATAAAACTATGTAATTATTTCATCTGAGGTGTAAAGTATGTTCAGCAACTTTTTAGAAAAATATTAACGCAAATATTTTTGTGGAACATACTATCCCTCTAACGGTAATTATAGGCTTTATTCTAACCAACCGTAAAGAACATCCCAAAGAAGGTGGAAGGCGGAAATTAAATGTTCTTCAAAAATATATGTCATTCGAAAATCTGACTAGAAATCCGATGAGCATTTTTCAATTTGACTAGTTTTTGGTGTTTGTGTTAAGATTTGGGATTTGGTGTGTTCTTACAAATGTCGCTAAATTTGATGGCCAACTTTTTTTGTGGAACATTTTATTCTCGCCCTCCCCCTTAGGGGTGGTTTTTACTATTTGTTAGAATAAAGCCAACATATACCGTTATGTGGGGAAGTTATAGCGTTAATATGTTAATAAATTAATAAATTATAATTTCATATACTGATATTTTTCACGACCGGGCGCCAATGGGGCGAAACTTTAATCCGCCCTAAAATAAAATTCCGATGTGATCTTTAAAAACGTCCACAAATGTATATTTTTTTTTGTCTCCTCTAACATAATCCATTATCCACAAAATTTTTAAAAAAGGTCAAAATTTTTGTTATTCCTCTTGAAGAGCGCTAATATCTATCTATATAAAAACTAATTGCGCTATGTAAAATTATATAAAAAATACTACTATGAAAGCATGTCTGGTAAACAAAAATAGAGCTTTATTCTTTAACAAGAAATATCGATTAACACAAAATTGATGAAATATGTTTTAAAATTTACAATAACCAAAACTTTATTATTTTTTTCTTTTCAATATTCAAAATACAAAAAATTTAACAGGAATAAAAGTAATATATCAAAATTTACTGTACGACACAGTGTTACATACTAAAATAGTATATGTACGTTTTTTATAATCTATAGAAAAATGGTTAAAAGTTTATGTTTGAAAAATATATATAAAATATTTGTATACATAAATATATATATTTTCAATAATGTTGACGTGTGCAAAACCAATAAAACTTCCGCTATTTGTAAAAATTTTTAGAGAAAAAAAATAAGGCAATTTAGAAACAACTTAACGACTTTTTGTGGTTTTTGGGAAAAACATGTTTCTAATAATATTTCCCCTTGATAATAACGATAGGGAGGAGGGTAGGTACTCAAGCATGGAAATAAAACTAAAAAAAAAAAAATTACAAACAATTTAATACTTCCTTAGTAATGTTATCAATATAAATTCTTGTTTATATAAGTATCTACATAAGGAAATAGTCATATGTACAAAACCTCTAACTTTATGTTAAAGTGACAGTTAAAAGAATATGTAGTAAATAGAAAAGTATAAGGCATATTATTGTAAAATATATTTATATGTAATACTTGTTTTGACAAAATAAAGAAAAGTTTTTAACAAGCCTTATTATCCTATTTTTCTTACACAGTAACACAGAGACCGAAAGACAGAGAGAGAGAGAGAGAGAGAAAGTCTCATACAGCTTTCTCAGTTAGAGGAAGTTTAAAAGATACAAATGCCTTTATAGATTGTACATTTTTGTACATGACACATGTCACAATGACATTAAAATGCTAGTAAAGCGCCAAATTGTATGCTATACAAAAATAAAGTATTCTTTTTTCAATTTATTTTGTTTGTGTATTTGTTAGCATTTGTCTCCGTAACTAATTTCTGTTTTACAAGAATTTTCTTATAAACTTTTTTTCTTTTCCTCAACACCATCATTATTATCATGTTGCTATAGGATATTTTGTTTTTTTTTTTTTTAGTATTTTAAACATTAACATCAATTTCATTGCATATGTATGATAATAATATTGGTCGTAATGATGATTACCACATTGAAGACTTTTGTACATTATACATGTTGTATGTATGAGTGTATAGCTTTAAACATACTTCCTGTCTATATTTTGTAGTCCTGACAAAAGGTAGACATACTACAAGACATGTTAGATATGTTACTCTAAAAGAGATGACATTGAAGTTAAACTAAATGTCTACGATGTCTATGAAAGTTATATATCTCTTGTATACAGTTTTTATTTCATTTTCTACTTCCTCAACTACTACTTTTTAATATGTCTTAACATGTCACATTATTTAAAAATATTCCAGAAAATGGAAATAAATACACAAGAACAAAAGTATGCATGAACATGACATTTTAGAAAATAAAGTACCAATTCTCAATTGTGTGAACAAAAAAGAGAATCCTTATAATAGCCTAATACAAGGATGTCAAAATACTGAACTTTAAAATTTATTTTATAGTAAACACAAATTATTTAGCTTTGAGATTAAAAAAATATATATAATAAAACGTTTTTTCACAAAACTGTGCTAAACTCTGTTTTTAGACAAAAAAAAAACTAACTTTTACATGTAAAACAAATCCTTATTTTCAAATCTTACAATTACCTACTAGTGAAGTATACTTTAGTGCAATATTTTTCCTCCACACTTTAAATATAAATATTTTCAAATCGAAAACTTTTTAACTTAAATATACAACTTTTGTGTACCTAAAAAGCTATTTTATAAGCAATTTTTTTTTGTATCAATTTTATTACTTCTATTACCAATTGTCTGCAAAGTTTAAATTTGATTTTTGTTTATATTAAAATAAAAAGAAATATGTTCAATATATTGTTTGTTGCAAAAACATTAAACTACAAGTTTTTTTTTTTTTGTTTTCCTAAAATCAAACTACTATTTAATTTTTTTTTTTCAAATCAATAGAAAAACTTTGTATTGCTTATTTTTTGGGAGGTTTTGGTTTCAATTTTATTAAATTATACTTACGCAATGTACAGTGTCTACCATTCCAACCCTGTGAGCAAACACATGTGCCATTTTTACATTGTCCATGTTCTGAGCATCTGGCATCACATGGCAATTGATCACACAAATTTCCAGTCCATCCAGGATTACAACGGCATTTGCCTGATTCACAAACACCATTAGGACCACAATCTAGACTGCAGACAGCTGGAAATTGAAATAAAAAAATATATAATGGAATTAAGTATTGCTTTTGTATGTTTTGTAAAGATTTTGAAAATAAAGCATATTTAAGGGGTATACACAATTTAAAAATATGTTGCATATTTTAAAGAGCTTGTATTTATTTTAACAGATTTTTGGTAATATTATTTTAAAATTTTGTAAATTTATTTATTTTTAACAGAAAAAATACAATTGAATATGGTTTTATTTAAATAAGAAAATTTTGCAGTAATACGCAGCAAAAACGTTCATTATTATACTATATAGTAGTGGATGTTTTTGTTGCGTATTAATGAAAAATTTTTTGTAAGAAATCCAAAATTTTGAACTTTTAATTTACCGTCTGAACTAGTTATTTTTATTAAAGTTATTTTAATACATAGATCCTCAAATAGATTTATGAAATATTGTCAACATTATATGGACCATTTAAGCCCAATTCAGATAAGAACTTTCTATGGGAGGAAGGTCTGAATATGGAACGCAATAGAAACTTTCGTACTAGATCACATCAAAATATCTTTTCATTTGCTACCTGTAGTTTAATTAACCCATTCCCGGCCATCACGCGAAGATAGAGAAATTTAAAGTTCGGCCGCATCCTATAAACACATGTGAACATGTTCAGACCCGGTTATAGGTTAATATTGTAGAGAAAGGACTTCAAAACCGTTTAATCAACCCTGCCTCTTCGTTTATGTGGGCACAGTGACTGCCCCCACCAAAAATATAAAAAACAAATATTTTTCTCTTTGCATTACGGACTTTCCATACACCATCCGACCAAAATTCAACACTAAAATCGAATTTTAACCGCTATTAGGTTAAAGTTCATTAAAGAAAATTCCAGGAAGGTGTGTTTATATGGGCCCGTGACTTAAATATTATCCAATTCACACAGGACTTTTCTGTGGGAGGTAGGTCTTAATAGAGACCAATTCCAACCAAATTCAATAGGGTTTGTTTTTGAGTCAATGGAAACATTCGCACCAATTTCCAACTCTTTAAATTTATATTTTTGACTAATATAAAGGGTGGTTAAATTTTAAGGGCCGATGTTGATTTTGAATATAACACAAATTATTTAGGAAATTATTGTCATTTCTATTTATTATGATAATATGGTATGGCTGAATTATGTATGGGACAAAATATAGGCCAAATGGCCGCGGCGACCTCGGCAGCACACCTCCATCCGATGGTCCAAATTTTCGGTGAGGCATAATTAAGGTTCTATGCCGTTAATGTGCCGAATTATCTCATCCTTCAGCTCTTAAATTTTTCTCGACTTATCGACGTACACCTTTTCTTTTAAATAACCCCAAAGAAAGAAGTCCAACGGTGTGTAATCACATGATCTTGACGGCCAATTGACATTGCCACCACAAGAGATAACACGGCCATTGAATTTGTCGAGCAAAAGAGCCATTGTTTCGTTAGCTGTATGGCAAGTGGCACCGTCCTTTTGAAACCACATATCGTGCACGTCCATATCCTCAATTTCTGGCTTCAAGAATTCCGTTATGATACCGCGATAGAGAACACCGACGGCGTGTCGAGGTTTACGGCTATTCTACCACACTATCGCGAACAACAGCAATGTTTTCCGCAGAACGAACTTGGCGAGCATGCACAGGAGTTTGCTCATTTCCTACAGACCTGATTTGCAGAAATATGTGCACAATTATCCCGATTGTGGAAGCATTTTGTCGATTATGCTGACCAAAAAAATCACAAACTGCATTTTGACGCGTTGCTCGATTGTGTATCTTTCCATGGTTCAAATTGAGTTAGTCTGAAATTGAGAAATGTCAAATTAAATGTAGAAAAAAACTTGACGTTTAGGTGTGGTTCACATTCAACCTCGGCCCTTAAGATTTAACCACCCTTAATTTTCGAGTTGGCGAAAGTAATTCTACGTCGATTTGTTGCTATAAGGTGGTCGCAGTCCGATATTTTTGATACCCATTAAAAAATCAAAGTATACATGAACATATATGACCATATATGATGTTTTATATGATCACACATGGGAACACTTAAAATATTTTGTAAGTTAAAATAACAGAAAATGTCATTTACAAGTAACGATATTTTATTTAAAAACCGGTCTACTTAATTTTCATATGAATTATTATTTATTTATTTATTTATTTATTTATTTATTTATTTATTTATTTGTTTATTTATTTATTTATTTATTTATTTATTTTTTTTTTTTTATTAAACATACAATTACAAATTATATTTTAATACCCTAACCGAGCACTAGCAACGAAGGCCTTCAGCTCGTTGTAGCGAAAACAGACCAGAGCCTCTGGTGGAATCGAACCTAAGACCCCCGCACTGATATGCTAGCACGCTACCAACTAGCCTACCGGGGCGCTCCTTGATATGAATTAAATGCCTTTTGTTATTTATTTTTAATGTTGATTAATCAACTGACAACAAATGCAAAAACTTTACCTACCAATTCCTTAAAAAATAAATGCTTTTCTCATTTATTTGAAATTGTTTCCCTTTTTGTATTTATTGTTTTTATTTTTTTTTGTTAATATACTCCTACAATACAAAATGTATGTATGCATGTGTGTTTATGAAGTTCTTGTAATTTAAAAAATTTTGTATATCGATGGCTTAATATAAAAAGACCCTTACTCGATTTTTTGTTACTTGATAGGCGAAGGAAAAAACTTAAACAAATCCGTAAAATTTTAGATAAAAAAAAATTTTATTAAAAATTGCATCAAAACTTTTTTTGTATCTAAAATTTTACATATTTTATTAAGTTCTTCCTTCTCCTGTCAAGTGACAAAAAAACGAGTTAGGGTCTTTTTATATCGATATACAAACTTTTTAAATTACAAGAACTTCATTCACTTCATATTAAGCCATCGATATATACAACCAATTTAAATAAAAAAACAATTTGAAATTTAAATTTGTAATAACTGTAACGGACACAAATAAACCAGAAGTTTCTGTTTTGTGGGTAAATTTTTATTAAATTTCAAACAAATGAAAAAAAATGAAACTGAAAAAAACCGGTAAATGATAGTAAATCATTTTGAATAAATGTATAAAAAAGTTAATATAGATATTTCTTCGCAAAATAAATGTTTGTTCCTTTATTTTTAAATGGAACGGAAAACTTTTTTATTAAACTACAAACAGTAAACTATATAACATTCTGAGAGTAGTTACAAATATTAACAAAAACTCATAAAACCCTAACCACGTAGTAATGTAGAGTATGAACACTAAAAAACTACCACATAGAGAAAAATTTGATCAATTTCCAACTGAAATCAGTAATTACAACTATTCCGTTAATACAACTGAATTTTGGTTGCAACACCCCTTTTTTACACAGGCACTTTTGAAAAATGTTGAAAGAATTAATCTGTTACAATTTTTTGCCAACATTTTGTACATCTTTAATTTCGGAGATGGCACATAGTAAGATCGGAAATCTTAGATTTCTAATTCTTGGTAGAATTTTCTTATAAGGCCACAAAGTATATAAATATTTTTCGGGAAAGATATAGCAGCACAATTTCATATTTAGAGTTTATGAAGTGAGGTCAAAAATGTATCGGTTTTTTGGATGGAAACATGTGCAAATTTCATTAAAATCGGCGGGCACCCATCAAAGGTGTTTCCTTGTAATACGTTGATATATTTTCTGATCTTAATACAATTCTACAATGATTAAATGGTCTATCACAATGACGACTACGTCATCAAGAATGCGGTGGCTCATTTCACTGGGAAACAAATTTTATTAATCCGAGTACAATTATAAATTTATCCCTAAAATGTTCGAAAAATATTTAAGTAAATTTTATAGCTGACTCTGTTGAATGAAATAAAAATTGTATTTTACACCAGAAGCCAAGAGGTGAAAAATAATGTATGCACAACTTAAAAAAAAATTCACCTTACAATTATTTTTCCTTTATTTTTATTTTAAACCTCAACATTTGTTTTCTCATATCAAAATTTTTTACCTCAACTTATTTTTTTCACCATAAAAATTTCATTAAAATTAAACCAAAGATCACAAAAATTTTAAATTTTTTTCATTTCTTTCACTACAAAAACTATCAGTAAACCATTAGAGTATTAAAAAAAAACTTAAGTGTTAACAAAATTTCTTACTCAACATAAAATATTTTTTAAGATGTTTTAACTTAAATGTCTTTTAACCACAAAATCAATAAAAAGAAAACCCTGTATTTTATAAATAAAAACATTTCGTTTTATTTAAAACCATCAATATATTCCACTTACACTCATAGTTAAATACAAAATAAAAAAGAACACTGAAACTAAAAAGCCATCAAGAAAAAGCTTCATCAGCGTCTCACTATATATTTAACCAATATATACGATGTATGTTGGTATAGAATATACTTTATAAAAATGACATTTTATGATAGTATACTCATCCCTATATATGCTTAACGCTAGTTATACACACTACCATGGTTACACATAGAATGATAAAGTATTAGTAACCACAAAACGGAAGTTTATGAGTAAGTAACACACGGTTACAAGGGCAAAAAAAAACATATAGGAAGTACTAGCGATGGCAGTAGAAATACATAGACATGCATATAGTCGTATATAGAATAACAACCTATTACATTTTACTACTACTATTGCAACTAAAAAAAGGAGTATATTTTAGAGGTAAAATTTACGCTGTAAACATACACTTTGATATAAAAATTTTGGCAGCTTTTAAATAAAAAAATTTTACAAACAATTAAGAAAAACATTTGGAATTCAAATTGATAGACTCATAAAGGAAAAGAAGACTCTAAAAATATGCCAGCTTAAATTTTAAAAAAATATGCAAAAAATTTTTAATTTTTACATATCTTAAAGGTGTAGTTTTTCTTAATTGCTGCAAATTTGTTTGTCGGGAATATTTTTAGTATCACTCCGTTGCCTTTATTTCCAAAAGTTTATATAACAATTGTATTGAAATCTAAAACCACATTATTATGGCTTATACTTTTCAAATCCATAAACTTCTGGATCACATTGTATTACATTGTATACATAGTTGTTATTTTTTGTGTAGTTTTTTAGTTTTTTTTTTTTGTATGATAAATGATGCATTTCTGATGATACCAAAATAACAACTATAGAAAAAACTATATACTATTGCATAACAAAATGCTATTTTGTGTCTTTTTAGTAGTAGAAAATTCGTTTGGAATATTATACACGAAAAAATCTACTCCCTTAGCTAAATGTTTTATGTAGCTTGTTTTTTTCTACTGCCAAACTACATAACTAAATGTTATCAATGTATTCCTCCTCACCATAGTCGTCATCGTCATCAAATTCTATCATTGAATGTCTGTTGTCTATGGGTGGTTGTATGCCAGAATCTGCCTTGTGGGTTTCAATTCAATATTTTATGACTAAGCTTTATTTCATCGGTACCTACAACTATAGTACTTTTGTTGGATATCAACGATAGTTTCAATGCCGTTGTAAAAAATAAAATTCTATGAAAAAAACGTATAAACCAGCTAGTTGTTGGCTTTGTTCAATTGGTAAAATTTAAACGCTATTTTGTTCAAAGTAACAAAATAATATGATTTTAATATGGTAGTTTTTTATTTAAGAGTTGGAGAAGTAGAAGGATAAAAAAAACTCGAACTAAAAGTAAAATAAAAAAATGTTGCTAAGTTAATGGAAAGGAAATTGTTTTAAAGAAAAAAAAATACACTAAATAACAAAATTTAATATAATTTATATAATCCCATGTATAAATCGTAATATACATGAAGAAATATGATCATACATGGGTTGGTACACTCAGAATATTATGTAGTTAACTGTTTGTAGTTTAATAAAAAAGTTTTCCGTTCAATTTAAAAATAAAGGAAGATACATTTATTTTTCAAAGAAACATCTATATTAACTTTTTTATACATTTATTTGAAATAATTTACTATCATTTACCGATTTTTTTCAGTTTCATTTATTTTTTTCATTTGTTTGAAATTTAATAAAAATTTGCCCACAAAACGGAAACTTGTAGTTTATTTGTGTCCGTAACAGTTGTAACAAATTTAAATTTTGTTTGCTGTCTGTTTCAAAAAAAAAAAATATTAAAAAAATTTCAATTTGTTTTTTATTTAAATTGGTTGTATATATACAAAATTTTTCAATGCAATTTACAAGAACTTCAAAAACACACATACATATACAAATACATTCATACAAAAAGTGTTTATAGCTTTATATGCATACATACATTTTGTATTGTACAAGTATATTAAAAAAAAACAAAAAAATACAAAAACGGAAATAATTTCAAATAAATGAAAAAAACATTTATTTTTTAAGGAATGGTAGGTAAAATTTTGACATTTATTTTAACTGATTATATCATTTGTTTCTTACGGATGTGTCAGTTGATTAATCAACATTTAAAAATAAATAACAAATGGTATTTATTTTAAATGAAAATTAAGTAGACCGGTTTTTAAATGAAATATCATTTCTTTTAAATGATATTTTCAGTTATTTTAACTTACAAACTTTTTTAAGTGTATGTGATCATATAAGGGCATACATGGTCACATAGATATATATATATATATGTTTTAATATATGACCATACCTGATTCATTGTATCATTCATTAACGTTAGACCATACCACCCTTACAGATAAAAAAAAAATAGAAAAAAAATTTTCTTAACGAACGTAGGAGTCGTCTTTTTAAAGTTTTCGTCATATTTTCGGAATTTAAAGTCAGATGTAACGGAATTTTCGTCTCGAGGAGACCAATGTTTTGCTCTACAGGATATTGACCCTGTTCTTGTAAATACTAAAGATATGACGAAAAATTTTTAAAGGCGGCCTCTACCACGGCAAAAAAAATTGTTTTTCTGGAATTATTGAAATACTTCCTTAACAAATTTTAATGACAGTAGCTTTAATTTTCTTATACTAGGGTTTTACATGATGGTGGTAGGCTAAATACTAGAACGGCATACTTGAGATCAATGGGCCTTATAGAAACTTGAGGTCAATGGCCCTTATATAAAAATATTGGTCCCATCGAGCATACTATAAGATGCGACTGTTAATGCCAACCAAATAACGAAAAATTTAAAAAGACAAAAACTATTTTTTTTTTATTGTGCAGGGCAAAAATATTTTAGAATCGAAGTTTTACGGCGATTTTTTGTTTGTTTCTGGTGCTGTCTAATAGACGTATATTTACATGTATGTCCATGTATAATAATATACGAGCCGATGTATGATCATTTATGTTCATATAAATAAATATTTCGATTTTTACATGGGTGGTTCAGTAGGTTTAGATTTTTATAAAAGATTTTTTTTAAGAAACTATTTTCAGTTGTTTTTTCATTAAAACCTGGCGAGGTAACCACAATGTTAATGGGTTTTCTCATACTGTTGCATCCCTCTTGGCCAATTTAAAACTTATTGGTGCCAATTTAAATTTTTTTGTTATGTATTAACAAAAGAAACATCTTGAGGAAATATATCATGCAAACTAAAAACTAAAATCCATTTTTGAAACTGAAATCCATGCAAGAGGCGCGAAATTTAGTAAAACCAGCTTCAGAGCCCGATAATTTGTTACGGCTAGATTTAAATATCGATATATATTAAGAAGAAAAATGAATTCTTATTTCTAAGGATTTTTCTCCTTAAATAAACTTATTGATTCAGATTTCTAACTTAAAGGATTTGCACCTGTCATTTAAGGGTAATATTTCGCCTTTTAACCATGCTTTACTTTGATATTCAAAAAAGTGTATTTTTATTTTTATCATATCATCTATTTATCGAGCACATATTTTCTTTTTTTTAATTTATATACGGTGGCTTTTGGGCAGGATACTAATGTGAATATTTTTCACCTTTTTGCCATAATCCGGAAAAATTTGAAAAAATCCTGTTTCAGAAGATGTCTATGTTGCAGAAGGTATCTTCATACTAAATTTAAAGTTTCTACCTCCAGTTGTTGGGCGGGTAGACTAAGGGAACATATTTTTAATTTATGGTTAAGGAGAAGATTGATTTTCTTTTCGCTGCTCCCCGTATCACCGCAACAGCATCCCACAAATTTCTAAATTTTGGCCCAGTGTGTTTTTGAAAGTTCCATAACAACTTATATTTTAAGTTTCAAATTTCTAGCTAAACTAGCCCCTCCCTGTAAATATTCCCTAAACTCCCGTCTTGGTGGATGCTTATGCCAAAGTAAAAACATTAAGGCAAAATATTTAGTTCTTAGCTCCAGCGGATTGGGGGCCTAGATGCAATAAATATTATATACAAATTTTAAATTTATTTATTTATTTATTTATTTATTTTTTATTTATTAATCATATAATTACAAATTATATGTTAATACCCTAACCGAGCACTAGCAACAAAGTCCTTCGGCTCATTGTAGCGAAAACAGACCAGAGCCTCTGGTGGGAATTGAACCCACGATCCCCGCACTGATAAGCTAGCACGCTACCAACTAGCCTACCGGGGCGCTCAATTTTAAATTATTGTTACAAATTTGGTAAAAAAAAAGATAATTTTCAATCTTATAGTTCAAAAATTTATTAAGTATCATCTTCAAAACGATATAATTTTTTACTTCGAAAGTGGACGGTAATCGTCGCTAGTCTTATAGTATCTGGGCTTTAGTTTTTATTTGAAAATCGAAAATGTATTTCTTTATTAAGGTAGCACATATTTTAAATTTCTAGCCAGAGCGGAATAAACCGTTACAGGCGAGATTTTCCCTACTGGGACCAATTTTTACCACAAAGACTATTTGAACAGGCAGTTAAGGGAGGTATTTTCTCCATTTTGACGCCCCATTATTAACATGCTCCTGCCAGACAACCTAACAACAAATAAGTCCATACTTCAGGTAGGGAGGTGTGGGTATAAAGTTACGGCAAAAATGTTTAGCCTTTTTAGACCGCCTTTAAAATTTGGAAAACAACAGTTTTTGTGGATTAAATGGATTAATTAATTGATGATTTCATCATCATTGCATTCACATCAATTGTATTGAAATTACATTCCAAACTATTTTTTGAATTAATGACAATGTTTCAAGAATTTGATTTCATTACCACTAATAATGCACTACTTAGAAAAATAATTGCCATTGACAGATGAGTTTCCAAAAAACGAAAAAATGGAAAAAAGTCGCTAATATAGAAAATAATATGTTCAAATCCTTAAATATAACTAAAAATCCAGGCTTGCTTCATTCCATTTTGTTCCCGGAGTTTAGTGTTTTAATTCCACTCGTTGCACATTTGGTTTCTCTTGTCCAGTGTTACAATTCTACTTGTCGTCTGTTTCTTTCCATTTTGTTTCCCTTGTCAAATGAATAAATTTCTATCGGTCCCTGTTCCATACGATATTGTTTCTCTTGTCTTATATTTCAATTCCACTTATTTCCTGTTGTATTGTATTTCATTGCCCTTGTCTAGTGTTTCTAACTTAGGTTTTCTGTCCAAGTGGTTTAAGCAGGCCATTAAGGTCGGCACTTTTCCTCTTAAAAATCTATACTTTACCGCAAGGAACACATATTTGTAATATAAGGTTTTTAGCCAATGGGGTTTTGACAGGTAGTTAAGGACATTTTCTTTTTTGAATCCCTAATTTTCCACGTTCCTAGCGAAAATTCCAAAAATGGCTAATCAGTGAATTGTTCCACACCGCAGGGAACACATATTTTTAATTTCAGTTTTCTAGTCGAAAGGGTTTAGACGGCCCCTTGATTGGGAGTAATTTTTCCTACTTAACTTCTATTTCATCAGTGAGTTAGCCCAGGGAACACATATTTTATATTTGAGACGTAAAGGCATGGCGGTTTGACCACACCCTTAAGCGGAGTCTATTCCCCTTTTTGGGCCCGACCATCAGGAATTTCGAAAAATCCCCGTTATAGCGAATGTTAAGGCGAAGTTTCTAACACCAGCGGTTTAGGCTGGGCGATGTTTAAGATAACCTTAAAAATAATTTGGGTGTTTATCTTTTACTACAAAATGTGAGATTTTTGGACTAAACTTACAAGCAAACTGACACAATCTGTTTAGTGATAAACATGATTCGCCTTGTTTATCATTTAATAGAATATTTTTCTAATTTTCAAAACTAAATTGTTATCAAAAATTTTTAAACTGCCACCGATACTTTTTAAGGTTAAATTGGATATGTGTTATTTCAAGTGTAACTTGCTTCTTCTTAAAAGAAAATCATAACATTGAACTGGTTTTTTTTTTACAAAAACATACAAACAATATTTTCTGAATACATATAATTTTTCATTTTATTTTCTTTATATAACATTTCATATATTTCATATTTTTTTTAAAACCGCCATACATTATCTCGACTGTCTGCAAAAGCATAATATGCACAGACTTCATTAATTTTATAATAAATTGTACCAGATACCATACACCACACACTGTTTTTGGTGTACGATGATATGAAAAGGTTTCCTTGAAATTGTTGAAAGTCTGGGTGTGTTTATGCCAAAATAAAGTGTGCTTTAATTTAGTTTTAAATGCTTGAGTAAATATTTTTAAAAATAAATTTTTTAAAAGATTTTAATTTAAAATTTTATTTCAACAGTTATGACTATAAAATAAGTACATACACTTTAAAATTGGTTATGCTACTATTCAACTAAAAAATATTTTTTCTCTTTTTAACCCATTTCACATTTAACAACAACATTCAAGGCCCGATAAATTCAACTAGAAGAGTGATATAGGTATGCAAAATATAACTTGTAAAGTCTTGGATGTACAAATTAATTCAAATAATTTAAAACATATTGTTCCAGAGTTTCCATATAAAGTTTTTTAAACATAAACATTTTATGTTTTTTTTTTTTTTTGAAAAATTATTTTAATATATAAAAAAAGAGAAGTTTTTCTAAAAGTAGTTTGCTGACTTGTTTAAGAAAATATACGAATAATTTTGATATAAAATTAACCGAACATTTAACGCAGGCGGGTCAGTAAGTCCGTGACGTTTTAAATTTCCCGTCCTTTAACTGAAAGGGCAACCCGGATCCTTTCAACAGGCATCTCTCAGTTAACTCTTATCATTAAGTGTGCGTTTGACAGCCATTAATAGAAGACTACCGTGTGATTTGATTTGAAAATTTATGAGAAAATGGTAGTTTCCATCGCAAAAATGCATGAATTGCTCCCTCATCCGCCCTTTTCATCGGATTTAGCCCCAAGTGACTGTTTCTTATTTACAAACCTAAACAGATGGCTCTGCGGAAAGGGACTTGACCACACCGATGACGAAGTGTATAGAGCTCAAAGGAAACTATTCCAGCAAAAACATTGTAATGACAAGTTGTTACTGTGTAGATTACCTTGAAATGATAGATAGTTACATTTTTCATTACTTTAAACAATAGAATAATGACCTACTGATAATGGGTGAAAGAAGTACTTATATGTACACACAAAATAATGATTAACTGGAAGTTGTTTTTTTTACTATTATGTTTATTAATTCTTTTTGAAAAATTCCTTTTTTTGAAAATATTAATATTTTAAAGGATTTATATGAGAAATAGCATTGAATTATGAACTTTAAATTTTTGAGTGCAAAAAGATGATATATTAAAGATATTTTTTATAAATTTAAATATAAATTATTCCTGTTGATTTGTTAAGGTAAGAACATTTTACTTGATTAAGGTACACTATTGTTTTATTAAGAATAACTATTTACTTTATTATTGTAGGTAACCACTTATTTCTTCACTATTAGTAACCGATCTGGTATTTTATTATTCTCACTTTTTTTGTTAGCGAGAGGTTAATGACCTACCCATAAATTTTGGAACATCGCGAACAAAAGTAATTAAGCGAGTAAATAGCCTGGTAACTAGTGAAACCTGCTACTTATTTCCTCAATTACTTGGTAATGCCCGTTTTTGCTGGATATGTTGAAAAATAAAATGATTTATTTTCCAAAAAAAACTGCTTCATTCAGAAAATCACGGACTTATTAACCCACCTTTGTATTCTGTATTTTTTAGTGGTATAAAAATCTAAGCAGCCAGTGTTACAATATAAAAATTTTATAATAAAATTTTCGAAAAATAGCAAAACTTTAAAAAAAAATTTTAGAAATCATAAGAAGCAGCCACACAAAATTATTTATATTATTTTGATAGTATTTTGTATAAAAAAATAAACAAAAATTTAAATTTTCATAAGATTTTAACCCCTTGAGTACACATAAAGCGTCAACATTTTAACTTTAATTGTGAAAAACATCACTCGGAGCGATAAAAGTGCGAAATCAAGGAAAAATCCTTTTTGGCAATTTGTCAAAAAATTCTTCCAAAATCGATGAGTTGTATAAAACAGGGATTAAAAGGTTAGCGAGATTACAGCTAAGTCACCTAAATTTAACTGTTTCATAAGCTAAGTTAAAAACAAAACTAAAGTTTTTCAATCACTATATTTTGAACTGGCATCAAATTTCAACAGTAGTAAAAGTTTATTTTTTAAAAACGAAAAACTGGGAAAACATTCAGTTTTAACAAACAGCAATAAAGAATAAAACGATAAAAAGAAAAGTTAAGCAAGCAGTCATGCACACTATGCAGCAGCACGCCGTATAACTGGCAGCTTAAAAAACAAAACGAAAAAAGACTAGCCAGCAATAGATTTTTAAGTATAGCTAAAAATAAACAGACACACTAAATTTAATTATAATGTTTTTTACCATGCAATAATTTCGTAAAAGAACAGGCGGCAAATGAAGTATTTGAGCGTTTTTTTAAGATCTGTTATATTATTAATTGTTTATACATCTCTATACACAAAGAATACAACCAAATTTCGGTTGAAACCAAATATTTTAATTGTATCAGGAAAATATTTGGTTGGGACAACTAAATAATTCGGTTGCTGCAAAAAAAAAAATTCAGTTTGCAAGAATTCCGGTTGTCACCATGAATCTGTTTTCTCTGTGTATGTAAAGGAATAATGTTACTCACTCATTCAACATCGCGCTCCCCTAACGGCTGGAACTAGGAACCTCAAATTTGGTATGTAGGTTCCCCTCCAGCGTAGACATCTGCTAAGATGGGGTTTTTGGAGATTCCCACGCGGAGGGCAAAAAGAGACACCCAAAATTTAAAAATTAGCCAAATCACTGATAAGGTATATTTTGAATATATGATAAAAATGGAAACTAGAAGGGTGAAAAATCTCCCTCTTAACGGTCTACCCGTTGAAGCCAGGAAGTTAAAATTTTATATCAAGGTTTCTCTCCTGGTATAGACATCATTTATGTCGGGATTTTTGGGAAAATTTAGCAGATCCAGGGCCGGTATTTTATATAAAAAATATACAGAGTTATACGTTAAACAAATTTATAATCATTTATAACTTAAGGAAAAATATTTTTAGAGTGTTCTTTTTGGTATGCACTTGCTGCTTAAACCGTTAAGGCAGCATCATGTTTATTTTCGTGGTTCAAGTTAAACCATATAAAGAAAGCAAAAACACAAAAAAACACTGACTGGCTGTTTTTTGAATACCTGGAAAATTTTAAATTATTGGAAGATATAGTTAAAGTTAAAGGAAAAAAGTCTTAACGAATCACAGTATTTTAAGCCCTAGTATAAAATGTATTAATACCTAAGGCTAAACAATTATTAAAATTTTACTCTTATAGACTTTTGCCACTTTTCCCATATTTATTATTTTATTAATATTAAATTGTTGCTGTAGCTGTAAATTCTGCAACTAGACAATTATTTTATTTTTATTTACCTTAAGGAGGATTTTCTATATGCTTATATGTCTACAGGAAATTACAATTTATATTCATCCTTTTCGTTTTTCTGTATTACACGAGTATTAAATACAATTTTCTATTTGTAATGACTTTTAGCCTTGAAGTATGCTATATATTTTCTTAAGCCTTGAGCTAAGGGATTTTGTAACAGAATTTATTGAAAATAGAAAATTATTGGAATATTAATTTAAAATTAGTATGTAGATTCATTGGAGCTAGAAAATATTTAGGAGTTTTTGAAAAGCTATTAAAAATTAAAAATCCACAGAATCCAATTGAGACTATAATATGCACTTGAAATAATAAGTTAGTAAAAAAATTTGTTTTAAAACCATATGACTAATTTTTTAATGATTTTTTAGAACGATTTAGTCTTAATTTTGTCACATCCCAAAAATGCTATTTTAAGAGTAAACTTTCAAAATTAGTTTTGACTAATTTTTAAGTATTTATTTGTCAATTCTTTCAAAATCAGAGTATAATACGTGCATCAGTAGATGACGTTTTTTATTTTATTATGACTAACAATTACGTTAAAAAAAAGTTTCTTTCGAATTTTTGCTATTAACTGTTATAGAAATAATTATGAAATTGGCGCTTTATTGCCTAAATATATCTCAAAACTTTTATTATTACATAACTAACTTTGGTTGCCTAAAACTATTCAACACTTTATTTCTTTATCAATATTTCCACCATTTTGTCTTAACTTCATTAAACCATAACCTTGTCAATTTGTTTTTTTGTCTACAAATTTTTCAAGAAAAGTTCTATTTTTATCATTTTAAAAAGTTTTATTGTTATTTTATAACATTATGAACTTTCAGTAGCTTTATAAAGCCTTAAAATCATCTCTATAAATTTACTACTCAATAACTAATATAATAAAAAAAAATCAAAATCATATGTGTGCACATTGAAAGTACATTAACCCTTTTTATATGCAAATCACAGGTAAATAACATACAGTTTAGAAAGTTTAGAACGTGTGTGTGTGTGTGTGTGTGTGTCTGTATATAAGTATTTTTATATTGGCATAGACAACGACAAAAAAAAACATAACCCAGACGCCAGTCAACCTGACTGAATATGATTATCCATGCAAACAGACACACACAAGAAGAGTAGTTCAAATAAAAACACCTGAGGCTTCTTAAACGGCGACTAAAACTTTAATAGTTAAACATTTTGAAAGTAATTGAAAAAATTCCTTAAAATTGTTTACTCAACATTAAAAACATTTACTTCGTTTAACCAGTGTTTGGTGTATTGGTATATTACCTAGTGAATATGCATATGTGTACGTAAGAAGCTTTGTTTGCAGAATTTCTTGATACGTAAAAAATCAATGATTGAGTTTTATGCCTGATATATTAAGCATATGATAAAAATAAACTTTTAGTTAAACTGTAAAGAAAAAAAAATATTATATCCTGAAAGTTGAAAGAGGTGAAGAAATACTGATATTTAGATATGACTTTATAGGTTCTGTATATTAAACACAGACAAAAGCCGGCATATTAACTTTAATTCCTTCCACTCTAAAAAACACACCTAAGACACTAAAAGCTTATAAGGATTCACCTGTATTTAGCTTTAATAAAAATCTGAAAACTACAAAAAAAAAATGTTAGAATACTTAATATGTTATTTTTTTTTTTCTCTTTCTCTTAATGATGAGATGATTTTATAAAGAAAACGTTGATAAAAAAAAAAACCTTTGCAATAAAAAAAAATATTATGTCTGCCATAAAATACTAGTAACAAAATTTGTAAAGCTATAAGGATTATTAAATACCCTTTATTCGAATTAATATATAGCCTAGAAATATGCTTTTATCCATTTTCAACTCATTGAACCGCTGTCAGCTCAGCATTTTTAAACGGCTGTATTTTTATACCCTTCACCATTTTGTGGAACAGAGTACATATAGACAAAAGATTTGTTATGCCAACCGAATCGTTCTGTTGCTGCAACCAAATAATTGGTTACTACAACCCAATTTTTGCCTTCACAATTAAAATAGGGTCGCTGCAACCGGAAGAACTAAATTGGAGTTGTGACAACCTAATGGGGCCAAAACAGGGAAAATAGATTAATTGTAACAAGCGAATTTCTTGAAAACCGAATGGTTTGGTTGGAGAGACCGATATATTTGTTTGTCGCAACCGAAATTCTGTTAATGTGACAGAATTCCGATTGAATCCTGTAGGTATCACTTCAATCGCTGCAATCGGGAGAACTAAATTGGAGTTTTGAAAATAGAATGGGCCCAACACAGGGAAAATAGATTAATTGTAACAAGCGAATTTCTTGAAAACCGAATGGTTTGGTTGAAGAGACCGAAAAATTTGTAATTCAACAGAATTTCGATTGAATCCTGTAGGTATCACTTCAAACCCCAAAAATAAAATATTTAAGCACATTAATCAAAAAGGCAACAATTTTAAATAAATAAATTTCAAAGTATAAATACACATAGTTCTAGTTGGACCGATATTCACGGTAGCCGGAAGTTTATCGTTTACGCGATATAAGGGCCCGTTCTGTTGCAAAAATATTTGTTAAAAACTATATACCGGGCTGCCAATCAAGGTACTCAATTAACTTGGAATCTTTTTTTGCTAGTTAACATCATTACACACATAAGATACACATTTCACCTTATCACCCTTAGGCGAATGGGACACAAGAAAGTTTTCACAGACAACTAAAAACCTCATTAATAGCAATATCGAATTCTGTTAAATGTTTCGAAATACTACCATTTATTTTGTAAGGCGGCGAACCTCAATCAAAGTTGATTAGAAATGTTCACCAGCGGAACATGTTTTTTCTTTGCGTGCATAACGTTGATAAACAATTTATACCAAAAAAAAACCTTGTTAACATGTTATTGTATATGTAAAAGAACATAATAACTCGAGAGTTAATGCAACTTTTGGAGGACCATTTCGTGTCATTTCTAAAAAACAATAAAATTTTTAAAATTCAACGAGGAGCTACAATTAAAACCTACCATATAGATTAACCCTTTAACCACTAAGACCGTCTACAGAAGGTCATCACTAAAGTCTAATTATATCCAAAGCAATATTTTTGGTGCAATAATCGCCAACGAAATTTTTGTCTGTTTGAATTTTCCTTTCGAACAGTGCCGGTTTGAACACGCTCAGTTGAATAGTTTGATAGATAAACCCATTTCTGTCAAGATTTTTGTTAAAACAGACACGAAAATTATTTATGATTTTGGTGCAAAATTAAAAGTTAAAAAAAAAACATACTTTGCAACAGCTCAATCTACTCGAAATTTTTTTCGAAAGTAGCCTCAAGCTGTATTTTGATAATTTGTTTCGTGTTTGATTTGTGAAACAAGTATTTTTGTTTGAGTCGAGCTTTTTGTCTTCAGGATGTTTTTATTTTTTTTCCACCTGGCGTTTTTAGGTTAAATTTTTTTCACAAATGGACTTCACATTCGTTCTTTTTAGTCCAAAATGATACTAGAACCAAAATTTCATAACAAAATACCTCGTATTTCGACTCCAGTGGTTAAAAAGTTAAGTTATGCCTGCAGTTGTTGCAGACAACAGAAAACAAAATTTGCTAAAACAGTGACACTTAAAACTAAACTAAATTTTTATTTTGTATTAAGTTTATTTAATATTGTACACTATATATACTGTAGGGTACACTTCTACTGTATTTTATCTTTTATATTTTATAAATCTTAGTTTTGTTTAGTTTTGTCTGTATTTTATGTTTGTAAAAAATCAAATTCAAAAAAGAAAATCTTGATTATTAGGTTTGTTGTTTCGAATTTTAAATATGTATTTATAAATACTTGTAAAAAAAGCGATTACCCCTACTTACCTGACTTTTCTATATTTTTTGCAAACAAATAAAAATTGAACAATTGGGGCGCCTTTGTACGAAAGCTGTTTTTGTATATGGAACTCGCGGAAACACGAAGTATAGCAATAATATTGTTTGCCCTGCTCTAACTTTACTTACAAACGCATAATTCATTTTTTTTTTAAATATATTATCAAACTAAAAATTCAAATATACAAAAATTTTAAATATTTTTAAGACAAATATTTTTGTTTACATTAAAAAGAGAAAAGCCAATAGTTTCTAAGACTTGGCAGCATTTTTATACCCTCGTAATTTTTAAGTAGCTATATCTACAACTACTAAGAAAGGCTATATCTGCTTAAATTTGTATGAAATATTTATATTAAATTCGAAAAAAATAAACCTATTATACAAACTGAACTTGTAATATAAACTTAAATAAATGAAAATACATACAAAAATAATAAATTATTTTATCAGGCAAATATTTGGTTGGAACAACTAAATCAAAATATTCAGTTGGCAAGAAACTCGGTTGTTATTATGAATTTATTTTCTGTGTGTGTTAAATAAATTAAGGTAAAGGTCACAAATCAGAAGAAAATTGGATGAAATTTTTTACATGACACTCGGCCAAAAAATCTGTAGGATGACACATAATTGGCGTACTAATGAAAAATTCATATAATTTTTTTGAAATTACCGGCCTTCAGCTGTTACGTGTCAAAATGTAATGACGATGTGTTCATTTGTGAATAAGTTACAGCTGTTTTAGTGACGCTACTTTTGCGATTTTGAAAAAAAGAATTCACATCAATTTCGAGTGTTAATTTATTAAAAAATTGTAGATAAGTGGTTTGCTGACTTTAAACGTGGTCGTCCAAAACCATATGACGCCGAACGCTCTGGTTGCCCAAAAAAGCTGGTGATACTGGATAACATCTTTTTGGCAGACCATAAAGTGAAGTTACAAGAGATAGCTGATACCTTATAAATATCAAAGGAATGTGTCGGATTTATTTTGCATGAACATTTGTCCATGAGAAAGCTGTTTTCTGATATCTAATATGATTCTGATAGCTGTTTGCAGATGTTTCCGCGAGACAAAATGGACTTTTTAAGTCGGTATATAACAATTGACGAGACTTGAATCTGCCACTTAACTCCAGAGTCAAATCCGTAGACAGCTGAGCGGACATCAACTGGCGAACCTTGCCCGAGGAAGCCAAAGACGCAATAGTGCGCTGGTAAAGTTTTGATACAAGTATGTTAGGATGCGGGTGGAATTTTGTAAATTGATTATCTTGAAAAATGCCAGACCATCAATAATAATCGCTACATCGCCCAACTGGTGCGTTTAAAGGAGAAAAATGCAAAAAGACGGTCTTCTATGAAGAAGAAAAAAGTGACCCTTTACCAAGACAATGCGCCGTGTCACAAGTCGTTGGCCACCATGGCCAAATTGCACGAATTACACTTTCAATTGCTACCGCAACCACCGTATTTTCCAGATTTTGCTTCCAGCAAAATTTTACAAGTTTTCAGACCTCAACAAAAAATTCTCGCTGGAAAGAGATTGTCGAAATAGAGGCCTTGTTTAAGGCCAATGATAAATCATACCCATTTGCAATTTCATATATGTTATGTATACAAAATTTGCTAAGCTCATAAAGTAATGATCAGATCAATTACCAAAATTTTTTCATACTGGGTGTAGACTCATGCCCGACTTTTATTTGCTTAATTTTAAAATAGTACAAAAAATTTAACTTGTCATAGAAAATGTATACCTATAACAAGATTTGCTTTTCATAAATCCCATTTAAAGAATTACTTTGGGGAAGATGGGGTAACATTTTTTCTAAATTCTTATCGTTTGACAAAACACAATAAACGTATACGTTAGTGTGATTTTATGTAGGATTTTTTAAAAGAAGACAATTTAAGGTGAAGTGGATATTAATAAAAATATTTTAGAAATAAAAAATAAAACATTTTAACAGGAATTTATATTTTTTTAGCTGCTAATAAATAAGAAAACTAAAACAAATATAACAGAAATGAAATACGCCAACCTTTTTCTTGTATGACTTTTTCCAAGTTATTATAGTTATTTTTTTTGAGGAATGGTGTTTAAATCAATAAAATTATTCACATTCACCCATACATCTACATGTTCACTCAGACCACATGTTCACCCCACTTTTACCAAAATCACTAAGTTGAAATAAGTGACGAATTTCGGAAAATACATTAATGTGCGGGAAAATCTCAATGTTGCACTTCACCTCACTCTCCCTTAAATTTTGTTTTCCTTTTTTTATTTACCGCCTGTCTTCTTTACAAAAACAAAAAAACAAATGTTAAAACGCACACTTTTAAAGAATTCTTTTTTTTTTGTGTTACATGCCACTTGGCATTTTTTCATTAACCCTTTTTTCTTCTTCTTTTTTATGACTTAGTATGTTTTATATGTTCATATGTAAAGGTATGAACATCCTAAAGGATTCTTTTGTTTTTTTATATATATATTTTATATAAATCATTCAAGTGTGTTACGCCCTATTTGGTAAAATATTATGTTTTATGATAAGATTTTAATGTTTTGAAAACATCTTTATATGTAAATGAATGCATTTGAAGAACTCTCCAGAGTTTGTGTGATGAAAAAAAAACACAATTCTTTAACAAATGAGTTAATTTCTAAATGAATTGTAAGTTGTGATTGTATTATGAATGTATGAATGATTATCGTAATTAAAAAAGAAGATATTTAGTTTCGGTCTTGTTGTATTTTTCAATACTCTACAATATCATGCAGACAGCTTTATTTTTACACTTCCTTTCCTTTCTACACGGACAAAGCAGATTCATTGTGACAAACGAATTTCCTGCAAACCGAATGGCTTAGTTGAAGCTACTGACTTTTTTGATTGTGGAGACTGAAATTCGGTTAATATAACAGAATTTCATTTCAAACCATATTTTTCATATTGATCAGAAATACATTTGGGACAAGCGACAATGGAATAATTCGGTTGCTGCAACTAAAATATTCAGTTGGCGAAGAATTCGATGTTATACTATATAATTAGTTTAATTGGTTTATGTCTTTAATTGGTTTATGTCTTTGCTATTAAAAATCACAAAAAAAATTTACTGAAGATCCTTTTTTTATAAAAACATTAATTAAACAAATTTTTTCAAAATGTTTCCAAATGATACTATGTACTTAAAAGGTATTGTGTTAATAACTACTTCCTAAATATAGGGTGATCCATTTCGAGATACTTTTTTCAATAGCCTTTTTGTTGACAGATCACGTGTGAGTCGTATCATGCTGTCATGTTATTTTTGTTTAGTATTGTTTGGCATTTCATAATGGAAAGACTTTCGCCTAAACAACGTTTACAAATCGTTCAACTTTATTACGAAAATTCACGTTCTGTGAGGAATGAAACACATTCCTTCCCTTCGCCCTTCGCTCAACTTATGGTCAACATAATCGGCCTACTGAGCGTACTATTCGCAAGACCATCACCCATTTTGAGATCCAGCATTCATTATTGGATAATATTCGACCGAATAGACCACGTCCAGTACGCTGTGAAGAAAATATAGCGGCCGTAGCTGAGAGTGTACACGAAGACCGTGGAGAGTCGATTCGGCGCTATCGTGCCATGATAACCGACTATTTGATGCCTAACATTGAAGCTTGTGATCTCGGCGACATTTAGTTTCAACAAGACGGCCACTTTCCACACATCGCATCAATCAATGGATTTATTGAGAGAACACTTCGGTGAGCACATAATTTCACATTTTGGGCCGGTCGATTGGCCACCAAAATCCTGTGGGTATATGTAAAGTCTGAAGTTTATGCGGACAACCCTGCTTCGATTCAGGCCTTGGAGGAAAGCATCACGCGTGTCATTCGCCAGTTACCAGTCGAAATCCTCAAACGAGTCATCGAAAATTGGACTCAACGGATAGACCATCTGCGACGTAGCAAAAGCCAACATTTAATAGACATAATCTTCAAAAAATAAATGCCAAAGAATGTTCTTCCAAATGATAATAAACATTCCCCATTAAATTTAATTTTCTGTTTTTTTCTTTTAACAAGTAGGGAACCTCGAAATGGATCACCCATTACAAATGATATTTGTTAAGTAACATTAATTACATTTGTACTTTTAATAGTAAATGAATAGAAAATGCGATTCTGAGTCGACTGTTACAATTAAATATGTTTTGATTATCATACATATTGAACACTTAAAACTGCATATAATTTTAGAACGAAACGTATTAGATTCTGCCATGTATCACTCCATTTTTGCAAATGGCATGGTATGTCAGTTTGGGTTTTATCATTGTGAATAACAATGATTCTCTATACGCCTGAAAAACGTGCAACTTTGAAATTCAACGACGAATTCTTTGTTCTGGAGGACGAAAAATACACGCATAACTTGTCCATTAGACTCTCTGAAAGGCATCGTGGGCTGTTCAGTTACTTCGGAAAATCGGACTGGAAACTATTTTTTCGAAAGAGCCGATGGAAATGCTGACTTAATTTGAGTTTCTGGATTTGTAGGACGATACCAATTGTCATATTGCACGTGACTCAGTGCATATGTTGCGGGAATATCTTCTTAGCTCGCATTTCGGTTTGATGGTCCCATATTTCTTAGTCTGTGTGTATTTAAAATATTTAGTGTACGCGAACACTCCCCGCACCTTGGAGAAGATAAGAACAACATTCGAGCCGAAATTTACAACGTGATACCAAAAATTCTGCGCACAGTTCTGTAAAATGTAATCAAAGCAGCCCAAGTTTACATCAACGTAGGTGGCGGCTACATAATTTTCCACAATTTATTGAAATGAAATTTATAAGTGAGAATAAATATAATCAGCTTAAAACTAAACAAGCTTTCAGTTTAAATTTATATTTATCGGGAAAAACACTAATTGCATTAAAGTAATTAAATGTGCTAAAATCCCACAAATGTGCTAAAATTCACAAAATTGTGGAAAAAATTTGTTGCCTAAAGAAATCATGAGGAATCGACGGTTTTAGAATTCCTAGAGATATTTGTTAGATTAAATTAAATGTTCTTGTCTAGGAGTGTTATTAAAATCCTCAAATATCAAAGAAAACACAAAAACAACAACGAAAATATTATCACAATTTTGATTGTCATCTTCCAAAATACTACTCAGTTGTTTTAAGAGAGAAAATTAGATGATTTATTTGCCCCATCTTATATGTAAATAATTCCGAATTCCAATTTTCTATCCATTATAGTGCTTGAGAATTTTTGTAAAGACGTTGTTGATTAGGTTGTCCCGAATTTAATATTGTTCCGAATTTCCTAACATAATAACATTTAAAGGATGAATATAATTAAGTGTACCACGTACTATATTTTTTACTATTTTTAGAATTCTTGAACAAAACAGGGCTTATTATTTTGAGAATGACAGAATTGTTGCAAGTATATTTATAAAAATTCAATGGAGACATTTTCCTGCATCACAGTATCATGTGCCTCTTTCAAACTATGGAAATGATACTGAGTGGACCAAAATTACTTTATGCTATTTTTTTTTTTTTTGTATTTTTTCCATACTATGGAGTTTTTGAGCTCTTTATTTCGTCACAACATATTCTATTTTTATTTAACTCATTAAATTTGCTATACAGAGATATGTTTACGTCTGGCTAATCCAGCCAATTTTTTATACAAAATTTTCATACAAATTGTTGTATTTTAATACAATTTCTTAGTAGGGACTGGTAAATAATATAGTTTCAGATATTTATTATCCAATCGCTTAGACGTTAATAGTATTTTATATTTACCTCAAAAAAATTTTTCACCACTAAAATTTCTTTCACCACAAATATTTATTTTTTCATAAAAATAATTTTTTTATGAGTTTTTTTTTTATTTCCCTTAAATATTTTTACATTATTTGTCACAGACCCGCTGGGATGATAAGTTGTACTTAAATATTTCTTGCGGTACATTTAGAACGTTTAAAGTACTATGTTACTGCTTGGATTTTTTTTTATATTATATTGTTAGCTTTTTTACCTTTTTATTTATGACACCTATTATATTGCTTGGTTTCTGTAGTTATATTTTATTATCAATTCTACTCCTATTTCTAGAGGATGCTAGGGCATAGCAAAATATCGATAGGTGAAATTAACAATAAAAATATTTTATAAAACTGACCTGGAATATTTATTAATTGTTTTAATAATTTAAATAGTTAAATTTTGTTATGAATAGAAAATTTATAAAACTATCGAAAACACTATTACATTATTCATAAAATTGTTTTTATTTAAAAATTTTACACATTCGGTGTTTATAATTAACGATTTTTCGTAATGTTTTAAAAAAAATTAGCCATTTCTGGAAATAAATTTTTCAAGCATTTTTTTAATTGTACTGAAAAACTTGCCAAGTACTTTAGTACTTTACAAGTTATTAAAAATAAATATATTAAAAATAAACATATTAAAAATACTTGAATTTACATATTTTAGTATTAATCAATATACAAGTTAAGATTTCTTTCCGGCTGTGATTATGACATTTATTCATTTGTAGTGGTGTAGATAAACTCAAAAATATATATTTTAAACATAGTATGACAAAATTATTTAACAATATTAAGAAATATTATGACATCTGCCTACCACAAGTTTTAAGAAAAAGTCTATAAACAAAATAATGTAAAAATAAAATATAAAATTAATGTCAAAGCAATAATTTCAATATCTTATAGTAAAGAAAATTGTATGCAAAATTTGCACCCAAAATCATTTAGCTTAAAAACACTTAAAGACAGTCCTTGAACTTTTCTTATATCAATACTTTGTTTTCATACAAAAGCATATTTCTAAACTACATTTCAAATTTATAAAAAAAAAAAAAAATAAATATTTTTTGAAGGCTATATTCTCCTTAAATAAAGAATTTATGCCAAAAAGTTAAGAGCTTATCGAATTTATACAATAAAAAAAAAAATTGTATACAAAAATCCTGTAGTTTTTATATGTCAATGAATGTGTGTTGTTGATATGATTGTATGCATTTTTTCCAACAATCACACACATGAATGAGTTTCTTTTTTTTTTGAAACAGTTTTTTTTTTAATATTGTCAGATATTTATTTGCATTGAATTTGTGTTCAATGAAATTAAAAATGTCAAAAACAGTCACATGTATTAAATGTTATTTTTATTTGTACATCAAAAACATTGTAGATTTAATAAAATACTGTAATATATTAGAAATTTACATGATTTATTTTCAATGCTTTCAGTTTTGCTTGTTTAGCTACTGTAGCGTATGAGTGATATTTATATGGAATTAAATAATAATCATACGCCTTCTTCTATGTGGTATTCAGCAATTTGAAATTTATGTTTATCGGTTATTTTAATTTTTGAAAATCCGTAAATTCTTTATAGAGATTTTTATTTTGAAGCCCAATTCCTTATTAATTGAAGTGAGTGTTTTTTTTAAACTTTAAAAACTTTCCAAAAAAAAGTTTTTTTTTTAGTCCACTTAAAACTTCAATAACTAACTATCCAACAGCAAAATATGAGAAAAATATTTTATAACAATATTTTTCCACTTAACCTGATTTTGTAACAATCTAAAACTAAACAACATACGGGAAATACAATACCAAACCACTACTACTACTATTTACAACAACAACAAAATATGTATATAAAAGAAAAACTTCATAATGAAAATTGCAAAATTTAATAACAACTCAACAATGTTGAGTACTTTTAACCCAAAACATAAAGCAAAAAAAAAAAAAAACAACACCAACACTGAAAAAAACCAGAAGAAAAAAATGTAAAAAGGCAACACACTAGCTGCAAATAAATTAGAAAAAATATATAACACATAAAACATATACACACAAAAAAAAAATGTATACAACAATTTTGCAGCTACAGAAAAATATTCAGAACCTAGACAATATGTATATAAAAACCATAACCTATAACAGCTTGTTGAAAGTCAGCAAAAATATTTATATTTTTTTCCACGTTATGGTACCGAAACACTTAAACTAAACATAACTTCGTATGTTGTACACAGAAACATGAATGGTGGGAAGAGAATCTGGTTGGTATTGGAGTGAATTTAAGAAGAGAACCTATAAAATAGGATCACAAAAACCAGAAAAACCTCTATTGCATATATGGTTTGTACTTGAAAAAGATGAAGAACCAACTGTTTAATATTAACATAACACAACAACCATAGCAGCAGTCATACTATTTAGTTATACCAAAGAGTGCCATGTTACGACCATGACCAACACTTATGTCAGCGTGGTCGTCATGGGCCACATGCCAACAACAGTAAGAACAGCTAAATATTTATGTATGTGTATCATACAAAACGCATATAAAAAAACGCTATAGTGTTGGTTCACTACTACATCTATTATATATACAAATACACACATACAATTACATGATTCTCTATATGTAATCCCAGTGTCGTTTACAGCTGCCGTGCCTATGTATATGATGGGTATTATTGTTTTATTTATATGAAAGTTGTTTGATAATTTTACAGTCTAAAGTGGGGTACACACTTTTAAAAAAATTAATAAAATTTTTGAAACTCAACCAAAGATAACATTTTGTTTTTGAAGTGTTTGTTCTGATTGGTTGATATTTAAAAAATTTTATCAATTTTTTATTGAATGAGTGTACTCCATTAAAAAAAAATAAAATTTTGTTTCAAAAAATTTATATTAAAAACACAAGTAAAAAAATATAATAAATTCAGCTGAATCCTTTCATGTCCTATAAAAGCAATGATTTTCATTATCGCTAAATTAGATTCTCATTAATTGCAAAATTTATAAATTACGCATATCTTAAAAATATTTCAAAATTTAATCGATATTTTCGCTAAAATTGTATTGTAATATATTTGTTTTGTGAAAATGTTTATTAACTTTACATATATTCACTTTACATACCTAGAGAACGAATTTATAAAAACCCTACGGGAAATGTAGGTTTGATTGATCCAAGGTGATAAATCTGTGATAGATAAATGAGGGACATGTCACAAAGCTGGTGTAAAATATAATTCAGTGTCTGCAAAAGTGGTAATTGCTGTAAAATTACCAGTGCTCCAAATATTGAAATGGTGGCAGAAAATTGACTGGTTCTTTCTGGATATATCAAGTAACTTAAGAGAAATGAAAATAGCACCAATGTGGACTAAGGGAATTAGGACTGTCATAGTAGATATAATAACAGATCACGGAACTGGTTCAACAAATTTTGCATTGTATAAAAGAATGTCAATCGGTGGCGAAAACCCTAATCTCGCGACTGTTGCAAAGCTGACATATTCCTGAGCTGATTTAAACAGAACCGACTTTGTGACTACAGAAATAATCACATAAAACTAATCAAGTTGAAAAAGAAGTGATTACGCAACTGTTTAGATATTATGAATTCAATTTGCATGAAGAAGTGTCAATGACAGGCAAATTAAGCTGCCCACGACTGGCTAATAGGTACCACAACACTTATGGGTTTATTAAGAAACACTTAGGGGGAATGTTATCCCTAAAAATCCAAAAATTGTTATTGCAATTTTCGATCGACGACTCTTTTCCCTTAACATTGTTAAAATTTTATTGCAAAATTCATCAAATTAAAATATATAAAAAATATTTTTCACTTAACTCCATTATGGACACGTTACATTTACACGGCTATATACTTGAAAATGGCTGTTTATTGAATAAAGTGGGATATGATTTAATTTAATTTATATTAAATTACCATTGTTTCGATAGAATAATTTATTTTATAAATTTATTCGTGAAATATACATCAATTACACCAATTTTTGTTGGAATGATTTGTTAAAAATGATTCATTGATTAATATTAATTCAAAACTTCTAACGATTACAATAATTGCATAAGTTTCAAAAATTCGCGAAATTTTCAACTGAAAGTCGCTCAAACACTCCACCCTAGCTCAGCATATTTTAAAATAAATTAGAATTCAGCTTGTCTATGCGATAGTTGCGTGTGTGTAAAATTTTATATAAACCCGATGAACCACCAAATAATTTTCAATATGTCCCACTGTGTTGTTAGCGCGGTTTTGATACTATTCTAACCAATATGTTAATGTTTGTTATTATAAAGATTAACATATTTATATAAGCCCGTAAAATTATAGTGATTTTTTTAAAATATTAGATTTTTAAATAGCAATTTTTAAAGGGGCATCTAAATTTTTTTGTATTTTATCAAAATGTGTTTGCGGAAGGTTAAACTAACATTTTCTGACGAGAATCCTCAATACTCCTCGAATGCGTTTATGGAATGATATTCGAGTCAAATTTAATTCATTTTGTAAAAGTGAATTACAAAACTGATTCTTTATCCTCCTTATTAATACATAATAAAAGTTTGTTATACTAAACATTGCAGGTAAATTCAGTGACTGGACCTTATGAAATCTTTCAGAATCACGTTCTTAATATGAAACACGCGGAAGAAATTTTGACAGGTTACATACTAACTAATTTTCGTTTGCTCTGTATCATGTGCACTTGCAACAGTCAAGTGATATGTCACGAAACTTTTTATTCCCTACAAGTTCTGCAACATAACACATTGTGATTGATATGTAACCTGTTTTTTATTAATTACTTGTCCGCAGTCCTGTGGTATGTACATTTGAGCCAGTCATGAGACTAGTTATGTGTAAGATAATTTTAACCAGTTCTGTTGCGAATTCACTTACACCAATGCAGTGATATGGTACCCTACACAAGGTAAGCGATATGTCGCAAGTAGCTTAAAAGGTAGAAATTGCCACCTCCTATGACAAGCCCATGTTAAAGTTACCGGTTACTTTCATATAAGAGAACCAACTCGAGGACCGGTTTCTGCCACAAAGTTCCGGTCACGTGACTTACTCTGTGACTGGTCCATTTCCCGCAGGGAACTTACTTTATTTAAAATTTTTATTGTACAAAAACAGCAATACTGAAGCTGTCAAAGAAGCAATAAAAGAATCACTACTACGGTAAAGGCATCACTTCTTTTCTAATGGTTTCATCGATGAATTTAACATAAGCGTATCATAGGATGGAAGTATTCAAATATAGCTACTAGCATTACTTATACTTTACTCTAAGGAAGCAATGATAATACAATGGTTAGATATTCTGATGCCTGAGTGGAAAATGTTCATATACTTTGTAGTATTTAAGATTTGATGAAAATTGTATTCATAAGAATGCAGAAAGATAAGTTTTAAGAAGCGAAATTTATGCATTGATAAACAAATACTCTTTATTAAAACAAATAAATAATTCTGCATTAGTGAAAAAGTGATTTTGAAGCATTTTTCAAAAATTTTAATGAATTTTTAGACAAATTTTAAAATATTTTTGGGTAATTAAAAAACTGGTTGTACAATTTTGAAACATTTTTAGACAAATTTAAAATATTTTGAACAATTTTAAATAATTTTTGCACAATTTTAAAACATTTTTTGGCATTTTTAAATAATTTTTACACAATTTTAAAATTATTTTGGTAAATTCTGAATTAAAACTGGAAATGATGTAGTGTTATATAAAATACATAATGCAAAAATGCACAGATTGCGACGTCATAAATATTTAAGGCTGAAAAATGCCAGCTAGTTTCAATCAAAGGTCAAAAAATATCTGTTTTTCTTGATTTTTCAAAACTTTTATAAAAATTGCAAAACTGCATAAATTCTAACCCTCGTGAAATTTTAAACTAAAATATAAAAAATGATTTAATAAAAAAATTAAAAAAATTCGTCAGAACTATTTTTTCAATTTGCATAAATGCTGAAGATTAAAAAAATATATACGATACTATAACTTATGCTTTAGAAGTAATGAAGAGTGATATTTTAAGATATGCATCGGGTTTATATCCAGAACACTGCATTTGAAATATGAACACATGAATTCTTTTGGAAGTGCCTTAGAATAACTCCAAAAAATCATATAAAAAGGTCAACTGAAGTTTAGGAAGCAATGAAAGAAGTTATAGTCACAAAATGACTACCATTTTTTTCTGCTGGGGAAATAAAGGAACAAATGAGTCATAGGATTACCATACTACCTTTAAAGTTCTAAAAGTCCTTAAGTAAAAACTTATCATCCCTGTCCTCTACAATGTTTTTGTGACAAATAATGTAATAAATATTAAGTGAAAAAAATTGTTTGAGTTGAAAAACTTCTTTAAATGTGAAAACAAATTTAGTGGTGAAAAAAATTTTTTGTGGTGAAAAAAATTTTTTGAGGTGAATATAAAATATTATTCCCCTCTAATCGAATGTTGAAAAAATATCACAAAATATATTATATACCAATCGCTGCTATGAAATTGTACTAAAATACACCATTTGGTATGGAAAATTTTAAAGTACTTTCACATTTCTACTCATAACCTTTTAACCGGTGGACAGATTTTAATAAATTTCAATACCGGATTGCTTGGGAGGATGTGCAGTGATCTCTTTAAAAATGAGCATTCAAAAGACAGGCAGATAAACAGACGGAGAGTCACCCAGGCACACATCGCCAAAACGACTTAAATTCGCATAGCGATCAATAATTCATATTATTTATGGAGTCTTAGACCTATATTTCGACAAGTTACGTATGTGATAATAAACTCATATATACGCTCTCCAGAGCACCATGGAGAAAATTTTAAAATTCTTTAATTTTTACAGGCAATTTAAAATTAAATTATGCATAATTTATATTATTGGAGGTTTCTACAACTCATTGCTTGGACATTTTTAAACTTTAATGTTTTTCAACTCATTGCTTGGACATTTTTAAACTTTAATGTTTTTCATTCATCACACACCTATTTTATTAGCTTTTCCCAGAACTTATCAAACAACCTCCTTGCTGAGGTTACACATGTATATAAATTCTATGTTACTAAAGTGTATTAAATTCTAGGATAGAGCAATCCTAGTGCTAAAAGTCTTTTTATTTTCTATTTAACTTTTTATAGCCCTTCCCGTTTTTGGTCCTATTGCATAGTTAGCTTTTAGGCGCGACAAAAATTCTTTTATATTCTTTAGGGTGGCAAAGAAATATATGTTGGATACAAGTTTTTGAAATTTTCAAGAAAACGAGCTGGTAATTATGCCACTATGTTTAAAATGTACATGGTGTAAATTTCTGTCGAGTCAAGTTTTCAGAATTTTAGAACAATTGAAAGTTTGCAGTTTGTCTGGTGACGCAGCTTTTCTAATCAAAAAAATAAATACTTTACTACTATCTTATGACACAACAAAATTTAGTCTGCTGCAAGCGAATACAACAACATTTTTAAAATCGGTTTAAATGATTTTCGGTATATCGAAAAAATTTCGCAGAAAATCGAGATTTTTTTAAACTCAGCAGTTTACAAAAAAGCATTTGAGTTATTTCAGAAATGTTTTCATATTTATGTCAAACAGACTAAATGATATTAAAGAATATCCTCCAGATATAAGTAAAGTATTTGTTTTTTGGATTTTGTCAGCTTATTATTGGTTTGACTTATTTACCACAAAAAATTGTGTTGGCAATAGATCCCATATATCGTAAGAACAGACATTCGGATACCGAACCCCATTTCAAAATATCTTGTTTCATATCTGACATACCCAGCATTAACTTTGCTGCATATCAACAATTTTAATATTTAGTATTCATTGGTTTACTGTATACACCTCTGATTGCCATACACAGCAAATTTTGTATACAAAAACAAAAAAATAAAAAATATTTTCAATATGGGTTTGCTGCATTATTATAACAACGAATGAAGATCAAACCAAAAATAAGGAAATGCAGCAAAGAAAATTAAATTCAAAAACAAAATTTGATAAGCAGCACAAAGAGTGATTTTTTTCAAAAGCTTAATTTCTAGTGCAATTAGTGTTAGTTTTCATTATCGTTTTTCTCGATAACGACATTTTGGCTGATGATTGGTCAAACCAAGTCTGACGATTTGTTTCAACTTTTTGAAACTTTGATTTTCATAGTGCATAGTTAAACCTTTTCTTAACTGTTGGTTAAATTTTAAATGTACATTCAGTAGTCAGAGTTTAGCATTATATAGTTTGACTCAAATTTTTACCATCTATGCTTTAGATGAAGTGATAGAATTTTACTTTTGCGTATTAGCGAAAAATCAAAATTGAATTTTCATCACCACTCTAATATTTTTACAACTACCTACAAAGCATTAGGGAATTGTTTTACAAACCTATATAATTTTTATGCTAGCTTATAGTTTAGAAAAGCTTAAGGTTAATGCACAACAAAATCGGTTACCTTAAGGAAACATAATTAATTTTATTTTTAAACAACGAAAAACTAGTTAGGGAAAATTGTATATGAAAAGTTTTTTTTTCATATTTTATGATACATAAGGGATTTGTAATATATTTGTTTTAAATTAGACATAATTAAAAATTTGAAGAAGGATATAAAGTTTATTATTTTTAAATTGCTAAGAGAATGAAGTTAAAAAGTTTTAAATAATTAATTAAAAACATCAAATATATTTGTAGGGGAAGTTTTTCTTATAACAATTTATATTCAAAGATGAGCATTAATATTTTATCCACATTATATATAGATAAAATTAAAATAAAAGTTTATAATTAGAGTATTTTAAATGTTTGAGACGGTAGATACATCAGTGTAAAAAGTATCATAATAATCCTCAAGTAGTTTAGTTGGCTTAACCCAGTTCTCCCAACTCGGAATGATAAGTCCATACTTTCTACCGAATAGGAAGCAGGACATCATGTTATACAAATGCATTAGAAATATCGTAAAAAGTTTCAAAAACCTGTCAACAATAAGGTCATGAGGTTTATTGCAATTCATAATGATATATTTTTCATCACCAAAAATCCCCAAATTATTTATTTTCTTCTCTCCAAAAAATCCCCAAAATGCAATTTTTGTAACATATCATATTGCTTACTTAAAATAATTTAAAATACTCCATATTGTTTTTAATTTTATCATGCTCGAGATTATAACAGAGAGATCAAATAAAATATACAAAATTTACATATTTCATATAAATGGTGGTTCAATTTTAAGGGCCGATGTTGAATTTGAACCACACCTAAACGTCATTTGACATAACTCAATTTCAGATTAAATCAATTTGAACCATAGAAAAAGATACAAAATAAAGCAACGCCTTCAAGTTATTCAGGCTTGTTATGAAAATGGGCGTTTAAATCAAGAATTGTGGGCAAATTTCAGCAAACCGGGTCTGTGAAAACATCTGTGCATGCTCGCCCAGTTCGTTCTGCGGAAAACATTGCTGTTGTTCGCGATAGTGTATCATGAGGTCAGCCAAGCATTTACCGTGAATGGTGTTCGCTATCGCGAGATGCTTACGAATTTATTGTAACCAGGAATTGAGGATATGACCCTGGACGATATGTGGTTTCAACAGGACAGTGGCACTTGCCACACAGCTAATGACACAAAGGCTCTTTTGCGCGACAAATTCAATGGCCGTGTTATCTCACGTGGTTGCGATGTCAATTGGGCGCCAAGATCATGTGATTTGATACCGTTAGACTTCTTTCTTTGGGGTTATTTGAAAAGAAAGGTATACGTCGATGAGCCAGCAACAATTCAAGAGCTAAAGGATGAGATAATTCGGCACACTGACGGCATAGAACCTAATTATGCCTCAGCGTCATCGAAAATTTGGACAATCGGATGGAGGTGTGCCGCCGAGATCGCGGCGGCCATTTGGCCGATATTTTGTTCCATACATAATTTAACCATACCATATTATCATAATAAAAAGAAATGACAATAATTTCCTAAATAGTTTGTGTTTTATTCAAAATCAACATCGGCTCTTGAAATTTAACCACCCTTTATTTAAAAAAAATATATATTTTATAACAAATTTATGAGAAAAAACATAATTTTTTTTATTTAGGTTTAGATTGGATTAAAAATTAAAAGTGGAGATACTCTTTTTTTACCGGGCGCGTGACAGCTCGACTTCAGTCTAGACAAAGTTTCTTAAGAAATCCTTAGGTTTACTTTACAATCAAGCAAATCTAAGTCCAGGATGGTTTTTTATTTAAATGTTCTGAATTAAGATTATGGCAACCGAAATTTCAGTTATATGAAACAAACTATTCGGTTGCCAAAATTTTTGATTGCAACAACAAATCTTTTGTCTTGGTGTAGGTAGAGGGAAATTAAGAGAACAATGTAAATATTTAATTTTAAAGAAATCTAGACCCAGTGGGAAATGTCTGCAGCCAACATTTCGAAATTGGTTGCATATACCTGTGGTCCAAATATAGGTATCTTTTTAAATCATATGTTATTTTAACACTGATAGCTTTTTTCTGTTCGAAATATATCAGTCATTATCATACCTCCGCAGACTAAAATAAATTGTTTTATGCTTGAACAACGTTGGAAAATATCACAAACTTATATCAAAAGGGAGTGAATGTGTTACTCAAGCTAGTTTGTGGAAAAAGTCGTCGTACGTTGCGTGTCGATGAGAATTTGGCTGAACTGGCCGAAATTTAAGAACATCAACTTGCCATCGATTTCGCCATTTCACATATCAGCATGAGGACAGTTTTGCACAAATATATCGGAGTATTCATTTACACCGTCCAACTGACTCCGCAATTGAAGGCAACCGGACATAAACTTTGTTAATGCTTTTCATTTAGGGCTTTTCAGAAACTCTAATCGGACATTGAATTTGGCCCAAAAATAATCTTTTCTGGCAAGGCGCATTTTTATTTCATTGCCCCATTTTTTACAAAATACTGCTGGAAACACTATTTCAGTCAACAGCTACTTCTGCTATAAAGCCAGCCAGGCTAATAAATAATCTAGAAATAACACATTTGGGTATAAGTCTATGGTTACACCAATTTTTATTGAAAAAATCACATAAATTTTTTTTTCAACAGAATATGGATTAAAGAAATATGTCGAAATTTAAGCATTATTTGTTAAATAAAATCTTTACAATCTAAAATATATTTCATTGTTAATTTTATGTGAGTTTTTGTGCAAAATATTTAATATTCAATAAAATTTTGTGTTTTATATTTACATTTTATTTAAAAATATTTTTTATTGTCCCATTTTCATTATGTAAAATTGTTTGTTTTAAAACCACACGTTATACTCAGATTATGTTGTGGTTTTTAACCAATATTTTCTCTATTTTTCTAATGATAAGATAATAAATTTATTTAAAAACATAATATTGTTGTTGATTTAAACAACTGAAAACTAAAACCTCAAATAAGAATGTTGCACCTAATTGTCTTGTTTAATTGCAAAAAGGAATGTAATACTTTAAGGCCTCAAGACTAACTCTAATGCACATAGACACAACTACATAGGAGAAGTTAATTTTAAGATTATTTATTGGTATTTTAATATAAATTGCTTAAAGAATTTTCATACCGATGTGTAATAATAATTAATATGCATATATAAATTCAAAAACATATGGACATATATATTTATATATGCATAATATTTGCATTGTAATTTAGTAATAACATTTCAACATAATTTCCGGTTCAATAACAAAATATAAATATAATACTGTTTATATTTCTACCTGTTTAGGGACGACTTAATTTGTAGAAATATTTCAAGGCCGGTAATCACAAATGCTTGATAAAGTTAAAAGTTTTGTTTAATAAATCTAAAAAGCATAGGTGAATATAGTTATACACTCATAAAAAAACCCTAATAAATAGTTGAAAGTTCTGCTAAGATAACAGAGGGTCAATTCTCGTTCTGTGAAAAGGTGAAATGAAAAGTTTTTTCACGTTTTCATAGCACTTTTGATTCGCGTTCTGTGAAAAGAAATATTAAAATGTTTTCATATGAAAAAAAGTGGAACGAAACAAGATTTTTTCACGATTGCACAGCACTGGCGATTCTTGTTTTGTGTAACAGTGCAAACAACTGTCAAAATATTTTCATATGAAAAAATTGTTTACACAGACTATTTATAAGTGAAATAAACATGGAGAAGATTGTAAGAGGAAAGCGTGCCAGCGAAAGCCAAAAGGAGTTTTTTATTAATTATTAAGAAAAGCATGTGGACATTGCAAACGATTAGTAAGTAGCTTAATAACCATAATCACACTTTTATTAATCCCATATTTACAGATTTGTAACTGCAGAGCCTTAACAGTTTTAGTGGGACCCAAAAGGACAGTGAAAAATGGCAAAAGTATGGCATATTTATTTATAGTTTATTTATATTCTTTATGAATTTTTTTTCTTTAAGTAATATTAGACTTCATACGCGCACCAAATATAGTTCACTTAAAGTAAGCCGATATAAATCCATGAAGTGCTTGTCGGTTGTCATCTCGAATGGATTGTGGTCAGCACGAAGTATGCGTCTCAGCACTCTCAAAAAATTCCTATAAATTATTAAATTATTTACTGCAATGAAATGCTTGTAACATCATTGTCTTATCTTTGTTCATCCGGAATTCTTTGAATAAAAGCTAATAATACAATTAATCCAGATATTTTTATATAATTATTTAAAATAAATTTTACGAACTTAATTCACTTTTGTTTACGTTTTTCTCTGTTTTGACACTTGCTTTAAATTTTTGATAACACAGTTAGAAAATTTTCATGGGTACAGTGCGAATGAAACTTTTTTTTCATAATACATACGAGAATCGCAATTTATGTATTTGTGAAAAGTTCGAGTGAAAAGTGCTTATGAAAACGAAAATGAAAATTTTTTTTTCACTTCACATTATTACAGAACGAGAATTGACCCTCAGAAAATACTTTCTACATTTATTTGAGCCAGCAGAATTTGCAATGAAGTTAAGAACTATGTTCGGTTAAGCAAAGCTGAGTTTTAGCAAACTAATAAATATACAAAAAATTTTAACTAAATTGACAAGTGAGGAATGTACTACAAGCCAAAAAGCTCCAATTTGGATGAAATTCGAATATGTGTACAAAGAAAACAGATTCATTCAGACAACCGATTTTGGTTTGGTTGAAGTAATTTTTGATTGTGGTGACTGTAATTCGAATAATACATCAGAATTTCGGTTGAAACCAAATATTTTAATTGTTTTACGAATACATTTGGTTAAGACAACCAAATAATTCATTTGCTGTAACAAAACTATTCAGTTGGCCAAAAATTTGGTTGTCACAATTAATCTGTTTTCTCTGTGTGCTGGAAAAAGAAATCTAAGAAATCCTTTCTCACATTTTCACCATCTTAGGTATTTAGGTGGCATATCGCCAACATTTGAAACTGTATATGAAATGTGGGTTTACAAATATAAAATATTTAGTGCTGCGAATATTTACCACAAATGAATGGGACACTCAATATGGTTTTTTCGAGAATCTCTGAGTCGGGTCATGTGAATAGAGTCGATTTTAATGCATACAAGACCAAACGTTAATATTGAGTTGTCCGATGCTCTTTATAGTCTGGACAGGAGAATTCAATATAATATACGCTGAAAAAATCATATCATTTAGGTGTCGAAAGAAGCATGGTATTCTTAACCGATATAAGAATTATTAGTGGCTTATGGACCATGTTCAAAGAGGGGCATTGGTGCTTATCAGAGAACTGCAAAATCAACATTTTTCTTGATTTAATCATACACAAAAATTCTTGTTCACATTTAATAATTCAACAAAATTCACTGTAGAATAAAATCAGCACCATGTTACTGAACGCGTAATTCGGATCAGTTTGAATCATATGTCGATTATGTTTACTGCAAAAAGTCAGCGTTGAATAAATCAGAAGAAACAATAAACAAAATAGAAACACATTTCATAAATTATGTTGTTTACATTAGGGTGGGACTTAGATCCGCTTTTTAGAATTTTTATTAGTAATAAAAATATTCTTCTTTGTGATATATAACCTTTATTTTGGAAAAAAAATTTAGGTCGATATCTTAGGCTTACCTAATCCGATTAAATTTAAATATTGTCTAAATTTTTTTTCATCTATTTTGATTGGAAAATTAGGCAATATTTAACTTAAACCCGATTGGGCGAGCCTGAGATGTCGACCTAAATTAAAAAAAAAAAAAATCACAAAGAACAATATTTTTGGTATTCCTAATACAAATTCTAAAAAAAGGTATTTTAGACCCACCCTAATATACATATAACATTTATGAAATGTGTTTCTACAAAACCACCCCCCTTTTTATAGATAAGAAACTATTTTGTTTTAATTATGATTACACTTATACACGTTGTTTGTTGTTTTTTCTGATTTATTCTACAACAAAATAATTATAGTTGGCTCGAGTGAACAGAATAAAATTAATGGTTTAACAACGACCGATGATTATAAATCAGTGACAAAACAATTTGCACGTCGTTTGAATGATTTAAAATCATCAACAAATATGTGTGTTGGAGTATATTCAGCGTTTGAACGCAAATACATATTTATTCTTGTGTTGATTGGGTATGAACGTTTTGCAATCAGCAAATGCAGTTCTCTGGTGCTTATCAATGCCAGTGGGGTAAACAGCTTAATTGATACAAAGGAGCATGGTCGTGGGTTATGTTACGTTAGTATCTCGATATTACTAGGAAGGTATTCTGCTGAGATATGTAAACTTCTCCCCAGGGCCCGGGTTTTTGTTTGAAATACTCGTTTTTCAAATAGATCACATCCATTTGTTGTCGATTGGCCAGAAAAAATTCGTCTTTAGTGATAATATCCGTATTCCAAATAAACATCCCGCAGAAGTCTTTGCTGACACTTATAATTTATTGAAATTTATGTCAAATGTCTACAAACACAACTCGCTCTTATCTCAGCCCTTAACATTTCCTTCTCCACGCTAAGAAAAATATGGTTGGGGCAATCATATTAAACAAGTCTCATATATTTTTGAGATTATTATTGTGCCACTGTAACAAAGTTATCATATTATGATCATAAATTAACCATCATTTTAATAAAATATGGTCCCAACAGTTATATTTTGATTCGCAACTATATAAAAGTTCTTTAAATTTAAGAATATTTCGTTACAAGGTGTTTTTCTAAAGAAACAAATTGATATACAAAACTCTTTTAAGAATACTCCTTTGATTCTTTGAAAACGACTTAAACAAACTTTTTATATTCTAAGAAATTTTTAATAAAAAAACATGATTCTACAGAATTTTTGTAACAGAAAAACTTCTAGATTTTAAGTATAATTTTAAGATTTTTTAGATAGCCCTTTTCTTATAGAGTCTCAGAATTTTTTCTTTTAGAAAAAGTGCTTAGAATCTAAGATTATTTTGTACTAAAAAAAGTTCTTGAAACACTAATTTTTTTATTAAATGAAGAAAATTGTAAGGATCACCGCTAGAGGGAGTGCACACTTTCGATCCGAGCAGGCATTTATATCACATACTCTAAGGAAAATGACTATGTGAAATTACATTTTTCAGTTAGTAAATGATTACCCGTACAAATGAGCTTTTTCCATCTATTTATAGAATTACCCTTTGGCAACCATCTTCGATTTTTGAAGCACAAATTGACAGGGTTGCCATTCCAAATGTAATCATTCACTAATTGAAAAATGTAATTTCACATAGTCATTTTCCTAAGAGTGTGTGATATAAATGCCTGTTTATAACCATGAGTTATATGTGCTGGGTGGTTCAGAAGGAGGCTGAAGATGGCCTGGTCGCTCGGGTCGAAAGTGTGCACTCCCTCTAGCGCTAATCCTTACAATTTTTTCCATTTAATAAAAAAAAAATATTAGTGTTTACTATTCGTTAGTATCATTTAAAAAAATTATGATCTTGAGCCTGATAAAATTAAAAATATATAATTAAAACAGATAGATCAAATAATATTCAAAAATTTACATAAAATCTTTATATATAGAATCTTTTTGGCAACAATTTTTTTCGACAATGAATTCATTAGTGTAAACTATAATGTTATATGTGTAAGGAAAATTCCATAGAATCTAAATATGTTTCAATCAGAAAAATTTATAAAAATTTAAGTATTTTGTTTGAGAAACCTTTTCCTACCGAAGAACTCTTGTATTCTACAGCCTTTTTGTTATAAAAAAAAATATTTTATTAATATTCTGAGTACTCCATAATAAAGTCGAATTAAGAAATCTTTTTTTATAAAAAAATTAATTATTGTTTTTATTGAAAAGAATTCAAAAAATATAAAATCTTTATATATAGAATCTTTTTGGCAATAATTTTTTCGACAATAAATTCATTAGTATAAACTATAATGTTATATGTTTAAGGAATTTTTTTAAATAAAACCCCCAGTTAAAAATGATCAAACATTATAATTTTAAAATGGGTGACTAAACTGATATCGTACCATTGTCTGTAAATGTTAAAATCATGTTTTATTTCATTTATTATTATATATGACCTTCTACGGGACCTAAAGTGTCAAAAAACATGTTTGGACTTAAGAGTGAATTCTGGTACCTAAAAGGGTGTAGAATAACATGAAATGTGTTAGATGTCTGTTAAAAATTTATTTACCCCATAAAAACGTACGTTCTTCGTATTAGTATACGCAGATCAACCCTTTGCTGAGAACGAACAGAGCAGGAACAATAGCAAAGGTATTGTCACACTTAAAGCGAAAAAATATACGTCACCACATAGGCATGACATGACGTCACCAAAGTCGACACCCAATTATAACTACCCATACCAAATTGCATCTCCCAACTGAACGTGTGTTCACAGTGATAATGCGTTATGAAACTTAAAATGAGTTTTTCTCGGAGAAGGTCACATATATGATTGTTGTCAGCATTTTATTATATTTTTTCATAGTTTAAATTTTCATTACCACAATATGGTTACAGTGAATCATGTTATAAAATTTAAATGTCAATCATTAAATGATAAAATATTTACTATAATAATGATGGTAGCGAGATATTTATAAACATATTTAAAAACATATTTATAAAACACTAACTTGATTGTGACAACCATACCCGAATGCAGGAAGCATAATATTGTAGCAGTAATCATGTTGCAACCATGTTTTATCTCTGTGTGTTTCGCCAACGCAATGCACAGCATTAATAGGCGTGTGTTCAAAGGAAAAAAAAATATTAAAAGGAATAAAATATACTCCTCTTGTCAATTTTTCAAATTTTTAAAACAGAAAATTAAAAACATAAACAAAAAATGACCAAAAGAGTAAATTTCATCAAAATCGGAAGGAATACCATACAATTACTAAAATAAAAAATAAAAAAAAATATACATAAAAATATATATATTTTTTTTTTTTTTTTGATGAAAATAAATTTCTTAAAAAATTTTGCATAAATTCACGGTTCTTGGACCCTACGGATCTGATCCTATACATGCTCATATTTTATATTGGTTTATAAGAACTAATTTATAGGTGCGATGGCGCCATCTATATGTGAGACACAAGAACATAATGATTTAAAACAAAATTATACTACAAATTAAGTGGCAAATTTTTAAAATTAAGAAATACAAACTACTTAATATCAAATTCAAATCCGACTGAAAATAAATTGGATTAGCGAATAGAAAATTATTTTAATACTAAATTTAATTACAAAGTAATCTACAAATTATTTCAAATGAACACACCTTTGTACACAGATTTGTTTACTAATTTTTTTATGACTGTAAGTTTGTAATTATTTATTTAGATGTTGAAATATTTATTAGGTTTTAATTTTCAATTTTTCCAAAAGCTTTAAAAACAAATTTATTATTCAAATTCAATTTTCATTAAAATTTATTAAAATGACAGCAGTTTTAATTAAATTTTATTTTTATTCTTACGGTCTTATGCAAAATAACTTATAACAAACATACAAAATAGTTTTTATAAAATATATTTTTTTTTATAAAATGCATTTATTAGTTTTAAAATTGAATATGTATATGCAAATTATTATCCTTCTTGCTTTAAAAATTTCTTTGTATGTTTATGAATAAGCTTACATATTAATACCCCTTAAGCTATGCTTTATTGAATTTTTGTAGTCTATAATTAATGTTTGCTTTATTAAAGTTTTCAATTAACACTTACCTTGTGAACAGTCAGGTCCAGTCCAATGTCTTTCACATACACATTGACCTGTTTCTAAATCATATGTACCATGTTCAGAGCAACCAGGTAAACATTGATATACTTGCTGATCAATGGTACCACAATCTTCTCCCTGCCAGCCAGCCTTGCAATAACATTGACCAGCTACACAGGTGCCATGACTCGAACATAAAGGATCTAAGCAATCATCTGTATATAACACAAGAAACAGGAAATCCAAAAAAAAAAAAAAGGAAGAAGGGTATAAGTAAACACATATCAGTATTGTTATAATGCATATGTAAGTATTATATTATATGTAGTTAGTAGGAAACATTAGCATGTTAGACACGTCTAAAAAAGGTCATTAAAATGAATGGTTGATATGAGGAACAAAGAGAAAACAAGCAAAGGAACAGAAAAAAAACTTAGTTAAAGTTGTTTAAGAATTGTTAATGGCCATATGTTTCTAATAAAACTTTTTTATTTAAGAAACATTTAACATCCTTGTTAGTTTAAGGCAATAACAAAAAAATTAAATATATACTATTGCAAAAAAAAAATATCCAGAAAAAACTAGCAAATGTTAGTGCTTTAACAAAAACAAAACTAAATAAAAAAAAAAAAACTTTAGTAAAAGACAAACAAAAAACAATTTTACTTCCTTGAATGTTTGTTTACAAATCGTTTGGTTTATTTTCTATATACTGTTTTTTTTTCTCTTTCTCATCTTGGTTACTTACGTTGATCACAAAAGGGTCCCTTCCAACCACGTTCACAATGGCATTCACCTTCAATGCAACGACCATGACTTGAACAATTTGGTACTTCACATTCACCTACAGGTATATCACATTCTGAACCCTTCCAGCCCTCTTCACAATGACACACTCCACCACCATAGTGACCATGAGCTGAACATAAAACTGGACAGACGCCTGTAATATAAAGAGTAGAAGAAATAACAAATCTCCTGAATAAAAAAAAGGATTTAGTTTATGTGTTTGTTTTTGTATTTCATCGTCGCACACACATACACAGGGAATAAACAAAGTTATTTTAAGTGTTTGTGTGTACATTTTCTGTGATATGTTGTTATAAGAAAATTGTTGAAAACAACATTGTTTTCTTTGTCGATTTGTTTTCTTTAAGTTTATTTATTTTTTTTTTTGTATTTCTAAAAAAACTATATAGTTTAGAGTGTAAAAAACCAGGTGACGATGACAGGTTTTGTTTATTTTCAATTTTTTCTTTTAAAGCTTTGTGCAAAAACTATAAAAGAATTGGAAAGGTGATAAATAATGACTTTACATTTCATTACTTTAAGTAAATAAAGGAAATAATATAATAACAATTATCCCCTAAGGTATACTTTAAAAAATTGTGTTTGTACTCATTTCGTAAGTATACTATTTAAATATGTATAAAAAAACATGATTTTCTTAATATGGCTTTAAAAGGAAAAAGTGCCAAAATAACAATATCGTAAAATAAAAAACAAAAATATTTCAAAATGAAAAACTTTTAATAAATTTACGAAAATATTAAATCAAACTGCACTTTATAAATAGTTGAAATCGTACAAATAGTTAAGAATTCTGCTAAGATAGCAGAAAATAGTACCTATATTTACGCCTTCATAATTTTCAATGAAGTTAAGAGTTTCGGATTAGCAAAATTATTAAATTACTGCTAAACAGTAATTGTTATTTCCTGAAGATGCCACAATGGAATAGCGAAATGTTGAAATTAGTTATATTTTTACATAAAAGCCAACTTCAAGCTCGAAGAATTGTGAAGTTACAGATGATTTTTGTTAAATCCACAAAAAAAAAAGTTAGCTGAATTAAATTGTTTTTTTCCGATTTAACTAAAAATGTGTGTTAAAATTTCGCTTAAAATCTGTGATTTGAGCTCTCTGAATCTGATCTGAGACGGAATAATATTTATTATTGCTTGTTACTCCGAAGCTGTACATTTTGCTCTATCTCGCTTTGTTTTCGAGATATTAGCTACTTTATGATTATACAATAAAAAATTTGGGAAAATAGCGCCGAGGCCCAAAGCTTAATAATTCCAAACAAATTTTTGAAATTGAGATATACACTCAGAAAAAAATGTTGGTAGAAAAATTTGTAAACGGTTTTCAATCCCACTTTACTATTTTTGTATTGATTTTTAGTAAAAAAAATATTATTTAGCAAATCTTTTTGCTATTTACATTTTACAAATTACAGAATTTGTACAGAATATTTACAAATTTTCTTTGCTAATTTCAGAAATCATTTTACAAATTTTTGAAAACCGATTTGCTAAAATTAGCAAAAAAAATTACTAATTTTAAAAAAGTCGATATTGAAGGAAATGTTATTTCTTAAATTGCCCTAAAATGTTATATAGAATTAAAAAGGGGGTCAGAAGTGAATATACAGACTCATGTCTAAAAAAAAGACATCCACTTAAAATAGCACTAAAAAGGGTTTTTTTAGTTCTAAAAATCAGCAATAAAAACAATTAAATTGAACCTTAAAAGTAAAAAAAAAAATTTACTAAAATATTTTTCAAAACAGAAATGACCAAACTAAAACAAAATCATAAATTCGTTTAGGTTTTAACAATTTTTAAGATTTTTAAGCCTTTGATTTTTTTTCCTTTTGTATAAAAAATCTTTTAAAAAATATAATCAAAATTATTGATGCTCGATAAAAAAAAAATTTGAAATTATGTACGAATATTAATAATATTTAGTTATTTTTTTTGCTGATTTTAGCAAAGACATTTTAAATTCCACTTTACAAAAAGTCTACTAAAATTTAGTAGCGGCTACTAATTTTTCTACTAATTTCATTGTACTACAAGTCAGCAGACTTGTGTTGCTAAGATTAGCAAAAACTACCGCTGGGCTCAAATTAGCAGAATTTCCTGTAATAACACCAAAATTTTCAGTTGCCATTACAGACTTTTTTTGGTGAGTGTATAAATTACTGTATAGTACCATAAAAAATTAATTAAAATACAACTGAAATTTGTTCCTTTGCTAAAATGGAAAACGACACAGAAAATTACGAGGGCGGATCAATAAGTCTGTGACTTTTCGAACTTGCCTCGTAGTTATATGAAATGCAACACTGCTCCCATCAAGTACCACCTGTTGGTAGACTACTGTCAAATTTTGAGCAAGTTCCGTCATTTACTTTGCGTTTAACAGCTGTTCAAAACATACCACCTCGTGGATTTTTTTAAAAGTGGAAAAAGGTGAATTTCGAGTGCTCATTAAACATTATTTTTTGCGAAAAAAAACCGTCAATCAAACCAAGGAAAAGCTTGTTAAATACTACGGGGACTCTGCACCCTCGATTTCAGGTGAAAATTTGGTTTACTGACTTTCGTTGTGACGCTGAACGTTCTGGACGGTGAGGTCAATACACCCGAAAATGTTGAAAAAATCCACGATATGGCGTTGGCAGATCGAAGAGTAAAAGTTCGTGAGATTCTTGATGCCATAGGCATTTCATATGGCAGTGTGGTTTCGATTTTATATGATCAGTTGGATTTAAGAAAGCTGTCTGCAAGATGGGTGCCGCGTTTGCGCTCACTTGAGCATAAAAGTAATCAATAAATGCCTATATAATATGGACCTCGAAAAATTCTATTTTTTGGAGAAACGTTGGACTTAGTGTATTCAGCTAAAAGGAGATTATGTTGAAAAATATTTTTTTTTTTTTTGCAAAAAAAACTGTGTTTCATTCAAAAACTCACGGACTTTTTGATCTGCCCTCGTAGTTCATTTGAGCTGGAACGCTTTAAGCAGAATTTCATGCGTTACCAAATAAGTGGATATATTATAAAAGTAAAATTTGGCGTCAGTACTAGTTATTTTTGTAAGAAGAAATTGTATTAATAAGCAGTCACGCTTACGAGCTACTACTTATTTAATTACAGAAATTTTATGATATTCGTAACTACTTATTTTTGAATCACAACAAAGTATATCAGTAAACCTTATTATTTATAAACCGGTAAATAATTATTTGTGAACTGTTTATCGGCATACGAACAACTATTTATTTTGTTAGCTACTTATTTTTTATATTTTTGTAATGCAACCGGTAACCACAAATGTTTTTTCCTGCAGTAAATATGTACAATTACTTCAAATGAAAATAATAATTTTAGACATCAAATTCTATGCTTAATATTTAGATATTAAGCATGAACATTCATTACTGAAAATTTTCTGGGAGACCTAAATATTAATCTGAAGTCAAAAAGCCTGCTAGTAGCTATTTTCCGAAATGTGAGGCTACCTCTAAGAAAAAAAATATTTAAAAAAATTAACATATTTTTTAAATATTTTTGAATCTTATGAACAACATATATTTCCCTGTTTAATATCTCGAGTTATTTATTGAAGTATCTTGTATAAGCATAGTTTAAATAAGTGTTGTGAGAAAATTTTAAAACTTTAAGAATAATTCGAAAAAGGAAATTTTCAAGCTCCTTAATTATGTGAAACAAATAAAATTAAATATTTTAATGTAACAAATTGGTATCATTGCGACAAAAACATTGATATATAACCCTTTAAGATCCGACTGTAAATACAGAAGATATGACAAAAAAATTAAAAATGCCCTACATTCGGCAACAAAAAAAAATTGAAGAAAAAAATAAAATAATAGTTCCGCTGGAATTATTGGAATACTTTCCTAGCAAAAGTTTATTGCTTTTTTGCGAGCTTTCATTTTAAAATATTAGGGCAGTACATTAATGTGGTAGCAACTGAGATCTGGTGGGTTAATACTAGAACGGGTTACTTGAGGTCAATGGATCCTTCGAGGAAAACATCGGTCTCCGCGAGACAAAAAACATTGATATACAACACTTTAAGATCCGACGGTAAATGGCGAAGATATAACGAAAAATATAAAATGGCGACCCCTACGTTCGGCCAAAAAAAAAAAAAAAACATTTTCGAAATTTTCTTGTTAAAATACTTTATATTTGAGGGTGTACAGTGAACTTTTTTTTTTTTGCCTGTAAGGTGGTACGGTCTAATGCGCATATATTTAACTCAGTATGGTCACATATCCTTATGTATGTTCATATATATTTCATGTTTGTGCATATGTACTACGATTTTCACACGAAATCCCAGAGTTTAAAAACAAATATTGTCTACCATTTTTCTTATCAATAGCAGACTTGTAGCTAAATACGGAGACATTTCAAACCAGTTTTATCAATCAAAATTGTATTATTGTTTTACAAGTTAAAATCAATAAAATGTTGGAAAGATAGTGAAAACTAAAATGTCTCAAATTACCACCGCCTTAAGGTACAAAAATTTTGGCCACTAAAAAAATCGTTTTTCATTACACTTTTTTATAAAACAAATATATTTTAATTTCATTTAATTTTCAACTTACTTTTAGAACAATCTGAACCCTGATAACCATCAATACAATCACATTTGCCCAAATAACAACTACCACGACCAGAGCAATCATTTGGACACGTTGTACTAACACCTTCGGCTTCTTCGACTATTAATGTGGCAGAATGTGATACCAATTCATCATTATAAACGGATATAAACCAAAGACCAGTATCAAGATATTGCAGCAATGAAACATTCACCATCATTGTATCCATATCTAAGGCTGGCAGACCGCCATCCAAGCCAACCGCTGAACGTTTTTTACGTCGATGTTGCTGATGTTGTTGCAACCGCCTGTAATGTAAATGCTTGGCGGTATCTAAGGGTGTTTCAATATCACCAGTATATTCAAGTGATGCATCAAATGAATCATTATCAACGTTATCCACATCATCATCCTCCTCCTCGTCGTCGTCATCATCATCAGCAGCAGCATCAATATCGACGTCATCATCATCAGCAGTCTTTTCAAAACTAACAGCGCGGCCATTAAAATAATGTTTCGTTGCACTGTATACCAAATCATTTTGGTGAGACAAACGTTGCAACTGTTCAGCAGACATATCGAGTAATATATCACCAACATCTTCCATATCTTTGCGATACTGTGTATCATTAGCATTGACATTGCGTCTATGCCTTAAATGACTATCCAAACGACCGCCTTTAATAAATTCTACAAAATCATATTGTGTTACCGATGGTGCAACGTTGCGTCGTGAATACACAGCAAAGTTGGCACCCCAGGGCAGGGTAAAATTGAAACGTACAAAGGCGGGATGTTTATTGCGGAATTCTAAAGTCCAAAATTGATACGCTGGTATGTTAGCATGATACAGCTCATTGAAGTCCTTTAGTTCGACAACCTGTGGCCACTTGAGCAATGGTTGATGATGATGTTGCTGCTGTTGTTGCTGGGCCGTATACGATTGGTCCTGCAAATGGGAGGTGGCATCTTGACCCACCATACTATTTGTATTAATGCCCAAACTCAATTGTTGATTAATGGTATGTGGCTGTTGTTGTTGCAACAACAGCTGCTGTTGATGTTGCAATTGTAAAGAGGGTGCCAAATTTTGAAAACCAACACCACCACCACCACCATTAGGGCTGAAGCTATGATCAGAGGTACTGGTTTGTATTGATTCTTCTGTGGGGTACGCTGTGGGTTGTAGTAAACTGTTGCCATTAACTATGTTTGTTTTTGTATTGCCATGTAAATCATGTGGTTGAGATTTAACATCTTGGACTAGGATGCAATTTGTTGTATCCATGTTGGGTTTCATAGAGCTTACAGCTGTAAATAGAAGAAATAAGAAAATTAATATAGCACATGGTTCAAATTATAAAATATATGTATTGCAAACAAAAAAAAAAAATAACTGCTGTGTTATCAGAAAAACTAAACATCATATGTGTAGTTTATAAAACATTAAAAAATCTTAAATCATATCTCTAAACCGTAAAGAACTGCAAAGGAAAAAAAAATAAAAAAGAAATTGTGCTTATCTAGGAAAATATTATTAACATATGCTAATGTATTGGGAATATACGAGTTATGTATGAATACAGAAGAATCAAAAGTATGGTTATAGCTTTTAGAAAACCATAGCAAATTTTCGGGCTCATAAATCATGGTGAAGCCAAAAAAAAAAAAAGAAACGAAACGAAACACCAACCATTGTCTATAAAAGCTAAAAATGTATGCAGTAAAACGTGCACTTAAAATGCGCCAAAATGTAGGCAATACAATTTTTTGCGAATACTTTTTTTTAAATTTTTGCAAACTTTGCCAATAAATGTTAAAGACACTCCATACTAAACGATAGCCGCAAAGTGTTAAGATATATTTTTTTGTTCATTCCCTAAAAATCAAGCACGTATTATATATTTGCCCAAAAATGTAAGGAATAAGTAGAGAAAGATCAATAAAAGTTATAAAGATGTTTTTTTTGGCTTTTCCAATTTTTTTTAGCTGGCCTTAATCTTTAAAATGTGTATAGTAGTAGTACATTACAATAACCAAATCGTTTTTATTCTTTTTTAAGTTCTTTTTGTTTTGCTTTTCTTTAAACATAAATCATAATTTTTCAGTCATGTTTTACAAAGTTATTGATATAAATTTTGCAATTTTATCGTAATTTTTTTCGTTTTATTTTTTTTTTGGTGAAATCAAAAAAAAGGTATTTTATCATCATTGTGTGCCTTGAGTACAACTACTGCTCTTAGCTGTTGATGATAACCACTTGTGCCTTTTTAACAATAATTTATTAAACTTCTAGTCTCCTTTTTTTTCTATGCATAATTTATGGTTGGCATGAAACTAAGCATTTAAACTAATAAAATTTGAATTATATTCTTTTACAAATTCTATAAGTCATTGACAGATCAACCACCATATCATACCAAAAAAAAAAAATATTTAAAAATATAATATTTATTGTTTTGAATATAAACGCACAATTTCCTAACTTGTTTATCTATTCTCCTGTGAAAACTTAATATTGAATATTTGTTATATATTACCACTTATGTTTTTTTCTTTTTCTATAGGTCTTGTAAAGGTTCAATATTATGTCATTTTAGGTTAAACGGAAGTATGTCAAAACTTTAATATAAATATATTATATGAAACTTTTATTTAGGATGAAAACTTTTGAATTATTATTTTATTATTGCGGATTGTGATTTTATATTTAAAAAACAAAATAAGAGATATTAAATTTGGCTGCATCAAATCGTTTATACCCTACACCACTACGTGGAAAGGGTATTAGAAGTTAGTAACTACCAAAAATAGTGAAACTGTACCCTTCATCCAATATTCCGATCGATAAAAATGAACTTTTTGAGTCAATTTAGCGATGTCCGTCCGTTTATGTATGTATTGTTTGATGCCAATCTATTTTTAGTTTGAGTTTGCTAGAAAAGCAACAAACTTCCGGAACCTGTATAAGAACTAGTTGCGAATAACCGATTTTTATTGCATTCAGATGTTGAAAGAAAAAACATATTTTTTTTTAATAGTGAAGTTTATATTTTGTAGTTGATCTTTTTAATACTTATATGAATGAAAATGTATTTTTAATATTAGCTAATAGCTAGTTTGGACATACGGTAAGCAAAGGAGAATATAAATAACACAAAAATAATTAGTAAATTTCATCTAAACTCAATAATAAAAAGCATAAATAGCTTTTTCCATTGATTTCTGAGTTTAATAGAGATATTTACAATTGACATTTCGGCAAGAAGAATGTTGATGAAAGTCGTAGCTGACCAGAAAATGCATTCCATTTAGCTTGTGTCTAATAACTTTTTCTGTTTATTATCCATGATTACTTAAATAAAAAATAAGAAAACAAATAAAAAAATTTTATTTGGAAAAAACTTTTTCTATGATCTCGAACCAAACTAAAAATACATTTTCATATATATACATATTTTTTTTATTTAGCCTTAATTTTCCAGCAAAATTTTCTGCTCCAAAATATCGCTTGTAGTAAAACTTCTTTGTTTTTATAACCCATTCAACAGTTGGCTTATCACCGATGATTTTTGTTATAAATTGTTCGAAAAGCAACCGCTTTATAATGAGATAAAGTACCTATCTGGGACACAAAAATTAATTTAGTCTTAACTGTTGGTCCGTTCTAAATAAAATTTTTGGGAGACTACTCAAAAGACAAAGCTTTTAAAAATGTATCATAGAAGTGTCGCTGAATAAACACAGGATGTACTATAGAGTGCTACAACTCCTCCTTTTGATAAAAACAACTTTTTAAGTTGTGTAATTTTTCTGTTATTTATGGATATATTAGATAAAGAATTGGCATGAATATGAATCTTTTATAAACTTATTGAACCTCAAGCATGCTTATCAAAGTTAAGTGGTTGACCAGAAAAAACCGAATGACATTTTTCTTTTCAACGCTGGACCAGGAAATGCAGGCACAGAATCCAATAATAAGCAAAATTAGATATCGGGTGGGTTTATAAAGTATGTTTTGTATGAAACGATGTTTGAGTTTATTCGTTCTATGATGAGAGATCCTAACTCCCCGGGAATTATTCCCTTTTCATTTTGGCCATTATAACCAAAAATTTTCGAACATGATCTCCAAAAATAATGTGGATTGTATGACCGTTCAAAAAACTGGGTTAGAACGATTTAATAACAAAATATTTTTTTGATCATTCTCAATATTTTCCAACCGTAGGCCACTACATGAAAAGCTTACCTAAGCGAATCCGACTTTAGATATTCTACAAAAAGAAAATAACCACCAAACCCAACTTTACATCAGCAAAGCAAACTCCGGGTATACAACAGAAAAGCTTTACTCAGCGAAGCCGGTTAACTACCCAACAACGGAGATTATGTTCATTTAGAAAAATATTCACCCTTATTCTAGTTGTCGTTATCAATGTCGTCGTCGTTTTTGAGTCAACATCACTTTGCTTCGACGTCGACATCACTTCGACACCAAATTGGTATTCTAAAACAGTGTTGTAACGACGTCGACAGTTTATCGATTTAAACAAAAACACATCCCTTAAAATTGAGTCGGCAGATTTACTTTGTTTATTATTTTTGCGAAAAAATGTTTTTTATGTGTAATTTAAATTCTGATACCAGTGATGAAGAAAATAAAGAAAATCTAGTATTGGAAAGAAGACTTTTCATACAGAAATCCAATATCTTTAATCTGCCGGATAACAAGTGAGTAGCAAAATCAAAGTCTATTACTTTAAAGAATGTTAATCTTCTAATTTTATTCAAAGGTTTGAAAGTTACTATCGGCTGAATAAAACAGCCTTCAAAGATGTGCTGGAAACAATAGCACCTAATTTGAAAACCGGAATCAAGTCCACATTTATTTCCAAAACAATAAAATTGGCAGCTACATTAAGATTTTTAGCCCAGCGATCGTACCACTCAGTGTTGGAAACGACTTTAACTTGGGGTTCAGCTGTTTCTGAAACTGTAGAAGATTTGCCACAGCTTCCTCCAGCGGGCTCAATATAAATTGCTTGAATCTTCCGCCACCTGTAGCATTACACTCGGCTTTGTTGGCTACCATTTTCTTTTTAACTTTAAATTTTAAGTCTCGCCAAACCTATAAATAAATTTTGTTATATTTTTATAATGCACTTTATATGATCATGCTTTCTTTACCTTCTGCCATTCATCTCACATTATTCTCGGTGGGCCAAGTGCATTTAATAAATTTGATATTTCTTCCCATTTTTTCGTTTTTTTTTTCAGTCATTACTTTTCCTCAAGTCGTTACTAAAAATTGTGTCGACAAAATCAGAGTCGTTTCAAGACAATATCGTCGTCACATTTTCTTACAGAATACCAAATACTTGTCGACAGTTATCAATTATTTTCGATAACGACAGCGGGAATACCAATTTCAAAAAAAAAAAAAATCCCAAAACGACATTGTCTTGTGTCGATGACGACAACTAGAATAAGGGTGATTAATTCATCATATTAACGATTTTGTTATCAACTGTTCATCATATGAGTTTTTATACACTCACAATATATTTTCTGTTACCGACTGTAGTTTGTTTTGAAGGTAAACGTAGAGTTTGTTTTTAAATGAAAAATCAATTGAAATTCATAGAAATATATTTTTTTAACTTTTTGAATCAAACTATTTGAATCAAACTACAAAAATCTTTTTTTCGAACGTTTTGTCAGTTAAAATTTGATGATAATTTTACTTTTGTTGATAAGTAAACAATGATTGGAAGTAAACAAAAAAATGGGCTGAATATATTGAAAAATAACTATTCCTCTTTTTTATTGTATTTGCTATGATTTAATTAATATGTATTTTACATTGTTTAAGTGAAATATATTGTGAATATAAATGTGATAAAAGTTCTACCTTATTTCATAGAAAAGTACACTTAAAATAGTTAATAATTTAAAATAATAGAAAATGCCATTTCCATGAAATTATTTTTCTTTTAAAAACCATTCTACTTATTATTCATTTAAATCAAACGGCTTTTGATATTTATTTGTAAATGTTGCTTAACAACTGACACATCCGTAAGAAACAAATGATTAATCAGTTAAAATTTTACCTACCAATTCCTTCAAAAAATTAATGATTTAAATTTGTTTCTATTTATGTATATTTTGTTTGTTTTTAATCTACAAAATGTATGTATAAGCCATATGTTTAAGCCAGACACTTTTTGTTTAAATGTGTTTGTGTTTGTATGCGTGTTTATAAAATACTTTTAATTTGAATTGAATTAATTTTGTATATAAGAAACCATTTAAGTAAAAATCGCTTTGGAATTACTGAATACTTTTTTTTTTTAAACAGTTACTGTTTCAAAAAAACAAATTAATCATAAATTTCCGTTTTGTTGGTAAAGATTTATTAAATTTCAAATAAATTAAAAAAAAAATAAATGAAACTGAAAAAAATCGGTAAATGACAGTAAATTATTTCGAACAAATGTATAAAAAATTTAAAATAGATATTTCTTTGAAAAAAAAACTTTATGTTCCTTTATTTTTAAATGGAATGGACAACTTAATTAAACTTCAAAAAAGTTGTTGTGGGAAAATAACCCGAACCTCGAAAACTTAGAGGGATAGGGAAAAATGGAGACAATTTTAAAGCCTAGTGGAGTCCGTACACACTCAAATAAAGAATTTAATTATTTAAATAATTTAATTATATTAATCATATAGTTACAAACTATATCTTAATACCCTAACCGAGCACTAGCAACAAAGGCCATCGGCTCGTTGTAGCGAAAACAGACCAGAGCCTCTGGTGGGTATCGAACCCACGACTCCCGCACTGATAAGCCAGCACGCTACCAACTAGCCTACAGGGGAGCCCTCAAATAAAGAAGTTGGACAAGGTTAGAGTAAAATTTGAAACCAAATCATATTACTAAACAATTTAATTACTTTTATTTTCATTGCACGAAAATGTATAAAGTTTTTCATCATAATAATTAAGTTTTTCACCAGTAAATTTAGAATTAGTTCATGATTCGGTTTAACGATATCAGTCGATCCCTTCGTCCTCCATATAAGGGTTTAAGCTAAATTGTTAAATGTTGTTTAGACACACAAAACCGTAGAGATCTGAGGGTCAATTCTCGTTCTGTGATAATGTGAAGTGAAAAAAAAAATTTTCATTTTCGTATTCATAAGCATTTTTCACTCGAACTTTTCACAAATACATAAATTGCGATTCTCGTATGTATTATGAAAAAAATGTTTCAATCGCACTGTACCCATGAAACTTTTGTAACTGTGTTACCCAAAATTTAAAGCAAATGTCAAAACAGAGAAAAACGTAAACAAAAGTGAAATAAGTTCGTAAAATGTATTTTAAATATTTATGTAAAAATGTCTGGATTAATTGTATTATTGGATATTACTCAAAGAATTCGGGATGAACAAAGGTAAGACAATGATGTTACAAGCATTTCATTGCAGTAAATAATTTAATAATTTATAGGAATTTTTAGAGAGTTCTGAGACGCATACTTCGTGATGGCCAAAATCCATTCGAGAAGACAACCGACGAGCACTTCATGGATTTATATCGGCTTGCTTAAGTGAACTATATTACTTAAAGAAAAAAAAAACATTTCATAAAATATATAAATAAACTATAAATAAATAAACCTTAAGTCGCTCAAATTCTTTTTCCATTTTTCACAGTCCTTTTTCACTGTTAAAGCTCGCGGCTAATTCGTTACACTTTTCGTCTCTTAATTTGGCACAATCTGCAGTTACAAATCTGTAAAAATGGGGTTTATAAAAGTGTACTTATGGTAATTAAACAACTTACTTATCACTTGCAATGTCCAAATGCTTTTCTAAATAATTAATTTAATACTCCTTTTGGCTTTCGCAGGCATGCTTTCCTCTTACAACTTCTCCATGTTTATTTCACTTATAAATAGTCTGTGTAAACGATTTTTTCATATGAAAATTTTTTGACAGTTATTTGCACTGTTACACAAAACAAGAATAGCCAGTGCTCTGCAATAGTGAAAAAATCTTGTTGATATTTCTTTAAATTTTTTCACAGAACGCGAATCAAAAGTACTATGAAAACGTGAAAAAATATTTCATTTCACCGTTTCACAAAACGAGAATTGAACCTCTGGTTTGAACTTAAGTTATATTTGTTAATTTGGATAATACAACATGTCTTCAAATTTCTAGAAATCCGATCATATTTAGACCTAGGCTTCATATAGACCTCCACCCCGATATTCCTTTATATGTCACTCTACGAGAATGACTACATCATATTTTCCAGGCGATTTCTTAGCAATACTATTTTTTTCTCTACATCATAATTTAGCGTTAAAAGCTATAATTCTCTAAGATGTAAACTTTTATAACTAGAATATTAATTTTTGCAAAAAATTTATTAATTAATGAGTTGAAAATAAACTGTGGAAATTAGCCAATTAACTAAGCTTCTAAATGTACTTTATTTGTAGATGATGTGGTTCAAAAAATGTTAAACCAAGTTTAATATGTACAACATTTTGCCCAAATATATATTTTATAAAAAAAAAACACAAATAGCAATAACAATCAATTAAGAAAACATGTTTTATATAATCAACAATTTTTGCAACCCCTTCCAAGACAACAACAAAAACATTTATGTACCAGGTTACAAACCAAACAAAAGCATTTTGAATGTTTACAATATACTTAACACTTGTTGTGCCCGCATATTTTTTTTTTGTTTTATACAAAAATGTTTAACACTTAACACAACATATACAGTACTTAAAAATAAGAAAACAATTTTTTTTGTCGAAATATACAAACATAAAATGCATATGGTGTTGTAAGGACAATTATTTTATATTTTGTTGTTTTTGTTTTGGCTAACAAACAAGTGTTTAAATTTATTTATAAGGATTTTTGTGTTGCTTTTAAAATATTAAGTTTTTTTTTTTTTGTTTTTTTTTTCTTTCTTTGAAACATAAATAAATATAATAAGAACCCCATAATAAACAACCCGCAATATGACATACCATATTTACATTAGTTTGTAAATGGTTACAAAAAGAAACTGTAATAAAATAAAATCATGCACCAAAATAATAAAAATAAACAAAAAAGAAATTGTGATTGAAGTTTTGGTTTCTTTACGCAAAATGAAAAGAAGAAAAAAAAAACTAATACTTATATTTGTGATTCTTTTAAGAACATAGAATATTCAACATCAACTGTTAGTGTTCCTAGTGCCATTGTATTTTTTTTTTAGCAACTCCTTTTCTGTTGTGTAGTTTTTTAATCTTTTGGGTATGTATGAAAAAAAAAAGAATGAAACAATAATGCTAAGACAACGCTTGAGGACAACTAAAATAACTTTTAAATATTTATATAGCGTTAAATCTATTAAGGAGTATATGGCATCTTTTTTAAAGGATTTTTTCCTTTACTTCTTGTTGTTTAGTAAGTATATTTGTTTAAGTTTCTTTATTTTTTTATGCTTTATGCAGTCTGTTGTTAACCTTTTCTATTTCCAAATATTAAGAAAGTTTTTATAAAACTTTGTTTAGTCTTATTTTCCATTAAGTTCTTTGTTTAAAAGGTAGTTTATATAAAAATTTTTTTTTTAACATAAATTGTGCGCTTTTCCAAAACATTTTAGAGGAAGTGCACATAACTGGGTACCTGTGAAAAATTTTTGTCAACATAGGCAGATGAAAAAATTATTTGTATACAAAAGGATAAGCTTTGATATTGAATTTAAAGGTTTGACTTTAACTATGTACATGCAGTTACCCACAGTGAAAATAACCCACCCTTTAATATATTATTTTTGGTTTAAAATTTATATAAAATAAATGATAATTTTAGACGAAAGTATATTTATTATAGAGCTTACTGTATTTGGTATAATACAAATTAAAAACTATGGAGTAAGGCATTAACATTAGCAATACAATAACAAAAAAGTGAAGAGAAGACGATAGTTAATCTCACAGTGAAAAAGACCCACTCAACAAAACTGTCTCAAGTAACGGTAATTTTCCAAAATTTTTATGAAATTCCTCTCCATATTTTTTTTTTATTACTTTTAGTAAATTAATTAAACTTGTTTAGTTGTTATCAAGTGGTTGTTGTGGGAATTGTAAAAGAGTTTCGGAAAATGGGTCCCCACACCTCTATTGAGAATTGGTTTTAGAACATTACAAAAGCGGTAAAAGTCAAAGAGAAATAGCGCAAAAAGTCAATAAATCTTGTTCAACAATAAAAAAATATTATAAAAAGATAAAGGGTGTCCCAAGAAGAACGCAATTTTTAAATCTGGCAACATTTGAAGTGTCATTGTTTGACATTTGAACAATTGTTATTGTTTGCTAGTAGAAGGTACGAGGTTAGTAAAAATGGAGCGCTACACGAATGAACAACGCATTCTCATTGTGAAATTGTTTTACCAAAATGGTGAAAGTTTTGCGGCTACAGTTCGCAAATTGCGATCAATTTCGGGTCACAATAATGCTCCAAAAGAGTCAACTGTAAAGAGATTAATGGATAAATTTGCCGAAACTGGGTCTGTTAGTGATGTAAAGACAACAACGCGCCATCGACCAGGTCGATCGACCGAAAATGTCGCAGCTGTACGTGATGATGTCGCTCAAACTCCATCCACCTTAATTCGACACCGAGCTCAGCAAATTGGTGTCTCCAAATCCACTTTGCAGCGAATTTTGACGAAAGATTTGCATCTTCATGCATACAAAGTTCAATTGACTCAGGAACTGAAGCCAGCTGACCATGGACAGCGAAGGGAGTTCGTTAATTGGGTATTGGAGAGACAACATGAAAATGCTGATTTTGCCGATAAAATCATCTTCAGTGACGAGGCCCATTTTCATCTTGATGGCTTCGTCAATAGGCAGAATTGTCGCATTTGGGGTGAGGAAAATCCTCGAGTGATTCACGAGAAGCAAATGCATCCTCAACGTGTCACTGTGTGGTGTGGTTTTTGGGCTGGAGGAATCATTGGACCTTTTTTTATGAAAATGAGGCAGGTCAAGCGCAAACAGTCAATGGTGTTCGGTATCGTGAAATGATAACCAGTTTTTTCTTGCCTAGAATTGAAGAAATGAATGTGGAGGGCATGTGGTTCCAACAAGACGGCGCCACATGTCATACAGCCAGAGAAACAATTCAATTGCTGCATCAGTCATTTCCCGGTCGTGTTATTTCGCGTTTTGGAGATCAGAATTGGCCGCCTAGATCGTGCGATTTAACACCATTTGATTTTTTTCTTTGGGGTTTTGGAAGTCGATAGTTTACGCGAATAAGCCGACGACGACTCAAGCCTTAAAAGAGGAAATTGGACGCTGCATTAATGAAATACCGCAGCATTCATGCAAAACGGTCATTGAAAATTTCATTAAAAGATCGCGTGCATGCCAGCAAAGCCGCGGCGGCCATCTGCACGATATATTGTTCCATACATAACCTCATTCTGTCTACTTTACGATATAATAAAGTTTCACGATTTTTTTTTAAATATCTGTGTTTTATTTAAAATTTAAAAATTGCGTTCTTCTTGGGCATGAACTAGCACACAAAAATTATTTTCTAACCGAGATGAGCGGTGGATTGTCAATAAATCTAGAAATAATCCAAGATTGAGTGCACCTAAACTCACGGATTTGGTGGAGCAGCATCTTAAAATTCATTGTAATCCCGAGACAGTTCGAAGAGTCTTACCTAGAGCTGGATTAAATGGTAGAATTGCGAGAAAGAAGCCATTTATTTCCAAAAAGAACAAACATATTCGATTGGCTTTCGCTCACAACTACCTAATGAAAGATATTTCGTTCTGGAACAATGTTTTATTTACTGATGAAAGTAAATTAAATCTTTTTGGTTCAGACGGGAGAGGTAATGTATGGAGAAAGGCTAATGAAGAAATGCATCCCCAACATTTACGTCCCACAGTTAAACACGGTGACGGTCTTGTTATGGTTTGGGGTGCTTGTTCCGCAGCAGGGGTCGGTAAACTTCATTTATTGACGAAAATATGGATAAACATCAATATTTAAATATTTTAAAAGAAAATTTAAAAATAAGTGCCGAAAAACTGGGAATCGCAGATACATTTCATTTTTATCAAGACAATGATCCCAAACATACTGCAGGAATTGTCAGAGAATGGCTGCTCTATAATTGTCCAAGAGTTATCAAAACGCCTCCGCAATTTCCAGATCTGAACGTCATAGAAAAATTTGTGGCATAAATTGGAGACCGAATTAAGAAAACATGAGATTTCGAACAAAAATGATCTAAACCGAGTGTTATTGGCGTAATGGGAAAACATTAGTCATGAATACACGAAAAAACTTGTGGAATCAATTCCTATTCGATTAAAATCCGTAATACTGCAGAAGGCCTTCCCAACGAAATACTAATGTAGATTTAATTCAATTTCTAAAATATTTTTTGTAAGCCATCAATATGATGGGTCATTTTCACTGTGAGATGAATTATTATTTTCTAGTAACTTATTTGCTTTTTTTTTGTTATAGTTAATAAATTTGTACATATTTTTGTTTTTTTTTTGCAATTAAAAATAAATCAAACTTTAAAATTAATATGATTCCGTATTAATCTATCATTTATTTTATAGCAATTTTATAACGAAAACTATTATATGAAGGGTGGGTCATTTTCACTGTGAGTAAGTGTATATAAAAAATCTGCCTCCTTCTGGAGGCTCTAGCTTGTCTGAAACTTCCTATAATTATATATAATCTGTTACTGTTAAAAATGTTTATATTTTGATTGTCCTTAATATTATCATTTTTTCTTCACATTTTTCATTGTCGATAAGATTACATATACCTATATATAATTATATATGATCAGCTAAATACAGGCACATTTAGTTTCATTAAATCAGTTATGATATGTAGAATTTTTTGAAATTCCGAATACATAATTACATATAACGCTATTTACCAACAATGTAGTGCAATAAAGTCAGCCAATATGTATAGCACTATGTGGCTGAGTGAGTTTAGGGTTGACTACGACTCTGTGAGACCAAGTTCAAATTCTGGTAAAGGCGTTGCTTTTTTAGAATTGAAATTTTATTAATTTTATGTTGTTATATTATGTTGTAAAATATTGTTTATTCGGCTTGAGGTCAATTTAAATTATAATAAAAATAAAGCATTTTTAATTTTATTATTTATTTAAATACAGACAAAAGCCTGAATAGAAGGACATAAACACGGTTTATTGTTTATTTAGTAATTATTAAAATTATTTTTTGTTGCGTTTAATATTTTATTATTAATGTTTTTTTTTAATTTCTTTGATTAGTTTTTAGATCCTTAAAAATTACTAATGATATTAGTTGAAAAAATGGCTTTAAAAATTAAATAGGAAATAAATTAGAAATTGTCAATGCGTTAAGTCGTCAAATTGCTGTTGAAATATTGTTACTCGTTTGCTTAGAAGTTTTTATTGTTTATGTATTACTGTGTACACTGATTATTATTATTTATCGTAAATTAAATAATTATTGTTATTATTTTAATTCAGTTTTCCTGAAGATTGATGAAGAAATATTGAAAAACATATAATTAATAAAAAAAAAAATTTATTGAAAAACAGTTACAGAGTTTATTTATTAAAGTTACAACAAAAAGGTCGAAGAAACATATATTTAAATATATAAAATTAAAAATTGTATGTTTTTATTTTTATTATAATTTAAACTGACCTTAAGCCGATAAAACAAATAATATTTAATTTTCTTTTAATCCATTTTGATACGTTTTTTAATAAACTTTATTCCGTATAATATATTGTTGGAACACACCTGATAAAATTTGATCTGACATTTTTGAATTTGAATTTTTCTTAGTCCCTAAAATATATTGCAGAATAATTTTTCGGATCAAATAAGATCAACAGAAGTTTAAAAATATCAAGTTAGGTATGATTAATTATTGTGGCAGATATTTTTTTTGTACTCGAGACTACTTTTATAAAACTCCTGTAAATTATAATTTTTCTATATACGAATTTTTTTTATATAAAAAATTATTTTAAAAAAAATTATTAAAAATAATATCAAAAATTTATTTTTTAAAAAATGTATATGGCAACTCTAGAACAATACATTTTATAAGTTTTGAATTAACTTGTATAGCCGAGATGTCATACTATCACATTGTTTTTATTTAATAGTTATATCACTCTTCTATCTAAATTTAAAGGATCTTGAAAGAAGTTCTTGCTTTAAATCAGCATCTGTATAAAATGCGTTAAGATCATATTACGTCTAGTGATACTCGTATTTTTATATATAAGGGGTGTTTTTTAAAGGTGTGAAAATTTATTTAGAAAAAAAAATACATAAAATTTACATTTCAACTTCTTAAATTTTCGAGCATCAGATGGGTTTTTTTATAAATAAAAATATCATTTATTTTTTCAATATTTTGCTACTCCATTGTGTAGCATCTTCAGGAAATTTAAGAAATTAAAAATAAAAAAAAGTTTAAGTTAATATTTTTAATATTTATTTGATAGCTGATTATTTGGAATTTTGTAATTTAAAATAATTCAAGGCACATATGTACTGCCACCACCTACTTTAAAGCGCAGTTGGAAGGTCCATTTTTCATTTATTTTTTCCACCATGGTAAAATAATCTTTTCTTGATGATGTTTAGATAATACTGAACATAAAACATACTTCCATGCACATTTATTTCCATTACAGTTAATTCATATTTCAAACGTAGAGCAGACAAAATTACGACATTTACATTCTTAAAAGCATAAGAATTTTCACCACATTTGCTAATAAATTAGTCTATACCAGGTAATATATTTCACAGATGAAACTTTGGACGGGTTTTTGGGATGTCAGTTAAACTTGAATTATTATAATTATTTCCAAGCAAAATAACGTCAACTATTTTGATATTTATTGAAATAATATAAAATAAAAAACCTTTTAAAAGCAGTATTCCAGTAACAAACGGCGTTAAACTAAGCTTAAAGATAATCTTCATCCTAAAAACTAAGCCTTAAGAATACAATTCGATTTTTTTTTTAATTTCATTAGCCTGTAATTTATATTATGTAAAAGTTTTACACCCCTAAAAGAAACAGTATATACATTTTTAAAAATTTTTACTGTAATTATTTTTAAACCAAGCACTTTTTTAATAACCTGGAAGAGCTATGAAAATTTTCATAATGCTGTCGCACAATAAATTATCAAATAAAATGCTTATTTTATACACTTGTTCAATAATTGGCGTTGAGTAACTAGCCTTTTGAGTGAAAAACAAAATTAGTTTTTATTAAATATTTTGAACAAAGTATATAAATTTATTTAATAAACTATAACACGCTTAATTTATTAAAAAAAAATATATTTTTATATACAACATTTTTAAAATTAATTCAATTAATTGTAATAATATAAACTTACTCTAATTTGTTTTTTATTCGACAGAATTTTACGAATTTTTGTAAAAAAAAATAATTTACTTACTAACATTTTATATTTGTTTGTAAAAAAAACATTTTTAATGTTTTTAATATTGCGAATATCATAAATATTGTTATAAATTTAAACTATTATAAAAAAAAAAAAAGAAATTAAAAAAGTTATTTGGTAAACTATCACTGGCGTAGCTTGAAAAGAATTTAGGCTAGACCTGTAATAGAGATTTGATGTAATAAACAGATGTAAATCAGTAAGGACCTACCATATCAAATCCTATACCAGTCTGTATAAAATTCTACAAAATTTTACGTACTAATAATATTTTTGTGCAATATTAAAGACAGAAAGTCAGTAGCAAGAAAAGTTATTTCAAATATTAATTTCTCAATTTTATTTTATTCGACATTTGCAACTAAATTTAATGAATAGTCACTTGCACAAACTACACAAACTACTCAGACAGGTTATGAATGACATATGTCAAAAAAGTTTTTGGTTTTTGTTTACATTGTAGTGACATGCAGAATTATGTAGAAAAATAAACTCCATACAAATTGTTTTGAACATATTTTTTGAATATCGATCCATTTCTGTATATCACCACAATTTTTTCATTTCTTTTTCTTGCCGCCATGGTAATTAAGTCAGCTGCTTCCTATTTGTAAAAAAATAAAAGCTGTCAAATTAAACATAAAAGTATAAATTAAAATTAAAAAAAAAATATTCAACAGAGAAATACATACAATATATTGGGAATAATATATTAAATACTTAACATCAACCAATAATTAATGCAACAAAAGGTTTAAAACTATTTTTAGTGGACCATAATATTTTTCTTCATAAAATTTAAACAACTCTTTAAATCAAAAACCAATTGTAACCTCATCTTCCAAAAGTTCTAGTTCAGGTTGAAAAATCAAGATAAAATTGTTCGAAGAGAAAAAGTAAATGTGTGTCGCTATTTTCAAAAAAAAAAAAAAGAAAAATGCTCCGATTCTTAAGGAATTTTCCTTAAATCATCTTCTTGTCTTTACAGTATTTTTAACCTATACCTATAACCTATAAAACCTTTTTTCACCCTCACAAACTTCTATTTCCTAAAGAGAAACCCATAATTCTTCAGAATATAAAGAAAATTTTCCTAAAGAAAAGCCTCATAGAAATACCTTCGGAATCTAAGGAATTTTCCTATAGAAAAGATGTTAGACTCTGCGGTCATTTTCCTTTATAAAAATCCTCAGATACTGAGGCTTTTTTTTGAAATACTATCCGATTCTTTTTTACACAAAAAAACCTTAAATTCTGAGGAATTTTTCTTACAGCGAAACTTTAAAATTAGGAGTAATTTTTTTCTAAAGAAAATCTCATAATTCAGTGGACATTTTTTAATATTCCTGAGACCTTCAGTTTCTAGTAGCTTTTTCCTGTTGGAAACCCTTAGATTCTGAGAACTCTTTTCTCAACAAAAAAACCCAGATTTTAAAGAAATCTTTGTGTCAAAGTCTGTTGAACTATTTAAAAAGAAATGCCATTTATTTCTGAGGAATTTTTCTATAAAAATACTTTTGGGGACATTTCCGATAGAAAATTTGTATATAATATAGACTTTTTCCTATATAAATACCCTTAGATTCTAAGGACTTTTTCAAATAGAAAAATACTCAGAAGCACTTCTAAGATAATAAAGAATTTTTGTTATAGAATTATAATCGGAATCTAAAAGCCAATACACACTGATCCATACATGAAAAACTTAAAAATGACGAAAATAAGTATTTTGCGGCTCAGTATAAGGTATAAGGTTTTTCCTTAAAAACATTTTAAACTTTTAGGTATTTTGCTACAAGAGAAAACTCTGATTTAAAAAAAACAGTTGTTCAAAATCTAAGTTTTTTTAAATAAAATGGTCCTCAGGGTTTGCAGACTATTCTATTGCTAACAGTCCTCAAAATCTAAAAGATTTTACACAAAAAATGTTCTCAGGATCTGAGGATTTTTTATAGCAAAAACTTTTCGAAACCTTTGGCTTTGGATGGAAAAAAGTCCTTTGAATCTAAAGTTTGTTTTAAACTTCAAAGTGTGGGAATTTTTTTTAATATTTATATTTGTTATTTATATTTGTAATTTATTATATTTAAGAAATATCTTAAATTTTTATTAATTATTAAAAAATTGGAGGGTTGGATCTACAGAGTACCAAAAAAATCGTTTTTATAATCGAAAACATAGTAAGTATAACAACAAATTGTTACGGATGTAATTTTTACTTTTTAAATATCTACTTTGTATAGTTTTAAAATATTTTATTTTTCTAATCAATATTTCATTAAAGAAAATTTGTTTAGCTTGTCAAAAAAATAAAAAATTATAGAAAAAATCAATTCATTGAAATTTAGAAGTCTGGTGTGTGCAATTTAAAACTTAAGAAGATTAAAAAAAAACACTAATAGAAAAGAAAAGAGAAAACTGTTATATAAAATTAATAAATTGTGCCTGAAAAGGAAAATTTAATTATACATAATTTTTTTCAATAATTTTTGTCTTTATAAAATTAAACTTTAATTCCTGTATTTTTTCACAAATTGCCGACAAATCAAACTTATAGTATTTTGGAATAATGCAACAATTAACATACGATATTACATCCTAAAGCTGCAGTAGAACCGGAAAAGTATTAATCTATGTGTGCCGTGGAATTTCGCTGGATACGGATTAAGTGCTATCAAAATAGTTCATTTTAAGCATTAACATTAACAATTATTTAAATTTTTTTTAGTTTATATAATCCAAGTTAATTTGATATTTAAAATATAATTTTCCCCTAATACTAACATATTATTTTGAGTATAATCAATTTGCAAAAAGGTGCAAGCTTAATGTTCCCGATTTTATGGTCATAACATTGTTGGAGATTTCTTTTGGTAAGATATAAATGAAATATAATATTTGTTATGTAACAGGGAAAATTACCTACAATATTCATGTAAATTTTTATTTTAAATCAAATTAACTTTGTTTTTTTTATTTTCTTAATGATCATAAACAATTTTTCTAATTTTAATTAAAATCAGAAAAAAAATTCGAGATTATTTTGACATTTATAAAATCAATACATATTCTATTTTATTTTAACTTTTGTATTTTGAATTCAAATTTTCATGGTTTCCTCTTGTAAATTTTTTTTTTTTCTAATTTTCAAAAATTGTTTTTATGTTCTGTTATTGTTAGAATTTCATAATGTCCAATAAATGAAGTTTTAATCTATTTTGAAAATATGATGATGGCCTAAATTTATATTTTTTGAGTTGTGATGGTACGAAGGGGATAAATGGGTAACTTTTAAGAGCAACAAAGTAAATATTTGTTAGGAGTTATATTTTGTTTATTTGGCTAAAATAAAACCATGGTGGTACTATTGGTATCAATGGGGTGGGTCATGGCCAGTGGTTCCCAAACATCTGGTGCCCATAACAGACATTTGGACTAGTGATAATTGTAAAAATGTACTTCACTGGTGAAACCCGAACAGGGCTATGCCGAGCAACCAGTGCTGTTACAAAATATCTGCAGCTACAATCGAATTATTCGTTTGGTAACAAATTGGTTTGTCACAACCTATCTGTTCTCTGTGTGTGGGGTATTTTGACAAAATTATCTTTATACTTGCAACCTGAATAGCGCCTGCAAGTGTACATAGACTGAAATCGCTCAAACTATTCAGGAACTGATGCTGATAATAATTTTATCGGTATAATATAAGGCGGATCTTATTTTTATTCATCCTTAAAAGTTTCTTTAGATATTTTTTTAAAATATTTAATACCAGACATTGTATTATTTCCCATATATTGAGTATTTAATTACAGGTAAAATTATATCAATTTATATATAACTTTAAACTTGTTTCTAGAGAGAATTCAAATTCTAAGAATTTTACCATCTGCTTACACTGCGCCATTGAAAAAATGTAGAAAAAAAGAATTATAAAAATTTTATTAAATTATATGTTATACACAGAAAAAATGCCATTATTATAACTCATTAACACACAAAAAGTTGAAAAGAAAAGCTTTAACATAATTATATTAGTCTTAATGATATTTGTCAATTAAATTTAATTAAAAAACATGTTTATATTCATTAAATTTTACAAGTGAGTGTGTGAGTTTTTGTAATAAACAAATGTTTGGATGTGTGGAAAACCAGAAACCAATAAAACAACCCTCGTTTTTTTTATATTTTCAAAGTGATAAAACCACAAACTATAACCAATATCAACAATTTAATATTACAGACAGACAAAGGGAAAGCAGGCAGACAAAAGGATAATTGCTTTAACGACATAGAAAAAATGATAAAGAGTCAGACGAAATGTCGACCATATCAAGGAAATACTTAATTTTATTTAAGAAACCCTTAGTTTTTAAATAGCCAAAAGCCTTAGAAAATTTGTTTTAAAACAAGGAAAATAAAGTATAGTCGGTTAAGACCAACCATGAGATACCCTATGGGGACTCCTATTATAAGGCAGAAAATATAAAGAAAAATATGAATGAAACAAAAGAAAAAGTGCATTTAAGAAAATATCGGTTGGATTGTTTATATGGGGACTAGGTCTAAAAGTGGCACGATTTGATTTAAATTTTGAGTAATAATTTATGAGGGTATGTTGCTTTTATAACTAAAACAAAACACCATTTGAGTTTGATTAAACTCAGATGGTGTTTTGTAAGCTAATACCAATTAAGCCTTGTTCACACAGGACATTTCTATGTTGACTAAATTAAAATTTAGACTTATTTCCACCTTTTTCTACTTGCTTGTCTTTGAGTCAATTCAAACTTATAAACCATTTTTCTTGTAATTATCTTAATAAATACGATCACATACATTTACAGACAGACGAATATCACTTAATCAAATCAAGAAGTTATTCTAAACACATCGATATTTATAAATATCAGTAAAGTTCCATTATTTTTGGTACGCAGTTACATACAAACAAACAGTACATACTTTTTGTAACCTCTTCGTGTAATAATGTAGGGTTTAATTATTGACATTTACTAACAATTTAATGACACTCCTTTCTTTCTTTCATTCATTAAATTTAATTTTGTGGCTTTAATTTGGGTAGAAAAAATAAACTAAAAACCACATTAACAGGATAGAATTTTTTTTACCATGAAATAAAAATCCTATACTTTTATCATAAGGGTTGATAGTTTTTCTAATTTGAGTTATATGATTTTCTAAGAATAATTCATTATATGTTTTTTGTGTGACAAACAATTTTAGATAATACACGTTGGTGGTATTGATGAAAACCCCCTCAAAATTCACCAAAATAGATATCAATAATAAAATCCTTATGTACTAACAAAAGAAGCCTCCCAACGCTTACAAACCGATTTCTAAGAAACTTGCATATGCGCTAGAAAATAAAAATCTAAAGTTGACGGAATGTTTTTTAATGGACCATCTCCAATGTTTCGGAGGTGATGGAATTTAAATTTCACAAAATAAAAATAAAGAAAAGAGTCACAAGTTTACTATAAAACGGTTTTTGTCTCTCATGAAAAGTAGTAGTTTTTGAGATACAAGCTTGTTTGTCAGTAAGGGAAATCTTCAATAGTGCTTCATCTAAACAAAAATCTTATAAATAAATAAAATAAAAGCTAAAAAAATAAAAAAAATAACATAATTAATTTTAATGAAATTAAATTTAAATCAACTGAAATTGAATTATAATCAATTAACAACATAATTCAATAAATTCGAAATGTTTTTGAACCAACGTAAAATTTTAAATTAAGTAAATATAATATAATATATCATAAAATAATGGTTAAAAAGCTATGTTTTTATGGAGTGAGAGGAAAAGAATTAGCTTTTTTTAAAAGCTATTTGAAAAATCGTAAGCAATATGTTCAAATAAACTGTAGTAAAAGTTTGATGGGTAATGTGGAGTATGGAGTACCTCAAGGTAGTGAGTGTTTTGGAGCCGTTACTATTTAATATATGTCTGAATGATATAAACAATTTTTATGTATGCGGATGATTTGTGCATTCTTTATTTAAAGACAAGTTAGTTTTCAAAACTTTTGCTAAACGAGATGCTTCTTTAATTTCAGAATTTTCCAGATTAAAAAAATTGGTGATAAATCCTAACAAAACTAAATTTTTAAAATTTAAACCTCAACCAAATCGTACCCATGATAGAAGTATTATTTTTGTGTAGGGAAAAGAAATTGTAGAAGTTGAAACTGTTAAGTATTTATTAGCTGTTTTTCAAAGTAATTTATCATGGCAGAAACATATTCAGTATTTGCGGTCTAAGATATCACCTGCACTCGGAATTTTATGTAAATTAATCTATAAGCTGAATTAAGAAACTAAATAAGAGTCACCTCAATTATATAATTATATAATACTTGTCTATGGATATCGAAGAAATGCTGAGCTTAAATCTATACAAGTAATTCAAAATAAATATTTTAAAGTAGTTTACAATCTACCTCAATTTTTTCCCACAGTGTCATTGTATAAGGACATTGCGAAAAAGCTGCTACCTATTTATGGATTATATAAAATGCACTTGTTGCTGTATGTTTACAAGGTAGTACATAACATGGGTCATCATACCTTAAGTTTTACAAGACATCAAAATGTCTTCAATACTAGAAACAACTCCAACTTAAGGGTTTCAAGATGTCGACTGGAAATGACTAAGCAAAAAATTAAATATATCTGCAGTTTGGAATTTAATAATTTACCTGAATTTTTAAAAGAGTGTTTAACAATTTCTATATTTAAAAATAGATTAAAAGAGTATCTCCTGGATAATATCGAAATGCTTCTAATATTATTTTGTTTTTGTTTTTTTTTTTTACTTAACATTTGTATTAATAATATGTATTTTTTTAATTCTTTTTTATTCTTTACACTTAAAATTTTAAATCTAATTGAAAGTTAATTGTATTGCCAACTTGTTTGAAAAAGGCCCTAATGACGCTGAGACACATATGTGACCTACTCCCAGAAAGTTCGTTTTGTACGTTTTATGGGGTAAATAAATTTGTATCAGAAATCTAACTCATTTCATCTTATTCTACACCCTTTTAGGTACCAGAATCCACTCTTAAGTCCAAGCCCGTTTTTTGACACACTGGGTCCCTTTTCACGGAGAAGGTCACATATATTGTATGGAAGTGCAATGAATTACTAATAAATAATAAAAAAAATCTATATACATAGAGAAAACTTAATGGTTTGGTTGGAGCCAACGAATTTCGTTTGAAAGCAAATATTTCAATTGTATCATGAAAAAATTTGGTTGGGACAACTAAATAATTCGGTTGCTTCAACCAAAATATTCAGTTGGCAGGAAGATCGGTTGTCACGATGAATTTGTTTTGTCTGTGTATATTTCGGTAATTTTTTGTGAATGAAAGACCCCCTACGACACAAAATTAGACCTAACAAACAGAGTTGTATCCTGATCTAGATTTTAGAATAGTTTCTCTGCTTTCAAAAGTCAGGTGGAAGTGGAAGCTGATAGATTAAATTTGGAGGCACGAGTAGAGATACCACTTTTAGAGATGCTAAAAACATGTTAAGTAGTGATGGAATATTCTTCAAAATTGGTTTTCTGTAGTTTTTTTTTTTTTAAGTATAAAGTAATTTCACCCAAACAATACACATTGTTTGGGTGAAAGGCAAAAATAATTCCAAAATTTTTGGAGTTGATCTTTAGTTTCCTATTAGCGTTTAAAGTTGACAATGTTGGTGCATTTTAGTGAATAAGAAAGTTTGAAATTTTTCTGCAAAATTGATATCAAAATTTATTTTAAGTTTTTTTTTTAATTTCTAAAGGAAAATGTGAACAAAAATTATTGCCAGGCACGAAAACGATTAATAATGAGTTTTTTTTATTTTCATTTTTAAGGAAAATGTGAATGAACAACAATTATTGCCTAGGCTCGTCAACGTACAACTTTTATGAGTCATTTTGCAGAAAAAGCTTAAAATTTTCTCTTAAAAATTCAATTTTGGTTTAAAGTTATTCCAAAAAAAAATTTTAAATGAATTTTTGATATAAAAAATTAAAAATAATTAGCTTGTTGTTATACAAATTTTGATAATTTAAACCTTTCTGTTTCCAAAATAAACTTAACTTGAAATCTTAAAATCGCTGTAGGGGAACTAAAGATACCCTTCCTTATTCTTCCTTTTTTTGTGCTATTACTTCAATATATTTCAGAAGAAATCACTTTATAGGTACACAGAAGTGTATAATAAACAAACCTGGTAAGTATTAGTTTTTAATCGCTTTAGCAGTATTGATGATACATGCGAAAATACATATAAATTTTCACAACTGGCATTGGCCAAGTTTTGAAAAAATATTATACGACATTGAAAAATAAGGTCCATTTAAGAAATTAAGGTATAATCTAAACTACAATTGGCTTAAGTCATTTAAGCCAGGTATTTGTATGAAACGAAAATTCAAAATTTTTTAAAATTAAAAATTGTATTTCCAAAATTTCGTTTCATACCAAACCTTAAGTCAATTGAAGTTGGGCCTTAAGAAAATCGATAAACTAATTCCAAAGGTATTGAATCTAATTTACACAACCACTAGTGCTGCTAGGCGTATGAGTAATATTTACGTTTTAGTATTAACGTACTCATATTACTCATACGCCTGGTAGTACTTGTATTTGTGTAAACTCACATTGAACACAATTGTCAAATGCTTTGGAATTAATTGAGGGATTTTATTAAATTTAAAAAAAATTATTTATAGTTTTGTCTATAGCGCTAAAACTACGAGGGCGGATCAATAAGTCCGTGACTTTTCGAACTTCCCTTGTAGTTATATGAAATGCAACACTACTCCCATCAAGTACTACCTGTTAATAGACTATTGTCAAATTTTGAGCAAGTTCCGTCATTTACTTTCCGTCTGACAACATACAATCTCGTGCATTTTTTTAAAAATGGAAAAAGTAAATTTCGAGTGCTCATTAATTTTTTTTTGCGAAAAAACCGTCAATGAAAGCAAGGAAAAGCTTGATAAAAGCTACGGGGACTCTGCACCATCGATTTCAATGGTAAAAAAGTGGTTTACTGACTTTCGTTGTGGCCTTACAAACACGGAGGATGCCGAACATTCTGGACGCCCGGTTGAGGTCTGTACACCCTAGACCAAGGGTGTCCAAGGCCTATACTCTTTATGCTCATTTGTTTTTGTAAATGCTCTTAGCTATAGGCTGTGTGTTTTAATACACATAAAGCACTCAGCAATAGGAATACGAAATACACAAACAACTTGTGCAACTTAAGTGCAAAGCAACAACACTTTCGTATGCATTGCTGGTAAACATTGACGACAGCGATCATCAATGTAGATTTTGTTTTTGTTTAACGTATGATATGAAAATTTTTTTTTCTTTTTTCTTTGTATGTATTGGTTTTTACAATAAAAAATATTGATTAAAAATTAGTTATTCTTTAAATGTATTGGTGTTTGCTCTTCCATAAGGAACTTTTAGGCACCCCTACCTAGACAATTAAAAAAATTCACGATATGGTGTTGGCCGATCGGAGATTGAATGTGCGATAGATTGTGCAAGACATAGGCATCTCACATGACTCAGTGGTTTTAATTTTGAACGATCACTTGGGTATGAGAAAGCTTTCAGCAAGATGGCTGCCGCGTTTGCTCACAATCGACCACCAATGGAATCGTGTGGCAGCTTAGTTTCCATGGCAAAAATACATGAAGTAGACAACGAATTGACCCCTCATTCGCCTTGTTCTCCGGATTCAGCCCCCAGTATCTATATTCTATTTCTAAACCTAAAGAAATGGCTCGGTGAAAAGAGATTTAGCTCCAACGATGAAATTATTGATCAAACAAATGCTTATTTTATGGACTTCACAAAATCCTATTTTTTGGAAGGGATACAAAAATTGAAGAAACGTTGTATTAAGTGTATTCAGCTAAAAG